>JBBJLS010000109.1:20547958-20577696 GCA_037577275.1 Bryconaethiops microstoma
AATGCAGAGGAAGAATTTCATGCTGTTCACACTGTGTGCTGTGGTGTGTTCACGTATGACAGAATGGTCACTTTCACACTTTAAGCCCTGCCAATTCATGCACCGACCTACGAACACCTGTAATGGTTAAAATTTTAAACTAGACTTTTGTTATATTACCTAGAGCTGTGATTGGTTAGTGGCTCATTTGCATATTGCATATTGACATTCTGCGATATCAGTATTGAATATCAATATAGACTGATTCTGCGATAACGATTAGCAGATGATACATTGTGCAGTCCTAGTACATTTGCCTCAAAGCAAGATACTTTTTGTATTTAGCCATTAATGTTGGCAGAAATGAATGGAAGGCCATAGGCCATATTTTAGCATCACCCTTAATGCTATTGTGGCTTAATATAGAGTAGAGAATTTAACTTTAATATAATTTAATATATGTGCATTGCAGGACATACTCCACAAACCACTGAGGTAATCCTTCATATCTTGCGTGTCCTCACCATTCTGCCACAGCGGTTGTTGTGAAGGTTCATCAGAGCTCGGGCATCTTTTACCATCCTCTCCCTGGCGTCTACAAAGGCCTTGGCAAACTTGATCCCATAGTTGATATTGTCGCTACAGCCACCCCAGTCAAAGTCACCCATTTCGTCACTGGTTTTCCCCCTCTTGTGGGTGTCACAGCTGCAGATCTTGAGCTCCCCCTGGCTGCATGCTCTGGTGATGGCATAGACTACTCCCGCAGAGGAGATCGCATACACAAACGCTGCCTCACGGCTGCCTGGAGGGGCAGGGGTATGATTAGATATGTAACATAACTGCAACATTCAATACAGCTTCAGAAAGTACCTAGATATCCACATAGAACACGAGTCCTTCTATTCAGTGAAGTTTGTTTAGCTTGTCTGTAACCCCACTAAGGCAAATTCTGCTTGTGCTTTTGGTTCCACACTTATGCTTGTGTGATATGGACCATCACCTAACCATCATCCTCTTAGGTTTAAGCTCTTCTCTTTCTGGGTCTGTCTGAGTGTGGGAGGCCACCCTGAAGCTTCCTGCCATGAGACAGATTCAAACCACCACTCCTTCACCTTCAGTTCTCTGGATGATTGCACTCGCAGCCTTGAGGTGTGTTTTTCCCCTGCAGCGGCGAGCACAATGACCCCCATTTCCCTCATTTTTCATCCTCCCGCTTACGCACTTAGCCAAAACAGAGGGTGATATGTCAAAGACGGCAGCTTTGTCTGTCTGCCAGAGTCATCTTCGCAAATATTTACATCTCCTATTACTGTTTATACATCAGCCGTGCAGACCCCCTCCTTGCTCGCCACTTGTATTTGGAGAATATCCACTCTCCTTCAGACTCTCTCCCATTCTTGGAAAGCTGAGAGCTGACCTATTTCCCTCTCTCTTGTTCTGGTACAGCCTATTTATAAGCAATATATAATGGATCTCCAATTATATATGCATTATTTATATCAGTGTTATCCCTGTCTTATTAATGTGCTACGAAGCATGCTATAAATAAAAGCTGAACGCACTGCGGAGCATGACGCGACCGAACACCGTGTGGTCTCGTTCCAGTGTGCTGCAGTTCCAGCGGTGGTGCCGGAACTGGTGCTGGCACTCCCGAATCCACTCCTTGGCTCCCTCACCAATGGATTGCATCAGGTCTGGGTGTCGCTGGCACAACTGTCGCTGCTTGTTGACCAGGCCTGGAATGTTGTTGCATATGACCCGTGCACCCAGTGCACCAATGTACCTGCAGAACAGAGTAGCCACAGAAGCGTTATTAACTACAGATTAACTGTCACTACCGGTTATTCTGTATTATTCTGTAGTCTATATTATAATACCTACAATCTATAAGAGAATTTTATTTTACTTCACATACATGAAATTTGTAACTATCATCCCATTTGTGATATCCTGCTGTTGTAGGTTTCATTCCTTTTAGTGATACTTAAAAATGCAATTTAAGAGCGCTCTCTTATGGAGAGCGTTCAAATTGCTGGACACGACTTTATAATGACCTGCTGAGAACTTGTTTATGACTTAAACTGCAAGTAAATGCTAGGCTAACCCATCACAAATATAAAGTTTTAATGACAGCCCTACAGAAATTGCTACAACCAGTGTTCCACTTACATGGTTGTACTCTGATCTAATGTATACAATTTTTCACTCATCCTAAATACACTTATTCAGCCAAAGCATGTTTAATGGCCAAAATTACTTCAGTTCACACTGGCGTTCCAAAGCTGTTGCACCTAACAAGTATAGTAGGTAAGTTACCTGTTAGCATTTGTGCAAACTGTATAATTCAAGAGACTTTTTAGTTTAACGAAATTGACAACATGTTGCATTATGTTATCTGCAAAATGGAAAAAACACAGCTTAATTTTCTCCTTGTCATACAGTTTTAGAAACCACAAAAGCTGGTCTCTTTGAGATGACTTCACATCTCAGTGTGTTTTGAGCCATTTAGCTTCAGCAGTAAACCAAAGGAGTAAGTTTTGAGTTACTTTTTTTCAGTTATGCCCCATGGTGCCATTCTCCACAAAAGTAAGAGTAACAGAGCATACAGTTAAGAGTAGTAGGCCATATTTCTGAACAATGTTTCCACTGGGGATTTTTAAAAGATCAGGTCACGTGTGGCAAATTGAGGATTACAGTATCCTCCAACTGACCCCTTCAATTCAAATCTACCTCACACACATACGGTAAAGTTTATTCTGTGCTCACACAGCCTTGTCTCCTTCCCAGATCTCATTATCCAGTCAGTTGTACCCACATTTGTTCGATGGTGCTCAGATCAACCCACTGTTTCCACTCCTCTTATGGACGTCCTCATCCCTATCAGAGACACACACATGCACTGCTCCACAAGATTTCTTCTTACCAGCAACCGCTGAGGGCCTGCTCTGCAAAGCTGTCCTGTTTATCCATCATACACACACACACACACACACACACACATACACATAAACTCTCTACCGCCAAAGACTTATCAGCCGCATGTGCCTGGAATTGGGAAAGAGTAATGCTTGTGAGCCAGAAAAGCACAGCGTGTGAATTGATTGCTATGATGACAACAATCCCCATAACTGTATAAATCACTGCAGGAATGGAGAGATATTTATCACTGCGGCTCATGCAGCTTTGGGCACACCGCCATAGGTGTCCTACCAACTAAACCTCACACTGGTGGATTGCAGCTCCTTTTTTGCCCCATCTCCACTATCAGACAGCACTGTTTCTGCTCATTCATGAAACGGGTACAGTGCTGTTTGGTTGAAAACGAAGATCACGCTGACATTGTTGAGGGGGGAGTCCAGTCAAAGAATCTAAAATTGGGCTGACTACTGAGACCTTTGTTGTTTACACAGCTGTAGGCCTCAAAGCAGTCGGCTACAATGTGGTAAGATGTTGGACTGTGTTGATACTGCTACCACTGAGACGTGATGGAGGGACCACGGACGCCGCAATTAGTGACAGACAGAAGCATTTAATTGAGAAATCTCACAATATTTCATCACATGTGCTGTTACAAAAGCGACAAGTATAAAGGAGCTGAAAAACAATAACCCGTGACCAAACTCAGACAAAGTCTATGGCCCTGAACAAGAATGTCGGATGAGTTAACACTACAGTTGAGTGCGTCTTATGAAATGCTTAGATTTTCATAGAAGAGCATTTTTCGCTCTGTTTTTACAGCCCAAAGTAAATGCTCACGCCATGCTTCTGCAGTTTTGCAGAAGACTCAAAGAACAGTTGTGCTTAAGAGGAGTGCAATAGTGTGTTCAGACCGTTCTTGAACAAGAAATACTGAATCTCAGCTTAGTTTACTCATCAGGTTAATCTATTTATTCTGTAACTACTATTTGCTTGGTAACTGAAATAAGGGACAAGCTCTTAAAATCTAAAATCTTTAAAATAAGGTACATGACAGTTACACCACAGACTGTTTGTCTCAGGGACTCCATCTCTGAAACACTTTTTTTTAAAAGCTTTATAAAATATAACCTAGAGCAACGATTTAGAAGTAAAAAAAACCCTTTATTTTGTTTATGGAGTTACTTCATGAGGCCTAACCAGTTCTAAGGTGATTTAATAAATTAGACCTCCAATAAGACACAGCCTACTGGTGCTGTCTGTTGGAGAACTCAAAACCAAGGTATAACGTTCTCGGCTGTAATGGAACCGAACAATTCTTTCAAAAGCAATGAAGTTACAATGAATTATAGTATCACAGTAAATACAACAATTTTAAATCCCAAACTTCCTGTTACCAAGAAATAATACCTACATCATCCCATCACTACCAACACATGCTCTCCTTCTCTCACAAACTGGATTAAGCTGTGACCACCTTAATCCAGTATGCTGGTTCCGATTGAACTAGCTTTAGAACTGATGTTTTCTGGGCGGATTGCTAAAAAAACAGACAACAATCTCCTGAGAACTGACTTTAGCTTAGAACAGCTAACACTGCACTCTTGCCATCAATCTCAATGTGTGAGTTGGCAATTCCTTACAGTTTATTCCTCCTTGTCATTTTACACGCTGTAAAACCGCCAGGGCGTGTTATTTTTAGTTTACTTTTGTTATTTTGCTCTGTGAGGAAGTTAAAGCAATATTAAAACTGAAGGTAATACATGGTTTGTCATGAATTTCCTTCAGTTTAATAACTAGGTCGTGGAAACCGGTTCCCGAGCTGTGGAAGCTGCTCTTACCACCAGGAGGAATCCACGCGTGGCGTGAAGAGGAGCAGCAGCAGGACGAGTGGACAGTACATCCTCTGCACAGGGGGGCTGCCTGTAGAACCCGGGGAGTGAATCCGAGCGGCAGCTTTAACACTCTCCCCCGTCTTGTGCTCGACCAAGAAGATTAAGACCAAATGTGTTTTTTTCTTTCTTTTTGTTTTTCCCAAAATCACCAGTTCAGTACGTTTGCATTCTTCTCTACAGACTCTGGCTGTCCATCCTGCAGGCTCTCGCCCACCTGTCCGGGAGTAAAGAGTCCGGGTGAGTGTGTAGAAGACCCCTCTGTCAGTCAGGGACAGTAGCACCTCTCCAGCAGGATGGAGTGAAAATGCGCACAGAGCAGCGCACAGAGCGCAGGACGGTATAAGAGCGCGAGCACCAGAGTCAGTGCCGCGCGCATGTGGGAGGGAGCGCGGCTCTGTGTGTGTCCCTCATTGGATGGGAATAGTATTCACTTAGGACCCCCTGTCAGTCAGTCAGTCAGTCTGTCTGTCTCACTGTCTCTGTCTCTCTGCCTGCCTGTTTCTCTGTGTCCGTCTGTCTGTCTTTCTAACTGCTTGTCTGTCTGCCTGTCTCCCTGTCTGTCTCTCCCTATCTGTCTTTCTGTCTGTCTGTGTTCGTCTGTCTGATTCTCTGCCTGTCAGTCAGTCAGTCAGTCTGTCTGTCCGTCTGCCAGGCTGTATGTCTTTCTGTCCGTCTGCCAGGCTGTCTGTCTGTCTGTCTGTCTGTGAGTGAATGAGTTCGCATCAACAGCGATTTTCTGATGGTGTCACTGATAACATTGACTGATTCCTCTGAAACCCAGCCACGGTCTGCCACTGTAATGTGTTACTGGTGTGGATGATAATGGTGGCCTAGTGGTTAAGGCATTCGCCCTGCGATCAGAAAGTCATAAGTTCGTATCTCAAGACCCTCTGAGGTACCCTGAGCAAGGTACCGTCCCCACACACTGCTCCCCGGGCGCTGTGTTCCTGGCTGCCCCCTGCTTCACTTGGTGAATGGGTTTAATGCAGAGGAAGAATTTCGTGCTGTGCTGCGTTCATGTATGACAGAATGGTCACTTAAAAAAAAAAAAGCAATAATAACAATAGCTTTAACAGCAATAATGATAATGTTATTATTGTTGTTAATAATAAACTGTTTATTTTTTTTATTAAAAGGAAAAGTAAATTATGTAATTATTATATCATTATGACTAGTAACCATAAGTACTTTTAATATTTGACAGTGGGACAGGGATAATCATAATGATGATGACGTTAATGATTATTATTGTTATACTGTTACATATGCAATGTATCGTAAAACATTTTCTTGACTTTATTTTTAGCTTGAACGTTGAATTCTGAAAACGGGTTTTCAGATTTTTGTATAAGACTATGTATGTGTATACAGAACATATAGTGTTTGTGGAGTATATATCTATACATATTTTTAAGTGCTGAAATAAAACAAATAATTCATTGAAGTAAGATATAGTCTGACAAGGTAGCCAGAGACACTGATGCCATTCTATGTATTCTCCCACTGTGTTTGTCTGGGTGTCAGCATGCCTTCAGCAGCTTATACAAAGCTATATATAGTGCGATGAATACATTCTCTGTGAAGATGGTTGACATTGCTCATTTATTTCGGGATGTGACATTGTCATTCTGCATAATCACCCGAGCCGGCTCGTAAAATGACAGTGTTAGTGAGCATATGTTCTGCTTTGCACACAATAAAGTTAAATAAACCTCAAAATAACAGTCATTAAAACAAGTCATTTCTCTACAGGACAGTTGGATGGCCAGACAGTCATGGCCATAAAATCTGGAACTGGTTAACTGGTTAAAGTGTTTTGCTCTGTGGGATGCTGCTTGCTTATAAAACCGGCCTGGACAATTTTATCTATCATGATTTGAGGTATTTCTGCAAGAAAATAAGAAGCAATGATTAGCGAAAGGTCAAAACTCAAAAGAGCAACACACGCACTCATACACAAACACACACACAAAGACAGAATACGACAGATAACATGCAGCGTGTCTTCTGAGGTTACATAATTCATATTTGACACTTCAGTTCCTGCAAGCTTGTTAGCTTGTGACCGAGTCTTGGTTTGGCCACTTGCTAGGCTGTAGATTTTACTGTGACATCTCCATGACAAATGGTTTTGGGACACAACTGGGACAGGGTGGCCCTCTAAGACCACAGGAGGTGTCTGGCTACAGTGGGAGAAAAAATGTTTCGGAAGCTTCCAGCAATTGTTTTTGTGAAAAAAAAGAAGAAGTTCTGTATTTTCTTTTTCATTGAAAGTTCTCACCTCTATAACCTCGAGTTGCGTCCTTTTTTGGCCCTCCTTTCTGAAGGGTCAGCTCCATTCTTCTGAGGTCGTTAGCAGCCTTTAAAAATGACCAGACTCGGTCATTGCATCATAACATAGAGCTCAGTTATTTGGCTTTGTAATCACACCAGTATGATTGTCCTCTCCAGGGGCTGGCCAGGAATGAACACACTGGTGAGAGCGCACTCATCAAAGGGCGAACTGCAGAACTGGGGATTGTGGCTGGGAGCAGTGTCAAATTATTTGCAGGATACATACTGCTGCGCTGACCCACAGAGGCTGTGGTCTGGCTATTAGCTTACTATTGTAAAAATGCCAATAGGAATCAATGTTGAGCTCCACAGAATCTTGATTTGATGGTACACTGATTAAGAACCTCACTTTTGGGGTGAATATAGCCATTTTAATATTAAGACCAGAAAGGGATTTTTTCATACTCTGTCCAAAGGTTTAGCAGGCCTAGTTTCCAGGCTGTTTATTTGCACGGACAGCCAACAACACATCAGTAGAATTGGGCAAAATCAGCCAAAAAGCACTTAATTGGAGACATGTGACCAAGCAGGATGGAAACAACCATTTAGAAGCTCAGGAAAAAAGGTTTCTGACACCGTGTGCCACAATGTTACCTTCGAAAAACGGACAATTGTTAAAAGTATGTAGCTAAAAACCTTTAAAATCTGCCTTTTTTAAAACAATTTTTAAAGATAATGGTATGTCACACAATGTCAGAATATGTCAGGTATGTCACAGAATGTACACATTTTAATTACTTGTTAGCTTCTTTAGCCTTGTATCCCCATGTAAAACTAAAGAGGCAAATTCTGGGCAAGGTTAAGGACAAATCTGACCAAACTAAACATGTCATTCAAATTACATTTAATTCAGATTTGTTTGTTTTTTTCACAACTGTATACACTAATATAGCCATTTTATCCACTGTCCAAAATGACCAGTGTGTAAAATGTGTCTTCTTTGTGTGGTGGTGTTCATTTTGAAATAGTGGTAAATCTTTTTACATCGCACCATGGATAGATGTTAAAAATACATTTTTGGCCAAAATATCACTATAACACTTTTAGAAATCAGTGTCGCAGGCATCAGGCAGCATATTCAAAACCATTTTATGCAAAAACTTTCTGCAAGGTGGCTTTTAGTGCAATGAAATACTTCGAACATCTGGTTTCTACCAATACCACTGTGAACTAGTCGGATTCAGTACATTTCTTTAGAACAGAGCATTTCCCAGCAAACTATTCACTGTTCTTATGACTGTTTACATCCCAATGACTTAACTAAGCACACATTTAGAAAAAAACCTTTTAATAAGTCTGCAAATGTAATATATAACAAAGCTGTGCTGACTTCTAGACACAACTGACCTTGATTACACGTTCTTCTGGAATCTAGATAATACTTTGGAACAGTGAGTGTAAAACATGCTTAACTGAACAGAGTCCCAAGTAACTGTCTAAGCTGGGCTTGAACATGTTTTTGGTATGTTCTGTCTCTTCCCTGCATGCATCCTAGGATATCCTCCTGTCCCATGCTGAGAACTGGTGCTTACAGCATCGTGTGAGGGAGGCATTTGTGGAGGCCAGGCATGCGTCTCTGTTGGCCTCACAACCCTGACCCACTGTCCCCAACAGGAATGTTAATTGGTAAAATCCAGCAGAGGAGGTGACTACATCTTAATAGAGATTGTCTGCAGAGAAACCACAATCAGCAAAAAATGGTGTTTTGATTTTAAAAGAATACTGTAGCACTGTTCCACACAATGTCTGTTGTCCACGTCTGCAGCATGAGGTGGATTTCTTTGGACAGTAATTTGGACGCGTTTCCCTATATTGAGTAAGAGAACTGAAAACTCTTATGGGCAGATGCTTCTACTATTAAGTGTGTTTACTGTCAGCTGGTTTTCTGCTCTTTTCTGAGTACAGCAATATTAGGGAGGTACTGGGAGGTGTGAATGCTTTGTTTGGCTGTGAAAGTTCTTCAGTCCAGATCCAAACCGAATAAGCTTGAAGTTCATGCACGATTGGCCCTTAGTAACAACAAGAGAGCAAAGTGACACATACTTCATGCATGTTTGCTTCTCTGTCTCCCAGGCCACACATACACACACAAACACATAAAGTGGGGATTTGGGATTTAGGGAGAGGCTCCTGGCTGGGTAAACTGTGATCCTCACCCCTGTTAGTCTCACATGGATGCCTGCGATGTTCACAAATTTTTCACACACTTAGTTCCGCAACAGCAGCACTGGGAAAGTGTGATAATCAGTGGTTCTAGTATGAAGTGTTTCAATCCATTCATGAGAGCTGGCGACAGATTTATCTTCATACATCAGGAGTTAATTTGAGTAATAACCTGAAATAATTAAAAACACTAACTACTGTCCGATAATGGTGCAGTGTCCCATGTATGATCTCAGTGGCGATATGCATCCCCAGTCAGTACCTGTGAAATAAATATGGTTCACTGTTCTCAAGCCATTTTCTGAAAGATAGCGGACATCAACCAATCAAGTAGTGCCCCCTGGTGGCCTAAGCAAGTTCAAGATAGGCCAATTAAAGTATTACTTGAGGGTGTCACGGAGTGTGTACATTAAAGAGAGTAACTCATATACAATAAATACAAACACTGATACTGAAATTATATTGTGTGACCATTGTGAAAAGTATACAACAATATTAGGATAGTGTATTCCAACAATAATACACTGAAATGGTGAACCTCTGAGATCAACATAATCCTATATATAATAACAGACATGCAATCTCATGTGATTTCATATACTTAAGGCATTGAAAGGAATGTTGCAGCAGAACTTGAGCTAATTGAGCTTTGGTACATAATGTTTTATACATTACCTGCTATTAAAAAGCATTTCTCCGGACATGCGATCTGTTAGAAACATACAGTGTATAAACTAGAAAATGTTTTGAGAGGGATAAAAACACAAGTACAAAACAAAAAAATACAAGTACAGGACATAAAATGTTAATGAAATAAAAAAGTTGTGCTATGTAACTGTAAGAAATGCTGAAAACTGGTTACTCATGTAGGACATAATTTACTTTTGACACAATTATATAATTACAAGCCAAGACCCTTAATAAATGGTAAGGCTATAAGTGTAGAACTCACTAAACACCATGTAGTACAAATACAAAAGCGTCCCATAGTACCAACACAGAAAAGCTCAACAGTGTTTTAATGTGGGGAATGTGAGATTAACCCTTGCAAATCTTGGGTCATTAGAGACCTGTAACCTCACCCCACTCTCCATCACCTCGCCCTTTTTTTTTCAGAGAAGTGACAAACAAAACATCAAAATATAACAAAATATATTTTCTAATAATATATTCATGTAATTCTATTATTTTGTTGTAAAATTTATAAATTGTAGAATTATAAGTGCTGGTTTGCTAACAGCACAAAATACAGTACTGTGCAAAAGTCTTGAAATGTTTTAAAATGATTTTAAATCTATTTATCTTGGCAGTAAGTGTGTTTTTGCCAGTGAAACACTATATAACAAAATCTAAACAAGTATCAAAAACGCAGTAAAACGAACAAGATTTTTTTGTATTTTAAGCACTTCTTGTTATTTTGAAATAAAAGAGGTGACATATTAAAGTCCCAAAACCTACCCTTTACTCGCCAGTCCATTCACTGTTTTCATGAATTGACAAATTTAACATCCCCTTTCACCAGTTCCATCACTCCTCTTCAGTCCCTCCCCCAGTCCAGCAAAATCCCATACACAATAAGAAAGGTAGAGACAAAGCATTTGTACGTTGTTCTTCCATTTTTGTTCCCCGATGATTAGTCAAATTGTTCCCAGTGATTGAATAGTAATTTTGCTTGAGTGAATAATAAAAATCAACTACAACTGTTTTTGATCAATTAAAATGTCATAGGAATGCAGGGAAAGCTAAAATGGTCAAATGCAAACCACAGGATATGGACTCTTTAAAATAGAGATATAAAAAAAGTTCTATTTAAAGAACTGTTAAATCTGAAATCGAAAAAATACTTACTGCCTGGGTAAATGAATTTACATTTCTATTATGAATTTATATACAAGACTTTTGCACAGCAGTGTATGTATTAATGGCTGGTGAATCAACCATGCATTTAAGGCTGTAATACTGTAATAATTGTGCTTTTTAAAGCTGTAGAAGTCAATGTGGCATCGGGATTGCTAGCTAGCCATTGGAGGAAAGCAGCGTATCTGGTTCTTTGCTATTTTCAGATGTACTTTTACGTCCGCATCCGGCTGACATCTGAGGTAAGTGGGCAGCTCGGAGAGTGGCTGGGGAGGGAGGGGTGTCGGCTAGGCCTGGCTTTTTAGGGGGGATGGGGGGTGGGTTCCCTCTCTCTGCTCTGGGGATAGTGGGTGAACGAACTCCAGGAGACAGGGCACGGTAGTCGGTGCCAAAGGGTGAGCTGTTGGGCACAGCTGCTTTGGTGGAGCTCTGCTGGCTGCTGAAGCGACTCAGGGCCTGGGTAAGTGTGCAGCGGGCCACCTGTTTGGAGGCAGGGCCCTCCGCTGGAGGAGTTGGGGAAATGCAGGGTGAGAGTGGAAGAACAGCAGAGCTGGGCTGGGGCTCTTGCTCAGCTGTGGACTGGAACTTGTGACGAGCTGCGTGGAAACGCTGATGGATGCCAGCCTGGTAGGCAGCCTGTAGGCTGGGGGAAGAGGAAGGTGTAGAGTTTGTTTTGAGGGCGGTGCCTGTACTGCAGGACAACAAGCTGTCAGTATTCATGTGAGATGGTAACTGCAAGCACCCATTTTTCAATTCATTTTGACCCGGAGTTAAACTGGAATGAAAAGCTCCACTTTCGTCTTCGTCCTCCTTGTGCTTCTCGTTTCTCTCTCCCTGTACTGCAGAAGCGCAGTGGTGGCCGTTCATCTTTGTCTGGCTTTTACTCGATTTCTCCATGTTACCCTCCACTGCTCCATTGCTCATTTGCATTTCTGTCTTCCCCTCCTCGCCCCTCAGCCCCTGCACCTCTCCTCTTAACCTCTCCATCTCCTCCTGCAGCTGCCTGAAGCGCGCCTCCTCCTTCCTCAGCCGCAGGCCCAGTTGCTCCCTCTCCGTGTCAAACTCTGCCAAGAGCTCCTCCCTCCTGGCCTCCATCTGCATAGCATGTCTTTTCGCCTCCTCCAGTTCAGCCCGCAGGGACTGATTGGCGGTTCGCTCACGCTCCAGACGCCTGCTAAGTTCTCCTGCCCTCTGTGCCTCCTCGTGGGCGCGGGAGCCAGAGCGCTTACACTCACGACCCAGCGCTGCCATCAGCTGCTTATGCTGCACACGCTCATCCTCCAGCTGATCATGTAATCGCTTATTTTCCTTCTCTATGCGAGACACCTTCGACCTCTCAAACTCCAGCTAAACACACGAAACAGTTATTTTATACAGAAGTGTAGTCTTGCTATAACTATATTGATGGTGGTAACAAGAATTAACAGAAACTGACAATGATTTAGTATAAAAATAATCATCAATAAAATTAGACACTAAATTGCAAATCTATGAAATCTAGCATTAAATCATAATAATTATCAACTGATTAAAACATTGTTAGCTTGATAAAAAATGAGAAACAATTGTTCATCACAGAGGCGGTCTATTTAACGCAAACAGAAATAACAAATATTCTTTGATAAACGGAAAGGTTTTGAGAATGCAAGCCAAAGACAATTCTACCACAAATAAGACCACATGGACTGACACAAGTTCAATCATGTTACATGAACATAACACTGTCATTCGTGTCTCACGGTTCAAATTGTTTTTCCCAAACACAACAGTAAATTCATATAAACTATCATAATTTTCATAGTTTTTTCATCTATAATTTTGCCGATATTTTGTTTCACGATATGAAACAATACAAGTTGAAAACTTCTGTACCTGCTGTAGGAGGCGCTCTCTCTCCTTCTCTAAAATGCAGGTGACATCATCTCCCTCAGCTGTATCCTCAGCATGCCTCCTCTTCTCTTCCTCTAAATCTGCAATGACCTGACACCAGCACATGGAGGCGCCAGAAAGACAAAATAGTGCAGGTTAATTAGCATTAACCCACAAAACAAAGACAATCTCCCTGTGACCTGCCATAGTGAATCACTGACTGGAAAATCCTATTTGAGTGGCAGACGCATCGCAGTGTCACGACTGATGTCAACAGAGTTTTGACATGTTCCAGTCTTACAAAGACATCAAACACACAATATCCCTGATGTGAAGTGTCCAATAAGCTTTTTCACATCTTATAAGGAACAACAGAGTCCCATTTAATGAAGTATTTAGTGTCTAATGAATGTGCTTCAATAAAATGTTTTAACAATACACGTGCTATATCCAGCCACTCAGTCACTTAAACACTTGTACACTCTTCCACCCATCCTTTCTCCAGTCCCTCCCTCATGCTCACCCTCCTGTGTCTGCTCTCGGCGGCTGCCAGCTGTTTCAGCATCTTCTCTTGCATCTTCCTGCAGTGTGTTACAACCAGTCTGAGCATGGCCAGCGGATCAGAGCGCCTTGTAGCCTCTTGTCTTGAGGAAGAGTTCGCTCCATCTCCCCTTGTCTGAGTGGTGCCTTGGAGGACCTCACTGTCCCTCTGCAGGGCCAAAAACGGATCACTCAGGTCATACCTGCCATAGCGCTCCCATATGTATGCATCCCTGCGCTGGGCCTGCAGAGACAGAAGAGAAAGAGTGAAACCTAGTGAGTAAGTAGTCTCTACAGGTCTTTCTGAAAATGTTTCATAAACCTTTGACTTGGAATGTAATGATACACTCAGCCCATGATTTGTTTCAGGACATTATGCTGGGTTTATAGTTCAGTATTCAAAATATTTTGGACCCCTTTTGAACAAAGGAATTGATGACCATCATTACATTGTAACAAGACAGCAAGAGTGTGGCGGCAGGAAAAGTGCTGGACTGGAAAGTTTACTGGTACTAATTAACTGGTTTTCAAATGATGCCATAGCATTAGATCACATAATTAATAGAATCTCTATTATCCACAATGCCCAGCGTCTCATTTTTGCATTGCGTCACATTTGTCCCGATGCATTGTTACACCCCTACTTTTGACAAATAACTCCTTTTAACCAAAGGCAATGCAACACATCAATACTGTTGAGTATATTTTCACTAATTAACCCTTAGAAGATATAACAAACAAGTTGCAATTTTGATAGTTTAAACTTATTTACTGAAACAAGCAAACAACTGGATTTTCTATTTTGCATTTTTCCCAATTGTCTAATTCCACCATCTAGCTTGGACTCCCTCAAACACATTATACAACTTCATCGAAGTCAGATAGGTGCACACTGTGGCATAGATATAATGATCAGTGTCGGTCAGCTACCACTGTTTCTTCAAAAACGCTTAGTATATGATTATTATATGCTAATTATACCACTATCATGCAATATATAATTGTCTTCACCACAAAAACTGTACGTGCCGGAAAAACTAAACACAGATTTGAAATCGGCATGAAAAACACTACAAAACCCACAAAAACTTATCTCTGATGATTTTGACCTGTTGACCTGTGTAATTGAAAATTGAACGTGGAACATAGAATTAGGGGTTACAGATAAACCAGAGAAAAACAATATTGCACTGCAACAATATCAAGTATTTGTGGTGATATTTGTGACCGTGCCTACTTGATCATAATCCAAATTGTGTGCGGCATCACTCAGCACCCATCAGTACATAGTTTAAACCACCTGTAAGCAAAGAGTTTCGGTCTTGGAAAAAGAATAGTGGCCAAATCTTTATTTAAAGTTAGCAAGTCAATTGCATGTGTTTTTTCTTACTGAAAAGCTGAAAAATAACAGTTAAAAAACTACTATTTCAAGGCAATGTGCATCTAAATGTTTCATAAGCCTTGTAAACAAAGGCCTTTTTTACTCACTCCATTGACTGTACTGGTAGTAAAATAGTGTACTGCTTTTCATTTACTCCTCATTCACCCACAAACTGTGGTTAATATGCATTTACTGCATTTACTGCGTCTCATAACCATAAGCCTCGGTTTTCCACTAGCGTTTATTTAAAAGTAAAGTAAAGAAATAAAAGAGGGGAAAGGAAGGAAGGAAGGAAGGAATTGATTTAGAGAAGTGGAGCGGGGAAGAGGCTGCCGTTTGATTAACGGCCGAGTGTATAATGGAAGTGGAGGAGAAAGTGAGTCACAGTGGGCCGTGCCAGCCCCATGATTACAGTACTATAAAAGAGGAGAGGGACCTTATGCTGCACCCACGCTCACCCAGAACCCACTGTAACAGAGGAGAAAGTCTGGGCCGGGGCCTTCACGCCATTAACCTCAATAGTGCTGATCCCTCGGTCCGTTCTGCCTCATTTTATCGCCGCATAACGGCGGAGTGATCTAGAGCTACTGCTATAACATCTGACAAAGTGAGATGGAACATGTCATGAGGTTAAGTGCATGGGAATTTGTTTTAGGTGTTTTTTGGTGAAGACAGTGGAGAGAATATAGTGCACTGGGGAAAAGACTCATGATTCAAATGTGCCAAGTAGTTCAAAATGTGCCAAGTGGCTGCACATAAATAAAATCTGTAGGGCTGCCTGGAACGGCATTGGACGGACTTTGGATACTCGTTGGTATTTCGGAAGGAGTACTCCAATTTTCAGGCAATAACCCCCAAAAATATAGGTTGCAACAGTGTATTAACAGTCTGATGTTTGTATGTCTTTATTGTTGGCCAGACACTAGAGGGCACTCTCCAAACCAATGGGTTTTTACGCGAAAGATTTTGTGCAAAACTGTAATTTGTAAATAATGGTTTTTCATACAGATAAATAAAACAGCCCCCTATAGTCACGCATGAACACATCACACCGCGGCCCACAGTGTGAACAGTGTGAAATTCTTTCTCTGCATTTAACCCATTCACCAAGTGAAGCAGTGGGCAACCACCAACAGGGAGGCACCCAGGGAGCAGCGTGTGGGGACGATACCTTGCTCAAAGGAACCTCAGAGGTGACCCTTGTAGTCCTGGGATTCACACCCATGACCTTCTGATAACAGGGGCAATTTCCTAACCACTAGGCCAACATCTGCCCCAATCACATCTCATTACATAACAGCATCAAATAGTTCAGCACTGCTGTGATATTTGAAAATGTTGTTCAGCTACAGTTACAGTGACTTTTAAAATGTCAGTGAGCACGAACAACCAATGAACTGCTCAGTTCGCCACCATTTTCGCACTCAGTAGTCAGACTGTGAGTGCCCAGCTGCCAATCACCTGTTTACTGCAGAAAAACGGAAATATGCTGGTAAAGGTTCAGTCCCTTTTCTATGAAATACTTTCTTCTACTGTCTACGATGAGGAAAAGTCCTGAATGGAAGTCTAGAACAGTATTTGATTAGCAATCTCCCCCACTCAATAAGGATGTGCTCGCAGGCGCCATCTAGCATTATTTTTTCATTTTTCAAAATAATAGGAAGAACAGGAAAAGGGCAGGTTCCTCGTAAACTGGTTTTGGTCGTATCTCTCCCCCTGCACTAACTACAGCTTTTAGGAGCCACCTGTTGTTTTTTTTTGCCTAGTTATCTCCGCTTCGAAGATCTCAGTCCCGATGAAAGACCGCCTAAAGTTAACCACCACCAGATCCGCCTGCCTGAAAACAACCACGACGGCAATAACGCCTGTGTTCCTGCTTCTTCACACTAAGCACTTTCCTTTTCAAACAATAATTTAAAGTGCTCTCATTTCTCTTATGCATCTGTGCTTTTTTTTTTTTTTAGCTTAAATGGCCAAAGAAAGGTAAGGTGTGAAATTAAGAATAAAATACAGACGTACTCCATGAATCATGACTATTCAACCATTTGAATGATTCATGCCTGGCCTTAAAAATATCAACATAGTTGCTATCTTTATGTTTCCTATGTTTGTTTTTTTTTCCAAAAAATTGTGTTGATTTCTGTGCGTCCACTTGACATGTTATTATTATTGTTTTATTTAGCGTATCCTAAAAAAAAGTGCCCAAAAGGGTTCCCTGAAGAAGCACAATGACTGGTGGATGTTATTTTTTAAAGCACTAAAACAGAAACCACTCAACTGAAAGGTTCCTTGGGTGTTTTATATGGCTTTACTATAATAAAAACCATTGTATACCTTACATTTTCACATTATGATACTTCAAACTTCATACTCACATATTTAATTTGCAGAAACTGCCTAAAGAACCTAAATAAAAGTTTCTTTAGGGAACCACAGACGTTTGTTATTTTTAATAGCATCATTCCAAATAACCCAGTTTGGCAGCTTTATTTATTGTAAAAAAAAGGTTCCTAAATGCTCATTCCTACATATGGTTCTAGAAATATCCTAAATGGAACCTACATTATGTGAAGGTTCTTTAACTTTAAAAAGATTCTAGACAATCATGTCCCATTTACAAAAATGTTTCTTTAGTGAGCCACCCACTGATAGATTCTTTAGGGAATTGAAATTGTGGTTTTTCTTGGGTGTCATTGCTCCAAAGAACCCGTTTCAGCTCCTTAATTTTTTTAGGATTGCAGGTGTAGTTGTAAAAGTGCTGAGGGAGAACAGCAGTCGTGTGACTGAGCTGCAATCAATCATCATTTATCGTAAAAACCTGCTGTTCGGTGCAGATTGAGCTTGATAGATCACACTTGCTGTTCAACCTGAAGCTAAGAGAGAGAAGGTGTCAATGATAGACACCGAAACTGGCAATGGCAATGTTGGGCTAAACTTCTTTAACCTCTTTGGACTTTGGACCCTGTAGGTTTTTATGATTCTAAAAAAACCACAAATTCTTCCTCCTAGCCATTTATATTCAGCTAAATTAGCTTACTCTATGAAAAGTAGCCAAGGGCTCCAGTCAGCTTTGTTTTAATTCACACAGAATCCAGCCAGCTTACTGCCATTATACATATTTCACTTCAGTGGACTTAAACTCCCTAAATGCCATTAGTTTCTAGCTAGGAGCGCTTCCAGAAAGTAGCCTCTAATCTGATTAAGCAAAGGGTAAAACTGAAACATCGATCGTAGCGAGGCCATAAAGCAAAGAAAAAAGTTTGTAATGGAAAATTCAGCACAAATTAACACCTCTGGAGGTCCTAACAGCTCAATCATTAAAAAATAAACAACGAAAAAGAGGTCCGGAGAGAACAGATGAGGAGAAATATGAAAGGACTTAATCATGCTACCCAGTCAGCAGCTGATATTTGAGGGTTAAACTTTGCGGGATCTGTCAAAATCTTTGCTGCCATTTATTTAAGTCAGCCGACAGGGAGCCCAAAGCTCTGACATCACCTGTCATCATTCAGAAACCCTGACAACGAGCTTTTACCTCTTGATAGAATATATTACACGTGCATTTTTTACCACATACAGCGTTGTTCCACCTGAAAAGACTTCGATTACCATCAACGCAAATGAATATGACTGAAGGCGATCAAATCTTTTTTTGATCTCAAGCTCTTACAGAAAGTAATATCTGACAATGATACTGAAATGAACATGAGACATTCATAGCTTTGTGTATCATCAATACGATAATAAATGTATTACATTTGACACTCATTTGTTATAAATACACAAATTAATGGCTAGGAAACACTGTCTAAACTATTTACACAAGTTTTTATAATGATGTTACACCACTGATTGTGACTTTCTCTGCGTCTTTGTAGGCAAAACATCTGGGGAAGATGCCAATGTTTCCAGCAGCGTGTCCCTCCAGCCATTCCTCATTCACTGTAAAACAGAAGAAGAATCTTTTTGGATCTTTTGTTTTATCTGTTTGTTCTCCAATTTAGTTGGGGGGAGAGATCAAGGGTTGCTCTTTGGGACTCTAGCCAAGAAATGTTCTCTTGTTTTCGGCCCAGGATAATCTGTGGCATCAGCAAGGACCAAGCTTTTAATCTCCTAACCATAAGGCTGACACTGGTCGTGCCACTCAGGAGCCTACGACAAATAGCTATACATGCAATACTGTTTAATACCATACTATACTATATTAAACAGTGGAAAAAGTCTTCAATATCATTCTTGATCAACTTAAAATGATAAAGCAGTATACAACACCAATGTTCCTAGATGTTCACCAATGCACTAGAGTTCAACCACCTCAAATGTAGTTTACTCACAAGTTGTCTTTTCCTACCTTGTTAGTTGCATCTTAGTTAAGCAAATAATTTGAAATTTGTTTCCCCATTAGCTGGAACTCTCCATCCCACAGTCCCACCATATATTTTCTCGTCTCAGTTACAGGGAGTTGCGGCACCACAGGGGTTCCTGATGTTCAGATGAAAGCTTAGATGGTTGCAGCACATGCTACATGTCACTTTTTAAAGCTAAACTTGTGTGTGTGTTTGTGTGTGTGTGTGTGTGTGTGTGTGTGTGTGTGTGTGTGTGTGTGTGTGATTTATTTTTCAGTATATTAAATATCTATGGACACAAACCTCCAAGGGCTCTTGAGTAAAGTGACCTTCTAAGCATTCAACATTGTGGATCTGTACCCTGGTGATGCCACAGTCAGGCATAATTAGGTGCCCTAGTGTATGAAACACCTGGTAAGAGTGAACAACGGAAAGCGCGCTACCCAGCATGAAAACTGCATAAAAGGAAATTCTATATTGTTTAGCTAACTAAGATGCAGGACTGAAACTGTGAGTTAGGAGAACTTATCTCTAAACTAAGATGTTTGATTTGTGTGAACTCTAGTGTCCTCAAGTTACATTAATCCAAGGAATCTTTGTGTAATAAGTTACAATAACACTGTTTTAATAGGAAAGTGCATATGTAATTTTGACACTATACAAGCACAAGATTAAATAACTGTATTTTAAAGGCGGTTTTGATTTCGTCTTTATGTAATGCTTGGGGTTGGTGTACCTTCGCTGAGGATGTCGATGGTGTCCCCTTCACTAAACTCCAGGTCCTCAGGGCCTTGTGCGGAATAGTCATACAGTGCCACCATCTGGTAGAGAATAGTCCTGTTGGCCAGAGGATCCTCAGCCTGTGTGAGGTAAGATTGCCAAAGAATATTTGATGCATATTGTAAGTAACTGGACAGTTTACTGCTGTGGTTCTATACTTCAGCACACTGGATCTGAATATGACAGTTTTTACATCTATACAGACCGTCCATTTCATTAGAATTGCTTCCCTTTTACTTTCATTCACTGTTCACTCACCTACCTTACAGGTTTACCATATATACGGTTACTGACTCCAACCCATCTGTTGTCATGCACTTTGCCAGCCATTCATCAGTGGTCAGTTTCTGACCACAGGGTCTCAGCGGACCAGATATTATTCGGGCAGTGGACCATTTAAATTACACAAATAGATTGGAAGTGATCCACCCACCAAAAATATTCTGTCAAGAGCAATTTTGTGGTCAGAAACTGACCACTGATAAAGGGTTAGGGGTCAGTTAACACATATCATGCATCAACAGCTACAATCTCTAACTGTACATAAGTAAGGCTGAACTACATGATAAAGGTTACCAATAAAACGGAGATTGTTAATACTACTATACTGAATGGATAATTTGAAAGAAGCTCCATGCTGGCCTTATTGTTGGATGCGCTTTCTGAGTTCTCTGATACATTCTAAGCTGGTGTCTTCACACATTCAGAATCAGGGTCGGTTCTGAACACTTGAGGGCCCTAAGCGACATCCGACGTGGAAGCCTAACTGTTGAAATCATTCTCTTTTGTATGTAATATTAGAAAAAGAAAATTAATACATAATTTTGTATAAGTTTGGGTTCTTTCTACATAATATTAAATATGACTTTAAAAGTACACAATCTGGGCTCCCTGGTGTCACTATGGGCTTATTATTGATTTGATTACTACAGACAAAGTAACATTTAAAGGTGACAGGTGTCTGAGGTATTATGACTCGCAGGTTTAATGAGTACCTGACACCATAGAGTGGTTTGACCTGACTCGGTCACATCAGGCAGGTCACGCAGAGCTCCTTCACCCACCAGAGGCTTCAGGAGCGAGGAACCATGCTGCTTGTGTCTGTGAGAGAAAGGAGACAAAGAATGAACCATAGACATTTGTCCAATGGCCTAAAAAAACTCTGATTTCAAACTGTGTGAGAAAAGCAGGTTGTCGGGTCGGCAGAATTACCTAAGGCGAATGAGTGCAGCAGGCTGGCCTAATTTTTGAGCGACTCTCTCTTGCAGCTCCCGATACGGTGTATCTACTGGGACGCTCAGAGCCACCGTGTATCTGTAGTGCACTTTAACTACGACTGAGTTCCCTCCCTCAGTCTTGATGAAGCAAAGAGCAGACAAGAGCAGAGACACTCAGGATACACATCTTTACAAACACAGTAATGTATTTAATTTATTACTTTTTATCCTTTGTGTTACCACCAAAGATGTGATCACACCTTTAGAAACATTAAGTGTCACTGAATCAGTGTTTGTGTTCTGTCATAAAATACCTATACAGGGCAAATAAAGTTTGTCGACCTCAGTGGTCCACATTTTAATCAGGGTCTTCCTACCACCAAAGTAATGGTCATTTAAAGACCCAAAAAATATTTATGAAACCCTCTTTGGCACCTCTGTTTTTCTTTTTTAAAACCGATCAAATTGCTATGTTTTGCCACTGAATTATACTTTGGTTTATCAATAATGTGATGTGATTAAAGATTTTTTGACATTTTATGATTTATACAGTCAAAGTATTTATCCAAGGATCAGGGACCACCTGAGCGTACTGGGTCCAACCACAGATTAAAAATAGATTTGATTTTACACTATTTTTATGAAGATTGCATATTATGCAACCCACATGACATCAGCAGGTGACAAAAAAAAATCAATACATTTATTAATGTAAACCGTCAGGTTGTCGAAATGTGGCACAGTAAGTGTTTTCGCTGTCTCATCCATAGCAAAAATGCACCTTGAAGTGTCAAGAAGATTGAGTACTCAAACACATTCGTCTTCACTTGACTTCCTTGTCATTGAAAAAAGCGTTATAAAAATATATGAATATTCGTCAGGAGAAAATTACACAGGTTGAAAATTGCTTCCATCATGTCATGATGACTTGCCAGATGAACAGACAATTATGAAACAAACAGAAATGACTAATTTTACAATATTCAGAAAAACAAACAGGCTCTTGGTGGCCCTGAGAATGAACACTTTTGCTCATCAGTCCTAGGAGTGGAATTCTCTTTCCCTCCCCTGCAGAAAAACCAAGAAGAAAACACAACAGTAGTCCCCTGTGCCTGCCAGTACTCAGACCTCCCGACCCACACATACAAACTTTAGACATTTATCCATGTTTTCGTTTCATATCTCTGTACACAAACAGTATAACAGGGTATTCAAACATCAGCTGCAGTAGAAACATGCCTTTAGTTTCAATCTTTTACAGTCAGCCTTTGTAATAATATATTTTCTAAAGCTCTCTCTTACACAGCTACCTTTGCTGTTTGTGTGTGTGTGTGTGTGTGTGTGTGTGTGTGTGTGTGTGTGTGTTTGTGTGTGATGGTCAGTCCACCCACCCCTCCCCCCGACTTCAAATGAAGAAAAAGATAGAAGAGAAAGAGCCCAGGATGTGTACATTTTCCTGCCCCTGGATCAAATAAGGACGTTTCACTTTCATTGCGCCCTGAGCTGCATGTTAAAACAAGGTGTGTACATATAAAAACAAGTGTTGCTGACCAAAAGATATACACATCTCTCTTAGTCAGCATGTACATCGCTGTTACTCAGTCTGTCTTTGCATCTGTCTAGTGTTCATGCATATTTATACGCATAACTCTTGTCATCCTTTACTGTGATGAGATAAAAAGACTGCAACAATGTTCTGTT
This sequence comes from Bryconaethiops microstoma, assembly GCA_037577275.1. Taxonomy (NCBI): domain Eukaryota; kingdom Metazoa; phylum Chordata; class Actinopteri; order Characiformes; family Alestidae; genus Bryconaethiops; species Bryconaethiops microstoma. Next base: position 20,570,937 of record JBBJLS010000109.1, read on the forward strand.
GTCCTACATGTTACTTTACATGGTACCGGAATCAATGCAGTGACATACCATCTGGTGATCGTGACGTTACGGTCTTTCCCTATCATCCATCTCCAAGGCTGAAGATGAGGAATTATTTTAAAGTGTCCAAAGCCCATTTCATGGCCAGTGCCTTGTTCCCCACCTTGGGAACAGCTTATGTACTGCACAGGATGTCAAACCTCACCTTCTCAACAAAACAATGCCCAAAGCCTCTGTCAGAACTGTGAATGGCAGGTCAATATTAGGGTATTACAGTACAGGATTTTGACATTTGCAAGTCTAAAGGTCTTGGAAAGCCGCCTTGCTGTTTAGTGTCCGAGTGACCTTTTGAGGGCAGTCCTTCTGCATAAGGTCAGTCTGAGATTCAGCTCAAGATGTTTGGAATGAATCAACCAGGCTAATATGTTTGGAATGAATCACTTGTGGCCACATGGTTCCACTTGCAGGTCTGGCTAGATGACATTTCTTGGAATTCACCACAAGGTCCGCTTTGTGGATTTGTCAAAACATCTCATCCAGGTGCTCTAGGTTTTCCTCCTACAGCTCAGACAAAACACTGTTCTTTGGGTATTGGAATGTTGCTGCATCCCTGCGGAGGCCAAAAGGCATGACTATGAAAAGGCAGTTGCTCAGGATGCCTGGAAGGCTGCAAGTTGCGTGGCCAATTCGATTAGGGGTGTTTGCCGCTACCCTTTGATAAATGCGGCATGATGAGGTATGTTGCACGACACTGCCTAGTCTTTCCATCTCATCCACTCTTGCCACTGGATATGCAGCACTGGGCTTGAAAAATATCTCAGATCACTATCTGTCTTGGGGACAAAGACAAGTGGACTGCACCATTTTCTCCTTGAAGGCTTGATAATATCAAGTTACAGCAGAACCTCTAGCTCTTTTTTTAAGGGTGTACAGTTGTCTTGCCTGATGGGCTGTGTTGAGAACTGCTTCTGTCTGTTTTACCTCTTCCCCAAACAATCTCTCTGGAATCTTTTTCTGCAATTGCTATGGTTGGGATCGAGTCAAGCGACTGACATCTGGGATGGATGGGACACCTGTTTGGTTTCTGGTTTGTCCACCCATGGCCTCAGTACGTTGATTCCTCTAGTCAGATAGACTGAAATCACAGATGACAACCAAATCTTCTGCTGTAGCTCATAGAGGCCTTTGCTTTTTGCTAGCAGTTCACTGTCGGATGTTGGCAGGAGAATGAGAATCTTTTGCCCTGGAGCCAGACTTCTCTTCCTTGTTGACTTTCCAGGGTTTTTTTTTTACACCATTGTGCTTTTACATTCTTTTCTCTGACATTTTTTCTCTAGTGTGTTCTTTTCTCTCTCATTTTCAGGACATATGACAGAATGTTCAGCCACTATGTGGGCTTGTCAGCTTCCCCTGCCTCTTTCAGGATGTGCCCTGGTTTTCGCACAAATGGTGAGTACCGTTTTGTGCGAATGGTGAGTACCCTGTGGATGCCTGTGGTACTTCTCTGTCTCAGCCAGTATTGGACACTTGTGAAGCATTGACGTGAGGGTCTGGTTGAAGCTTTCAAATATACTGTGCATCTGTTATGGTGTGGTCTTTATGCCCCTGAAACCTAGCATTGAGGTCACATCTTTCAAATACCTAGATGTGAAGCTGGTGTCCTGGTCAGTAAGGACATTTCGTGATAAGTCAATAGCATTTACTATATGCAAAGATTTAGCTTTTTTAAGAGCAAAAGCCTTAGGATTTGCATACTATCAATACATAGTGATTTCCCATCCTGTTCTTTTCCAATGGGCCTGCTATATCCAAAGATATCCTGGCAAATGGCACATCAGTGATGGGTAAAATCATAATTATAGTCTCACTTTTTGGTAGGCGAGGCGAGCTGAAATTCTGGGTAAGATTTGCAATTTTCTGTAATGTCAAGGTTATTGCTTCAGCCAGTAAATATGCTGGCTATCCTGGCCCATGCTTTCTGAGGCCCTAAATGTCCTTCCCAAGGGACTAGTGTATAACTTCAGTAGGCCCTTTTCACACCTCTGGTTATGTTATGCCAGAAGTACTTGTTGCTGGGTAACTTCACATTCAGTAACACCAGCAATGGCCAAAAACAAGAGCTTTTGCAGCGTACCCAAGTGTTCAAACTCAAAGTAAAAACAGTCCTACCACAGTTTCCATGGCTTCACAGCTGATAACGAGCAAAGGAAAACATGGGTTTGCAAAATTAGGAGAGATGAGGGATTACATTTTGCAGTCAGCATTTCACAAATGTGAAACAATTGGATGGAATATAAGACATGACATTAGAAAATATGAAAAACGATACACAGATGTCAACACCAATAACATGAGTTGTTCTCCAACCACTGCTCTTTGAAACACTGTCACCTTTCTGCAACAAGTCTACAAGTTCTGGGACATACAAAACAGCATATTGAGGGTTTTGCAAAACAGCTGCTGTCAGCATGTAGGCTTGGCCCTGAATTTCTATTAGGATGTCTAGTGTAAAGTGCTTCTGCCCATCCCCATGTGCACACCTTATTCTAATTTGACTTCTCCCCTGGTAAGCCTGCACTTGAGCATCTGACTCAGCTCTGTGTCAACTAAGCCTTTTTTGTCATTAGAATTTTAACAGTTACAATGGTATCAGTGTTATGTGACCGGGACATGGAGAAACAGCATGAGTGTATGCTGTAGGTTGATTTAAAAGGACAATCATTATTCTTATGCCCATTCTGACCACAACTATGAATATAAATATGTCCTGACACGTTCTAGTCAGCACTGAATGGCTATTTGATGAATTCCTTGTCTGAAGAATAATGCATGGTTCAAGAGACCTGATGGAATTAGTAGAAGTCGCTCCATCTGCTCCCCCTGCTCTTCCCTATAAAGCTCTGTGAACTGATGGTTAGAATGTGCATCTATGCTCTCTTTCAACTCTCTCTCTTCTCTGGCTTGTTGAGTCATCACAGAGGCTGAACATTAGGCCTGTTATCTGCCTTTCAGTGGGGAGAGCCCTGCAGAGGTTTGGGGACAGGGACCCAGGATTTATTAATCCGTTCCTGACCCAAAAAAACACTCATCTGGAGCTGTGAAAGGTCAAGATGCTGACAGCACACTTTGAAAATGCTGTGATGGGTTTAAAGACTCATTTGAATGTTGCAAACTTCTGCAGTATCAGTACCAAAAAGGATAATAGCACGTTAGTGATTAGCAGATGAGTGCACAGCCTGACACTATACAAATAAAAGACGACATCTGATCATATTGGGGTCTATAAGGCAGGCAGCACGTGGCGCGCCGGTCTCAACAGTTCAGTTTGTATTTTTATCTGCCTTCCTTTTCCCTCCCCTGGGTTTCTGCTCTGACTGAATCAGGCCATATCAAAGTGCTACTCAAATGCAGCACTCCAAGCCTGAGTCACCAAATGCATTTTTATCTCCCCCAGATCAGCCACCATGGACTTCTAGATTAATCATGCACAGATTCTATTTTCACAAGCACGAATCGGTTGGAGCTTCAAGTTTGAGAGTGTTTTCGAGACAAGTGTAAACACTGCGTGCCTACTGTACTGTGGAAGAGGAAACTACACAATGAACACTGAATAACAGTTCTAAAGGGAGGCTAATCCCTTTAAGTAAAACAGCTGGTGTAAACAAAGTCATAAATATTCATTTAAGACCTTCACTTGCAAAGTATGCAGAAGCTTTTGGCAAAGTTAAAGTTTATCAGAGGTATGCAGATTGAGACTGAAGGGAATCTGCGTTTGACATTTTCACTTCTAGTGTGAAAAATGTTCAGATGGACAGGATTTTCACCAGATTCCACGCATTTTTGGCTTTCAGTTGAGATGTGGTGTGTAGAGGCTGGGTCTTACCTGCTCTGACAGGCTTTGGGGTGTGCTGACGCTCTGTGAAGGAGAGCTGGTGTTTGTGACACTCGCATAGGAAGGGGGTAACTCTTCAGACAGAAGCACATGAAAGCAAAAATCTATTTGTAACTGAAGTACATTGAAACGATTTAACATACATTTTCGATGTTTAGCTGACAACCTCACTCTCTGATTCATTGGCTCACTGATTCCCTCGCTCATTCGTTAACATTAGAAGATTAGCCACAAGGGGGCGCTATTAGGTCTCGAGCAGTTTTTGTGTGAATCATTAGTCCAGAGCCAGTTTAAGAGGAACCTGTCCATTTAATATTCAACTGCAAAAATGCAGATAAATCCTCAATGAATCTGGGTGAAACCTTACTAGCACCTTACTGGCACTTTAGGCGCTAGCATAGCTGTGATTGCTAGTTCTGATTGGTTGAAGAGCTCGCTGGTTGAATACAGTAGCTCACGTTGGAAAATTGAACTGGGACTGTTTATTAAAGATAAATGCACAACATATGTACTTCAATCCTATTGAAGAAGAACAAGAAAATCAGAGGCTATAGGCCTTTTAATTGTATGAGACGTCCTGCCAAAAGCTCTATAGACGCCTTCTTTCGAGTCTTCTAACTTGCGAAATGAACCCACCACAGCAGGATGTAGTAAAAGGCCTAAATCATTATTAAAAACATCCGCAGTGAATACAGAAACACATCTTTGATCCTGCTGGTATGACAACAGCTGTGACACATTCACCTAGAGTGTGAATATGAACTGTACCAGGGCACATGCTATCCAACAGTAGCGCTTTGTATCAGCTCACATTTATGTGTGATGGCCATTTGTTACACAGGGTGGTCATTAGTCATTCAACAGCTACTGGAAAGTTTCTCTGCAGACCCATTTTTCCATCATTTCAAAACTTGCTCCATTTTCCTACAGCTGCTTACTGACTAATTACCCTGTTGCTAGTCACTGTGTGAGGTGAAAAGGCTGCTGCTGGAACATTATGTGCTTGGTTTGCTAACAAATGCTGTTAATAGAAACCTAATGTATGGGTGACAGTCATTTTCCAGGGCTATAAATAGTTTTGAACAGGCAAGTACTTTGTATCTAAACACGGAAGTTGTAAGTTGAAGCGGTTAGCCTGGCTGAGCATGATGTAATGGTACCTGGGGGAAGAGAAACGACAGCCTGCGGCCGAGTGGGAGGCTTCAGGCTGGGCGGAAGAGGGATCCCACTGGGAACACTCTGCAGAGGACACACAAGAGAAGAGTGCTGAGTGTATCACGGCTGCTCGTAAATTTGTAGGCCATACATGAATACTGTTCCAACAGACAGAAGCATCTGCGTAATGCCTCTTAAATTTCCACACCTTCAGAGCACAATTTATCTCCTTTTCATTACCAGCCGAATCATAAAACACTTGACTTGTAGGAAATCATAAAGCCTTTACCTCATAAGACACCAGAAAGCTCCTCTTTTTGGAGTGATGGCAGGGAAGAACCACTTTTGTTTCCCTAAAGAACCTTTCAGTGGTTGTTTTTTTTTTTTATAGGGACACTCCATTTGTAGCATATGGTGGCTTACTAAAAGGTAATCATTCAAATGTTTAAAAAAAAAGAAAGAAAAAAGGGAAACCCCATTTGACTCAAAACACTTATAATAGACGTTCTGTTTGTTCAGAAGATTCCTTCATAGACCCATCAATCAAAAGGCGCTTTAGGGAACCAAAAATGGCCCAAGAAACCTTTTTGGTACATTCATTTTTAAGAGCGGAGCTCTTAATCTGGGTTCCATTCATTTTTCATGACTCCACACTTTTCTCCTCCTTGAAAATGATGCTAAACTTTCTCGCAAAGAAAACTTCGTTCAAAGTTCATATTTTGGGAAGGCTTCAGGATAAACTGTAATTCAGCGCTGAACTGTCTGCGGTTTCCGAGGCAAGTGTATATTTTAAGCTCCTGAAAGGAAAAAGTGGAGTACAATAAAGCAGGATGGGGCATTATGAAATGGTATTCTAATATGCAGCAGAGGCCCTCAGGTAATGTGGAGCAGCATAATAAACCAGGAATACAAATGAGGAATAAAAAAATCCCACAGTGTATAGAGCGCACACTTACGTCTTGTTTCTTTTTGCCTTTGGTCTTTTTTGTCACCGGTTGGAGCAGGAAGTTGGGAAGCAGGCCTCTCTAAAGAGCAAAAGAAAGCAGGATGAAAAAAGGAAACATACATAAGCAATGTGCTTCTATAAAACATCAGTGAGTCACACAGGAATGAGTCAGGCGCCGTGAGAGGGTTCATGAAAGGCGCACCTGCCCGTCGTATATAACGGTGGCGAGGTCGTGCCTGTCGTCTTGGCTGAAGACGAAAACATGCGCTCCTGCGGGAACGGTCAGCTCAGCCGCACTTTTGGCCAGGTACGCGCTCTTCACACACATGTAGCGCGAGTCCCTGCACAGTGTCAGATAATGACTACACAGTAAGACGGCTTCTGTGATCAGCTGATCAAATTCACTACTGTTCAAAGGTTTAGAATCAATAGGAAACCTAGGTGGTTGCAGGTACGTGCGGAAAATGATCCTTATACATTAAGTCCTGAGCAACACTAATGGGTTTCGAATAGTTAATAGAAAGCCGTAAAAAATATATATATTTTAGAAGTGTCCCAGAAAAACACAGAGGCCAAATTTATGACAAAAAAAGGTGTATCAAGAATGTACACAAGGTGATAATATAAATAAGGTCCATAATTATGCCTAACCAAAACATGGTAGACAAACATATTCAATTGATTATTCAGATATCACTGAATGATCAAATGTAGTTTATAATGAATAACTTTTTACTGCATCATATTGTAACAAATTCAATTATGGT
>JBBJLS010000109.1:20608672-20653853 GCA_037577275.1 Bryconaethiops microstoma
GAATGAAACCTGATATATATATTGAATGAAACCCAATATATATTGAATGAAACCTGATATATATGGAATGAAATCGGATCTTTCACTGTGTAATCCTGATAAATGGGTAAAATCCCGTCTTGATGAATAGAGTATATGATGTCTGCCTTCAAAAAAAAAAAAAAAAAATCTTTGGCTTTTATTGTGTGAACAATTTCTATTTTACATCAATTGTGCGTACAAAATATATTTTGAAGAACTGTTTCGTGTACGCAAAGTTGTCAAATGATATTGAATGAAAAATATATATACAAACAGTGTGAAATTACGGGCTGGCATATATATCCATATATATCAGGTTTCATTCCATATACATCAGGTTTCATTCCATATATATCGAGTTTCATTCCATATATATCGGGTTTCATTCCATATATATCAGGTTTCATTCAATATATATCAGGTTTCATTTAATATATATCAGGTTTCATTCCATATATATCCGCTTTCATTATATTATATATATCAAATTTCATTAAATATTTCCTCTTTGGCTTTCCATAATATATATATATATATATATATAGCTTAATTATTATTATGATGTAAACATTTCAGAATGTTTCAGAATGTTCCAGACACAAGTTGCTAAAGCAGTAAATTTGCATTTTCAGCCGACAGCAGTGTCTCACCCTTTCACACTGAGCTCATATGATGTATTTCAGCCTGGACTGCTTTTAGGATGAGGCACAGTTCAGCCCAGCCAATCAGAACACAGATTATTTGTTCACTGAGCTTCTACTTGAGTACAAAACTAAAGATACCTTTCAAACGACATACAGCTAAAACTCATATCATTCTTAACAAACACTTCACACATCACATTTAATTTGGTCATTTATCAGATTAGACAGAGACTATTTTTTAATTAAACAATAGAAAAGCCAAAGAGAATCATGTAAAATCAGATAAGGACTATCACATTTCTGTCCAAGGAATAATTCTACAAAATTTCAAGTTTTCTTTGCCTTACACTTAACATTGCACTACTATATAAACTCAAAATATGCAGGACCACAGCTTTCCTGTGGGGTTTAAAAAAAAAAAAAATCAGCTGAAGCCTAAGGCGGCACTGAGTGTGTTCGCACTCGAGTAAAGTATGAAAGAAAGGAAACAGTCATTGGCGTCTTGCTATAGCCGTACTCTGCACGGTCCAAGATGATTTACAGCACTGTACATAAATGCATCAGGAATTTATGGCTAACTTAATTAGATAGCATAAAACTGAATTATGGTAATGGCATGGGACACTGGAACAATAGCGCTTGGTTGCTTATTTCCATAATTCTGTAAACTGCTCCCTCTCTCTCTTTAACTCTCACTCTCTTTCTCTCTCTGTTATTTACTACATCTGCATTGTACACATTGTGTATAGCCTCTACTACATGACCTTATTTTATTAGTCACTACATTCACCTTTTGTTCTGTATCCTCTGTATTATTTTCCCTAAGGTCGACTAAAATGGTACGTTTGATGAGTTCAGTGGATTGTAATTATTATTTTGTCACCTCAGCAGTTAATCTAGCAGCTGAATCTAATTGCTCAGGGACTCGTTCACAGTGTTATAAACTGTATTACTGTTTAATTAATCTAATATAGAGCCGATTTATTGCATGTTATCACTTTTAGTCATCTGGTTAATCCAAACACATTGTGCTGGCACCAGGGCAGAAACTCAGGTGGTCCACAAACAAAGCGAGTGTGTACATCTGTCCGCAAATTATGCCAACGTGAGGGCCGTGATGCTGACTGAATGGGGCTCTCGAAAACATTACAGCAAACAACCCCACAAATCCCTGAGATGTCTCTCTTCGTTTGTCTGGCTATTTGTGAGTCTGGATTTAATCAAATGAAGGCTGTTGATAGTCACCTCTGAGCATGCTGCAAATGCGTCATCCTGTTGCTAATTGGAGCCACAAGTCAGGCTAATTTCACCATCTGGTAGGCTAATGTAGACATTTTGTGTTTCCAGGGCCATTCCAAACACCACGGTTCAAAACTGTGATATCCTAACTGCTAAACGGCCTCTGTAATAATGTGCATTTGCCACCGTTTGTGGCTAAGGTCACCGGATGCCTTCAATCAGGCAAGAGACGGCAAGCAAAAATTTGCATTATGCAAAGATAACAAGCCAGTAAGAAAGCAATGCTAATGATTTGGGACCAAAAGGCAAATTTCCGTCTTTCAGCAGCATATATAATGTTATTAATAGCTAAGGTTAGCCCGTCTAGCACAGTGACAAGCCCATGAATCTTTAAACCTTTCAAAGCTGGCCCGGACTGTCAGATGGTGTCGATAGCGGCTGAGGAATTCGGTTTTGAGGTGGCCCACAAAAAGGCCTAACCATTTGACTCGCCGTATTCGACTATCTCGAGTCATTCTGTCAGATTTGTTTTTGAGAAATGTTGCCAGATGAGCCCCACTGTCACTTTTTTTTAAGGAATAAAGAGGGTCTGGCTTCATAGGAGCCTGGCTGTTCAGCAAGCTTACTGAAAGGAAAAGAGGAGGATGGAAGAAACATTTGAAGGCTAAAGCTCAGTCAATGTTTCTTACGTGCCATACACCTTTTTAGAATACAAATCATCCAGCCTCCGTACGTGATCATGAAGATGATTCTTGAAATGCTTACTATAGTGCAGGGGTTGGCAACTCTGGTCCTGAAGGGCCGGTGTCCAGCACAGTCTGATGGTAGTTCTCCTCAAACACATTCACTAAACCTAGTGAGGTGAACCAGGTGTTTCTGAGCAGGGAAATCACCAAAACGTGCTGGACCACGGCCCTCCAGGACTGGAGTTGCCTACCCTTGCAATAGGGCATGTCCAAGTTCTTAGGGGGAAAAAAATGCCAAAAAAACCCCCACAGATCTAGGCAATTACATTCCTGGAGAGATTCCACCATGCAGAGTTCAGCATTTTTCTCACCTCTGAAATATGTGATTTCACTCATCAGCTAATGATCAAACCCCTTAATTAGACTAACCAAGCATTTAGAGCAGGCGAAAACTGCAAAGTTCTGTAACCCCCCAGCATTGGAACCAACAAGACTCCAGTAAGGTTTTACCTGGTGCCTTTTTTTCTGGAGTAGATGCTTATGCAAATGCATCAGCGAGAGTTCCATTATAAATGCATTATTTAAATGCAGTCTTCGCACCGTCTTTTTGTCCCCTAGCGGCCATTAGCTTCCTTAGCCTGTCTGCTGGCAGTCACCTAACGTTGGTGGTGGGTCCTTGCCCCCGCCTGGTGATTTATCGACGCGAGTGGGGAAGCTACGAAGCCCACTTTGTGACAGCTCGGAGCTTTTAAAATTGAGCATGTCATTGGGCTGATGAATTGCTGCAGGTTGGGCTCACCCAGTGGCACGATACGTCAATGTCGGCACTTATGAGGGACCCTGCGCTCCAGGAGCATCAACCACGACAGGGGATAGATGAGCTCCGGCCTCGTAGTCTCTCGTCCTGAATTTGGACAGATTACATTAAGTGTGAAAGGCCTTGAATGAAACCAGATGGAGGACTGATTAAGCCAACACGGTTTGAAAAGCCTTTGAAAAGTCTAGTGAAGAGTGAACTGCTAACCACTAACCTGATCTTGCTTGATGTATTCCTAATAAAGTGGGTAAAAAAAAAGCTATCCATAAACAAGTGCGATGTCAAATTTGTTCAAACTGTCATTTCGTGTTTCAAGGGTACTTAATTTAACAGGGCCACATATATCAGCATTACGTGGTCCCAATGCCTTATCTATTCCCCATCATTTCCCCCTGGCAAGTACAGACTTGGCATAATGCTTATATTGCTACAGAACCACATTAATTTCAAACAGCGACACTAGTGAAGTTAGTCGCTAATATACCCAGAATTTCCACTTGAACACCTGTTTTCTGGCCTGGGGTTGATAGATACACCTCCAGTAAAATTGCACTATAACTGCAGACACCATCAATAACAGTCTAGATCCGGTGATTAAATAGGCCAGAGCTTGACTGGGTCTCTGACATCTCACTGGATGACTAAAATTACAGCACACACTGAGTCCCAGCGGGAGACTGATCAACAGTAGCATCAATCAGCATAATAGGAAAAACGAACAGGCCTCTTTCATTAATTGTGGCTGGAAACACATCTAGAGCATTGGAAATTAGGCCACACGTGCTACAAAATGGAAGCATTATGCTAGCTTTAATATGTCACACAACCTGATGTAAAACAGTGCTGAGACTCCTTAACTTTGTATGACTTTACTTCACTGTCATGTTTTTTTTCTAGTTTTGCAACGGAGTCATTTTACAAAGGACTTGTTCTGAGCAGTGAAACATCATGAAGCAAATGTTCTAAACTGGCTAATTTTACAAAGAACATGATCTGTCTATAACTTGGTTCAGAAAACTGGGTAAATTAAGAATGTTGTGAACTGGGTATTTTGTCCTGAACTGGGTCATTTTACAGAGTACACATTCTTAGCAGTATATCTTTTATGCTGAAAATGTTCTGAACTGGGTAATTTTACATAGATCATTATCTGTCCAGTATAAATTTATTCAGAAAAGGTTCTGTATTGGGTAAATTAACAGGGGACAAATGTTCTGAACTGGGTCATTTTACATAGCATAAAAGTTCTGAACTGGGTAATCTTACACAGGACACAGTAAGAACAATATAACTTTATGCTGAAAATGTTCTGAATTGGGAAATTTTACACAGGAGGTGTCCTGAACAATGTACCTTCATGCAACAAATGTTACATTTACACATTTGTATAGTTACAATCTTCCATCCATCCCTGTTTGTGATTCTATCCATCTTTGGTCTGCCATAATGCAGCTTAAATGTAACAAGATATGAGATCTTCTGAACTATATGTCTGTTCCTGGTTTACCACAATAAAGTATTCATTATATGGACAAAAATATTGCACACATCTGTTTTTCCGGGTTTGGGCTAGACCCCTGACTTCCAGTGAAGTGCAATCTTAATGCGTCAAGTCATTTTGGACAATGTCATTCTGTCAACTTTGTGGACACAGTATGGGAAAGAACTGAAATGAACTGGAATGGAGATTGCCTTCGGGATGAACTGGAATGGAGACGACAAGCCAGGACTTCTCGTCCAACATCAGTGCCTGACCTCATAAATGCAAGGCACACATTCCCACAGAAACTCCAAAATCTTGTGGAAAGCCTTCCAAGAAGGGTGGAAGCTGTTATAGCTGCTATGGGGAACCAACTCCACATTAAACTCTATGTGTTTCAATGCAGTGTCCTTACAGTCCCTGTTGGTACCCCTATTTTTGTCCATAGTGTGTTTTCAGTTCAATTTCAGTCTTCTTAATTAATCCACCACATTGCCATGTTTACATAAAATATCACAGTGCATCTGTTGCATCAAGAGAGCACAAATAATTCACTAATTAGCCTAATCAGTGACTGTGCAGGCATCTTCGTACAGAGCCAGTTGAACTGCTCAGGAATGTGGAAAGGCAGAAGACTTTCTATGTTATCCATTAGAAATCCCATGAGATTGTCCAGTCCAAATCACTGGACAGGATGCTGTGTGTTTGCTGCTTTGAATGTGTACTTGGCTAGCTTTTGGTGACCATCAAAACATGAAAAGTGAATGGACATTTGGGTTTATTCAACGGTTAATTTTGTCCACCCAATTTGATTAGCTGAAAAACCAATTGTTGTATCTGTATCTTGTATCACACTGATGTCATTCTGTTCATCATTAGTTGCTAAGTAACAACATTGCTTTACAAAATTGTTGTATAAAAGCAATGGAATGCTTGGGGTTGTGTGTTATTGCACATAACAGCACCGCTGTGAAATCTACAGCCACCATGTTATTTGCAGTAATACACTCTTTATCATGTTTGATTTCTTTACAAAACTCTTCACTGAGTCTTGAGGTGTGAAATAAGCAGCTCAATTTTGACTTTGGACTTACTGAAGTAAGGCAGAGGCGTATGTGAAATGGCTGTTTGGGTAAGAAATTACGCATTAATTGTACAGTGTGATCCAAGACAACGAGTGCTGTAAGTAAATGTACCCTATATGGACAAATGTATTGGGACACGAGTGTTTTTCAGGGTTTGGGCGAGGCCCCTTACTTCCAGTGAAGGACAGTCTTAATGTTTCAGCATATCAAGACATTTAGGACAACGCCATGCTTACAACTTTCTGGGCACGGTTTGAGGAAGAACCTTTTCTATTCCAGCATGACTGTGTCCCAGTGCACAAAGCGAGGTCCATAAGGACATGGTTGGATGAATTCGGTGTGGAAGAATTTGACTGGCCGCACAAAGCCCTGACCTCAACCCCATCCAACACCTTTGGGATGAACAAGAATGGAGATGCAGAGCCAGGCCTTCTTGTCCAACATCAGTGTCTGACCTCATAAATTCTCTACTGAATGAATGGGCACAAATTTCCCACAGAAACTCCAAAATCTTGTGGAAAGCCTTCCAAGAAAAGTGGAAGCTGTTATAGCTGCAAAGGGGGACCGACTCCGTATTAAAGTTTATGTATTTGAATGCAATGTCATTAAAGTCCCTGCTGGTGTAATGGTCAGACGTCTCAATACTTTTGTCCATATAGTGTAGTTCTTCTAAAAGAAATATCGAGTATCGATTGATACTCAAGGTAGACAGATACTCATATATTCTTCTTTTATGGTGGTAGTCATCTTTGTATGTCATATTTGGAAGCACCATCATTTGTTAAGCTTTTAGACCTCATCACAATTATAGAACACACCTGTTCCTAAATTAGAGTTAGAAGCTTGTCACGTTTTATTACAGTATCAGAAGAAAATGGCAATTACTTAATAATGGATATAAACATGTGTTTTCATCCTATTTTCAAATACCTGGATAAAGTCACAAAAACCTTACAACTTGGAAGCATTTTCTTTGAAAGACTGAGACATAATAGGCTACTGAATATATAAATAAAATGACAAACAATAATTAAAGAAAGGTAAAAAATCTAAGGGTTTTGTTTTAGGGTTGAGTAAAGAAGCTGAGTGTGTCTTCTTTACTCTTCTAGCCACTGCGAAGCTTAGAGGTGGAGACAAACCGAGCTAGCTGGCTAACTAATATGTTTATTTGATTCCTAAAAGATATGAATGGCCAAAAATTTGACATGAATTTAGCACATTGAAGGTCACATAGTCTTCAGGCCTGAACAAGATTCATGTTTACTTATTGGAGTCATTTTAATCATGATGGATTTGAGTTTAGAGCACCAAATTACACTTTGATTGTCACTTTAGTGAACCCTTTATTTCTTTTACTTAGTTATTATTTAGGTAAGCAAAAATCCAGCCAGATTTATCCTCTGTTTGACATAAGGTTATTGTGCTTGTCCCTGTCTCTTGGCACCTTTCTTTTGTCCATTGTTAAAAGTGTTACATAAATGTGTAAAACATTTTGTTACAAATTGAGAACTGGAATATATATATTTTCAAAATGGCTCCTAAAACAAACATCAAGTCAAGTCAAGTCAAGTAGGTTTTATTGTCATTTCAACCATATATACACTGTACACCGTGAAACAAAACAACATTCCTCCAGAACACAAGAGCTGAAACTGAACACCACAAGACACCACAAGTACAGACAGGACAAAAGAGAGTGCAAGTAAAACACAAGAGCGACAAAACAACCAGACAAAACAACATTTAGTGCAGTTGATAACAACAACAATCTGGACGAATACAGTATTTTGACATGTACATGTGGTGCTTCCATCTATCAGATTAGTTTGTCCAGCGCATCCCACAGATGCCTGATCGAAATGAGGGCACTTTTGTCATGTTCTGCTGTGAAACCTTGGGTCCTGGCATTCATGTGGATGCAACTTTGACATGTCCCACTTGTGGCAACGGTACTCTCTATTGGCATTCGCCTCTTTCAACAGGACAATGTGCTCTGCCACACTGCAAAAATGTTCAGGAATGGTTTGAGGAAGAGTTCAAGGTGTTGACCTGGCGTCCAGATTCCCCAGATCTCTTTAATCAGCCTTAATCTGTGCACTTTTTCCCTTAAGTTTTCTTGAGTTTCAAAATTAAGGTAATTGTAAGGGATTAAGGCGTTTGGTTTCACAGTGTATAGCACCGACTGCTGAAAAAAAGTTAACGCTGGTAATAAAAGAAAGTTGCCAGAACAACAAGTTGCCTAGTTACAGACTGGTCAAAGTATGCATGGTGATAAAAGAAAGTTGCCAGAACAACAAGTTGCCTAGTTACAGACTGGTCAAAGTATGCATGCTGATCCCTATGCATTGTCAAAAGTGCATAAAATGGGCATGAGAACATCAGAGCTAGAACACAGAGCAATAGAAAAGGCAAGCCGATGAAATTTTGTGACACTTTTGTCATGTTCTGCTGTGAATTAACACCTTAAATTTAAGATGAAGGTGCTTCACATTCACGCTTTAAATCTAATTTTAAGGTAAAATTTAGGGGTCGGTTTTCACAAATTAATGGCCACTTAATTCAAATGAAGGGGTTTGGTGTATTTTCAGACGTAAATCAAGGTAGGGTTAGGCACATTTTAAGTACATTGTGATTCATGATAGGATCTCTTCTGTGGAATTGGAACAGTTAAGCTAGGCTTTGCTCCCCACACACATCAGTGAGCCTTGGGCACCCGTGACCCTGTTGCTGGTTCACTGGTTGTCCTTCTTTGGACCACTTTTGTTAAGTGTGAACCACTGCATAGGAGGAAGTCCCCACACGACCTGCTGTTTTGGAGATGATTCAGTCGTTCGACCATCATAATTAGGCCCTTGTCCAACTGCTAGTCCATTTGTTCAGCTTCCAACAAGTGACCTTTAAGAACTGATCTTGCACTAGTATATTCCACTCTTTGACGAGCACCACTGTAATGGGATAAACAATGTTATTCACTTTGCCTGTCATAGGTTTTAATGTTGAGGCTGTTCAGTGTATGTGTGCAAGCGTTTATCTGTAGTTGCTGTGTGTTCATATGCTGGGCTGCTGGTATCAATCTGTGCCTGTGTGTGCCACTCAAGAGGGCAAATCAGTGTCATTTATTCCTCACGGGAGAGCTGATCCCATTTCTGCTTCACTCTCGTTCTATTTCCTGCCAGCCCGAGAGAAAGTCCCGTCTGAGTGGCACTAACATGTACTACATGCCTCCATTATTCATATACAGCCAGACAGCTCTAATTCAACAACGGGATATAAGCATGACTTTAGCACAACCTCACTGTCATGTCAAACCCCTGTAACTTCCATTTTTCCCCCTGCAACTGTCCTTTATACTGCATGAGCATTTCATGATATATGGACCAATAGGAATGGCCCATAAATAACTTACAATAAAGTCTCGAAACATAAACGCACTGTACAGTTCACCGTACGTTTATATTTCTTCTATAAAGTTACCATTCTGGGATTATGAGATTGGGACGCAATCTTTGATCATCTTATCCACCATCCTTCTATTCTTCAAACCTTCATCTCTTCTGGTTGCTTTTTATAGACTGTTTGATGTGGTTCCTTTAAAGTGGGTACAGTTTCAAGCTGTATTATTATGGAATTTGTTGTTCCTGAAGGTTTGCATGAATTAGTGCTAGCTTTACCATCTGACCATCATCTGCAAGCAAACGAGATGTAAAGTAACAGACACATTGCTGTATTTGTAAAGTAAATTAAAGTGGCCCTTTTCTCTGCATTTAACCTATTCACAGAGTGAAGGAGAGGTCAGCCAGCGACGCAGCACTCGGGGAGCAGTGTGTGGGGACGGTACCTTGCTCAAGGGTATCTCAGTTGTGCCACTAGCAGTCCTAGGATTCAAACTCACAACCTTCCAATCACAGGGGCAGGTCCCTAAAAACCAGGCCAGCAGATGTACTACAGTGCCTTAGTGAAGGAGTCAAAACCCCACAAGTTCTGTTTAAAAAAGCACGTTGGCAAAGATCACTTTTACTTAAAATTTCTTTAAATGCAGTAGATCAGCCACAACATTTGGAAGCTGGTGCTCTTTTAGTTGGCTGCACTAGAGCAATGCAGCTAATAGAGCTAAGACGTAGTGGAACACACCAGTTTGCCAAACTGAGTAGTGTTTACTGCGTTCTTAAATCATCACCCACTCACCTGAAACTGCTCTGAGAAAAGCACTCTCTAAAAACAGTCTTTCTCTTTTCATTAAATAGGTCAGGTGGCCCACAAACTCATGTGGCACCCAGATTGGAGGAGATTTACATTTACACCATTTAGCAGACGCTTTTGTCCAAAGCAACCTCCATTCCCTACCTACAGGGGGCAGTCTCCCTGAAGCAACTTGGGGTTAAGAGTCTTGCTCAGGAACCCAGTGGTGGTGTGCTGAAGGTAGGATTCAAACCCATGACTTCTTGGTCCAAAGGCAAGTATCCTGCCCACTAGGCCCCCCGCCCCAGATTTGTGGGGTGATTTATGGATGTAACTAGCATCGGTTACTTGTTAGCATTTGGTTTTCATGTGGTGTGGACTCATGTTTTGGCCAAAGTATGTAAATGTAAATTTTCAAATTTGATTTCAACTCTCATGTCCGGACCATTTATGTGACACTATGGTCATATTCTGAATTTATAGATGCTCAAAGGTTCTCAAAGAAAGAAAGTTTTTCTACAAACCAAAATATTGCTTTGAGCTGGATGAAATATGGCATTGTCCCACTGAATAGGGGGTAATAAACAACAGGAAACTCGAGTGGTGTTTCTTTACAAGGAAACCAGTGAGAGCTTCCTATTCTGTGTTTTTACAGATATAAACAATCATTCTTAACTGGCCTATAAATCAAAAGATATGTTTGGGCTCTCTTATAGATTATAGACAAGCCAAAAAGCTTCTAGTGCCATCTTGAAAACATATTAACACTGTTCTTACACATTTCTTAAGAAATATGTGCAAATTATTCTTTGGCCTAGGATAAATGTAATGCATTTGGTCATGAATTCTTCTGATATAAATTAACTGACTATAAACAAACTACCTCAATCAGAAGCCTTGTTCAAATGGCATTAACATGCGTCCTGTGGCACTTAATCATAAATGGACAGCACAATTGTGAATGCGGTACAATGTGTCTCAATAATGCATTGTAATCTGATCGCTCAAACCACCTTCGGAGGTGGTCAGTGTTGCATATGACCACAGAACATCTTAATGCATCCTTGACAGTCACAAAATACCGCCCATATCGACCACTTCATTGCCCTAACTGAACAATTCATAACCGCAACTGAGGACAGGCTAAGCTCAAAAAGTGCAGTAACATTGTAAATGTGCGAAATATGTAAGAAATCTGATCACAACCGGTCATCAGAGATGCATTCAAAATACTAGGTGTGAATGATCTTTTTTTTATTTGAGCCTTGTGATCAGATCACCCAACACACACTATATGGACAAAAGTACTGGGACATTTTGGACATCTCCAGATAGTAAAGTCCATGTATTTGAATGCAATGCTCAGGCGTCCCAATACGTTTGTCCGTATAGCATACATGTTAATGTCAGATTTGAACAGGGCCACAATTGCTGCATTCTATTCTGATTCTATATAAATATAAAAATTTGTTTACTGTATATTTCTTCGTGGTACACTAATGGCCCTGCATATGCCCTTGTGACTTGGTTGATGTCACATTTCCACAACTACACTTGTTTTGTAGGGTCTACTACCTGGCCTGAGATAAAATCCAGGGGAAACACTGATACTTTCTGATACTATATGACATTCTGTTATCTCTAGAATTGGACAAAAATATGTCACACAGCAGGCATCTTTAAGACTCAATTTGTCCTCACTTTTGCAGCGCCTCCTTGTTGGAGTCTAAACCCCACAAGCTGTTTTCCGTGGCGTGTTTGTGTGTTCGTGTTGAAACAGATGCGCCTCGGCTGAGCTTGAGGACATGTTTAAGGTCTGGCGTGAGTACGGCCAGGCTGAGAAGAGCAGGGCCTGCTGCAGCTGCTGCTTCGCTCCTTAATCAGGGGTAATTTGTGGAGAGTATAATTGGTCTAGTGGAGATTTCGAACTGAACGTGTTCCAGGAGGCCCTCTGCAATACTGACACTGTCACCGCTGGAATGGGTTCAGACCCAGCTTTAAGAGCATCGCTACTGATTAAACTTCGCTATTGGGGCTTGTTAACCCTTTCTAAGTAGGTCTTGAGTGTTGAGAATGGGCAATACTGAGAAGATTCAGTATTTTCTAGGGCCAGTCCAAATCTAGATTTGGTTGGTATCATTCTCAAAGCCACAATTGTTCATTGTTGGTTTTATAGTTTGTTTCAATAGTACAGTATAATGCGATAGTATTATATATTGTATCCCTTTATACAAAGTTATCAGGATAAATATTATATTATGCTGTAAGTTAATGTTCAGGTAAGGATACGTGAGGCTGATGAAATTGGAATTTATTTCTCTTGTATCTGATAAAAATATTTAAAAGGAAAATACCACACGACTCGTTTCATCTCACCTTCCCATTCCAATTTAATTGAATAATTCCATTCCAATATCCACTGTGACACACGAGATCTTGTAGACTTTAATGTTAGTAGAGTAGACAAATATACCAAAATGAAAGTATTTGTTTCACACCTAAAAGTGTTGTTTCACACCTCCAGGGTTGGGTATTTGAATCTGGGTCCTGGTCTTGTGTGTTTGGAGTTTGCATGTTCCCCCCCATGGTGGGATGGTTTTCTACGGTATCTCCCACAGTTGGAAGACGTGCTTGTCAGGTGAACTGGGGATTCTAATTGGACTGTAGGTGTGAGAGTGTGTGTGTGTGTGTGTGTGTGTGTGTGTGTGTGTGTGGGTCCTGTGGTGGGCTGGCACCGTGCCCAGGGTGAATCAATGTCTCACGGCTGTTGACCCCAGGATGGGCTCCGGAAACCCGCGACCCTAGTAAGGATTAATCGGTTACAGAAAATGAATGATTGAAATGTAAAAAATATTTAAACTAAAGAAGTATTGATACGTGGCACTACGTAGCAACTTCTCTTCCCTTACTACAGGGGACAGTCTCCCTGAAGCAACTTGGGTTTAAGGGTCTTGCTCAGGAACCCAGTGGTGGTGTGCTGAAGGTAGGATTTGAACCCATGACCTCTTGGTCCAGAAGCAAGTATCCTACCCACTAGAGCACTACCACCACTGATTAGCACTGTTTTTAATTTTTCATGGTAACTGCAGACTACTAGCTTGAATTCATTGTTAGCAACTCCTGTGAAGGAATTGTGTCCATCTGTTGGAGTTCATTTTTACATGACCATTTTCCAAATGCCTCTTTACTTCTTAGAATTGAGCAGGTCACTATATGTAAATTGTCTATGTTTTGATTGGCTTCTCTGTATTGTGCCAAAATCAAAAAGCATTTTGGAGCATTTTGGACTGTAGCACTCTTTATAATATCATTGTGGGTGGACGGAATTGTATGTATGGAAATTGCATTGTTTTTTTGACATCACAAAACAGGCTGTTCTTGTAGGTAACTGTCCATATGGGTACTATATAACTGGGGAGAAAAATGTTGTGTTGTTAAACTTTAAGTGTTTTGTACAACATCAATATCTTTCATGAAAAAAAAATAATAATCATAACAAAAAAAATTTGTGTAAATTTTATTACCAAGATATGGGCTCCTCAACATGCATTAAGGGAAGCCATGTTTGTTGTGACAGTGGATTTATCACTACTAGTACTATTGCTTATATCACTTATGTCCCTCCTTATGCAATAGTATTATCATGTGCAATATCATTATTTATGTCACTATTACATGCATTAATGGACTTAGTACAGAGAGAAGCTCCAAACCATTCTTTGTGTTAACTAGTAAATGACTTCAGTACTCATTTATGTCTTTATCTATAGTATTTATATCCACCTCTTTTACTGACCACAGCATTTTGTGTATATAGCACCATGCATTTAGTTCAGAGTAAGTTCTGGAGAGTTTTATTTTAACTTTGTATTATATTTCATAGTTTTTGTCTTTTTGTTTCTGTGTGATTGTGCAGTTGTAGCATAAGCAATTTCCTTCCGGATCAATAGTTTTCTGATTCTGATATATAGCTATATGGTTATTATATAGTTTACGAATTGGTCAATGAATTGTTCTCTTACTTATGTATGAATAACTTCATATATATACCATCAAGAGCAAGCCAATGACAAAGTAATTAATGATGTAGCTTTGATTTCCATTTCTTTATGCTGCATGGTATGAGCTGTAAAGTTTAAGTAATCTTAGCTACTAGAAAAATAACTGTTTTTTCAGAAAATGTACTTTGACATTTCTCATAAGGCTCTTCCCCCGACTCTGTATATGGTCTTAAATGCTATGGTCCCTGTTTAATGGATCTCATGGCCAGAAGTACTGTTCTGGCAGTTGCTTTGCCCTCAGCACTGCTGGTTTCCCATGACAGCAGCATGATCTTCACAAGTGCTGACTGACAAAAGCGCCTGGGCTGTCTGAGATAGGTCCGAAAATGTCAGATGCTGTTCTTTGAGCGCAAAGCCTCCGTTCTTAATGTCAGAACACTGTGAAGCATAGTGAGCAGAGCACCGTGGCCCAGCTGGAAAATGTAAACATTAGCCCGGGAGGATCCTGTCAGCCCAATGGCAGGCTGAGGACACGGAGTGCAGACACGGACACAGCAGTGGAACCACTGTGACATTTAGGCCCTTCTGATACCTTGCTGTCCTGCATTCAAAGAGATTGCATGATTTTTATCTTCCTCTCTCTCTCTCTCTCTCTCTCTCTCTTTCTCAGACTGATTCAGTCTTTGACCTCAGGACACTCAAGCCCCTTATTACTTCATGTAATCTGCAGTTAGAGCACAAAGCCTTAGTCCCCCTGCAATTAACCTTCAGTCTCTCTCCTCAAACGCCTGGGCCACAACACCATGAGCTCAGCCAGATAATTAGATAAAAAGCACTTTCACTCCAGAATTGGTGGAAATATCTGGCTACATACCGCTTTAAGCAGTGATGAAGATTGGAAGTTTAGATATGCTCTGGCTGCGATCTTGATAAACTTGATGAAATGAATAAATCTAGGATACCCTTAGATTCTAAGTACATTCCCAGTAAGACTTCAGGAGAATCTGATGGTCCTATTGCAAGACTTGAATGTGAATGCATTTAGAGATTCCTACGTTAATAAAACACAGTTGTTTTTGTGGTCTGGCATAGTTAGGACATGCTTCTAATTCTTCAGATGTTGAGTTGTAATTTGGCAGAAAATCCACCTCAGCATAGCCAGAGAAAACCACACACTAAAACACACAGAATGCACAGATGCAAGTTGGCCAGCGTATAGTGACTTGGTGGTCACATTCATTTCAGCATGACCTACTATGCATGAAACGCCAAAGGGGACCATGACCCAGCCCTGACCCCTGATGCTTACACATCCACATGCACACCCTTCCAAGCTTACAGCCTTACAGCCCTACTGTGTTCTTAACATCTAATTAGCAACGGCTTTCTCTATAAACAATGGTCCGATGAGTGATCCAGAAACTTCTGTACATTTTGAGCTGCTCACCATACATGTAGAAGCATGAAAATTCACCATGGTCTGACCTGAGCTTGAAGAAGTACCAGAGGCAGATTCAGAGTCTAACAGAGGCTGGCCGAAGTGGGTCAGCAGTATTAGAGCCACAGTCCTGACCAACAAGCTGTCAGATTTGGTGAACTCTCTCCTTTCCAAAGAGACTAGAAGCATGCTGACTAGAAAACAAACACACATACAGGCACACATGCAGACACACACATACACACAGCAGCTGACTCCACTACAGGCAAGTTTAAGAAAACGAAAAACGACTCTTGTAATATATGAGCAAAGCTCTCATACCTTAAAGGTGAGGCCTTGTCTTTCCCTCCTTGGGTTTGATTTCTTCCTGCTTTCCTACTACCCTACACCATTTCTGGGCTGTGTTTTCCACAGACCTCTCGCTTCAGACCAGAGACAGCAGTAGGAGGGGGTTGGAGGGGGGGATCCAGGCATTAGCATTCCAAAGGTCGCACGTGACAGCCGTCCAGCCAATCAGAGGGTCACATTTAGCAAAAAAGGCCGCCCACTCGTTCGAAACTCCTCCCACTCCGTCTTGCAGTGTGCTGCTGTCAGTCCATCAGCCACTGCTAGTCTGTGGAAGTCGCCATGGCAACACAAAGAGATTTAACCCTTCAGTGGTGGTTTATGGCTCCTTGCTTCGAACCAGGCGTGCATGCAAATAAAACTAGAGCGAGTTGAACGCCCCCACCGGGACAGCATGCAAAAAACATGCAAAGGGGGTATTTCCCCTCATTTAATAAAGATGTGTTTATAGTTGCATTTTATGTCAGTGTTGTTGTCTTCCCTTCCCTCCTTCTGAAGCCTATTCAATTATTTCAATAAAATATTACCCATTAAAATGGTGTTCACTGTGACAATAGAGCAATGGATGCTTCAGAGTGAACAAATCACAGATGCTGTCTCTTCCTCCACCAATCAGCTGCAAGAGAAATGTCATGCCTGTGGCAACTTCAACAGTCCAAAAAAGAGCCAATTCCTAAAGCATACAAATGGGGCTTTAATGCCATAACCATTTGATGAACATGCATTACTGCCTGTTTGAAAGCAACTGAATGTGATTTGCTTGCAGCAGGCCTGCTGAAAAGCAGGTTTGCTCACTTTGCAACAGAATGATGAAAAATGAAGATACTGATGCAGGTCCTACCAAGCTATTGCACGTATATAATTTCAGCAAAGCTGTAGAGTTTGACCACATGTTTTGCATTATTGGCCTATATGCTCTGACATTACTCTCCTGTGATTTGAAGGTGTGATGCTTATATCTTGAGCATGAGGGGGAGGGTCTGAGTTCACTTTGAGTTACAATATATGCAAATCTATTCAAATAATGGGGTGTAAAGATCAGAGTAAAATGCAGGCTATGGGGTTCAGGGGTTAAGCTGATTGGTCGAGGGGCTAATTCTGGATAACCTAATTGGTCCAAAGGGTGATAGCCTTGCATGCCTGTGGTTGCGTGGATGTGTGTCCCTGAAGGGGGGAGGTGTGAGACAATGACACAGCTCAGCCATGACCTGGTGTGTGTTTGTATTGTGTGTGTGCGTGCGTGCCTGCGTGTGTGTGTGTGTGTGTGTTTGTGTTTGTGTTCTAACCTAAGGTGGCGCCTTAAGAAAGGCACTGTTTTGGAATTTTTCCATATTTTCTTTTTTTTTTTTTAACACAGCAGAGGTTGGCCAAATATAAATCCCTTTATATTTCTTTGCAATCTAATACTGTTCAACAACAGCAGAATATCTGAATCCTCTTGCTGGACTAAAATCAATTTCCTCTCCACATCCTGAATGATGTCTCCAATATGAGAAAAAGGACCGCAGTCATCACTATGCTAATGCTAAATAATTCATCGGTAATATGACTTATTTTGTTTGACCAATACTTAATTATCTAGTCTCCAACAGCTCCCTGGATACTTGGTTTCCGGACAGAGCGCTCCACTGCCTTAACCTCTTTTCCAGTAAGGCAGCAATTCCCACAAGCCCTGTAGTGGGAGGCTGGGGGGACCCGCCACAGGATCACATGTCACCTGCACGGTGGATTAGATAGTCGTCAACCAGAGGAGCAATGGGCCCCCAAATTGACGCAAGCATCATATTATGTGGGGATGTAATAGAGTATGCATAATTCATAGGACGGCACATGAAATATTTATGGAGGGGGGTCTCTCTGTGCCATGCCGGTCCCACTGCTACGACCACAGGGCTGAGAAATGATACCGTCACTTCTTCTACAAGTCCATTCAGTTTTATGTCATGTGACTAATTTCACCATTACACTACACATTTTAGTACGTTCCATTTCTCAGAAATGTATACGTGGTAATTTTTTTTATGTTTTTCCGTGTGCCTCACAGGGTTATATATGTTTATCTCCCAAAACAAATTCCTCTACAAATTCACATACACTGGAGAATACATTATGACATTTTTACAGGGGAAACTGGCACAACTAATAATAAACTGAGAAATTCTAAACTTCTGTGTATGCCTTACCTTTAGAAATATGTATCAAGCAAACTCCAGTCCCATTCAACCTCTATCTGCATGTGTAGCGCATTATATCTGCAGTCATTTGCTGTGCTTTATTTTCAGCATCTTTCCAAAGGCTTCTGTTGAAAGTGTGCTTTCAGTCAATGACTTTTCTGTTTTTTAGCCATTGCTAAGTTGTTAGCCAAGGCAACTGACTGTATGTTACAGAAGCACCAGAGATTAGGTTGAGAAACACTTTTTTGAACAGTGTTGAGGGACACTGCTGCAAATGATCTTGGCAAGGGAAAACATAATAATTGATATATCTAACATTTCTCATTATGGAACTGTTTTAAGGATATCATAATATTATTCGGCTTGTTTCTATGTTTTTAGTTGTTTGAAGTTATTTTAAAACAAAAAAAATCTTTTAGCAGATAATTTAATAGTTTCAAGCCATAATGCAAATCATTTTGCCATTTTAAGAAAGGACTTTTCTCAGGACATAGGCTCCAGCATCCTCTGGGTGCCCTCATCTGACCTGCTTTCAGTGGGACAGAATGACCCTGGAGTCTGTGAGTGCAGTGTTGTCAGCTCATATGACCTTAATAAAAAACACCAATAAAAAAGGCTACATGACGCTGCACGCTACATGCTGTCCTCAGCATAAAGACTGGTCATTACTGATTCATAAGGATGGGACAGAACTGTGTTGTAATCCACTTTACACTCACACTTGTCTGTGAATCTGGCTGCTGGGGTGAGTGAGGTATTACTGAAGAGTGGCTGTACTGAAGCACCAAAAGTAGGTCAGTAAGGGAGATGTGTAATGTGTTTACAGGCTGCCATCTAGTGCTCACTACTAGTAATCTTCTCATTTCACATCAATACTGTTGCTTAAATAATACATTTTCATTAAGAATCGTTTATTATTTATTCATGTATGTGTATTTATTTATTTATCAATCTATATATGTATGTATGTATGTATGTATGTATGTATGTATGTATGTATGTATGTATCTATCTATCTATCTATCTGCTTTTGTTTTTCATTGTTCTTTATTTACTTGCACTTTTTGTACGGTGTCCTTGGGTGCTAGAAAGGCACCTATAAATAAAATGCATTATTATTATCTATCTGTCTGTCTGTCTGTCTGTCTATCTATACTGAATTTGCTAGTGCTGAATGGCACTGTACTCGCACACTATAGTAGCAGGCTACATGCAAACTGTTTCATAAGAACAACAGATTCAGAGTACAGTATCTTCAGTAAACTAATTTATAAGGTTTATTCCACATCTACTCTACTCTTATTTTGGTTTCCCTCTGGTACGTTAGACCAGCCAATGGTTTTCACAGGTTTGTTAAGATCCCTGAGATAAACCATTAGCTAATGCCCATTGGGTATGTATGGTGGCTCCTTACCTCTTACATGTTTCTAATTTACTACATTTATTAAGTGGGTTGAATAAAATCACCAAACTATGCTGGACTCTGTATGGGTGCAGGGAAGAGAGAAACTCTTTTCGAACTGTAACACTTTTGTACACACAAAGCAGATGAAGCACACAAAGAAGACCTTGCTTATTATTCATCTTCCTTTTTTTCTCTGATTCAATCTGCTGTGTTCTCCTATTTGTGCCGTACCTGTGTGCTTGAATGCTGTTTTTCAATGCAAGCTGCTTAAGGACTGTTGAAGTGCAGTGGAAGCCTTGAGAAGAGATAAAGTGAACATTGGCTGAGAGGGTTTTTGTTAAAGTTAAGAGGTTTGCTTTTTGTCAGTGATCCCAGACGTTTTTTTCAATAATGCTATCACAGATTTAAGTGCTACAAGCTGCAAGCTGGTCATAGTTCAGCACATAATGGAATAAGCTGCTGCTTATTTGTAAAAGCTTACTCATTTTGACACTTGTAGCATCACTGGACTGCAGTATCCCCGCTCTTGATGGTACAGTTTTCTGTCATTCCACGTGTGCTTTATACAACATTTCCAGAAGAGGTCGGTGTCTATCAAAACCTTCATCACTGGCTCTGTCAGCGAGTAGTTGAGTGATGAGGGTCAGTGTAAATAAAGAGCTCTGTGGGGTCTCATTTCCAGTGAACATGATTTTGACTTACAGGGTCTTATGTGACCAGTATGAGGCCCATACTCTTACACTTACACTTTAATATCAACAACAGGCTTCATTCCATATATACACTATATGGCCAAAAGTATTTGGACATCCGGCCATTACGTTGATAAGAGTTTGTTGAACATCCCATTCTAAAACCATGGGCATTACTAATGAGTTGGCCTCCCCTTTCCGGTTGTAACAGTCTCCAGTCCTCAGGGAATTCCACAGCATTTTGTCTATGGGAACCTGTGGTCATTTAGGCAATATAGCATTTACGAGGACTCGCTTGCAATCAAAGTAAAATTAAATCCCAAAGATGTTAATTGGGTTTAAGGTCAACGCTCTGTGCAGGCCACCAGAATTTCTCAAGTTGTCTAAGATGTCTGTAAGCTGTAGCATTTACATTATTCTTGTCTGGAACTAAATTGCCCAGACAGCCCAGAAAAAGCCCTGCTGAACTGTCAAAAACACAGTATTATCCCTTCTCCACCAAACTTTACCAATGGCACTATGCATTCCAGCAGCTAGTGTACCTCTGGCATCCACCAAACCCAAATTTGTCTATCATACTCCTTACTCTTGGGAACTCATTGCCACTGCTGATATAGCTGCTAGTGGTGGCATGCCAGCTGAAGCTTGGCATTGTGCATAGTGATATCTTAAGCTTGTGTACAACTACTCTGCCAGGGAAACCACCAGGAGCCACTGTTGCTCATTACGACCCGGCCAGTTTTGTCTGTGAAGCTTGCGTGGATTTGTGCTTGATTTTATACTGTTCTTTCCAGTGGGTGCTGCACAAACAGTGTCAACATACCTTTGGGCACAGTGTATAGTGTATCATATAATCCAAGACAAAAAGTCATTTAAGTTACCACTTATTTAAAAGAAAATTAAAGCAATGTTTTTCTATATATACTATATAGAGAGGTAGAGAGTACATAATGTACAATGATTTAAAAACAAATATAACTAAATGAGAATTGACATCAATGCAGTAATGCCAGAATTCATGTGATATTTGTTCATCTGAAATTTGAAAACTCTCTTTCAGATCCTCACTTGTGTTTGTACTATTAGTTCATCCTGGGCGGTGGAGCGCAGGCCTAAGGGTACATACAGTGAGTCTGTTTCCAGTTATCATTTTCCTTCTGTATCAGGTTCCTGAACAGGTCAGTGCTTTGCAGATGAAAAACAAGATGAACTCGTTTGCAGCTGTTGTCTGATTCAGCTCATGTTTCTTGACTACATTATAAACCTCAAGGTTAAAATCCATGAAGCAGATAATATGTGTTTTTAACAATTTTTCATGAAAACTGGTAACCTTTGAGTCAGCAGTCAATAATTCTGAGCTATTTAGGCTGTGCAAACATAAAAGGTTTTGTTACAATTACATAGGAATAAATATTGTGAATTTAAACACCTGAAAATACTTATGTTCTCTTTCTTAATAGTATTACCGTACTCTCTCTTTCTTAGTATTACACAAATAAATTAGATATTAGTCAAAATCTTGTGTTCCACAAATTTCTAACATGAGCTTAAGATATTTGATTTCATGAGCAACAATTGATTTCATGAGAAGCATTTTGATTTTTTTTTTACAATGCAGGTTTACAGGTCTGTGACTGTTGCTTTGTGTTGTTTGAATCTTTCTAATAGTTAATAAAGACAATGGATTCTCTCACTAGCCACGATGGTTAATTTAAATACTAATGATACAAATTATTTTAATCAGCCTGTCAAGTGGTTTTTTTTTTTGTTGCCCCTTTCACTTTTAAAGATCATCAGATCATGAGTTAAGACTTATGAATATAGTAGAATAGCTCGTCTGTGTTTTCCATGTCGCCTCTGTCACAAGAAAGGCTTGTGCCTTTTTTTTCTGCTTCTTATTTTACACCATCTATAAAGGACAAACTTTGTACGAAAATTTCTTCTCATTTGTACACCTGCCAGACCTACATACACATAAGCTATTTATATGTGAGACAACAGCTGCGTTCCTAACCCTTATCAGGTCAAGATGACCCCGTCAGTCAGACACCGCATGCATACAGTTGGACATTTGACTTTTTATCTGGTGTGTCTGCCATTCAATACTATGACTAATTTGCTCTTATACTGAAATTAAGGACATTACCTACTACAAAGTGCAACATGCATGTTCAGCATGTATTCGTTTTGTTTTTTTTTCTTTTTCAAAACAGCATCTCATTCTATATTCACTAATTTACTTTTTTATATATCTTATTAAACTGACCTGCATGTATATCTAGAATCATAGAAAGTGCTGCAGGTACCACAGGCTCATATTATGCTTTCTTGCACTGATGCTCTTCGCTCCTTTCCTTTTCATTTGTAACCCCATCAGCCTGAGTTCATTCTTTCATAAATCTCCTGTTTTTTTCAGCCCATCAGTCCTGGTATGAAGACGGGCTGTGAGACCAAACTATGCTATTGCTTTTCCTGTCTCATTATTCTTCTTTTTTCAGTGCTCAGTATTTCCACATGTTAAGAAAAATTTATTACCTACTAAGTACTTGTGCTTCTGCTGTTTTCAGACTTAATATAGTAATATGTGGTGCACAGCTTTAGGCCATGCAAACTAAGACTTAAATACTTAATTTTTAATATTGAAGTCTTTGTCTGTTTGTGTCTATTTGTGCCAATTTTCCCTGCTCATCAAATGAGACCAAATCTAATCTTGACATATTTAGTAAATGACAATGAATCCTCTGAATTCTCTGAATTGTTTTTGAGTCAGTTGATCTATTTTTTGTCATTAATTGATAGCGATCAATGCGTTTTGCAAGTGACTATTTTAATTCATAAGCAATATTTTCATATTTTCATTAGACAGCCACAAAGCTATTAATAGTAGTTTTAGCTTGTATCGGGTAATATTTTTAGCCATTTGGCAGGAGATGAGTCTGTGGAGTGACAGGCACATATTGAATACTAATGAATACTATAACACCTTATGTAATTAATAATGAATTCATCTCTATAACTTTTAAATTAATGAACAAAATTGGCACTTCATATTTTCTATTTTTGTCCTTTGCCTTTTATTTTATTGAGACTTAAACCGATCGTGACATCAGTTTCTTTTTAAAATGGAATACATTGCAGGTTGTACATTAATAAATAAAAGAGTGTTTGAAAAAAAGCAAAGACTCAAAATGATTCCACACAAACTTTATGGGGAATCTGGTTGACAAATTGATACAAGTTTCTCTATGGGAGCTTCTCAAGCTAATAGTGGAGCAATTGCCTTCTTTACACAATTTTATTTTTTGGGATATAAAAGCAAAGTTGACTGCGGTTCTAGTTCTTTTTTCTCCTGGTTTATGGTTTATGGTTTATCATTCAGTACACGACAAACCTATGAAAAGATGTGGTTTAGTTTTACAATACACTTTGTTCCTGTCAATCTCATGTTTGTCTTGTCAACACATTCACTATAAAAAGTTGTGTAGGTGTGTCTCCATGCTCACAGCTACTGATTACTGTAGTGTCATTCTCTCTGTGTTGTAGGTGCAGGCCTGTCTAGAAAAGGGCGCCTCAATGATATGTGGCTCCGTCTGAACTGTCCCTGATATTTCCAGGTCGGTATGTTGAGTGGGTCAGTGTGGTCTGATCCTGCCTGTGCCTGGCAGAGCCACCTGTGAAATACCACACTTAGGACACACACACAAAGGTGTGAGTTTACTTCAGGACAAAGCAGGAGGGATGACACTCCTGCATGTGTGTGTGTGTGTGTGTGTGTGTGTGTGTGTGTGTGTGTGTGTGCGCGAATATGAGTGTGTATGTGGGTTGGGGGCTCTTAAACAAGTATTAAAGTTTGCTACACGATGGTACTCTAAAAAAAAGATGCTTAAAACACAGCATCTGTTACCAAAAGTTTTGTAGAATCTCAGTTTAAATAACATGAAGCGGAAGAGTTTTAAAAAGTATCATTTTTTCCACAGGAGGGCGCCTGCAGGCATTAGATTTTTCATCACAATCACAAATGTAGTATAAAAGCAGCTAAAAACTTTAAAGTTACTTTTCATATTAATACTTAATGACATTCAAACAACACTAAAAAGACTCATTTCAGGTGGTTCAGTTTATGCAAATGATGTCATATATTGATAAGAAATGATGTAGTTATAATCTACTTTTATTTTCATGTGTGCTCTTTGTAGTATTTACTTAGTAAGTAGCTTCTATTTTGAGATTTGCCTCTAGTTTGAGATTTGATCTTTACTTTCCAAACTTTAGAGCAGTGCTTTATTCTTCCTTCGCTGATTCTGTCAGGGCTGGGGACTAAAGAAAGATGAGTGTCCGCCAATGCGCCTGCCTCCCTTTGGGGACAGAGGGGAGACATGACAGACTGACCAACCGTTTAACTAAAGGCGCAGCAGACAAGGCTGGAGTGGTGAGCGAACCTGGGAGGAGGAAGCTGGTAAATGATAGCAAACAAAGCTTTTGACCCTTGTGTATTTTAGCAAAACTCTTCAGGAGAAAGTCACGTGTTGGAAGACCAACCCAAAGAGTTCAGTCAAACCATGCACACCTGAACAAGCGGATCAGTGTCTTCATTAGCATTCAACTCTTTGAGAACGGAGGACTAGAACTGAGCCCTGCAGAGCAACACATGGTACTAAGAGAGAGAAAGTGTTAGTGAATCTGAAAGAAAATAAGTTTTTAAATGTTAAAATTTCAAGAAGCTACAAACAGCATCCATTTTCTGCTTTGGCTCCATATGTGACAAAAATCACGTGGTGTAGTAAAAATACTACACATGACCCAAACACCAGTGGTTTTCTGTCAGTATATGACGTTTCAGTATGAATCACTTCCTGAATTCAGAGATAACACAGAGAGCTAAATATTTACCCGGCAGTGTAGGAGGCTATGTAATGCGTGCAAATATGAAAGGTGCATATGATTTCCCTAACTGGGATATACATAAGAACAGATAAACATAAGAGGTCTGTAAACATTGTAAACATTGTTACATTTTCTAAGTGCACCATAGACTCCACAGTCACTATGGAAATTAAGCTGCAAAAACAGTCCATTTTTAATTCACTGTTTTAATGATATCATAAAAACCAAGACATTTATAGATATCTGACTATTCTGCCTACAGAAGCGTAAGCCCGCCCATTCACATGAAGTTATAGGTAGTGTTTCAGTCGAGATGGCTTTTGGATGGAGCACTATTAAGGACGGCCGATCAGAACTAAGCTCATTTACATACATCAGTCTAAAAAAAGGCACATAAAACACACGTTAATTGTTTAATTATATGAGTGACTGAAGGGTAAAGAGTGACTGGCAAGAAAACATACATGAATGTCATCAGTGGACATGATCACGTATGTAAGCCCTTTAATCATTTAAGATGTGGCCACATGATTTTGGCCCTTTTTTTGTGTTTAGCTGAAAAGCAAAATCCATGTGACTCAGCATAGTAATCAATTTCAAACGTCAAAAGTGTGCACCATCATCTTACTTTGCGTGTTCGTAAACACTGTCTTTATCACAAGTGCTTTTCTGCCTGGTTTGTGAGGAGACGAGCAGAATACCTTTAGTCCAGATTACACTACCAAAAATATCTTGGCATGGGAAATCTTAACTGTGGTCAGTATATCTAATATTTATCATTATAAGACATATGTATGCATATTATAAGGCCCTTCAGCCTTTTTATGGCCATTTTGTTTTGAACAATCTCATAGTATTCTTTTACCATCTTAAAATGAAAAATATCATATGTATTGATAGATTAAGATGATTTCACTTACCAAGAGAACATTTTTTTGCTGTGTCATCGTGACAATTCTTATGATAGTGCACATTAATAATGAATTTTACTTTTCTGTCCTTTAAATCATTCCTTTTATCAGCCTTCACCAACTGAGGCAAATCACAGCAGCTATCGTAAAAACAAAGAAACCTTTGAAGAAAAAATAACCTAACATGTGATGTCTTTACAATAATGGGCCTTGGCTATGACTAGCGTGTATTACGGAGAACATGGGCAAAAATAAATAAAGAACAATTCCAGAAACAAAAGCAAGTCTCTTCCTTGGCTAACTCCACTCTTCCAAATACAGCAATAGTCACGGCTCTTGGTTGGCTTTGGAGCCTTTTGGAGTGAATGAAAGCAGTCTGGAACACACTTTGAATGGGACTGTTAGTGAGGTTGTTTGTTTGGGTAGGAATCCTCAGGTCTCCTGTGCATTGTTGCAGGTTTATTTAGTTAGATGAATGATTGAAGCTCCAGGTACTCAGTCAGGATATTTGGTCTGAAACTGCCTGGCTTTGCCTTTTCCTTGACGTTTGAAAGGGCACGACAAAGCATCAAAAGAGCCTTCATCTTTGAATGGGACCGGTGTGTGAGGTTTTCCTGTGTGGGATCCATTCCCATGGGTATGGAGGAATGGAGGTAGATGGTTACAACATGGGATGCTGTATGTTTACTTGCAAATTCTGTAGCTCTAAGGGCAAGTTATAAGTAGCCTTTGGCCACTTGACTGTTTTGCAGTATCTTTGACTGTAAAAAACTGTTTATCACTCATCTGTACTCATTTCTTTTGTCTGATATGAGATGTCATGACCAGTTTTACAGACTTCTTATAGGTCTTTGGATTGTGAGTGTAGGCTGCAGCTCAGTTAGTCACTTTGTTAAGCTGACCTTTCAGCCTGAGCGTGTGACCAAGATCACCTTGTCTCAGACCAGTGTCAAACTCAGGGTTCATTTGTTCAGCTGCTAAATCAAATAGAGCCCATCTGATGATCCAGTGTGAGGATGGCTTTTCTTGTAAAGTAGCTCAGTCAGCACTAATGTGTCAGTGCATGATGGGAAAGGTTTAGGGGCCAAAGCCTAACTGATTCAGCACTGATCACTGCAAGCACCCAGTGACCATCATCTGAATACTGTGCCTGTCCGCTCAAGTGTGAATGGCCTCTAAGAAGCTGTCTAACTGCTCAAGCAGCACTTTGGCTCTATAAAAGGGCTCTATTGGTGCCAAGATGCCAAACCCTCACAGCAGTACTCAACTCTTCTTTCCAAGACTGCTGTTTGCTGAGGGCTTTCTGTAAGTGTACATTTGTGAGAGAAAGTGTATAAAAGTAGCATGAAACCTGCAGTTACCAGTAAACAACACGTTATTGCAGCCAGTCCAAATAGGCTTGTTTCACTTAATGCCTTCTGTGTTTACAGGGATGCAATGTGCCAAGTTATCTGACAACTGATTACATAAAAGACACATATTTCTAAAGCCTTTCAAATTCTCCACACTGCTTTGCTGGAAAAAATAAACCAGGGATCCAGGACTTTACAAATGGACTGATTTACAAATTCACTGATGAGCCATAAGATTAAAACCTCCTTCTGAATATTATGTATTCATTCTGACAGTTCTGACCTGTTGGAGCATGGACTCTAGAAGACCTCTGAATGTGTGCTGTGTTAACTGGCACAAAGACAATAGAAGCAGATCATTTAAGTCCTGTCAATTGTGTAAATTAAATGGTGATGATTCCATGGATCAGATTAGTTTGTTCAGCACAACCCAACAGATGCACAGTTGGATTGAAATCTGGGTAATATGGAGTTTAAGTTAACACTTCGAACCCGTTGTCGTGTTCCTCAAACCATTCCTAAACAATTTTTGCAGTGTGGCAGGACGCATTATCCTGCTCAAAAAGAACACTGCCATTAAGGAATATATACACCATAAAGGGGTGCACTTGGTCTACAGTAATGTTTAGGTAGGTAGTACATATCAAAGTGATATCTACATGAAGGCCAGAACCCATGGTTTCCCAGCAGAACATTGCTCAGAGCATCACAGTGCCTCCTGGTGCATGTTCTTCCATTGCTCTGTTGTCCAATGCTCATGTACCCATTATAGGTGTTTTTGTTGGTAGATGGAGCACTCTGGTCGGTCTGGGTTTTAGGGACTCAAATCAGCCACATTTTTTAAAAATTCAGTCTTGGTTGATCAATCTGTTTTGTCCTTAAAATCAACCAAACTAACATTGCCACTTTGAGTCTTATGTAAGACATATGTCACTTGTAATATATTTGTAAATATATATCTGATAACTATTAACTTCAGCATCAAGCACTAGTTTTTTGCTCTTTAGTTTCGCTTTTTGGACAGTGTGGACGGGGAGACAGTGAAGCTTTAACAGTGTTTATGAAATGCCATACACTTACAGTACTCTGCAAAAGTCTTAGACCCCTAAGAAAACTATTTTAAAAACCTGTTTAGCTGAGCTGTACATGTTTTTAAAAGCTAGTATTCAAATGTATGCAAATATATTAATGCAGTAAATAGTGATTTTATGCGTGACCATGTGTTTGTTTAATCATTTCCACACCTCTCCTTGTGGAAGCCCAGTATTACACTGTAGTTCTCATCAAATACCTAGTTCAACTCCATTGATACTTCATGAGATTAAATCAGGAGCTGCTGATGGAATTTCACAAATCCAAGCAAAGGCTGGAGGCATTGAGGAGAAATCTAGAATAGCTTACAAAACGTCAAGTAATTTTTTTTTACAAACAAAACAAATCTTGATATTATTTAGTGCTTTCTTGTTTGCTTGCACTAATTTTAATGTACACTTGTGTTTTTCTGACAGAAAACAAGTGAACACTTACTGTTGAGATAAACAACAGTTTTAAACAGTTTGTACAAGAGCCTAAGACAGTAATTTATATTACAAAAAATAAAATGATTTTTTTCCCCATGATATGGGCCCTTTAATAAACACAAAAACCGTTTGTCCTCCTATTTGGATCCGTCCTCTGTCTCAGGTCCAGCAGTTTTCACTGGGACTGGCATGTTTGTGCTTTTTGAGCTTCTCTGCAACAAGACACTTCTCACACTTGTAGAGCAGACCTGACCTCTCTTTGTTTATTCTTTTTTTAAACTGCCAAAGCGTTTCTCAGCATTTTGCAGAGCCCTGCTGAGCACCGCAATGACATCACAGCACATTACAGGTAATGTAACACACTTAAGATGAAAGATGAGAAAAAGTGAAACTGAGCTATATTCATGGCCTTTAAAGGAGAGTTCTTCTTGGGATAGTCAGTAGAAAATATGTTGACTGATTCCCAGCTTGGGTCTGTTCACTTTTTTGTCATTCTGTGCCACTCTGTTAGTGTGTACATGCTTCAGTGTGTGTGAGGGCACTTTCGCTTGTAAATGGGTTCATCTGAGGCAATCAGACAGGAACTACACTCTATGCTTCCACACGCTCACACACTCTGTGGGTTTTTAGGTTGAAGCAGATGTCTCACAAGACACCCCCACCAAGAGTGGTTTCACTCCTTTGAAGTCAAAGAGAAGATCTTTTTGCAGAGAAAGAAAAAAATATCTTTCACATTTTTGCCAGACACCAGAAGTGCACATTCAAACCCTTTACAGAATATCAATTAAATGTAAATGTAATTAATTGCTTAACCACCTGTGTAATTATTATAATAACATATAAATCAGTATTACAGCTCTCCTGTCACAGTATGTCGACATGTGTTAGAACTGAACACAACAAAATTGGAAGAAAATTAAAAAGAAAAGAACATATTGCTGACACGATAGGCTTATGTATCTGTTTTTATTAAACACAACAGAAATGAATAATGATAAAGCATAGTGATTTTATTAGAGACAACAAAGATAATGTTGACAATGCACTCACAATAATGACAATAACAATAATGAGGTGCCAACAGGTTCGTGATTAGGAGCATTTGTGTTGTCTGACTTAATCTGTCTAGTTGTTTATTAAGGCCTGTGTTAATATATTCACCACGTATAGAAGTTGGAGAGTTGCATTAAAAAGGATGGATGAATCATTAGCATCTGGGCTATGGCTGTTTGTAACTGTTAATGTATTATTATCAGATTTGATATTTATAATTATGTTATATCTTTTAGAGCTATATATGGTGTGTTTTGAATGAAGGAGATTTTGTTCTTTATTACAGTAAGATTGTCATGTCGTGTATGGGAAAGGATGCACTAGTAGGTAACAGAGTGTATAATAGAAAAGCGTTTTAATCACAAAAGATTTTTCAGACCCAGGCTAACACACACTTGAACTTCAATTCATCGAGGTACACAAGAAGACTGGAGGACCTTCACTCCGGAGGGTATGAACGGAAAACTCAAGTAGAACACAAAGCTCTGGAGGTCCTTCTCTCCAGATGAAGCCCTTCTTGAATACAGGAAGAGGGACTCTGCTGCAGAGTCGACCCTTCTCACACTTTAGCAAGCTCTCTGCTTACAGGGGCCAGTACAACTACTCCACGCTCCGCAGAGCTCTCTTCATACGACAGGACTCTTGCGTTCACGCCTGCAGACAGATAGTAGGAGAGACACACAGGAGAAGCACACTGTTAAACACCAAGCATAAGATGTGACCCAGGCTCCAGCTTCTCGTAGTTACAAACTGGGAAAGTCCGTAGTGTGTGCTCCTTAGTTCTCTCCTACTAGAGGAATGCCTAGATATAAACCAAGAATAGTACAATTCTCTTATTGAAATACACAAAGACCCGAAAGAGAGCTGCAGGATGGATATGGGTGATCACGCAAAGACTGAGTGGATCAGGTGGACATTGAACACACACACTCACGCAGATAGCCAGTCACACGACACAGACGATCACTCAATCACTTAACCTAAACGTGTTCTATTTACTTTCAGAAATGTCCTGTGCCTTGTAACAACAGTGGATTCTCCATCATAAAGAGGAACCTTTTAAGAACTATTTATGCATGGGAATGTTCACAGTTTGACATATGAATTGACTTTATTTAAAGGCTGTTTAGTTATCAGAATAAGGAACTGAATAACTCAGGCCTGAGGTTGACCCAACATGGAGCTACCAGCCCACCTCATACTTTCCACTCAGCTGATTTTGAGCTTTGGAGTAAGGCTTGTTATTTAGGCTAATAAATTATTTTTTTCCATTCATTTATCTGAGCATGGTGGGTGATGCTTTGGGACTGGGGTGGAGTTCCCCACCAGCCATTTGTGTGGGAATGTGTGTGTGTGTGTGTGTGTGTGTGTATGTGAATTGGTCCAGAGTTGTACCTACACTCCAGCACGCACGCCAGCAAGCTCAGTTTTCAGTAAGAGAGTGCTAATCACCTGCAGGTGACAGATTAGTCGATGGGGAAAAAGTGTGTGTGAGTCAGAATGAGAGAGCGAGCAGAGAGAGAGGCACACTGCACATTTCTAATGGACTGCAGAAAGGGGAGGAGAGAGAGAGAAGAGATGGAAAAAGTAAAAAGAGGGTGACTGGGGTTGCCTCGTGAAGAGGTTTTCTGGAAAAGTGGACAAAAATGGAAAAAAGGAGGAACAGAGCAAGAGAGAAACAAACAGAAAAAAGAGAGATGGGTTTATGTGAGAGAGAGAGAGAGAAAGAAAGAAGAGAGATGGAAAAAACATGATAGAAAGAGTGAGAAAAAGGGTATGAGAGAGACCAAGAAAGTTGGAGAGACGTGAGAAGTTGCAATCGATCAAAAAGCCGTGGGCTTCTTATTTGTTGCTTTACTTTCTTTTTTTATTTTAATCTTAAATAAAGACAGTACGTGATCTTCTGATGTTTCAGATATTACGTGTGTTTTGGAGATGGCACCCTAGCAACACACATCATCTCTATTTTCAATCTAAACAGGCCACATGCAAATTTTTGGACTCAGACACTACAGACATGAGCACAGACTCACACCCACACACGCACTCACTTCCAATGAAAACACAGCTTCCTGTATTATAACCAATTGACGTAACTCTGGATGTGTCACATGGTATGCTACGTGACAGATCAATGTAGGCCACCACTTGTTTACACAAAAAGGAAATACAGACACCACATACTTCAAAAGCTCTGTAATATTCAACACAGCACTCAGCTGTTTGCATTAAATAGATCTTCATTGACCCTTAACCTCTGGCAGCCTAGCATTGTTGTTACTCTTGTTGTTTGCTGTCATTTTTCAATACATTTGATTTACATCAATCACTTTTCATTCTTTTATGTTAATGTGATTACACATAATTATTTACATAATTATATGCATAATTATGTGCATATATGAGTTGCTTACATAATTCATTACATTCACATTTGATTTACGTTCTGTATCTCTAGGGTTGGGTTCACATCATCTAGACTGACATCAAAGACTTTCTTTTCACATACCTAGACTGCTTGCACATTTTTCATCACATTGAACTTAATTAAATAATAAAATATTTTTTTTCTGTTTATGAACACAAACATGGAGCCGGTGGCACGTTTAGGCTTAACCCTTTCCACTTGTTTCATAAAGCTACAAGAAAGTAATAATTTAATCAATTGAAACTTCACCTAACATGGTTAAAGAGGACAGGGTTCACAGGGTTGAGAATTGCTTGTGTGTTGCTCATATGTCTCTCTATGTTTATTTATAATGTGCATTAACACCTACTCAGCACTAAGTATTAATGCACAGACTTAACAGGCTTAATAAATATTACAAAACCCCTAAAACTCCTAGTGATTAGCAGATGTCCACAGTCTTTGAAGCCGTTCTGTTTATTGAATGGAAAACAATCTTGTCTGTGGTAGCTGGTAATAATGTTGGATTGGATGATATTGGATTAGATCAATAGCTCACATCTTGTATCATTGCATTTGAGAGTCAATTCCCAGCTACGGTAATGAGCCTGTCCAGCTAGCAGCTCATTGCACCTAAATGTTTGAATAGTGACACAGCCACTATATCACTACCATCAGCAAATCACACAAATTATATTACCATATTACAGTTGTGGAAATCAGATACACATAGGCTTCATATGAAGGGACTTGAATCTTTTCTCCATTAAACAATGTGATGTAATGAAATTCTCACAAACTGACTATATCTGACACAAAGAATACATTTCTGTGTATGCACTATATTACAATGGCTTCTAGAGTGTCTTAGCCAATCAGATTTTAAAAACAGGCTATCTACAGACTACAGACTGTATAAAGGCACAAATCTTACTACCTATAATGTATCACAGAGTCACAGATAGCAGTGTAAATCTACAGGTTTGGGCTAAAGGTAAATCAGCCTCATTATAGCTGATCAGCTAGTATTTTTCTTACAACCTGATGGTGATGCTGCTCTTCTCAGGTCCACAAAAGTGCAAACTGATCATCTGCTATTCATTTATCAGCGCCAAGTAAAAGTGTGTAGATACTGAAAAATTAGAAAATTTAATGTACAGTCTTTGTTAATGTACAAGAATCATAATAAAAAATGTACTTTTATAAATGCAACATTTTGCCAAGATTATAATTTAGTTTAGAAAATTATATTGTTACACATGATCTTTGCATACATTATTAAAACCTATTACACTTCTTTAGAAAGAACCTGGTCAAGACTTTTCAAAACAGTTTTACACGATTACAAAATTGCTCGTATGTCTCTGGTCCTGTTTTCATACATGTGTTTTGGCTTATCTAGATGTAATTGGACAACATACAGTTCGTGGTTCACTGATTCAAACCACCTTAGAAGTTGTTTTGGGATGCATATGACCACAGAACATTTGTGATGTGAAAACTAAGCCGTTTTGTGACACAGCTGCTTCTTCTTCAAACGTCATCACCTTTGACATATTGGAACATGATTCAATAAAGTGCAACTTAGCCTGTTCAAACTACTGTGATGGACAGGTGAATGGTTTGAGGATCAAAACATCTTTCAACCTTCTTTCATTCTTCTATGTCGCTGCTGCAGGCAGATAAGAAATCAGCCGGAGGCACAGAATTGTCGACCCACTAAAGAATGAATCCAGGATTCTAATGCATTTGACACTGGGTGCTTTGAGTCTTGCTGAGGAATGGGAACTTTAAGCTCACTCATTGCTTTTGGCCTTGATAGCCTGGGCCTCAAATAAATCTCCAGTCTTTTTAAAAACACAGTGCCAGGCCTAATGAGGGCCGACAGGTTGTTTTTATAGTGTGCCCAGTGGATGGAAAAAGCAGCAGAGACAGAGGCCTAATTGGACATAATGGAGGCTGGGGAGTAGCGGTAGGGGTAGGGGAAGTGCTGCCATTATGGTTAAAGGTCTTGGGGGCAGCAGGTACCTTTAGGTGCCAATTTGAGATTCAGGCATATGTACTGCATTTGTATTCATTTGTGTGCACTGATTAAGAGTAGATCATATTTCATTGATCAATTTGACTTTGGTTTGAGGAAGTGAGTGATACTGGCCAGCTCTGGAGACAAAATGTATATTGGTTGATTGACTGCATCTGATGGAAGGGGAAACCTGTAAACATTATTCCGTCTACTTAACCGATTAGACGGAATAGTGTGCATTCCTCCCCACTTAACAATTCACATTAGTCTGTATTAGAGTTAGTAGACTTGGCCAAGGGCCACGCTGTGTAGGTCTGTGTTCATATATCTTCCTCTGTTTGTAACCTGAACGTATAAAAGCATGCTGTTTGCGTTTTACGTTGGCCTGTAGAATAACAATCTGTAACCAAGGTTACTTTTAAGAGGGAGGTCACCGCATACTTAATGTCAGAGTAGGACAGATTTCTTTTTTGTTTATGCCAAAAAATTGGATAACCCCTTTCTGTATCTAGACCAGTGCATAATAGGTTTGCCTAATGGCTCTTGGTGGTTCACCCTTAATTGAAATCCATGGAGACCCTTCTAATCACTCATGAAGCTGGAAATAAAAGGTTACTTAAATCAGAAATTGATGGCGCTGTAAAGGGTTTCATATGAAACCCTTTAAACTCTACAGGAGGGAAAGAAAAATAGCACATGACCTTGCTTAACAACACGACTATGGATTCAGAGGTAAAAGAGCATGGGAAAGTACAGCAGAGCGCTAAAGCATTGCAATAAAACTCTAGGTTTCTCTCCCAGTCTCCATTCCTCTTAAGCATCCTTATAGAATGAATGACTCTACCTAGAAGTGGGTATGCCGCAGGTGAAAGGAATTGGAGCTCCATCATTGCCCTGTCCCAATAATGTGCCCAATAACAATATCATTGTATTTGCATCTACACCTACATCTATCCTGGTGCATTCTGGATGATTTAATTATGACAATTCTCTTCTGATTGGTTTCATGTAGATTATCTCTTTAATTATCCATTAATACTGAGCTGAGAAAAGCAACACATAGGCAGAAAAAGCCATGCAGTCATGCTGTATGGAAAGGTCCAAGAGATATGATCACAGTGTCAGTCTGTTTTAGGTTCTTCTTGCAATGGAAATTATGACAGAAAATGGATGCAAGCTGATTCATCAGTCACAATATATGAGTTCATATCACTATTATGGAAGCAATGGAGGAAACACACTTCTGGATGCTACAGAAAACCCTCCTGCATTAAAGATTGTCTACAGATTCTAACTATTGCAATGAAGATATTTGAAGGTTTCCTTCAAAGTTTAGCTATCTGTTGAGCAGATCTGAGTTAGTTCTTTAGGTGAATTACTGTTTCGGTCATTAACTATTCAGTCCACATCTTCCACAGATCTCCACAAACCCTGCAGGTTTTTCCATGGATCAACTGTTGCTAAGGCCCCAAGTGTAGGCCCAAACAATCTCTTTTGTGGGTCTTGTTTGACAGACATCACCATACCAGTCTAACACTTTAGCAATGAAAGAGCAGCAACATAGGAGCCATCAGGCCACACCAATCCAGGCTTAGCTGCTTCTTTCCAGTTAAATAACCAAGTCTCCACTAACAAGGACCTTATTATGCTGCCAAAAAGGAGCCACATAAGCAAGAGTGTGACTGAAGCAAAACCATTCTTTAACGTAAACATATTTATTTTATTTTTTTGCAAGTGAAAGCTTACGTGTCATTCAGCAACACCCAGTTCACAGTAATTCACTGTAATAAAATTACAGATTGGATCCACTTTGGATGTCCGTATATGGGAGTGAACTGAATCTGCCAACATTTGGACAGTGAGGCAATGTTTGGCAAGAACGGCCGGAACGTGTCTTGCTGAGTGAATTCCTTATCTTTCAATGGAACAATTGTTAAACATTCATAATGGATTTATTGACAATGGTCATATGCTTCATGGAGAAGTCTTATGGCCATTGTTTGATCAGATGACAGGCTGAGGCTGGGTAGTCAGATGGAGATATCTCGGTCTGTCTGCTAACGCCATTTATACAAAGAGGTATGTGCCAAACATACAGAAAAGACATTTAACCCTTTAAGCCCCAATTATGTGTCCACACCTCAGTTCCTCAAATTTGTATGTTAGTACCGTATAACTACTAAACAAATCATAGTGGTTACTGAATGTTTATAATTAAAAAGTGAATAACAAGTATGAGCTTCAGTCCTCATTCCTTTTACACACTTACAACATTGGTTTTCAGTGGTTGATCTGAATGCTGTTTCATGTGTAGACTCACTTCATTCACAATTCCTAAAACTGTTACTGTAATTCTACTATCTGGT
This sequence comes from Bryconaethiops microstoma, assembly GCA_037577275.1. Taxonomy (NCBI): domain Eukaryota; kingdom Metazoa; phylum Chordata; class Actinopteri; order Characiformes; family Alestidae; genus Bryconaethiops; species Bryconaethiops microstoma. The sequence goes on from JBBJLS010000109.1 coordinate 20,645,395, forward strand.
GTTGACCACAGCAGGTTGGGTTCCCCTTTTGTGTCTTGGTTCCTTTTGAGTTCTCGTCCTCGTGCCCTTAGGGAGTTTTACTTGCCACTGTCACCTTTGGTTTGCTGATTAGAAATCTGGGCTCAAAGTTCACATAAACACTTCCACTGCACCGAATTCAAAAGAAAACCTCGAAGACACGGCGGAGGCAGAGATGTCTCATTTAGAGGACAGAGGTCAGAGGGTGTGACATCACAAATGTAATGTTCATCAGAAGTGTGATGAAAGGTAGTAGCTAAGTACTGATTCACAAAACTTGGCTGCATTCTGGGTCTGACCCTCTTCCTCCTGTCTCAAGTTCAGGCGTAGATAAAGGTGTGTCAACCATTAAGATATGGTCATATGTCACATAACTTTCTTCATAGCAGGTAAAATCCCAAACCTTTTGGCAGCTGAACTTACAATGTGACTGATTCTACTAACGCAAAACATTTCAAAATGTTTGCTTCGTTGCCATAACATCTCAAAGGTCTGAAAGGACAAGTTTAGCCCCGTTATACAAACTATCTCCTTTCAAACTAACATTGCAGAACATCATAACATACTAAGATAAAAAGGTGAAGTACTCTGCTTTACCACCTCATCCTCTAGATGCCCAAAAATCTGGTGCACAGGTACAGTTCTCAAAATCTACCCAGTCTGCCCTCGAAGTTGCATTTCAGCACAGTTTAACTCAGCTTGTATTTGAACTGGTCTAAAGTCATGCAGTATTTCCAGACAAATAAAATACTTAAAATAAAAGAAAATTTATTTCTTTTCTTACCTACTGTAACTGCCTTCTTAGCATCCTGTTATCTGTAGTTTTGTTTCTGTTGTATTTCCGGTGCCATACTCAGCTCTTTAACTGTTGCCCACGGTGCAGGCAACAGGATTTATTATTAACTGATAATTGACTATGTAACCCTTATGCTACCATATAACAGTGGTAGAGAGAAACAAGGTTATCTATTTGGCCCTATGTAAATGCGATCATTTGCTTGGTGGACCCCCAGCCTCAGAAGGCATTATGCACTCATATGCAAAATTATGCAAAGGTTTTTGACAGGTCAAATGATGTTTTATTGATTTTCTGAAAGAAAATAACACATCGCCTATAGAGGCCATCCTTCTACACATTGTAATGTAACATAACAGTTTACTTGCTGGATTTAACATACTGGGAAAAAGTAGAGCATAAATTGCACCTGGGCAAATTTTTATTGTGTTTTTTTCCCCCAAAATTAAGCAAATAGAAACTGTGCACTAAAATGTGCAGGCAAATTCCTTATTCATAGGCCTGAAATGAAATCTGCGGAAGAAATGCTTTTGGATTGGAAACTTTTTGCAGGTTTTAAGGCACTAATTACTGCTTTATGTGAAACTCTTGAGCGAAGACAATGTGTGATATGCCACTGCCTTGAAAGACCTGAAAATCTGCTGCTGTAACATAGCCAGCTCTCATTTAGAGCAATTCTGCAAATCCTACTTTGACAAGATTTTGGCAGGGCTTAGAACAAACTCAACGGAGTGTAAGTGCCAAATGTGGCCATGCACTCCTCCACAGAAGACTGTTTGTGGAGATAATTCAAAGGAAACAAAGAAGCAAACCAAACTTTGATTGAATCTGTAAAGTCAGTTGATGAACAGGCCTAAGCTCAGGGAACGGGTCTCCAAGCAACAAGATCAGACTTGTAGTACTGCAGCCAGAATGCAGTTTGTCACTGTTCTGGTGCATGGAGCACTATGACGCAAAGTTTTTTTTTTTCTGTCAGTCATGTTCCAAATCCCTATTTCATCAAGTGTCCTGACCCTTTGTACATATGCCTACGGTATGTACCAGAGGATTTGTTCACTTTAATTACCTCAAGTAGCTTTATAAGTTACAGACAGAGGTTACACACGGGTAGAGCTTTTTAAAGAATTTGTATTCATGGATTAAAAGCAATTTCTTGTTTTTAATTTAGTTTGGTATGAATAAAGTATTCTACTTTTTATTAGTTTAACTTTTAATTAGTTTAGTTAGTTCATTCGCAGCAAAAAAAAAAACTTTAAACATTTTATCAGGAACACTATTTAATTTCATTATCTGGTGTACATCCGAATGATTCACTCAAAAATATTAAAATCTAAATAATAAAATAAACATTTACTTTCAAAATATAATTTAACATTCAAACTTTCCTGTGGGTTTAAAAGTGAACAATATTGTAAATAAAAATGAGAAAACCTGGAGTATTGCACATACACATAATGGAGAATTTGTTCAACTAACAGGGTTGAGTGAATGTTTTGGAGCACTAAATGTATATTTGCGTAACATATTATTAATAATTGAAAGGATGTTTCATGGTATGTTCAAGAGATATTAAATGGATTCAGTTCTAGTGATTTATTTTGAAGGCAGTCTTTCCGTTCTCTTTCAGATCTATTAAGTGTATTTCAGATATCTTGAGTGCACCTGCAACACAAAATCATCAAAAACCATCAAAGAGCTACACAATTACTGCTGTGTTAGAATGTAGGCTCTGTAAGGAGTTTAAATTCAACTAAGATAATCCTGTTATATAACACTGCACTTACCACATTTCCAGTAAATGCTCGATCCTAAATCCTCCCTTCTACTGGTAACAATAAGCATAAACAAGTGCAACAGGCTTAAGGGGTTTAAACTTGACCTCTTGTGACCCCAAAAGTGAAAGTAGCCTATGCCGCTAAGCTGCCTCACACTGTTTATTCTAACCAGATCACACTTTCTATATTAATTCTTTGTGCTCCACGTTTATGGATTATTGACGTTCACAATAATTTCACGTTTTGACGTTTCACAGAAAAGATCAAAATGTTCACAACTTCTTACAGCTCAAAGGTCAGACACACCACAGTGCTGACACTGAGGAAAATGTAACCCCAGCCATACTTGCACAAGCCCAGTGGGTTCTCATGGGGAGGTTTAGGGATTAGCAATAGCAACACTGTTGGTGGGACGAGCTTTCATTTAGAGCGGAGGTTGCAGATGAACAAAAACATATTTGTTAATCTAGGTGACAAAGACTAGCTAAGCAAAGGGATGATGCAAAACACTAATCAGTTTGTTCATGCAGTCAAACACACCAACCAACTGTTCAAGCTTGCTCATACAAAGTTTCAAGCTTGCTCATACTCATTCTTTTTTTTTCTACAAGAAACAAGGTTATCTGGGCCAAGTGTTGCATACTGTCCCTATTGGCACTTTCTCCTTTCCTCTTTACTTGTTTATGTACCAACAGCGAACTATTGATTAGTCACATGATTTTTAAGCGTCTCTGTGGAAAAAAACAAAAACAAAAGTAAACATGAAAAAAACTGCAGCACAAATTAACAAGACGGCATTATGAACAACTGAGTCACAGGTAATCGGAGGTTTGCATAATCAGAGAACTCAGAGGCTTGTGCCTCTCTCCCTCTCTCAGTAAAAATAAGAGCAGTGTACTGTGTCACACTACTACTACATGGCCTCAGTGGTGCTTGTTTATTTCTGTGGCTTTGTATAACCTTGAATGCACACAGCTGATTTTTCCCCAGCCTACTGGAGTGTTTTGTAGCTGATAATGCCTCAGTTAGTCAGGTAACACCAGAAGAACAATAAATTAATGGCCTTGCATGATCATTAAATGACATATTAGTGCAGAAATGCATGAAAAACTGTGCAATATTATAAATACATTGAATTGTGTTGGTCTAACTGAGCAGAGTTAGGACAAAACAGAATTACCTATAGGCTCCTGACCTGCAATTTTGTTTAATACAAGTAGTTCATTAATAGCTTGTAGTATTTATTTAATTATAACTGTTAAAAAAACACCAAAAATCGATAGTGACCCAAATATTTTCCGTAAGCACATATCAACAACTTCTCTCAACCCACACAAACCACATCCAGCTCCTCATTAAGGTTGTGCAGACTTGTCAGAGTGGTTTAGAATTCAGTATGACATTGTGAGCTGTAAAAAATTTATACAGCATCAACATGCTGTTGAATGGTGTCGGCAGTCATTTGAGACAAGGGTGCCTGCCTCAGGTGTAGGCATGATGAAAATCTAGAAAAATCTAGAAAAAGTTAATTGTGACTATGAGCATGTCATAAATACAGATGAATCTGATCCAACATCAGCCCTCTCAAGCCCTGGCCATAGTGATGAAGCTGTGTTCATTTTTTAAGCTCACAGTGTTTCATACTATGCCCTAAACCACCTCCACAAGTCTGCACCACTTTAATGAAGAGAAGAACAGTTTGAACAGGTTGAGAGGAGTTTTGGGGATTTATAGAAAAGATTTTGCTGACCATTTACTTCTAATGTTTGTTAACAATATTAGCTTCACAGCTATAATACGCAAAAAATGTAAATTAGATTTTGTAGGGACATGCTGTAGGGACATGCACAAAAGCCTGTTATAGAAGCTAAGCTTATATTAGTACCATCCGCGATGACATAGATAAAGTTGTGTGTGCAGGACAGGGCTGGCACTGCTTAGGAGGAGTGTGCCATGTTCTCAGAATGGAGGATCATGATTCAGCATTTGTGCATGTCTGACTGAAACAAGCTGCCAGGGAGGCACTGGGTGATATTTTAGTGCTGGCACAGATGTAAACTTTCATGTCAGATGTGTTGGGTATGTTCAGAGGATTGATTTCCATTGCCAAGAACAGTCTTGGCCCACACTGTTGTTGGTGGTGGTAGCATGTGACTGTTGGCATAAACCTTTTATCAACATTCGGGTACAATACCATAAATAAAGGCATTCAGGAGATGGCCACGCGTTACTTGGCTGAACAGCACAGCAATATTCTTGGACTGAAAGGGGCAGTGGGTCCAGGGACCCAATAGCAGTCCAATACCAGTAAGATGGCTGGATCTTACTGGGGACAGCAACAAAGATGGATTGGGGTTCATTTTACAGCCCTGGATGTTCAGAAATCAGGTCCCTGAGGTACAATGCCAAATGACCCAGCCTGTTGAGCTATATTTTTCCGGCTCATCTCTCTGGCTCGTGTACTGGAAAGGTTTAAAGGTGGTCACTACATTCAACCTGATGACCTGTCTATGCACTGCTAAATGTGATTTTCTCAATCTAAACAAATGTTGCTACAACTTTTTAATTAATTTCAAGTGAGTTTTGTCAATTGCGTAAAACTATGAAGCAACACGACTGCAATGAAAGAAGGCATTTGTGGACAAACATTTTAATACCTGTTTGAGCTGGGTTAACCACAGGGAATTTTATACCTATGATAATAATGATTGCATCCTTGTCAAAGCACATACTAACTTTAAAGGAGACAGAAGGATAACGCTCTCCAAAGACGGTAGACTTCGGTTTGATATCCCGGTGTACTCAGGATATCAAAATAAAAGACACCAGACCAAAAACCCCAACTTAACTCAGAAAAACAAAAACACAACATAGGACGGCTTCTAGTGGCCGGCAACCATAATCCTGCTCCACAGGGTGGAAGAAGGGCAGGCGGAGGCAAAGGGAGTATCCATGAGCCCCAACCGACCGCATCTCACTGGATGCTCCCCGGGTGGGTCCCATGAGGTGCTCCTTCTAGTCCTTTCTCTCCTACTGTCTACCAGGAGTCCCTCTCTGTTTTCAGGGAGCCCCCTACTGGGAGCCCCTCTCTGTCCTCAAGGGTGGAGCCCCCTACATTGGCCATTCTCCTGCGGGGAAACCCTCATTGTCCTCAAACCCCTCCCCAAGGAGGCCCCCTCCTTGGAGTCCTTCTGCAGGGAACTCCTCGCTGTCCTTGCAGGCGGAGCCTCCCTGTTGAGCCACTGTTACACCGTCCCTGGGCATCTGAGCCACTGCTAAGCCCCTCTAGGGCCTCAGAGCTACTGCTAAGCCCTCCCCGAACCTCAGAGCTACCTCTGCTGTGCTACCTAGCCCATCTCAGGCCTCTGCTGCACTATCTAGCCCCTCTCGGGTCTCTGCTGTGCTACCTAGCCCCTCTCGGGTCTCTGCTGTGCTACCTAGCCCATCTCAGGCCTCTGCTGCACTCTTAAGCCCACACTGGGCCTCTGAGCCACAATTACATTTACGACATTTAGCAGACACTTTTATCCAAAGCGACTTCCATTCCCTAACTACAGGGGACAGGCTCCCTGGAGCAACTTGGGGTTAAGGGTCTTGCTCAGGAACCCAGTGTGCTGGAGGTAGGATTCAAACTTGCCATAATCTCTTGGTCCAGAGGCAAGTACCCTACCACTAGGCCACCACCACCCCATCGGTTAAGGCCCACTAGGGCCTCAGAACAACTTCTAAGCCCTCCCCAAGCCTATAAGCTACTGTTAAGCCCTCCCCATGCCTCTAGGCCACTGTTAAACCCCTCTAAGGCTTCAGGGTTAAAGCTAACCCCCTCTCTGGCCTTCAGGCTACAGCTAACTCCTTCTTACAGGCTTTAATGCGGCTATCCCCTCTGCAGCTAACACAGGCCCCTATGCTGCTAACAGCCCTTTTACAGATAACTCATGCCCCTTTAAGAGCCCCTCTGTGGCTAACACAGTTCCCTCTAAGAGCCCCTCTGCGGCTAACAGCCCTTCTACTGCTAACTGAGGCCCCTTTAAGAGCCCCTCTGCAGCTAACAAACACCCCCTCTAAAGGCCCCTCTGCCACTACAAGCCCCTCTACTGGGCCTAGCTGCTGGGCTAATATGGGCTTTAGCTGCTGGATTATTCTAACGAGCCTAGTAGCTCCTCTAATGGACCGAGTAAGTCTATATACTCTGGGTTAACTGCAATGGGCTGTGGGCAGCTAACTGCTCCAGCTAACTGGCCTAGCTGCCCAGTCAACGGGCTACCTGGGCCCTGTCTGGGCTGTTTCAGCCTTGGTGCAGGCACAGGGGGCTGGGGCCTTCTTGACGCTGGTACAGGGCACTGAAGATTAGCTTCGCTGCTCGGGTGCGGCACATCAACTCTTGGGAGCGCAGCCTCGATACTTGGGACCGCAGCCACGTCGGCACCCAGGAGCGCAGCCTTGACGCCGCTCGGGAGCTTTCTAGGAGCTGGGACAGGACGCAGGAATGCTGCTGCGGTGACCTCTTGCTCCAGGGTCCTCGGAGCCAGTGGGACGACCGAAAGAGCTCTCCTGTCCGGCGCCATCATCGGGGTGCTCAAGACGGGCTTCTCTGCCCACTTCCTCCTCACTGATCTGAGGGGCTAGCCAGCTGGGATCGCCATAAGCAGCCATATTGTGTGCTATCAGCTCCAGGGAGAGCGTGAATAGTTCGCCCAGAATAGTTCCTTCAGCATCCAAGCCTCGTCTGCTGTGCCTTTTGTTGAATGGTCAGTCCATTTGTCATGATTCCCCCTCTCCCCAATGATGGCAGGCGCATGTGCAGACGTCCATGATTTAAGTTCTTTTATTGAATTGAAAAAACGAAACAAAAAACAGGTTCGAGGACCTGAAACAAGATACAAGTTTTAAAGGAGACAGAAGGATAACGCTCTCCAAAGAGCCAGGGCAACAGTGGACCGACAATCCCGGTCTTTCCACAGCGAACTTAAATACAAAATCTCAAACTCAAACACATACACTTACTCCTAAACACACAGGCAGCTGAAACTCATAACTCAGACTAAACTCCAACTCGGTGTACTCAGGATATCAAAATAAAAGTCACCAGACCAAAAACCCCAACTTAACTCAGAAAAACAAAAACACAACATAGGACGGCATCTAGTGACCACCAACCATAATCCTGCCCAGGCCTGACAATTGGCAACTATGGACTGATACACATTGAACTGGCAACCAAACAGTTTACAAAGGCCACAACCAGAACTGGCAATTAGATTTTGCTTTAGAAATCATTAAGGCGCGATTATAAAGAGCAATATATTAATATTTAAAGTGATAGTCTGGAGTCCTCAGGAATTAATTTCAAATGAGTCCAACAGCTAAGACAAGCTGGCGAGACCTTACTTTCCCTTCTGAAGGATTTCTGATTCAAACCAGCCTTTAGCATTTTCAGTTGTGTGAATTTCCAGACATTATGTGTCTAAAAGGGGCCCAGTTACCAGCTTTAGATTTTCAGCCTTTACAGTCTAAACACCTCTGTAATCCACATAAAAAAAAAAACATTTTCATGAAATACACTGGAAATGCAAATGTGGATATGCTTACACTTTACATTTAACATTTATTGAAATAATTTAATAAAAGGCAATGGAGCAAAAGTTGTTAAAAGCAGAAATGGTAAGCAGAGTGCCACTATTTGAACAGAAAAAAAAGAACAATAAATGAAAGGTATGAACACAAAAACAATTAACAAAGTTTATCTTTTAAGTAACAATTTTAGAAACAAATGATTTAACTGAATACTGTCATGGTTACTGGCTTAAACCAGGGTGTTGAAGGCACAGGCGCAGGTAGACATCATGATTTTGAAGATTTTATTGAAGAAA
>JBBJLS010000109.1:20654613-20677141 GCA_037577275.1 Bryconaethiops microstoma
GACGCTACAGGTCAATCAAAGCAAGGAAAAACAGACTGAATTAAAGCTTCTACCCACAGGCAGTCAAATGTGCCCCCCCCCCCCCCCACGCCCACCCCTGTATGACCACCTCACATCGCAATCTGTTCAAAACAGATCTCTAAACATACTACCTCTAACAATCACTGAATGCACATTGCGAATTTGCACACAAATGCACAATACACCTTTTATACTCATTCATAAGTATATAGTCTAAGTTCACATATCATATTTTATATTTATACTTTTTACTTTATACTGTATCCATTTTGCACTATATTTCTTATGCTGCTAACAGAAAGCTGCTAAACAGTGTTCCTTTGTTCCTGCATCAGTGACAATAAAGATCTATCTATCTATCTATCTAGCTAGCTAGCTAACATGACACCACCTGATAATTCTACAGAGAGGGTACAAACGTCTACACTTCAGTCACAGACAGTTAGGGTGAGCTTATGACATCTGATGGAGACAGTTGTGACCACAGATGCATGAGGAAAGCTTACCTGTCAGATGATCCAGTTTCTATTTCATTTTGAGGACCTTTTAGAGTTTTTCTTACAGTATGACTTTCTCTCTTTTTTGTTTTCTCTCCAACTCGTTTACTTGTAATAATCATTAGGTTTTTCTCTGTTTATGAACTACTCCACCAGAGATTTCATGCTACATTAGTTACTTCATGGCCTTCACCAGTGTAAGAATTAAACCCTTGACATAGTGAGAATGTGGATTCACTCTAACTTTTAATTCAATTCACTCTAACTTTTAGTTCCCTGAAGCTGTTTTTAAATAGATGTCGCTTTAGAAGCATTATTGCAAAAGAGATGTATGAGTATGAGTAAGAACCTTTTTATAGTTTCAACAACCTCCACATAAGGCTCTATACCAATATGTATCCTGAAGCAATATGTCCAAAAACCAATAACTAAAAAGCACCTTTTTAAGAGTGTAACTACTAAATATTAATAACAAAAACCAAAGATTATTAACTAAAAAGTAAGCCTAGAATTCAAGTGGTTAAACTCTTAATTGTCCAGTGTCTGCCATGGGGTCCAGGCCTCCATTCCTAATTCATAAAACTTAAGAACAGCTTAGTCAGTTTACTTTGTTTTACTAAGCAGAAACAGAGCAATAAACACAATATTGGAAGGCCAATGGTAAAGTGTAAAAATAAGAACTTGCCGTGTCTGACTGCGGGAGAACAGAGGGGAAATGGCTGACGTGCAGTGCAGTAGGGCCAGTGATGGCTGCTAAGCCCAGTATTAGTGCAACAAAAGACCCAGTGAAAGAGATCAGTTATCCAGGTACGTGCAGGAGTCCACTATTTTAGCCCAGCCCAGAGAGTTCAGAGCTGCTGAGCGTGCATTAGACTGATTGGCTTGGGCACATTTGTGAGTTAACCCAATGGGCGTTTGACTGTAAACAACTCAGTGGTAAAAATCCAAGTAGTGTCAAGGAGCTAACAAACCCACCGCAGGCACATCCTGCGTTTTGTTCCTGTGGTTAAATTGCAGTTATTGGATTCTCAGGGATCATATTACTTATGTTACATAGCGCACAATCATGTAATCATGACAGAATGGTGCACAGCTATTTATCCATGTAATCAAACAACGAAAAAATGGCTAAAAATTCCGGACTACATAACAGACTTCATTTATTTTAGAACTTAAGAATCTTGCTATGCAGCGTAAACAAACCTGTTGCGACAAGCCTGTAATTTTCAGTTTGGGAGTGTAAATAGTCCTCCTGTGTACAGATTATTCTGCAGTACTGCACAGTTAATTAAGATAATTCAGAATCTTATACAATATTTTGCAGCCTCCTATGCTCCATTCATGTTCGGAATGCACGGTTTTTGATTTCGCACAATGACTTCAGAAACATGTATCATCTATTGTTACACAAAAGTCTGTTTTTGTTTTTCTTAGGTTTTCAAAGCAATTTCACAAAAAGACAAAAGAGACCTGACCCTAAACGTTGTGTCAGTCTTCCCCATCACTGTCTTTACGGTCTATGTGAGATCCCACTGCCTTTCCTGCCTTTCCTTCTGATCCGACTCTTTTGTTTCGTCTTTGCAGTAAGCGGATGCTTCTCTAGCATCTTAGACAAAAGGGTGGGTGCTGTAATGAAGTGAGTCATCTTCCTCTTCATTCTCTGTTTCAAACTGGGAATTGCAGTAGGATCTGAGACAGAACCAGACCACTCGGAAAAACCTGTTTTCTACCAAAAGGCTGTAAATCTGACACATATAGGTATGAAGTTTGACTTTCTGATGATTTCATATCCAGCAGACTGACTTTATTACCTTCTTCTACTGTCAGCTCGGCTTGGCACATAGGTGCGCTTTGCAGTTTATAATTACAGACTGGAGTTCATTTGTGTCTCTGCATCATTTGTTAGTCCTTTACCCTATTCATTAATGGTCAGGGCCCCTCAGGGCCATTAGTGAGTAGGGGTGTAACAATGCAGCGAAATAATGTGATATTGCAGTGAACAAATGTGACAAAATGCATTGTAGGCGTATGACAATGCGTCATGGAAAGTAAGCACAATCAACAGCCCAGTCCAGCAAATTCATGTCATATGCCCATACTACCTTCCAGCTCTAGTCTCAATAGTAAATTGTGCCACAACAGAATTTTTCACATTTTCATTCTAATTTAATTCCGTTATTGTAAGAATATTGATCTGTCTTCAGTCTTACTTTCTTGGCTGTATTGTGAGTGTATTCAGAAGGCTGTGGGTTTGAATCCCAGGACTGCTAGTGTCACCTCTGAGGTACCCTTGAGCAAGATACCGTCCCCACGCACTGCACTCTGGGCGCCCCTCATTTGTGGCAGCCCCCTGCTTCACTTGGTACATGGGTTAAATGAAAATAAAGAATGTGGTGTGTTCACACGTGACTATAACTGGCAACTTTACTTTACTTTACTTTATTATATTAAACCATGAGCCCTGAACCTACTTTATTGAACTTTGAATCGTGAGTTGACACGATTTAATCTTACCTGTGAGCAGATACCTTTCTCAGCATAGTAGCGACATTGACATGGCAGTGGAATGTGTGTGTGTGTGTGTGTGTGTGTGTGTGTGTGTGTGTGTGTGCTGCACAGACTAGATAACTTACAGCAGTGCTGCTGGAGTTTTAAACACTGTCCGTTTTACTGTCCAGTTTAGACACATCTAACTCCTTGGTAGACTTAACAGGCACAGAGTTATTGATGATTGTTCATTCAATACACACACACACACACACACACACACAACATTCCACTGGTGGTCTTATGTGGGCTCTGAATACATGAATGAACAAAAGAGTGCTAACAAATGGTACAGATAAGCATGTGGACTGTAGTCTGTTTACTGTAAAAGTGCACTACAAAGTGAGAAAATCTGTTCCATGATTTGGGCTTTTTAACACTGCTGATGGATCCAGACTGTATTGCTGACTTCTATATCTTAAAATAAACTGTTGGTTTGCATTGTTGTAGTTACTGTATAATAATCCTTAAAATGTGAACTTGCAGGGGACAGTGAACCATTGAAACGTCACAGTTGTTCACAGTTGTTTAAGAAAAGGAGCTGGTGATTCTTGTAGGTCTTATTGCACTTACAGCGAAATTCAGTTTGTATGTCCCCCTTTCTTCTTAATTACAGCACGTCCCCTTTCCCTTGTCTTAAACCCTGATCAAATGTCTCCTTCCATTTAAGAATAGGTTTGTAATTCACAGAAATCCACTTTGACTGGAAATGAGTTGCTGCTCCATGAACATCTAAACTGTAGTAGCCATGAAGTTAAAAGCACGACTGAGGCAAAAAGGTCAAACTAAGCAGTTCAAATCTGATGACTGCAATTTTGCAAACCAACTGAATGGTTTAATCTTCTTATTCAATGCTGACAATGTCCAGAATAGCTCTCCAAGCAGGTAACCTAATGTGGATGATACCTGAGGAATTTATCAGGCATGATTAAGGACAGTATATTATTCATATTGCTAATAATCACTTTAACATAACAAAAGGATTCCAGTAAAACACACAGTGTTTACAGTGTGAGGCATTTGTGTTATTCTCAATTTGTGTAATTCTAAGTTCCTTAGAAACAAACAAAGCTGTGAGATTTGTGTGCTTTCTTCCTCTGCCAACCTTCCTGTCATGTTGAAAGTACACATATATTTGTCTTTTTCTTTGTTATTGTTTCTTTACAGTTAAAACAGGCAAAGAATGTCTAATTGATATTTCCTCACAATTTAATTGATATTTCCTCACAATTTTCTCTTCTAGACTCCCACGTACATGTTCTCCCGCACACCCAAACAAAAGGTAAAAGGGAAATGTTTGAGAAATTATTTGTTTTTATAGCCTCCAGCACGTTTGTGAGAAAATCAGGGCACCATGTGTCAGGTGGAATTCTGGTTGATATTAGCCCAAAATACATCATTTTTAAAGTGTTTTGTTGTGTCTCAAACTTTTTTTTTCCAATAAAGTTTTCACCCAAGTCTCTCAGCATAGTAAGCAGATAATAATAAAGCAGAAGGTTTATTAGTGGTCACTTGTTTTCATAAAGGTTGTGGATGCACAGCAAAGACAAAAGTATTGGGACGCCTGGCAATTACACCAACAGGGACTATAATGACATTGCATTCAAATACAGCTCGCCCCCCCTTTGCAGCTATAACAGCTTCCACACTTGTTGGAAGGCTTTCCCACAAGATTTTGGAGATTCTGTGGGAACTTGTGCCCATTCATTCAGTGAAGCATTTATGAGGCCAGACACTGATGTTGGACGAGAAGGCCTGGCTCGCAGTCTCCATTCCAGTTCATCCCAAAGGTGTCCAACCATCCAATCATGTCTTTATGGAGCTCGCTTTGTACACTGGGTCACAGTCATGCTGGAATGGAAAAGGTTCTTCCCCAAACTGTGTCCACAAAATTGGTAGCAAGGACTTGTCCAAAATGTCTTGCTATGCTGAAGCATTAAGATTTCCCTTCACTGGAAGTAAAAGTTCAATACTTTTGTCCATATAGCGTATTTGGTCCTGCTTCTGTTGATCATGTGCCATGAGCCCTAAAAACTGGATAACTGTGTTAAATCTTTAATAAAGATTTCTGTGTTTATTTTTTCGTTGGATAAAGCTCTGATAAGTTTGTTTTTTTCGTCATTGCAGGGTTGTAGCCACTAGCCAATCAGGACTCTATGACTGTCCTGCCTTCAAACACACCTCTGAGGGGCGCGGCCTAAGCATTGCGTCATTAACCTCCAAAATGTATATATGAACCGGCGTGACGCGACTTGAAACAGTGTATAAGTTAGTCAGCGGGATAGAAGGGAAGAAGAGGAAGAGATCAAATAGAAATAAAAGAACCATTTTGAGTTTTAGAGGGAGATTTTATTAGAAAAGTTGTCTGAGGGGATTTTAGTCAAGTTTAACCCAGTATTCTCGTTAAGCTCAAGTCTGGTTAAGCTTAAATACGTCAGTAGACAATTACTGAACTTTTTATAACGCGTGGAAGATACAGCAGTGTGAGGAAGAACCCAGGGGAAGGAGAGAAAGTCTGACATTTCTGGAGAAGAAGCAGACGACTCCAGTCTGGGCACGATGGAGGGAGAGAAGGTAAGCAGCTGCTAGCTCGTTTATTAACTAATAATTACCTTTTTGATTTCACAAATTAGTTGAATAACCCTTGTGAAAACGAACCTAAGAAATAAACTCACTTTGTGTCATGTATGTGAGGGAATTTCATGCAGTGAAAACTTTATAAGAAACAAAAAAGGAGGAGATAATGCAGCTAGCTAGCTGTAAGGGGTTGCTGAGTTGCTCCACCAGCCTGGTGGAGTGAGACTGGCCGTGGGGTGTTAAGAGTATTAAAAGTAGGATGTTTAAAACTCAACCAGAGCAAAAGCAGCTAAAAAGACCTCAGCATGGATAGTAACAGTAAAACAGTACTCAGTGCTGTATTACTGACTGTACAGGGCGTTTTGGTAGACTATATTAACTGATAAGTTTCGCTGATAAGCTCTTTGCCATAGAGACATAGTCACATCCTACCAGGTTGATGACGAGTGGTACGTGCACAGCCTCAGATCGTCTCTCTGACGTAATACCACTTGAAACTTGCCATCACTTTGCCGTCAAGCTATTCATCAAGTTCTGTTTCATTATTTCATTATTAACACTGTTAAGACAGTGATGATAGTCCCGTTGCTGGTCTTGGCCATAGTGATGATGGATGTTGGAGACTGTATGAACACAATGAACCTGCTTGCTCACATTCCATGCAGTGCTGCAGGCCGTACCAGTAGGCTATTTTGTAAAAAAATAACCACACAAAAATGTATAAAAGTAAGAAGCCTTATCATTTAATGAGAAACAAATACAAGAGACAATGTTCCTCCTTAATTCATAGTTTTCGCTTTAAAGATCAATATTCGAGAGTTACCTCTGCTCTATTAAAAAAAGTAATAATAAAGTAGTAATAAATATCACGTAGTAATACAGTATCATTAATTGTGCAGTTGTAATATTAATTGTCTTCATAAAGTTGCACTTTGGATACATTTAAATGGATAACATGCATGAAAGTATAATTACTTTTCAGGACTAGGTTTAAAATTCTTAGAGTATGGTGTAAACATGTCATAACTAGTCCTAGGAATTACTTAGGAGTTAGGCTATTTGCTTGTGTAAGGGTGGGATTAAACTGTGTCATAACTAACCTTAACTTACACTTAACACAAATCAGCATGAAATAAGGTAAAATGTCTGTTCACACATATTTAATGTTTCATTGTAATGAAGTATATGTTGAAACCGGTACGTACCAATGACCAAAAGAACAAAAATTTAGTCAGTTGTATTTTCATGTGGAAATTAAAGACACTGGTAAATTTCCTTCACGATAGGATGAGTTGAATTACCCTGCTGGAGAGGATCATACGTGACTAATAGGCCAGTTGATATGGCCTACCCGACCATAGTCGTGATGCTGTGGTTGGTAGCTTCCTGTCTCAAGCCTACAGTCAAATTTTCGTCTGTTTGTTAGTAGGAAACAACTGTAATGCAATAAGCTTTGGGACCTTTTATGGGAAATAAAAAACGTCTTCAGTTTTGGAATCAGTTCAAGCTCCTGGTATTGTGGTTGCCTTTTAGAGAATGTTTTTGAAATTAGAACATCGTCTCCTTCAGTTGTGGTCTTAGATCAAAATCATACTTAATCCTCACGCATATAGTTCTATGTTTGTGGCCTTGATAAAACACAGATGGTGATAGGGGGCTTAATGGTGGACGTGCTGGGAAAGGTCTGAAGAATCCGAAGGGACAACAGCAGCACAGCTGACTATTCCAGGCAGGGGAATACAAATCAGCCTTCCCATAAGTTCTAGCCAATGTTGTGTTTCTGTTTGAAGCTGTCACTTATACCTCAAACGCGTGTGCCTATGCTAGTCTAATGCCTCCAAAACGTGAACACGCGTGCCTGGTGCTAATAAGATGCTCGTGTTCAGGCTTTTCATACCAGGCTTCCTCCTGATCCCCCAAATGCCCATGTGAGGAAAGGGTGAAAGGGTGGGAGGAGGGGTTCATAGGCTTAGTTGGGGGTGCTAGCCATTGTGCTGGAGAAGCTTCAGTCCTGGATGTTTCTTTTTGTGTAGATCTATATAGTTCTCCCTCCTCTCTCTTAGTCTCTTCATAAATGTTATTTGTACCCAACAAGACTTTGGACAACAAGAATTTGGACAAAACATGGTGTGTCAGTATTTAAAACTCGTATCCCTCACTGCAGGATTTAAGACACTGTACAGCTGTAATTCCTTTGGTTGAGTGAAAAGAAGAAAAAAAAATAAAATAATTGGGGTCATGTGTACAGTTGACCTGCTCTTTGACAAGCTGAATTCATTCACTTTGGTCAGAAACCTGATTTGTGATTCAGTGAATCTGACAGTCAGAACTTTTGATTAAGCCAAAAGCTGGCTTTTCTGCTGCCTCTCTTCAAAAGACTTAATTCCATTTTGGCATCCTCAAGTTGGTCCAGTACTTTTCCTTTTCACTCCTGCATGACTGGGCCATGAGTATGTGCTCTATTGTTACTGTCAGCTTTTCCTAATGAACACTAATGAGGAGGATGGGATTAGGGAAAGAACTGACAAGATATAAAGTGGCATTACAGTATTTCATTTCTTTGAGAAAGTGGACAGGGGACTGTATTTGTGTAATTGTGCTCATGAAAGGCAGGCTTTTAATCCGGGTGTTCCTCCAGGCTTATGTGACCCATATGGCAGGACAGAAAGAGACTGGGTACCAAGATTGGGACAGTAAGTGGAATAAATCGTTTACTGTCTGTGGTGAAGCCACACGCTGTTCTCAGGTTGCCCTGTGAATCTGAAGAGAGGTGAGGTTAGAGATGGAGGACATGCGGACTGTGGTGTCACACTAACCAAGAGCCAGAGAGGGCGGAGGGAGCGAGTGAGGGAAGAGAGTGAGGGAAGAAATGCCAGGCCATTTTAATTGGCAGTGTGGCAGCTTCAGCAGTACCACAAGCGTTTCCACACGTTCAGAATATTCATGGCAAACTCTTCATAAAACCCTTGCTTGGAGCAGTGGGGTGAAGACAGTTGATGCCAACAGGCTGAACAAGCTGCTTAAAAAGGCTGGTCCTGTCCTGGGTGACAGACTGGAGAACCTGGTGGAGGTGTATGAGAAGAAAATGCTGAAAAAGCTTCTCAGTGTCATGGACAACCCGTCTCACCCCAATGGCGTGCATGATGGGCCATCAGAGCACACGGCAAAAGACTCATCGCCTCTAAATGCAGAACCGAACGCCACAGGAAATCCTTCCTACCTGTGGCAATAAGACTGTATAACTCTTCCTCATTCTATACGTGATCTTTGTCAATCTTTATGTCATTAAGTTTTGGATTGTGCAATATAACGCAAAGTTTATTTATCTGTATGTTATTGAATGTCTCATCCCCCCATCACCTGCTGCTATATCATTTTATTGCATTCATCATATTTTCATCATATTTAAAAAGTCACTTTTTATAACCACTTGCATTAATAATCTGTTATTTTATTATTTCTGTTATAGTTATTTCTTAGTTTTTTGTAATAGTTTACTTATTATTCTGTTTGCACTATTACCATTTTATTTTATTTATCTGTTATAGTTACTTGTTTACTAATATCTTTTTTCCCCTCCTAACTGTCTGTCTTATCTTTATTTCTCTTTATACAAAAGAATTTCCCTCAGGATAAATAAAGTTCTTTCTTATCTTCTTATTTTATCTTCCCATCATCAGTCAACATTTTAATATGTTCTTTTACTATGTGTGACACATTTTCTGTAATTTAACGTTCAGATGTTTTATACATACTTTTGCACCCATCGTAAAGATGTATTCATAGCACAAATCACCTAGCTTAAACAGTGGTATTAGTATTCATACTATTTTTAGGGATACATTGATATGGGAATTATAGGCCAATGCCAGTATGCAGTATTGTTCATATGTATGCTGATGCCAGACATTAATATTTATAACAATAAAGAAACTGGGACTATGTCTACCTGGATTAACATTAGAGATAAATATAACAATTATTTCTAAACGGAAAATGAATTAAATGTAACTTGCACAAACATGATCATTCTGCTCTTCCCAAGTACAGTAAATACAGGATCGAATATTAGTTAAATTTAAACATCTGTTCAATGCCAACAATTTTTTTAAAAGTATTTAACTGTCGTAAGAGATAAGATAAACCTTTATTAGTCCTACAAGTGGGAAATTTGCTTCCAGTTCATTGTTATTTTTTAGTTGTTTCTTATAATACATAAACATTACATAAATAGTAATAACAAGGAGTAGCATGTTATTTTTTGTTACTTTACTTTTACATTGAATATTGTTTTACTGTGACTGTAGTGTGGGACATGAATAGGCATTTTTCTGTGGATGTTTGAATGAGTCTGATGTTGAAACAGGAAGTAATTCAGGCTCTGTGATCCTCAGTGTTTGGGGTCAGTTGTGTAATTCAGTTTGCCGACTGAATGGTGACTGAATTGTAGATTGTTGCTGCATTAAGTGTTAAACGAATTCAGGTCGAATACACCTGCGGCAAAAAGGCTTACATTCTTGCAGTCTAAGTTTAAAACAGGATTGTTATGAGCTTGTAAGTTCTAGCCTGTCTTTTGCCCCTGTACGCAGTTGCATACCTTTTTCCACCCACTTCTTAAAGAACAGGTTTGTGTTCCTCTGTCAACATCATCAACACTTGTTCCTTAATGCCAATTGTTAGCGATCACATGAGAGTGTGAGTACCTGCGACTTGTCTGCGTCACATGGCCTGGGCAAAGTAAACTGACTTTGGAATGAGGACGTAATCAGAGAGACGTGGCCTGTTCGCAATGGAACCAGTGTTTACTTTACAATGACCACGGCCTCTTAAACCCAAAGAGTTTTATTTTTGCTAATGTGGCGTGCAGTTAACATTAGTGTCCCTCGCATGTTATAGAGGATCCAAGCTTTTAGGCTGAGTGTTATGGTCAATTTATCTTCAAGCTGCTTGTTAAAACACACAGACACATGCACTCTCACACATAAGTTCAACTCAAAGGTCACATACGTCTCCAGGATGGAGGAAACATTCTAGTTTTCAACCCCAAAGACGGTGAAATATTTTTTTGTGTAAGACATTTCTCATTCAGTGAGAGAATGTTTGCAGGCTTAGCCTAAACAAAGTGTGAAGAGCGTTAGATGTTTCGCGTCACTCTGACTCAGCCAAACTCAGAAAAACAGGCGCCCGTCCAGAAATGGGAGGGGTTTATTTGCATGCATTTGGTTTCATGGTCTCCAGCCTCGTAGTTTGAAGTGCCATGCGAGGATGTGTTTTTAAGAGCAGAAAATTACGACTTCTCTTGAGCTCTACTCTCAGGCGACTTCTTTTATCACAATATTATGAACACTTCAGAGTAATATTTTATACTTTTCAGGAAGCAAAAATATCTAAAAAAGCTCCAAAAAGGATGACCTCATTTTCCTCCATTCTTTCCAGAACTTCCAGTTGTTGTCTTCTGTAAACTACCAGACAGTCAGTATCTCTGTCACCACCAGTATTTAGCATTCTCAGCCGAGGGTTGTGAGAGTTTACAGTAACATCACTCCTGAGAGAGAGAGAGAAAGAGAGAGAGAAAATTAAAGCGATATAGAGAGAGGGGCACATTTTACCTGCACACGTGTGGACTGTTAGAGCACATGTTATCCTGCTGATGTCCCTTCCCCCACATGCACTCGCTACACTCAGAATGGAATTTATGTGTGTCTGTGTGTTATGTACATGACTGTGACTGTGTGTTTATTAGACTGCCTCTGTTTGGACTTGTAGGGGCCACGGGTAGGGTTTTACCTCAAGTAATCGATCTTCGTTAGTGTGTATCTCTGAAAGTTCGTAACACTTCTCGTTGTGTGCACTTCCACATCTGCGTGTGTCTGTTTCTTTTTGCGAGAGGTGTCCTTTAAATCCTGTGCACTGGTACTGCATATGGTTTTATAATGCGGGATCAGGGTATGAATGTGACAGAGAAGTGTTTCATAGAAGGAAACACCCCCTTTTGCGAGAAGAGAACTCTCCATATTTAGAATTCTCAAAGCCCGAATCTCTCTTAAAGAGACACACACACCTAAACTGATGCGTCCTTTGCTTCCAACATTGTTGTGTTGCTCAGCATTGGAGCTACTGTTGTAAGAATAGGAAGGATGTAGTTAGCTTTTAAGGGAAGTTGGTCCAGCTATCGTTTACTATTTGTTCATGTTTCATATAACACTTACAGGATGTTCCCAATCCAGTCTTACATTACTAACCCTTTAAAGATACAGAAGTATGGAACAGGCTCACATGTTTGTGGTTCTAAGAGGTTAGCAAATATGCCCAGAGATTTTTTATTTTCTTTCAAGGTTTTTTTTTTGTTGACATTTTCTACATTCTTTTAGAAAGTGCCTTTAAAACTTTGCCTTCTTGTGGCTGTGTGTGTGTGTGTGTGTGTGTGTGTGTGTGTGTGTGTGTGTGTGTGTGTGTGTGGTTACATCCTGTACTAGAAGTGGTTAAACAGCCTAGCCTTGGACTCGTTAACCTCCAGCAGCTCTTTAAACATGTCTTATTGGCTGGCATGAAGCAACTGGGTGTGTCTTGTTCCCCTATTCTTCTTGTCCTCCTCTCAGGCTAAACTCTGTGAAGTGAGTCTTGCATTTGTGAGTGAACTTTTAATGCACCCTCCGACAGTGTTTTGTGATTCAGCATTTGGAATGGTTTGTTAACTTCATGGCATGTGGAAGAAAATGCCCGCCCAGTCGCCGCTGTGGGATTACACCAGTGAAACGTTCTTCATAATAACAGGAGCACTGATAATAGTTGTGCAACTCAGTTGCAATTCCCTTCCGCTTATGCAGGACAGGATCAACAAAGACCTAAGAGGTTCTGCCTAATGTGGAGAATCTAAAATCCATCGCCTGTCCTACAGACAGGCGATCCACTCTCTAAAAAACTAATCCAGTTTATTCAAAGTTCCAAAGATATTTATTTGCTAATGTTATATTGTTAGATGCATTATAACATTACACAGTCATACCAAGACAATTTAAGAACAATCGAGAAAGTGCAAAGTTGATCTTAGTTGATCAAAGTTCAGTTTAGTTTCCAAATGTGGACTGCATAAGAAGCGCGGAGGGAGTAGTTCATTTTGAAACTAACAATATTGACATTCTACATTCATGATCAGTCATGAGTGGGTTGGGACACTTTTTATCTTGAACATGAACAAAGCTATAAGCCTGCTTCCATCTTTAAAACTGATGAATAACTGTTGGCTTTGATACATTTTGTCCATCTTAACTCACTTGTGCATGTAAAGGCAGGACCAGACAAAAACACGCTCTCCTGATATTTGCTTTTGTTTACATCTGGAATAAGGAGGAGGGTGGAAGGATAGTTCTGGTAACATTTCCTTAACATGCTTTATTTTGTACCAGCATTCTTTTTGTGCTCTTAGATTAAGATCAGAATTCACCAATCATTGAAGGAACAAGTTTATTTTCGGTTATCATACAATGCTTTATTTATTTATTTTTTTTCAAAAGTCAAAGTTAAAAGCTCACTGGGTGTAGCAGTTTTACCAGATTTCCTGTTTGGCAGCCTTTACTCTCATTCTTTAATGTTTGTTTAGTTTCTTGAGAAATACAGATTTAAATGGTATCTTTGTTTGGTCTCTTTCATTATTAGAAGGTCCAGACTTATCATTACATTCTTCCTGCAGCCAAATTCAGGTTCAGGTGTAGGTTTAGCTATTAACATTGAGAAACAGAGCCCTTTCAGATAGAAAGAGACATAGGTGGGTCTTCTTCGCATCTTCTTCAAAGCATTTCACTTTATTCCATTGAAGGAGGCATTTTAAGTTATAAAATATTTAATGTTTCAGTAGTTGCCTCAACTTCAGTCAGGTGTTTTGCATTACCTTCAGTAAAGTGAATGTACATTTTGTATTGAATGCTTACACTGGACAGAGATAAATCTGCTTTACTATTTTTTTTTTGTTGGTCTGCAGAAAGTGACCCTCCAGCTGATGCTGGCTGTGGGGACGGCTGTGATTGGCTCTCTTCAGTTTGGATATAACACAGGTGTTATCAACGCACCTCAGAAGGTGAGTTTTAAGCACATTTACACAAACTCATACGTGCACATGCACAGTCACATAATCCTGACCCCGAAGAGGAAGGGACACGGAGAGAGACCAGAGGCTAATTTTAGTATTTAGCCTACTTGTCAGCACTCTCACTATCAGAACATTCGATATCATGTAAAAATCTGGACGATGCAAGATTGTGTAATAGAGAAATGGAGAAATTTCATAGTGGGCATGCATAGGCAGACACTTTACACAAACTCAAATTGTTAAACTGACTGCAGTCCATGTAGGTTTTTTTTTTTTTTTACCTCAGAGAATCTTCTCCTGAGGCGTCAGGCCACTCAGTTCAGGCTAGCCAGGACTGTATGTTCCTGTTCCTGCTGTGAGAGGAAATTTTATTAATGCCTGCCCAGTACCATAAGTAAAATTTGTAGTCATCAAGAACTGCACAGACTCTAAGGGACAGATTTATCAAACCAATCGCAATCGTAGGTCCTGGGCCAACCCCTGGCACCCATTCCTGATTAACAACCTTTCTCAACATATCAAACAAACTTTTAATAGCTAAAAACTCTAAAACAAACTCAAACTTAGCACTTAAACTCAATGTTTACAGTTCTGTTGGCAGACACTTAGATGGAAACACACACACACACACACACACACACACACACACACACACACAGTTACCTACTGGGTGTTTTGGACCTCGTTTGAAAAACAAATAACTGATGCATGTAACCGATTCATACTTGCGAAGAGTTTGCTTATGAGATAAATGAACTGGAAATGAATGCAGGACCTTATTTATCAACTACAGTGTAGTGATAGTATTTTAATTATTTGAAGAAAAGTAGTAATGAAGGCTAAAAGGAGGCTTGCCTCCACTTTTGCGGATAATGTCTGACAGAAGATTTTATCGTACATTGAGACTCTCTGATAAGATTGGTGCATTTTCAAGGCCACGTAATGTATAAGATTCATCACGTTCTACAAAACAGGCATACGGATAGACACAGGTACTTGTACAAAGACATACTCATCAAGAGCACAGCTTCAGAAGAAGTTATAGATGGTATATCTCAGTCAGCCTCCAGCTCTGCCGTGAATGGACTTGTGTGTTTCATGGTGGCCAGGTGGATCTGAGCCATTCTGCAGCTGCTGCTTCATAATTTATTGGGCTTCTGTTTGGAAAGTGAGATGTAGGTCATGTGAATGGGAGAGGGTAGTAGCTTTTCATGATGACAATGTTTTGTTTAATAGTAGTATGTCTCCAAGACATTTTTTCCTGTCTTTAATTTTCTTTTTACTTATTTCATCACCTTTAGAGATTCTGTAAAATTCATCACACATTGAAAAATATATTTTGAATTTACATGAATATTTTTTTTTTTTTAAAGCATTACTTTATAGAAGCAATCTTATTTATGTGACCTATTTTGTGTGTGTACAGCCAAATAACACATTCAATCGTGAACTTTTTTTTTAGTGTGCGATGTTTATCACGTTTATTAAATCATGCTTTATTGGCCCGTATGTAGCTGTACAATGCAAATAATATTTTATCTATGTACCCCAACACATTACATTCTAAATGAATTCAAGAGCGTTCATCTATATTTGATTTATAACAAATGATAACAGCCCTTTTATGCAATTCAATCCAGGAGAGTAATTGGATTGTAACCACAAGTAAGCATAACCATATGTAAATGATTATTTTCTTACATAAAATTGTCATGTTTAGTTCTTGGTTGCAAATTCTTGATGACAGACATCACCAGATACTGGATATCTTCCTTCTGCCTAGCCTCAACTCATTTTCAGTTCCTGTTTGTTTTGGTGGCGTCAGTCTTGTCTTGAGTAATTGAAATGTGTGCCTGGTAGGATTCAGATGACTAACTTGGCAATTGACTACTCTGTTGGTATCAACCCAGCTTTGGTCCTTATGTTGAGAGGTAACAGCAACGGATTCCAAAAATCTAAGCCTTTTGTTTACCCTCTTGGCCTTAAAGAATGATCCAGCAACACAAATGACCAAGAAATAACTGATCAGCCGATAATTCAATTGCTTTTATTCTGACATAAAATGACCTGCAAATAAAACGGGCTGTGTGTAAAAAGGCTGTGATTCCAATGTGCTTTAGCCAGTGTAGACAAAAATACTCTAAAACTGATATTCTTCTCTTTATCCTCGTATTTCCAATCACATGTGCTAGTTACTATCCAGTTGCGTACAGATTCTTACGCCTGTTCTATTTGTACAGTGTCATGTTGTATAACACTACAGGATAATGTCAGTTTATGGGGGACGTATCCATAACAGAGGCACATGACGCAAGTTAGACATGCGCAATATTTTGACTATGCCAGGGATCATGGTAAGGGTCATCTTATACTCACAGTGCCAGGAGAGAAGGAGGGAGAGAGAAGAAGGTTGCCTTAGAGGACTACTTGACAACCTCCCAAAATGTAGAAACTTGATCCCCCTGAATGGTTGCCCTGTTAGGTCTCTCAGCACACCATAGCACGGTTCCCGTGACACCTCCCTTTGCAATCCTATTCAGGATGTGCAAACACGCAGTCTAATCACTTACCTTCGATTCTTTAATTACCCTCGCACTGCTGGTTTGTTTTCTGACTTCTTTTTCTGTTGTCCTCTATATAATGTAGTTCTGATTACTCCGCTCATATTGATACATTTTGATACAGATTGTAATTGCTATATTACAACATTTATGTTAGTATATTAAAATACACTGGTAAAGCATTGATGTCACATGGTTAAATGCGGGGCTGCTGACCAAGATGATGTGTTGGATTGTATGAACGCCTTGATTCATCACATTAGCCGCAGAATATTCACCAAGAATATCAGATGTTCTGAATCCTGACAGCACACAATAAAAATTAAGTGATTTGTTACAGGGCTCAATTTACATATTGCCACTCTTTTCAGTATTAGTAATGTAAGGGTCAGTGTAAACCAAATAATACATAATTCAGACCTGCTGCATGGAAATCTGCCTTTTGTCTCAGTCTGTGTTTGTCAACACAGATGTGCCTTTGAGGGGGCGGAACTGTAATCTTTTTTCGCTTCTGCCCTTTTTCTCACGCACTCACAGCAGGCAAATTTGCTGGCAAATCACGGAGCTCATCGCCACCTGCAGGACAAATTCTTTCATAGCATCTTCAGTGCAGCTTGTATATCAGTTTGTCAAAAAGGCAGTACCTTCAAAAGCAGCTCTAACACACGTGGTCACCTAGTTATCAAACCCTTCATTATCTGAATCTGGTGTGTTTGGCCCAGGAAAAAGCTAAACTGTCCAGTACATAGGTACTGAGTACTGAATTTGGACACCTCCACTACAGACATGTAAAAAGGGTGATTATTGTAGAAGGATAGATACAGTCATATTTATGTCTTAAATGAATGCTTCAACTGATCACTGAGACACTTAATGAGCATTGTGTGCATGTTTGTGTGTGTTGTAGGTCATTGAGAGCTTCTACAATGAGACGTGGTTGGACCGGTATAATCAGCCCATCACTGATACAGCCCTTACATCGTTGTGGTCTCTCTCAGTGGCCATCTTCTCTGTAGGAGGGATCTTCGGCTCCTTCTCTGTTGGACTTTTTGTTAACCGCTTTGGCAGGTAAAACCAACAATCGCTTATACCCATTTTTACATAGAATTACATGAAGTCTTACAATACAACAACTGAACATACAGTGATGTCTTATATACAACAAAATTGTCTTGGCTTCATCGGTTACCTCATTTTCTCTCTCCCTTCCTACATTTTCGCAGGAGGAACTCAATGTTCCTAGCTAATGTGTTAGCTTTCATCGCAGCAGGACTGATGGGCTTCTCTAAGATGGGAGCTTCGTGGGAGATGCTAATCACTGGCCGTTTTGTGGTGGGGCTATACTCCGGCCTCTCTACCGGCTTTGTGCCCATGTACGTGGGTGAGGTGGCCCCAACTGCTCTTCGAGGAGCCCTAGGCACTCTGCATCAACTTGGCATTGTCATTGGCATCCTTGTGGCACAGGTGCATTTTGGATATTGCCTCGTTCAAGATCAAGCAGAAGCAGTTGTGTTATAACTGTTTTTTAAAGCATGTTAATGACATGGTCGGCACATGAAAGAATAACAATAGTAACAAATGTTGCTGAAAAAAGTACTAGAGGAGAAAATATGTTGGAGAGAATGTGAAGAGAATCTGTACTTTATTTTGGATGTGTTGCAGGTGTTTGGTCTTGATGTGTTAATGGGCAACCCTACCCTTTGGCCTTTCCTGCTGGGCTTCACCTTTATTCCAGCTGTGCTACAGTGCATCCTGCTGCCCATGTGCCCTGAGAGCCCCCGCTATCTTCTCATCAACCGCAACGAAGAGAACAAAGCTAAAGCCGGTTAGCATGCACACAGATATACATTATGTTGCTATGGAGCTAATGACGAACATACACATCGAGCAGCTTCAGCGTTCATGTTGTAACAGTTTTTGTTTGTGTGTATGTAGTGTTGAAGAAGCTGCGTGGAACCACAGATGTGAGTGCAGACATGCAGGAGATGAAGGAGGAGAGCAGACAGATGATGAGAGAGAAGAAAGTGACCATTCCAGAGCTGTTCCGCTCCCCAATCTACCGCCAGCCTTTAGTCATTGCCGTTATTCTACAGCTGTCCCAGCAGCTGTCTGGCATCAATGCTGTAAGAACACACACACACACACAGACACACTATTTAGAATTCTGGTCACCAGCTCTCTTGCATTTTTCTGTAACTCAAGAACTTTAACCTGTCCTATCTGATTATCAATAAAATAAGCCCACTGTGAAAAAGATATTGAATATAAAAGTTTCTTGGTGAATTTAATGCACATTCTACTAACACCTTTAGAATGCCTACTAAAGAATCTCTCCTGTGCTGCTTTAGTCGATTCCTGCTTATATTTTCTTGCAGAATTCTAGTATATCATTTACAGCGGTGCATTCCAATAAGGCTGTTGTCCTTATGTTATGTGTGCAGGTGTTCTACTACTCCACTGCTATCTTTGAGAAGGCTGGTGTAGAGCAACCCGTCTATGCCACTATTGGAGCTGGCGTCGTCAACACTGCTTTCACTGTGGTGTCGGTGAGTCATATGCCAACAATTCTTGTAAAGTCCATGCGCTAGAGCAAAGATTAATAGGTTTTCAGTATATTGTCTTGGTTTTGTATTTGTAATGTCTGCTTTTTCCTTATCTCATGTAGTTGTTTTTAGTGGAGAGAGCCGGGCGCAGGTCTCTGCACTTAATAGGACTGCTGGGCATGGCTGCATCTGCTATCCTGATGACAATAGCCTTAGCACTCCTGGTACGTTCCTATAGACACCCCCACATGCAACATTTGTGTGTGATTGTATATTCTTCAAAGTGTTTCTCAGTATCTCGTCAGTGCTCGATTTTTGTCACCTGTGACTGAATGTGAACTAACTGCCTGAATTAGGCCTAGATTAACTGCATTAAGGGTCATTTACACTGATCATCTGTGTTCCTCTCACAGGCCCAGGTGCAGTGGATGTCATATGTGAGCATCATTGCTATTTTCGCCTTTGTGGCCTTCTTCGAAATCGGGCCAGGTCCCATCCCCTGGTTCATTGTGGCTGAGCTGTTTAGTCAAGGCCCCCGGCCTTCTGCTTTCGCTGTGGCTGGGTTTTCCAACTGGACAGCCAACTTTATTGTAGGAATGTGCTTCCAGTATGTAGAGGTGAGACACCAGCAGGCAGATATAAATATATTTTATCCTTTATTTATATCCCATTTCATGATGTCTGGCTTAATGGCCATTTGTTGACGCTTTTATTAAATGAGAAACCATATGTTCCTCTTACACAAATTCTCTTTCTATTTCTCTTGCTTCCTAACAGCGTGTTTGCGGCCCATACGTCTTCATCATCTTCACTCTCCTGCTAGTAGGCTTCTTCATATTCACATTCTTCAAGGTTCCTGAGACGAAGGGACGGACATTTGATGAGATTGCTGCGGGTTTTTCCCAGCGAGCGGCAGCCGGGGCAGAGAAGAACTCACCTGAAGAGCTCAACAGTCTTGGGGCAGATTCTCAGCTCTGAGCTTTGCCTCCAGTCCCATCTCCTTCATTCTCTGGCACTCATCTATACAACTACTGAGAGAAGGGCATGCTGGCGGTCAATCAAATGCATCTACCCGTCTTCTGACTGTACCTGCCTTGCTCTGTGCCTTCAGTGCTTCATGCAGAGACTTTTGAACGTTGGGATATGCTGAAATGTGGGAAGAAGGCTAAGATTTGGGGGTTTTTTTCTTAGAAAATGTATATGGAAACGTTCTATTCTCTATGTATGTGAGCGTGTCTTTTATTTTTTTCACCTTTATGTCTGTTACCTTGTGTTATTGCGGTTGGTTGCTCTGGTCAGCTACCATGCCACCAGTGAGCTTTTAGCAAGATCGGTCCATGTAACTGTATTTTTCTGTAGTGGTCAACTTTTATTTTTATTTTTCACTCAATGCTCAAATGATGTGACCATAATGCTGTTTTTATTTTTCTTTATCTCACATGGCTGTGACCTTCAACCCATCTTAAATTAAGAATAGCTGTCTCCAGGCAAGGAAGCCCATAACAGCCCTGCATAGTATAGTGTGTGTTTTATAATAACTAATGTAATTGAATTGTAGAAAACTTAAGAAATCACTACATTGTGCAGTGCTGTGGCTCTTCTGGACTGGAATCACCCATTCCACACTTGAACCCTGCCCTGTCGTTTCTGCAGTGTCTGCTAGATTTTTTAGATTTTTTAAAAATATAGCAATTTTTTTATAATGCAAGGTAAATTTGACAAACTTAAACACAATGTTTCAAAATGGCTTTAATTGCTCCAGAAATTAAAGTTTTTAATTGCACTGAAAAAGACATTTATAAATGAGTGAAATCATATCAGCAATACTATACTGTACAATGCACAGGAGACAGCATACTGTAGAGTTCATCAAGCATTAACTTGGAGTGTACTATCAATAAATTGCTTGGCAAATTTAGTACTAATGAACTCCACAATGACAGTACAGGTCACGTGCAGACCTAAACAATTTACTTATGAAGATGTTACATGTGACTCCTTGGCGCATCGATGCATGTTGGTAGTATATTTCAAAATACTATAATATATAGTATATTGAAATACTATAAGTTCTGGTCTTTCAGTGAAAATGTGTTCCCACAGAATTCCTACACATTTGTTTGGTAAATGTAGGACATCTTGGAGCACCTCTGCTCTCCATCAGTGAGGGTTTTTTTATTCTATCTGCTTTCTGAAACCTGCTCTATGAGCTCTGCTGCTTGCTCTTTTTGTGGCACTTTATCACACATATCTGCTCTGTAATGTTTTTAATCATACCTGCTAGAGCCTGGGTTGTCTAGGTTAATTTTAAAGCCAAAAAAAAAGACACCCCGACCTTCTAATGCTCATTAATTGTGATGCGTATTGTTTCAGGCATGAAAAAGATGACTCATACTGAGTTCAGAATTCATTATCAGATCTTGTGTGGCCAGTTTCAAGGACACATGGCATTTTCTGAAATTAGGGGGTGCATATTTTGGGGGCTTTCACCCTCATTAGCAAATACATCACCCCAAAGCATTCCACAGAGAGTTGGGAGCATAAACTGAGTGTTTGTACATTGTGTGTGGTTTTAGAAGCATGGGTCTGTATGTATGTGTGCGTGTGTATGCGTGTGTGTGTTGCCTTGCACATGTAAAGCACTGTACCACATCAGAGTAGTGTGTTGCCACCAAAGTCACACCTATATTTGGGAAAAGATATTTGTTACAAACAATTTGCATCTGAATCAGAACACTGAGAGGCACTGGTGTGTGATCTTGTAAACCTAGCACTCTGTAAAACAAACACACACACACACACACACAAGATGAGCTTGTCATTGCCTTAAAGTGTTCAGGTGGCTTGGTGGCCATGACAATGTAAAAAATAGAAGCAAAAAGAAATTCTATGACAGTATCTGCAAAAGCCTTGTAGTTGTAGTTGTACATCTGTGTTTTTTCCATGTAATGCACTCTTTTCTTAGTTATTCTGTAGTTCATACTGTAAGTGTAGGTTTAAATCTTATATTTGTTTACTGGTTAAAAAAAACATTGTATTTATTAGCTTGCCTTTATTTGACTAATTTATTTAGTTGTTTTCTTTGATTTTGGTATTGTGTTTAATAAAATAGTTACAAAACACTTGGGTGATGTTGAAAAAGCTTCTCCCAAAATCCTTTCTGAACTCTTTGAATCCTGCATTTGAAACTTCTCTGGTCTCAATGGAGGTAAACAGTGCTGCATGTTGTTGTGGTCTGTGCAGACTCACTGCTCACCAAGTAATAACCTTATCAGGCATGATTAGTAGAGAGAGGTGGACAAGTTCTTCTTTGCAAAAGCAAATATTTCCAAAATGTCAGCCAGATACCATGTATGGATAATTCGACAGTGTTCAGTGTGATCCTGGGCTTTGCTTGTCCACCTGGTGGCAGTGTTTGCCAAAAAAGTCAGTCCACATCCTAAGACAGTGGTTTCCAAAGTCAGTCCTGGGGACCCTATGCTCAAAATTCGCATTTTGTGTTTGCCTTGCTCAAACATCACATACTTATTACTTACTCAGCAATTTAAATCAGGTGTGTTGGCTGAGGGACTGTATAAAAGTGCATAATGAGGGGTACCCAGGACTGGAATTGATGTACAACCCCAAATCAGAAAAAGTTGGGACAGGGTGGAAAATGTGAATAAAAAAATAAAGCAGCAATTCACAAATGTCCCT
>JBBJLS010000109.1:20688237-20700737 GCA_037577275.1 Bryconaethiops microstoma
CCCCTCTTTCTCTCTCTCTCTCTGCATCTCTACTCCTCTTTCTCTCTCTCTCTCTGCATCTCTACTCCTCTTTCTCTCTCTCTCTCTCTCTCACTCTGCATCT
The DNA here is from genome assembly GCA_037577275.1 of Bryconaethiops microstoma. Classification (NCBI taxonomy): domain Eukaryota; kingdom Metazoa; phylum Chordata; class Actinopteri; order Characiformes; family Alestidae; genus Bryconaethiops; species Bryconaethiops microstoma. The sequence continues at coordinate 20,688,341 of JBBJLS010000109.1, forward strand.
CTACCCATCTTTCTCTCTCTCTCTCTTTCTCTCTCTCTCTTTGTATCTCTACTCCTCTTTCTCTCTCTCTCTCTGCATCTCTACCCATCTTACTCTCTCTCTCTCTCTCTCTCTCTCTCTCTCTCTCTCTCGCTCTCTCGCTCTGTTAGTACAAACTGTGGTGTGTAATGTTAGTGGAGACTGAGGTCAGTCAGACAACAGTAGTGTTGCAGTAGTTAATGAAGAACAGAGGTGAGTGTGTGCTGTTCTGTGAGTGATGGGAAAATCTTAATTTAAAGCTATATGTTTTAATTACCATGTATTATTATGCTTGGCTTACACAAACACCTGTATGCATGTTTGTGGATGTGCATGTTTGCATTACTTTTTAAGTATTCAGTCACTCATTTCAGTCAGAATCATTTTTGCTACTTAGGGACAGACAATATACCCTCTGTATAGATGTACTGTGATGTAGCTTTTCAGTTTTAGTTACATGTTTTTAGTGATATATTTGATTAATTATGTGGGTGAGGCTCAGTAGATTGCATATGAAATATGCAAGTGTTTATAAAGTAGACAAACACTATGATTCCCACAGGCTACTTTAAAAGTGCAGATATGAAGCAATTTTATTTTCCCTGTTTGTACTGGTGCTAATTTTCCATATTTTTACTAATCTATGTTAATGAACTTTGTTCTAGTTGGCTGTCCTGTGTTGTACCTCATTAAAAACAGGGTTGAAACACTCCCTAGACCCTCATTGTGATTAGGTGAGATAGTAATCATCACACTCACATTTGGCAACTTCTGTGAGCACTGTGTATTAAAAGAGCTATGATTAATTCATACCTGTCAGCCTAATCGTAATAGAAACAGGGACATGAGTGATGGAAAATCTAATGAGTCTACTGAATTCAATTGACCGCTTCCGTCTCCCCATTATCCTTACGTATTTAATGTTTGTTCTGGGTGTTGTGTGAGTGTATTGCCTGCTTTCCACTCTTATGCATTTTCATATTTCTTAGTTTCACAGCTCTGACATAATGATCTTTACAGCATGTCTGCAAACTCAGGAGAACTGTGTTATGTGAAGCCTGTTTACGTGCTGGACGATTTTGCTTGCCATACATTTTGATAGCCTGACAAGGCTTTTATTTGACCTCTGGGTATTGCTGGGCAGTGAACTGCAAATGCATAGCAGAGTGTAGTGTTGGCTGTTTCTGAGATATAAAACAGCTTATTTTATGGTGTATAAAAACCTGTGAAGTTTATATTCATGACTATAAATAGCAGTCAAATGTAAGTATAACATACAAACTATGATAAATCAGGCTAACATAAGTTCTACAGTAAGTCGGCTCAGTGTCACTCTATAAATAATATTTAACAACTGAAATGACTAAAGATAGTTACACATGTTAGATAAAAGTCTAGCATTAAAAATAAAGAATCACATTTATGAATTGAATTAAAACAGAAGAAAGAAACAGCAGAAACAGGGTAGAATATAGATACAGATGTGAAAATAGACTGTGACAGGCATCTAATACGTCAATGCTACATTGTCAGAGCAATAAGTTGGATCTTCATCATTGTCAAAAAACAGGTAAAGCCAAGGGGAAATAATGATCTGCATGAGCACACACACCTTCTCCAGGGTCCATACCTCTTGCTCCAGCTGTCTCCTTAGGAATGCTGTACCAGTCCCTGATGCGTCTGCCCTAACTGAGCACAGCTTATGCATGCTGACAAACAAGAGCTCGTACTGCCATTCAGATGCCTTTAACTAGCATTAGGCTACAAAGCCCATCACGACAGTAATGAAGGCAGTCAGTGCTGAGAAAGCTCCAGAACTGAAGGATGTGCAGGAGAAGGCCGCATCAGTTGGTAATTGTTGGCACCAGACAGCCACAACATTAAAAACACTAACAGATGAATAGTATTTACTACCTCATTACAGTGGCACCTGGCAACAGGTGGGATATCAGAATCAGAATCAGAAAAAATGGGCAAATGTGAGGATCTAAGCGACTTTGACAAGGGATACATTTTGATGGCTAGTTGATTGGGTCAGATCACCTCCACAACAGCAGGTTTTTTGGGGTGTTCCCAATATGTGTTAATTAGAACCTACCGAAAGTGGCCCAAGGCAGGACAACTGGGGAACTGGTGACACAGTCATGGGTGCCCATGTCTCACTGATGCACTTGTGTGAGGGTTAGCCCACCTGGTCCAATATCCCAGAAGAGCTACTGTGGCACTGAAAAAAGTTAAAAGTTAAAGCTTTTCCAAAATGTAGTAATAAAGGCATAGCTCCGCCCACTCTCTGTATAAAAATGTTGTAATTTATCACAGAAAGGTTTTCTCATTTTAGGCTTTATGCTAGATATAAGACTAAAATGACATGAAAAACATTTTATAATAAATGTGTATAGTGTTTTTCTTGATTAAACAATAAAACAAGGAGATTTCATTAAACTGTTTTGTAGCATTCATTCACTGGAATGTCTTTACAATGAGACAGTTTACATTTTTTAAAACATGCAAATTAATAAATATTTATTAGGTAGTCTCATTTGTATATATCATAAATCAACTAGAAAAGAATAATTGTATCTAGTTTGCTGAATTTTTTTCAAACAGACTGTCTCACCTTAAAGGGTTAACCTGGACTATTCAAATGCAATTCATCAGAATCCACATCATTATGTTACAACTACACAGTTACACAGAGACACAAAGACAAGAATGATATAGATCAATATAAAAGTAAAAAAAAAACCTGAAAAATATTCTGAAAATATTTTGTACAAAATACACTACATACACATATATGTGCTATATACACGCAATTCCATATTTAATTACATAATTAATCAATGAATCACATTTACACCCAGTTTACATTCTGTGTTGAAAGGTTTAGGTCTCACCTTTCTCAAACACAGAGAAAAACGTGCAAAATTGTAAAGGGTATTTTTAATGTGTCCAACACTGTATGCACAACAAATTTGAAACTGATATCAAATCTGACAGAATTTCTCCACGTATTTCAATAAATTATGCGAGAAATTGTTCATAAAAAATTAGGACATGCACTGTTTTTTTAGTACTTTATTGACATTTCTGTGTGCACACTGGCTGGAAGGGTTTTAGACAGATAGCACTATGGTGTCGAGAAAGTTAAGTCACACACAGATGGTTGCAATGATGTTTTATGCATCTAAGCAGGAAACTCAGATCGAATCATGCATTCCCCAGTCTGTCCGCCGTGCCAGTTCAGAAATTGCCAGCGTTTCATTTGCAGCTGGAATGCATGTAACACAGTCGTACTGAGTCATTTGGTCTAATTTGTCACATGTCAATTGATTTGACACATCAAATATTTACCGTTAGCTGCCTTTGATATTCCCTCTTGTCTATTTGCCTGCACACTTAGTAAACAGAAATGCAGAGTTGTGAAATCTGCCCACATTTGCCAGCCGTGGTGAATCTCATTACATGGAGCTTAATGTGAGACGAGCTTTAATTGATTTAGAATTGGCTGCTAGCTGTTGTGCTAAGCTTTCTGCAGCAAGGCAGTGCTGTGTGAAATAATGTATTTGGACCGAGCCTCCGAGTTCAGGCCTCAGCTAATAATAGACCCTCCTGACAGCATGAGCCAAACAGAGAAGCGCAAGAAAACAGAGAGCTTATTCTTCCACCCAGCTGCTTATTATGAGACTCCATGAAATCCTGAAGTTTGTACTCATATGCTTATTATACTAACACACACACACACACACACACACACACACACACACACACACACAAACACACACACACACGCACCTGTAGAGCTTGGGCACCTGTATTTACATGCAAACAAATGTGGTCAAACTCTGATAGGCGACCCTGACAGCATCTAAACTAGAGAGGAAAATAATGCAGATGATGCACCATTAAATATTTTACAGAGTTGGAACTTTGTGATTAGGGCTGGGAAAAAAATTCAGAATGTTTGAAATACCGATCAAATCAATCCTAGCACCAGAGGGGGGTTTGAGGAGAGTAGTGAAATAATCTGATGTCAAATTTATTTCATTTGAAAAAATCTGTGTTAAGCCCTACTAGAATCTCTCAATTCTAAAACAGCAAAGTCGGCACAATTAACATGTTTGTCAGAAGATTTGTCATTAAGACATGTTAATTATTAACCATTAGTCATCTGTAATCATTTGAAATGTTTACTTTTACTAATGTTTACTAAAAATGACTTTTTACAGCTTTAATATATGTTTAAAAATGTAAGGCAGATTCTGTATGAGGTTTGTCAAGTGCCAACTATAATAAGTTTGCTTTAATGCAGAACAGGTTAGTTTATTGGGTTGTGTCTCCTGGCTGTTACCCCTTTGATGTACTTGATCCTGTTCGGACCTAATTATCTCAGTATGACAGAGTAGCAAAATATTTTCTCATACTAGTTCAAATTTCTGTACTAATAGTGAATAATTCAATATTCTTTGTCTGTATCGGTGAACCAGTAGGAATGCTTGCTCCTGTCACTTTTCTGTTCATTATGGGTTAGCTTTTATTTTGGCATGTCTGAGCACACTGGTTTTGAGTTTGTGTATTATGTGTTTCAGCTGACCGGTGTGCTCAGTCAAAGTGATGTTTACTTTCTATTGGTTTGTGGGCTGTTGGGTTTGTGTATTTAGTTCAGTTAGGAGTGGACCTTAGTTGTCAGTCCATCGTCATTCAACCAGGTTTTGTGTTTACTCCTTTCTCCTTGGTTTGCTTGTTGATTTATGTTTAGGCCTTCGTATCTTTTGTTAAATAAAGTGTATAAAGAAATGGAAACCTGCGTCCGTGCCACCTGTCTCAATATGGAGAGGGGAGACATGACAGCTCCAAAATCCTGATGATTGGTTGTCTAAATTACTTTATGTAAGCATGGTATTAACGTCTGGGCTTCTACACACAATTTTAGCACCTCACACTAATTTGTGGTAAAGTGGCATCCACTTAAAATGAATTAAAAACAATGATAATAAGTATCATTCAAAAATTGATATCAGAATCTAGGCATTTTATGATAGCCAGGCCTCTTTGTGAATTTCTACTGTTTATGCTTAAGAAATGTGACAGTGCCAAAGCACTTTCCTGCTAGTGAAGCACAGTTTAACTAAAAATTAAAATGGAGAATATAAGTAAATATGAAATAATATTGGCTGATAATGTGGGTTATTGAAATTTTGAGCACATTAAAATTGGTTACATAGTGTTGGTTGGACTTTAATCTACACAAACACACACACACACACACATTCACATTGCATGCTGCTTAGAATACCTCACGTTATGAAATATGTTTTTATGATGAAGCCTTGTTTGTTTGCTCATCCATAGGAAACATGATGGCAGAATCCCTCGAATTTCTGATGCGTTAGAGCCTTCGCTCCTGGGCACCTCGCTACCCCTGTCCCTTGCTCCTGGGCTTCTAAAGGTAGGACACATCTTCTTATTTCTGCCTTCTTTCATCCTCTGCGGCTCCTTCCTGACACATTTCTGTGGTCGTGCTGTTTGGCTTTACTCGTGTAGTTCGCCTTGATCATTCGCCCGAGACATTTGTCACAGTAACCTCAGTGATTTTATGAGCTTTTAGTCTCTTCCTCACTGATTTCACTTCCTGTCTTGGCTTTCTACCTCTGCAGCATCTCTAGTACCACACTTATCTGTTTTTCATAAATCACTCTTGCACTTATTTCTGTCTCCACATCTCTGTCATCTTCTTTCTTTCACTCTGTTAAAACAGTTCTGTCACTTCATCTTTCTTCTTGTCTCTTCAATCTTTTGTTTTTTTTCTTTCCCTGTTAGAGGAGTGGTGTTGCCTTGTAGGTCTTGGCAAGTCCAGCCACTGTGAGTGCATTGGCTGTTTGGATTTGATATAATTTTGCAGCAGGGGTGAAAGCAGCCACTGTGGTTTGTAACAGACAGCATGTGCGGTAGAAGGCAAAAGAAAGTAGTAGCATCTAATCATTCAATAGCATTCACTTATTTATGTAGTCAGATAAATGGTTCTTTTTTTTTTTTTACCACCAAACTTGTTTGAGGCTTGCATAGTAGTAGCACTGGGTTCCCATGTGTCCAGGAAAACATGGAAAACAGTGGATCCGTTCTCCCATGGAAAATGAGAGGAAGAAAGGAGATGTCCTGGAAAATGATTTCAACATTTTTCCATTTCCCTTTAGCTGAGAATAAGCTGCTAGGCTATTTATCAGAGCTTCCCAAAATGGATAACATCATATCGACATTCAAATAGTAGTTTATGGACGAGAGTATATGCTGATCTTGGTAATGTTGTCAACACATTCCGTACTCCAACATGCAGGTTAGATGACATGACTTAGGTGGCCATAACTCTAAATAACATTACATTATCCTTGAAATGGGAAATATTAGTTAATGCTGGCTGCTAACTATGGTAGTTTTTATTATGTTAATAGATTTAATGTTGCTTTTTTCCTGACTTGTTATAAATGGTTGAATAATGTTGCTAAAGTTGCTAAAGTTGAGGCACTTTCTAGCTTGTGTAGCCTGCAAAGGTGTAGTTCTGGCTAAAAGCAGTGGTTTCAAATATGTGTTGAGCGTTCTTGATGAGAAGCGGGGTTCAAAATAATGCCCGACTACAGGGGGTCCTCGGGTAACAGTCTTGTCATACGACTGTAGGGCTTTCACATCATCCACAGAGAGGAACATATTAGTGAATGAATCGATCCGTGACTGATCATCACTGGTTAGGTTTACAAGCCCACTGTCGTAAAATGGAAAGTTGATGGGGTCAGATCCACTTTTGTTGTACATTGTCTTCTGACGTTTCCAGTAGTTTTTAAATTGCTAAATTGCTTCCGTTTATCACATTTATTAATTTTTTTTATGGACTTGTTTGAAAAGTTAATCACTTCTTACTATTCTGCTGCATAGTTGTCCAGTGATGTTCAGTTCTTTCAGAGTTTGTATTTAAAACAAAGTCTCCAGTTGAGGTCAGAAGCCCCCATTTCGAGAAACCTGTGTCACCACATATTTACATAAAGATGAAGGGCATGTACCAAGAACAAAGCCGTCAAGTAATCCAGTTGAATCATTTATATGGTGTTTTTAATTGGTTTATGAAAATGTTACAACTACCTTTCTGCTGCCATTTGAAATTTCAATCCGTTTGGGCTTTTTATTCTGATTGAAATATTTATATGAAGCATTTTTATTCAGTTTGGGCTTTAATACTTACTGTACCTGGAAAATGTAGAATAGGGTAGAGACCTTGTAACTTTAGATAAGAATAATTTTGCACATCTGTTTGCTGGAGAGAAATGTCTATGATGGATTGCCTGAATCACACTGATCTTACATTATTGAAAGTGATGGGAATCATTTGAACAAGATCGATACTGATACTGTTTATCAATGCAAATACTTATTGATACTCTCCTTAACACTACTCTCCACAGTTTTGAGCACAAATAAAGCTATGAAATAAAAGATCAACAAATGTCTGGTGGTGCTGTACTGAGCGTTGCTGCCATCCCTCGCACTGATCCAGTCCAGCATCAGCCATTTGAAAATGCCAGCTATGCTAGAAGGCATTGATACCAGTTGCAGCAAGAAGTGAATCAATATTTCTCTATTGACCAGTCAAGTACCAATTTGGTACGGGTGTTCGATACCCATCCCTACTGCTTGAGAAAGCTTATTCCATTGCTGTAGTTTTGCTTATCTGGGTGATAATCCATGCTAGGTCTGCATAGCTAAAAAAGACTTAATCCCAGTGTTGTTTAACCTTCACTTTTTTGTCCACATAAAAGAGCCCTTTTCATTTTACTGTTAATGCAGTGCTGTTGAGTAAGACCATATTTAGCCTAATTCCTAAACTGCAGACAGGTCTTTTGTTCCCGCTCTCTCCTACGAGACCTTCTCTTCTCCATTAACTCACCAGCACTCCTTTATTCCTCCATCAGTGCCTCCCCATCTTTTAGAGCCATTAACACTTAAGCTACCGGAGGCCCAGAGGACTACAGAGGACACATTTAGGGCTGTCACAGAATTATTGTGACATCTTCCTGGCTCTGAAAACTACTGAATAGTGATGTCCTAATGGGACATGGGGGTTTCATTTATTAGTCGTGTAGATTATTATAAGACATAATCATCACAATCAGTACTAAATTAGTACCATGTACTAATTTAAAGCTCCTTAAAAACTGAGTGAAGACAACTTGCTGCCTTGCAATACCTTACTACAGTGGGGTAGCCTATTTTAATAATTTCAACAAGTGTAATCATGAGAGTCCTATAAGGCAGTAAAATCCAAGCTGATAGTCCAATAATACAAGATGTACAGTGCAGATTTCAAGTATACATCTAACTGTAGGTGACGTGCCCATAATCTTGAATCAGTCAGTATTAAATTAGATGTTATGAAAAACGTTCCACTTAATATTCCATTTCCATTATAATTATGCCATATGGTCTGTTCCCAGCAGTATTAACAGAAGGAAATGGGTTTTACTGTCTCCATGGAGTCTATAAAACCTCTGTCACAGTCGGTTAGTGTTGTTATTTTAAACTCATTTGGTTTCAGCTTTAATGAAATACAGACGCCATTGTAGCTAATTTAAGGGATGGAGACTTCCAGGAAGAGGAATTACTTAAAAAAGAAAGATTTTATAACTTTAGCACTGTTGTCTTATACTGATTTCACCTTTGGTGAACATTCATGCTTTCAGACTTCTTTGAGTTAAATATCAGTTTTGGAACCTCAATGGTCCACTGTGCATTTTCAGTTTTGTTCATGCTTACTCTTTTCTTTCTTTCTTTCTTTCTTTCTTAGTTTATTTCTTTCTTTCCTTCTTTCATTTAGTTTTTCACTTCTTGCTCTACCACTTTCAGTTTCTCTCTCTCTCTCTCTCTCTCTCTCTCTCTCTCTCTCTCTCGCTCTCTCTCTCTCTCGCTCTCTCTCTCTCTCCCCTATGACTTTTAATTACCCGTGTTGTCAATGCAAGATTCTACACCCTCTCCAAAGGCTCATGTTGGGTAATAACTGCTTGCATTGTCATGCTGCGCTTGTGTAAATCTGTATCCACTGATGCTCTGGGTGTCACTGATAACACAAATTGATTTACATTGACCTTCTTCTTGCCATTTGGTTTTGTGCTGTTTCAGAAAAGACAGATCTCTTCAGAATACACATTTGTCATCTCAAACACATGTACACTTCTTTGTGGGTGCTCACATACACACACTAGTACACACAATCTAAAACACAATGCATGGCAAAGTTACTGCAGAATTTGAAAATTGTCCTGTCTCTTACATCAGTACTAAATTATGAGCAAATTAATCTACAATTCCACTTTAAAATGCAACCTCAGATGCAAGTTTAAAATGCAACCTCAGATGCAACCATGCTAAAATTATGCATTTTCATGGTTAAAAAATATTTGTATAGTTCATTATTTGTTAACTGACAATCAGCCTAAATGTGGCCTGTGAATGTGGAAAGCTGTAAAGAATGGTTTGGTATTTTTGTTAGTGTTTTAGTTAAATTCGATTATATTTGCCAAATAAACACAGAACTTTAAAGTATCTTGTTTTTGAGCCATTTAATGGAAACCTAACTGTACATGGTTCTCTAAGGAACCTTTCTAAAGTGGTTCTACCAAAAAGGATTCTCCTGTTGTTGTGAGCCAAATAACTCTTTTTCAGTATTACATAGAAGCCTTTTCTAAGTGTACAATGTATTATTTGCAAAGTTCAAAGTATCACCTATGGCTTGAGAAAGGTATATAAATAACTTATTATTAGCATTATTAATTTAGAAATAATTTTTCACTTTATCAAAATAGTATTTTTTAAATTCCTGTTACAAGTATACCTTTCTGTTAGAGGATATCATCAGTTCTGAAATGTTACAATCAATTGATTGTTAGAATGGTAGAATAATTTGTTTGTTATTGTGTATTCACTATCCCTCTACTGTGTAACTAACATGAATAGTTTCATTCTAAAATGCTGTATATCAATTTGTAACGATTTTAAATGGTTTGAAAGAAATAACTGATAAGTAACACAATCATAATACAGCGTTGAAATTCCTTGTACTTTTAATATCCAGTCCCAACAGTGTATATAATTATGAAATATTTCATTTTATGAAAGTGGTGTTTTTAATGCATTTTACAATGCAGCAGTTTTAGTTCCTCCAGTCATATTTGTGTTTTTGTTGTATTTGGGGTAAAAATCTGAATTGTACCAAGTTGACTGAACCATATAGAGTAGTAGTGAAATTTGAGATTTCATGTATTGATTTTGTTTCCCAAAAGTTTCATTGCGCTGTATTTGACATTTTTGATTATGTTAGTGACCACTCTGCATGGTGACAGAAACTAATTTTAGGGAAGTGCCTACAGTTTGAGGAAGCGATAGCTGTCACTCTTCAGATCCGCTCTGTCGCTGCTGCTTCTCTTGAGCGTGGCTGAGTCGGAGGGCACAGAAGAGACAGACTCACAGGTGGTTCAGAGTCAGTGCTGTGTGAATGTTATCCTGAGTTCAGCATGGCTAGGAGGTCTTACGTGTACCGTAATCCTGCTCTAAATGCAGTTCGCCAGCGCAGGCGACACAGCGATGTGAGTAGACCTTGCTTCATTCAGAGTATATGTATGGAAAGTGGGCTGTGTTTGTGTTTGTGTGTGTGGGTGTGTGTGTGGGTGTATGTGTGTGGGTGTGTGTGTGTTTATCTGTGTGTGTCTGTAAGCTCTTAACGAACGCTTAGGGCAAGATTGATTTGCAGCTGCCTAAATGGCTTTTACCGATTGGTCAACAAGAAGTGACCTTTAGTGATCGTATTTTTCCATAGTGCCACAATTCAGCCGAATAGTGGCTTTTGGTTGCAGAGGCAATCAGGAACTCTGCTGAAATATCATTGGGTGTGTGTTGTGTAATGAGCTAATGCATGAGTCTCACAGCATAATCAAGTAACTGGTGTTGTGAAACGTCCACTTGAATGGCTGTTTCCGGAGTTTCAAGAATGACTCTTTAGAAATCCTCTGGCAAATTTCATTGTAATTCTGTGTATGAGCACACAGAATCCTGGAGGTGAATGTATGTGCATCACAGTATCGGCTGAATCCATTGTATGAATTTATTGTAAAGAGAAGCGTCCCGGATTTACAGTTTCACTTTTGGTCATTGTGTGGTCTGAAATCTTTAGCATTTAGGGAATACTCAGAAAGTGTAATGAGAACGCTCAAGAGCAGGGAAAGTCTACTGTATACAGACAGACAGCAATACATCATAGGAAGGAACCCAACCCCAAAATTCTGTGAAATTGAAGGGAAGTGAATGTGAAGTTGCAGGACATTGTGTCTTGAAACAGCTTTAACATAAAATGTCAACACCAGCCTATTTCAACACCCTTCTGCCCAAACTAAATCTAATTGGACACAGTCCGTGTCCCGTTTCGAAAAACAGTCTGAATCAAAGATGTATGATTGACCATAGATTGCTAGTCGGTTAGCTCATTTGCTAGCAAACCTAGAGCAAACTACTGTAGCGAGAGAATTAGCTTACTAGCTAAACGAATGTATCTGGGGAACTGGAATTAATCCTATTCAAGTGATTCAAGATTCTTTATGTCACATGCACGGTCATCCAAGTAAAGACTTGCCCCTGAATTGTCTGAGACCGTGCAATACAGTTACAATAAGTTAAAGTAAGTAATTAAGGCTAGAAGTAAATAGTTTTAAAAAAATTGAAATAACCATTGAGTAAACACGTGTAAACAAACTTTACAAGTGTAAAGATCTGAAGTGTGCAATTATAACATCATATACTGAATATGAATCATATACTTTCATATGTATGTTTTTATAAACAAATCCACAGAGAATGAACTTCCACAGGTAGACCTACTCTCATTAGCTTTAACATAACTATGATATTTTTTGGCTCTGTTTTGGAATCCTGTGAAAGCTTAAATCAGGGTAAGTTATCTGATCTGTCATGCAGCCCACCATGCATGAGCTTTTTGGCGTGATAGGGACTTTGGTTTTAAGACAATAAAGAGAGCTGTGTAGTGCAAATCAATGGAAAGTGCAGTGTTGTTATTCCCTGCAGCAGGAGCACGGCCTACATGTGCTCTGTCTCTATACTCACAATATATTTTTGTGTTTACACAAGCGTGCCAGGACTGCTCAGTGAAGATCATTTCCATATTACTGACCCTGTTATGCTCCACATGTGCGGTCGGTAGCAGCTGAGGTGGTTAAGTGCCCAGCATCCACATCCCCAGCTGCTTAGTGGCATGTAAAATGGCACTATTTCACACTACTCATCCTGCATAAGGGTGAATGGTGTGAAGAAGAGAGAGAGAGGGTGCCTG
>JBBJLS010000109.1:20701850-20726931 GCA_037577275.1 Bryconaethiops microstoma
AGAAACACGCGTGGGGTGTGGTATATCTCTATGTGGTGTTTTTCCTCTCTCTCTCTCTCTCTCTCTCTCTCTCTCTCTCTCTCTCTCTCTCTCTCTCAATCTCGCTCTCTCTCACACACACACACACATCAGGGAGTACATTGATTGTCAGTTTGTAGAAGTTGTATAGATTTTTAGGTGCTTTCATTTTAGATTTAAAATGAATCTTGGCTTGCAAGTCGATGGAACTGTATTGTAGACTTATTTTCCCAATCAAAATGTTTTTTCTTCACATGTGTAGTAACTCAAATCAACATCTAAAATATATGAATTAAAACATTTGTTCATCACTTGAGAGGTAAGAATTTTTCTCTTTTGAGTTGCAAGGGTAAAATAATTATTTCAAAATTACAACAGACATTTTTAATAATCTTCAGTAGTACCAAGTTTTAATCTCCAATTCGTGTCTTTATAAACTCAGAACATCTCATGAAACTGGCATGTAGCTCACAGTTTAGCAGGCTAAAAACTCTCCACAAGGGGGTGCCATTGGCAGCCAAACAGCTTTTAATGATTCATAACAACGTTTTGCATCAATGACACTGGATCAGGTTTATGTATGACCAAAGACACTACAAGCTTCTGAGATCTTCTCAAAGATGAGCGGAATACCTTATCAGTCACACTTGTATCTCCATCAACGTTTTCTGTGCAGCCCTGCAACGTTTTGTGCAACCCTTTTTCGAATGCATATACAAGTCCCTGTATGTCTTTGTTAAGGATAGACCCAATGTAATTTCACATTTGACTGACAGGTGCTGTCTCGGAAAGCCCCCTTCCCTCTGATTCTTCTGCCTCAGTTTGGCGGTTACTGGATTGAGGGCACCAATCATGAGCTCGGAACGGCCCCGGTTCCAGAGGAGCCACCCCCATGCCCAGCATCGCAGGTTAAACTGGAGACTAACAGTACAGCAAAGATTTACAGAAAAAACTTCTTGGGCAAGGTAAGACCAGAGACTAATGATAAAATGTTTTGAAGACTGTTTTCCAAATGTGCACACCCAGTCAAAAGGACAGTGTGTCTGTCTAAAGTTTTTTCTAAACGTTTTTAACTGATATTTAAAAGTTTAGAATCTTTATAATAAAAAAATTATTAGTTGAGTATATTTTTGAATTTATTTTCAAAACACAACATGCACAAAAAAAAAAAAACAAGTAATTTTCAGCAGCCAAGAACTAGTCAACATCTGTGAAGACTCTTGGATAAGCATCTCTGGTGGCTCCTCATAAATCTGCTTTGAGAGAGTGCCAAGACTATGCAAAGTTGCTAAGAAGAGGTGCTTCTACACAGAATTCCAGATTAAGTTTGTTACACTGAGTGTATGATTTTGTGTTTTCTGGTTTTGATGCCTTCAGTATTATTCTAAATGTGCATAATATTGACAATTTGACTCACACCTCATTTTTAACTGTGCTTTACATTTACACCATTCAAATGTCATGTAATAATGATCAAATTGTTACATCAGTGTTGTTCTTCCCCAAAAAGCAAACTGAAAGACCAGAGTTGCATTATTTTGCTTCATGTACAACCGCTTGACACATTCAAATCATGTAAGTTCAAAGCACGACTTCCTCAGTGCAGGCTTGTCTAAATATATGATATATTCCCATTGGCTGTTCCATTTCAGAACTGTGGTGCTCCTTTTCTCTGAAAAGAAGTTTTTCTCTCTTCCTCACAGCAGAGGGTAAAAATAACAAAAAAGATTTTTTTGTGAAGCTTGCTTTTAATGTCCCAAAGTAATACCAAACACGGGATGTGGTAGACATGTGTTATATTTTCAGCACCACTGTAAACAGAGTAGAGGTAAACAGACTAGATTAGGGAGGATATGTGTATTTAGAAAGCTGGAAATCTGAGTGTGTGTGTGTGCATCTCTCCCTATAGGAGCACTTTAATTATTACTCTGTGGACACTGCACTGGGCCACCTTGTCTTCTCTGTGAAATATGACGTGATTGGGGACCAAGAGCACCTCCGTTTACTGCTTAGGTAAAGCGCACACACGCGCAGGCACACATACGAACACAGATAAACAATCACATCCTCGTCTCTCGCCATCAGAACCCCTCTTTTTGCTCACACATCCCTCCTCATTTGCACTTTCTCTCAGTCACTCTGATCTGTTTTTCACTTCGTTCCTCTGTGACTCATCTGCCTCCTTCTCTCTCTCTCTCTCTCTCTCTCACTCTGCTTTCAGATCCCTCTCCTTTTGTACTGCGCTCTTTCATACACACACCTTGTGTGCTTCTTCAGTTTCTCTCTGTTCTTTCAGTGATTTGTACCTATTTTTAAAAATTTAATGAAAAACATGAACCACAGTACTTCACATCTAATCTGGGTTGAAGCAGAGCTCTTTCTGGAGATTTCATGGCAATAATCAACATGTCCTCAGGTTTTACCTGAACAGCACAGAAGGTTAATTGACAGTGGTACCTACTTACTGTCCATCACACTGCCAACTTTAAGTCACCCCAATTAACACCTTGAGCTTGCGTGCTGCTCAGTCACTATCTCTCTCGCTGTTGTTTTTTTTCCCTGTTTTCATCTCAGCCTCAGAATCTGTTGTATTGCAAAGAAATATGAGTAAAAACATGCAAAGGTCAGACACAAATAATACTGATTATCTCATTACAAAGGAGTGGGTATTAGGTAACAAGTGAAGAGTCTGTTCTTGAAGATGATGTGTTAGATGCAAAATGGGTAAGTATCTCAGCCACTTTGTCAGGGGCCATATTATGGTGGCTTGATAATGTGGTCAGTGCATCTCCAAAATGCCAGGTTTTGTGTGGTGTTCCTGGTATTCAGTGGTTAGTACCTACCAAAGGAGGTCCAAGGAGGGACGATAAGTGAAATGGTTTACAAGGTCATGGGTGCTCAAAGGTTGTTTGTGCATGAGGGGAGCAAAGGCTTGTCTGTCTAATCAGATCTCACAGAACTACTGTATAAATTGCTGAGAAGGTTAATCCTGGCTGTGAAAGAAGGGTGGTGGAACACAGAGTACATCACAGCTTGTTGTGTATGGGGCTATGTAGCTGCAGACCAGTCGTGAGCACCCATGCTGATCCCTATTCACCGCCAAAATGCACATGACAAAGAGACAAGAAGTTGTTGGCTTGGTCTCCCCAGATCTCTATCTGGTCAAACATCTGTAAGATGTGCTTGACAAACTAGTCTGATCCGTGAAGGCCCCACCTCGCCGCTTCAATCCATGCCTCAGCACATCAGAGCTGTTTTGGTAGCCCAGGGCAGACCTACACAATAGTAAAACCTGGTGGTTTTAATGTTATGGCTGATCAATGTATAAGGAACTATATGATTAAGGAAAATGTAAAAATGTTCTTAAATACAAAAAACATTGTAGTGTTATACATATATGTTGTAGTAAAAAAAACAATTTTCTCTGGTAACTATGAGTTTTATAATAAATACATATTAAGCAGGAGGTCTCTTACTCATTTAGGTCAAAGTTCAAAACCTACCATGATGTGATACCCATTTCCTGTCTGACTGAATTCCCCAACGTGGTACAGATGGCAAAGGTAGGACATCAGTCCAGTAGCACTTCACCAAATCATGTAATGTGAAGAATTTAAAACAATGAAAAAATATTTTAAAATTTGACTGTATTTGTTTGTTTCAGCTGGTGTGCGAAGAGGTGAACGTGGACAGATTTTACCCAGTCCTCTACCCAAAGGTTAACAAAAGCTCACTGTTTATCTTCATGGTATTCACTTCTCCTGAATAAAGCACATTGTGATGCTCATCCAAACGGTTTTCCCACAGGCCTCCAGACTCATTGTAACCTTCGATGAACATGTCATAAGTAATAACTTCAAGTTTGGAGTCATCTACCAGAAGTTTGGACAGGTAATAAATAACACCCTTTTATTTAAAAAAAATTGTGATTAATTCTTCGTACTGTTTCTGAACAGTTTGTTTCTTCTACAGACAACAGAAGAGGAGCTTTTTGGAAACAGTAAGGAAAGTCCAGCCTTTGTTGAGTTCCTGGAGTTTTTGGGAGAGAAGATTGAGCTTCATGACTTTAAAGGGTAACAGTCTTTAATGAATCTTTTTAGGACTGCTAACTTTTTTATGGCAGTTTCACACAGGTGTCAACAGGAAAGAGAGAAGCGTGTAAGGATAAGACTCTGGTTAATAATAAATTATTAAGGACTTCTGTATTGTTTGACAGGTTTAGAGGCGGTCTAGATGTCACACATGGTCAGACTGGAACCGAGTCAGTATACCACAATTTCCACAACAAGGAAATCATGTTTCATGTGTCCACCAAACTGCCCTACATTGAAGGGGACTCTCAGCAGGTAAGGAGTTTCGTGTCATTTTGTGCCATCTGTCATATTTTGCTCACATTTCACAGGGTTGGTCTCCGTAATTCTCAGCAATATTTCTGCTCCTGCTGGTATGTTTAATATCCATACTTCTGCTTGCCCTTCAGGTGGTGTTTCTTCGTTTAAGGAGGCAAATTTTAAGTCATTATAGATAGTTATTAGCTTATTCGGACCTAATAAAACATTACAGGCTCAGAGACAAATTAATATACCTAAGATCAAAAGTGCAATAGTCTGCTTCCTGCTGGTAATGTTAATAGTATTATCTGTCTTGCAACTCGTTTTGCAGCTTTCCTTAGTGCAGGAATGTGACATCCAGTGACCAAGTAAAGCCCACTCAGATGCTTGGTCATTGTCCATATGCCTGGTTAATTAGCAAGTGAACAACATCACATGGTGCCAAACAACAGGGCATTGCAAGCCATCTGTTTCAGTGATTTTTCCATCTCAGAGAAAACAACACATAGTATGTGGACACAGTTACCATTGTGCTACACAAAGCACTTAGTAGATGCCCTCTCCTCTTTGTTGGTTTCCCATGGACCAAAGCTAGAGTCTGCATAGACATTGCCTGCTGTTTTTTTTAGTAGTCACTGCTGCTTATAATGTAGCGTGCAACATCTTTTCCTATTCAATACGCACTTGCAATTAGCCCCCAGATTTGCAGTGTAGAATACTGTTGCTGATTTGAGATCATATGGGTTAATATATTTGTATTTATTCCAATAGTTTGGCATAAAAGCTGTTTCTTGTCTAGTGCTTATGCCAGGAGCCCACAGGGTTGCGTGTGTGTTCCAAGCTCATGGTAGAGTGTTGATTGCATAACCTGCTGAATGAGACATCGGTCTTACTGTTGACAACATCTTGATAACAAAGACAAACAACTTGCTGTCAAATGTGTGACAGGTGGTGCGATGCCCCTTCAGGAAATAGCCGCTTTGGCTGCAAAATATAAGGTCCAAGGCGCTAGCTAGAGCAGTCAGCAAGGTTTATCTGAGAGGAACTTAATGTTAAATTGTGTCAATATTAGGCTTAAAGTCTTGCTCGCACACTGAGGATGTTTAAAGAACACTGAGCCTGTTCATGCTAACCAGAGCTGGATGGTGTTCTGGAAAGGAGTGATGGTGTTTCTTGTATTTGCAGTGAGAGTGCAAGGAATTCATCACTCTGTGCTGCTCTCAATAACATAATCCACAATTCTTTTATTAGTTTAACACTTCTAAAATGTGATGTTTAAAAAAATGCTGTTTTGCTTCCAGCTCCAGAGGAAGAGACATATAGGAAATGACATTGTGGCTATTGTGTTTCAAGAGGAAAACACACCATTTGTACCAGATATGATTGCATCCAATTTCCTTCATGCATATGTGGTGGTGCAAGTGGAGAATGCCTGCACAGACAACGTCCTTTACAAGGTGACGCATTCATTTGATTGCTACATGAGCAATTTTAGATTTTTTCTCTATAGTCTTGTCCAGTTTCACTTGCTAGCTATCACACAATGCTACACACTTATGAGGATGAGAACTAGCTTTTTCTGAAGCACATGAAGCCAGCGACTGCACCTTTTCCTGGTTGCTGCCAATGTGCTAAAGCTTTGTCACTGGACAGCTCTTGTGCTTGGAGGGGATCACTGACTGCACTGACTTGCATCACCCTGAGTGGTGGGGGAGAAGGAGAACCAGTTATGCTCTACTGGAGTCCTGGCCACAAATGGCTGTGGGATCACTCATAATCAACAGCTAGATGGTTGCACCACTTGCGAGCCCCTATTGATGTTTTTTTTTTGTTCTATGGGTTGTCTGACCATGCACGTTTGTGAATAATAGTGTTGAATCAATTTGCTCTCAATACAATGCATTAAATAAAAGATTACTATTAAAATGAATGAATTCATATAGCATTTCACTGCCACACAGATCACTTTCTTGCAAGTACATTCAAATTCTTGTTCTACATAACGCTGTCTGTTTATAATCTGCCCACTTCAATGAATTCCTAATCTTATTATGCTCTCTGGAAAGGTTTATTAAAACAAATCAAAACTGTGTGATGGAAACTAATATTTGTGACGTATTGTGACGTGTGTTTGCAGGTGTCGGTGACAGCGAGAGATGACGTGCCTTTTTTTGGGCCTGCTCTCCCAGACCCAGCTGTGTTCAAAAAGGTCAGAGACATATTGAACTTTTAGATCCACTAAAGTTTATACTGTATTTCGCGAGAGGATTTTCTGGACTGAAACAATGACATTTTTCTTCCTGTGTACTGACTAGAGTCCGGAGTTCCACGAGTTCCTCCTGACAAAACTAATCAATGCTGAGTATTCCTGCTACAAAGCAGAAAAGTTTGCCAAGCTAGAGGTGAGAGCGCGCAGTTCTGTGTGTTTATGTGAAGCATGTGTTTGGCTCTCTTTATTTTCTCGTGCATTATAATTCAAAAGTGTATTAAAAGGTGATATTGTCCCAGCTGTGAGAGCTTAATTAGTTGTGAATCATGTGTGTATTTGTGTAATAACGAGAGCCAAGGGTTTCATAACAAACTGCACAGTTCTTATCTTAAAAATGTTTATTATCCCAGTCGTCCTATGTGAGTAGCCAACTGCAACATGAATGTGTGCCTGTGCAGGAGAGAACGCGCTCTGCACTGCTGGAGACTCTGTATGAGGAGTTGCATGTAAACAGCCAGTGCATGATGGGATTGGGAGGAGACGATGAGAAGCTTGAGAATGGAGGTGGAGGTGGAGGAGGGTTTTTTGAGTCTTTCAAGGTAAGATGGTGTTTCAAGAAATGTTCCACTACTTCCAGTTCACATACACCTTTCAGTTGTCTCTTTCTGTCTCTCTTACCCTGTCTCTCTGTCTCTCTCTCTCATCGCAGCAGTAGACTGTTCTGTAGTGTTGAACACTTGTCAGTCATTTTACACTGTGTGTGTGTGTGTGTGTGTGTGTGTTTAGAGAGTCATTCGCAGTAGGAGTCAGTCTATGGATGCTATGGGCTTGAGCAATAAGAAGCCTCACACAGTCTCTACCAGCCACAGCGGCAGTTTTACCCACAACCCCCCAGAGAACCCCAAAGCGCCTGGCATTGTGAGTATTCCTTCTACTTTCCAACAGTGCACACAAGGTGTAAAATAAATAAATAAACAAAATAAAACTTTATGTCATTCTAAACTTTAATGTAAGCAGCAATCGTATTATTTAGTTTTCTGTTGCTGAAGTTTTACCATATTACACAATCCTTCAGCCCACTTGTAAACTAAAATAAAATATTTGTCTGGTTCTTGCTGTAGCGGCCCTGTCTGACCAGGCAAAGTTTTTCAGATGAAATCTGAACCTACCAAACTGTCTTAAATCCAGAATGAGCTGGAATTTCTCAGAAATTGGTTCCTTCCAAACAACCAGTGTGCCAGCTGGAGTGCCATTCTCTCTGCTGTCTGTGGCCACTGTGACCACAGCTGGTGTGGACCGTGACCCTAACCACATATGGTGAACTGCGATGCAGAACACTGATCTGGGAACAGATTTCACGAACATTTACTTGTTCTCGCTCCTAAAATTTGCAATGCTAAACTGATCCAGACACCATGGCAGATGGAGCTTTTCGGAGTGTCTGGCCGTTCTCTCTAGTGCCACTTGTGTCCATAACAATAAACACCATGGGAACAAAGACATAACCTCCTCTGACAAGCTGATAAAGCCTGAATCTCCATTTGAGCCCCAGCCTATCAAAAAGGATGTCAGATGGGACATTTTTTTCACTGTAAAGATACTGAGTAGAATAAAAAGCCCTGATATAAAATCGTTAGTAGAAGATAACTGAGTGCTGCTAGGTTTGGCACTATATTTGATTTTTGTTCTAAGCATTTGAGCCATATTTCATAAGTAATTATTTGATTTATATGACACACTTAAAAATGGACTGCTTTACAATTAATCAACGAGCTTGTGCCACCACAAAGGTTTTCACTTACACTAGAATCATTTATACCTGAAACACAAAACACTACAATCCTTATCCTGCACAAACCTTTTATTAAAATACAACATTTACTAAAAAAAACCAATGAATAAATGTGCATTTTGAGCCTGGCTTTAAAAACAGCCACTGAGAACGCCTGTCTGATGTCAACCGGTAAGATTTGCCAGGAACATCCTATCTCCTTTTAATTTAAGTTGAGATTGTGGAGCAATGATATAAAAAATAAGCTGATCTTAGTTATCGTGAAGGAGCATGCAGACATGTCCATTATAATATATACAGGTGCAAGGTGATGTAAAGCTTGTGTTTAATACCACATACCAGAATCTGTAGTGAACTGGGTGTAGTTTGATCTCTTTTCTTTGTTCTAGTTAATAGTCAGGCTGTAGTGTTTTTAACTGATTGTAAAGGGACAAGAGACAATTCATTGAATTCATCACTCAAATGTACAGTAAATCAGTCAGACTGTAACAAAGACATGACTTTTTTATACCAGGCGATGTAAGAAATTTCAATCTGATGAGTGCATTCATTTTTCAAATTTTAGGTCAGAGTGTAAATAGATCAGTCCAAGATTTTTGTGGCATGCCTGTTTTCTTGACCACAGTCTTTAATCATCCCTGGAAAGAGCCCAACCCGGAAGAAATCTGGCCCGTTCAGCTCCAGACGGAGCAGTGCCATTGGCATTGAGAACATCCAGGAGGTCCAGGAGAGAAGGTGAGAAAAGTGGAAAAAACAGCAGAAGTATGTGGAAGAGGTTAGGATGATGTGGGACATTGTTTTACCATTAACCCTTGAATGCATGGATACCAACTGTTTTATCTACTGTTACACCATATACCTTCATATTTAGGCTCCTGTTCTCTACTCATACCTGACACACATTAATGTGCAAGCGGCTCTAATAAAGAAATGCAAACCTGTCAAAACATTAGGATCTCCACAATTATCTAAGTGTTGGGCTTTTTATGGAGAGCTGGCAAATTCAGTCCCCAGCGCTGCCTCAGCCATCCATGGCCAGGAGACCAAGAGAGCCTTACTAGCCTTGCTATATGTGGGTGGGTAGAGTGGCTTGCCCTCTTCACCCAACACTCCAGTGATGCCAGCCAGTGTGGCGTCAATTAGTGCACCGAACAGAATTAGCAGTTATTAGCACCGAGCTTTACGATCATGTTGTGTTCTAATAGATGCAGTGGCTGGCTTCGTGAGACTCTGAGGAAGCGTGTGCTAGCCTTCACCCTCCCAGCATTCATAGCAGACAGTGCCATAGAGGAAGTCCTTCAGTGGTCACAGAAATTTGTAAAAAATCTCCCAAAAAATTTGTAAAAAATCTCCAAAATTATTTTCTAATTATTTTCAAAGACAATTTATCAACAATTTGTGTACAAAAAAGTCTTTCAAACATTTTTTTGAATTTTTGGTTGCCTAAATTATATTTTTGCCTTACTGAATTATCTCACTCCCAAAGCACACTTTAGTGAAACGGTTAAGACTTTTTGTTCAAAGCCTGTGACATGGGCAGTGTTGGAAATTTTGCTTAACTTTAAACAGTGACCCATAAATTTGAACACTTTGTTGTTTATTTAAAGGCTCTTTTTTTTTTTATTCCACATTTCAAACCTAGTTTCATACTTTTGATGGAACTGGACATGACATAATTGGTAAAAATGCAAAAAATGGGTGGTGGTTAGACTAGTATGAATTTATTGGTAAACTTTTAAGGCTGCAGTGTTTTGTTTCTCTCAGCAGTAGGGAGGTGTCCCCCAGCACGCACAGGACACCGGACAGCGGCCATGCCTCACAAGACCCCAGGTCTGATAACTCCTCTAGTCTCAGCTCACCTGAGATGCCCACCACCAGGACTAGGTGAGCAGTGATGTGGACATGAATATTTAAATCAGTTATTGTTTACTATAATCAAGTGTTTGTGTATTGTAATGATTATAAGTGGTTTAATCAGTGGCCATGAATGTGTGCGTGTGCTTGTGTTTTTTAGTTCGGCTGTGTGCAGAGCGCCCTCCATCCCGGAGACTCATGACCTGTCTCGTTCCTCGTCCAACGCCAGCAGCTTTGCCAGTGTGGTGGAGGAGAACGAACATGAGCATGAAGCTACAGAGGAATATGACACAGGATTGGTACTTACCAGCACACTCTCACACAAGCTGAAATATTACTAACAGAGCAAGCGCGCTTAGTCACCCTTACAATACTTATCGGATTCGGATTTTGCGTGTGTTTTTGCTTTTAGCATAATTACAAAAGAATATTCAAAGTCGAATTGGTTTATTTTTAGCATGGACATTAGTGGCTATATAAAGGTAGGGCACAATGAGAAAGCCTTTGGAGATGAATGACGAACTCACTGTGGGTCCTATCGTGTGTGTGTGTGTGTGTGCGCGCGCATGTGTGCATGCTTATATTCTCGATTTCAGGAGAGCCTGTCTTCTGCTGGCACCCCTCATAAGCGAGACTCATTCACATACAGTGCTGGCTGGCTGGAGGACAGCATGAGTGGTGTGAGCCAGGGTAGCTCACCAGGTTTGTGATCTGCCACACACACACACACACACACACACTGTTTCTGTACTCTCATAGAGTGATGTGCTTTGTTCATGGCACGTGCTGGAATGTGTAAACCCTGCTTGATTTAAAAAAAAAACTGTGTTTGAATTCACAGCCCCCTCTCGACAGTTCTCTGACTCCGTTCGGCCCAAGACGGAGAGACAGCACTCTTCGGTGAGAACTTGTCACACTCACTTATTTATTGCTCAGTTGATTAATTCTAGGACTTCTTTTTACTGTTTCACGACTCATACTTAAGGCTTATGATAGTCTATTATGATAACTCTTTGGTCATTCATGTGTGTGTGTGTGTGTGTGTGTGTGTGTGTGTCTCCCATGCAGAACTGCTAGGATCCCTCAACAAAGTATTTCATGGATGTCCATCAGCAGGTTTGACTTTTTAACTCAGACATATTGTAAAGGAAATAATAGTCTATAATGGAAAGTGTGGTTTAGATCCATTAACAACAGTTAATCTTTAAACATTTTAATCTTTCAAGTGTAACTGTTGTTAAAAACAATAGTTACACCTGCAAAATCCTGCAAAATCCAATCTATGACATACTGATTACACTTTAAAAATCCTCTTTTTCAGCATTCCCATAAGCATCTCCCCCTAGTGGAGACTCCTCCAGAGACATAGTGGAGAAAGAGAACTGATTGCTGACCGTCATAGGAACGTGACCCATGAATGAGCCTGTGTGGCCCGGAGTCCCTGTCTGTCCTTGTTTTAAGGATGCCTTTCGTCTGCACCACGTGACTGAGAATGCCTCCCAGCATGCCTTTTGGATGTGGCAGGTGACGGAGGTGGTCCTTTAAGCAGACACTATGGTAACAGTGCAATGCATATTATGGGGTGCATCTCTAATGGTTGTTTCTCTGTCCTCTTTACCAGCAAAGGGTAGGGTTTTATGGTATTAACCATAGGCTCTGTACCCTTCCTCTTTATCTCTCTCTTATTTTCTTCGAATTAAGCCTCCATCATAGTATTTACAGGTGGCTGATGTCTTTTTGTTAGTTTTTAGTGTATGTGCTATTTATTTATTTATTTATTGATGGTCATAGTGAAAGGCAGACAGGGCATCCCTTGGAATGCTCTCCCTAGTCTTACACACCACAAAGCTCCAGACAAAGATAACCCAGAGGTCAACACAATTTGTTTTTCATGCTCCAGAACACATACACATGAAAATGTACAGCACTAAAACACCACCTCATATTTGGTTTTCCTTTTTTAATCAGCGGTAAAGTTACGTTTGTCAGTTATGAATATTGTTGTTGGTAATTGGATATTGATAAATGTTGTGTTGTTATTAACTGTGAACTATTCCGCTGCTGATATTGACCGCATAAACCATTTCAGATCTCGTCAAATGGACTGACTTGTAGTGGATTTTTTTTAATTTTTTATAAAGTATCGGTGAGTGTTCTTCTGATGCTCGTTTTATTTTTACAGCTTTGCTGACTTCTACAGTAAATATCAATTACTTGTAGAAATGTATATTCATGTTGGGAAAAGTTCAGACTGTAAGACTATTGGTTGGTTTGAGTGAGCACAACTGACTTCGCAAATGTTGGATTTTGCCTCTTAGCATTTTTGCAGAACTTACTCACTGTGCTGTCTACTGTGAACTGTTCTGAAGTTGCCTTCTACAGCTTTAACTGCTCTGTGTGAAATCCTACTGCGTCCTACAGAGGAGAACAGTAAGCTATTTGAATGTAATTCCTGGAGGGGACCAGGTACTGATATCTGATAACAGGACAGACCAAACGGTAAAAGAAAAACTCTACAGTTATTTCTGATGATATTATCTCATCTACTCTCCTCTTAACTCCCTCTCTCATTCTTTGCATAACTGACAGTCTTTTTTTCCCATGATATTTTAACTATGAAGCAGTTGCGTTCATCTTATAGAACATTTCTCTTGTTACATAATTTATGTTTTGTAAAATATGAAATGTTGATTAAATGAGAATGCCCTCCTCCCCCCCTTTTTTTTTTTTTTTTTTTTTACCAGTATGCCTACTGGACAAAGGTTTTCTGGAAGCTGTTCCAGAATTTCATTTAAAACAAAGAAGATTGACAGTTGTTGATGTTTTGTCATGTGATTGCAGGTATGAGAATGAAAAGGTAAAAAAAAAAACAACTAAAGTTGCTCTGCATTTTGCTGCCTCCTTCAAAGTGATGTCAAATAAGAGAAGTGTGCCCTCCAGTGGTAGGGACCTGTTAGTACACACTGTCTTTGTCATTTGTCAAATTGTTTATTGTATGCTCGCACCTTTTAGAAAAAGACATTTAAGCAGACATTCATTCCAAGCTGACTGATATTACCTAATCAAACTGATTGTACGTGTTCTGGCAGTAAACGCTTTGTGTGGTACTTGTATAAAAGGCTGTGTATTAAAGCAAACTCCCCCTGTACACACACACACACACACACACACACACACACACACACACACACACACACACATTCTTTTTGTAAATAAAATGAGAAATCATGTTTCACAAAGATGACAGTTTGTTGAATGTTTATTGATTTCTGCATTTGTTATACTGTATGTTTGTTTTAATTCATTAAAATGAAAAAAAAAATTGATTTCTGATTGCTTATTAATAAGGCAACTTTGTATGCACTAAACAATATATAACAAAATAGAATTAAGAACAGGAATAAAAAAGACAGTTCCCTGCAGTACAACTTTAAAAAGATCTTGCATTATGCTTTCAGTGGTTTGTAGATAGTATCTCTTGTTAGGCTACTTCTTAGAAAATTATTTGGTAGCCCTTATTTGCATTAGAGAAACACCTACATGCATTATGCATTTTAGTATTTTTAATGCATGTGAATCCGCTGTAATGGTTTTTAAAAAATGCATGCACCCTTAGCAAACAAAGAGTTTTACTGTCTACGGCCCTGTACCTCCTTACAGCTCCAGGTTCCACCATTTGAATGTGAAAGGTTCTCGAAGCACGTTGGATCCACAGTGCACTTCACCCAGGAGCTTGTGATAAGAGGCGAAGTCGTCGATGAAGGTGCAATTCAGACCCAGCGGCTCCAGCAGAGAACGCATGTCGGCCTCCAGGGCGCAGGTGCCATTCACCTGCGGCCCAAACGGCTTGGGAATGCCCAGGTTCTTACCCAGCACAATCATGTTCACCTGCAGACACATGTATGGTTCACATTATTGCGCAGGAAAGATAATACACAAATCAAGCCAAGTGAGAATATTTTCAAGGCAAAATATTCTGAGGAATTTGTGCAGATCTTAATTTCAAATGTTCCATGACTGAATTAATCTTAAGGTGAGGAGAAATATGAAAAGCTGTAGAAACCCTAATATTAGGTCACAACTGTCTTGAAGCTATGGTGATGCTAAAAGAAATTACAAATGCAAATTCATTGTACATGAAACAAAATAGTAAAACCTGCTGATAACAAAAATGCACCGTATCATTTTAGTGAACAACCAAGCTCTACCATGTCAGGATAGTAGGCTGCAGCTCTGCTGTCGTCCTCAAACACTTTAAACAGGATAGGCAAATCAATGATGTCTTCTTCATCTAGTCCAAGCTCTTTCCTCAGAACATCTCTATTCCAGTCGATACAGTTCTGAAATGAGAGAGAGAGATTATGATTAGTTTCAAGGAGGTCGCTTGTAGATTATGCTTGTTTTACCAAATGCACGTTATAGACCACAAGGTCTATATTGCAGAGGTTTTCCCCAGATTAACCTTTCCGAGGAACTACTGTAGTGCCCACATCACTGATTTGAACCACTTACCTGCACATAGACATTCTCTGCTCGCAATTGATCATTGCTCAGAATTTCATCAATGCTGATCTCCTCTTGTTTGCCTGGGAAAACATAAGCATGTTTATGATACCACAAGTGATTCTTAAGTGATCATTATGAATGCTGCAACAGAAAAATATGCCAGCGGTCACCTTGAAACATTTTAGCTTTTCCATGGCCATTTTGCTGCAGGTTTGTGAAAAGTTTATATCCAGCATCAGGGCTGGCTAGCAGAAGTCTGAATCCCTGGACAATGGAAACATTAAAAAAGATCAGAGGTACCATTGCATCAGGGGACCATGCAGATGAAGCAGGCTAATGGAGCCATTAGTGATAAGCAATAAAAGTCTCATCCCTTAGAGAGCTTAATATGAGGTAGAAAATCTTAGATGTGGACAAAATCTGAATTAGAGTGCTGTGCTTACCTTTCTGTCAGGAGCTGGGACAAAAGTCATAAATTCATCCACATGACCCACAACCAGCCAATCAGAGTAGAGGGCAATGGGCTCCTGAACCTTCTGAGCCCGCAAGAAATCCTGGACCACTTTGGTCATATTGCGGGCATGTGATGTACTGATAAAACAATAACGGACAGATGATGGACAGCGAGCATTCTTTTTGCAGCAGATGGTATAATAGTGGTGCTAAACGTTATCAAAGGCTTTTGGGTGAGGACTCACGTGGGGAAGGCCACGCCGATGATTATTCGGCCCAGTGGGTAGTTCTTCCCGTTCACAGTGACTGGAGGACTGACCTCCAGATTACCAAAGGAATCCAGACTGGTCACCTCTTCTGTTTTAGGGTAACGGGTCACGTAGCCAAAGTCTGGACCCTAAGACAGATATTGAAATACAAAAAATCTTTTCACATACTTTACAATACATTTTGCCTTCGAAGACTGAAACAACACGCAGCAAAATGGCTGAGTTTGATCTAAATACTGTTAATACTAAAACAAAAACATAAGAGTAGAATAAAGAAGCTGTAAAGTAGTAATTATAGCCACTGATTAATACAAGTCTTGTATTAAAATCTTTCATTAGAGATTCTCCATTCAGAATGCTTTTAAGTCCAAGGTTAGGCTTAATCCCTGTTCACGACAGGGGTGCTACATGTCCGAAAGTTTGTAGACACCTTCACTTTTAGTGTTTCTGAAATCAAGAACTGTGTCTCTTCTTTGCTGCAGTAACATCCTCTACTTATCTCCTAAGGCTTTGCACTTGATGTTGGAAGATTTGTTGTGAGGATCTGATTGCATTCAAGCGCAAGTGCATTAGTAGGTTAGGTGGTCAGGTTCAACTGGTGGATGATTAGTTCTGGATCACAAATGCCACTCTAACTCATCCCAAAGGCACTGGAAGCAGCTTCATCCCTACAGAGAACAGTTCCACTGGTCCACAGCCCAGTGCTGGGGACATTGTATGGCTGAAGTCAGCACTCAAAGGCTCAATGAAATCACATTTTATAGGCTGTGCTTGTCTATGGAGATTACGCAACTGAACACTCGTGTAAGGAATGAGTCCACCTTAAAACAGCTGAACACACTAAAACAGGTTTTCTGGATTCTCTTGGATATATGATGTACCACAAATTTAAAATACTGATTATGAGATCTCTGACTACATCTGTGATGATGTAATTAATGCTGTGAGCTTGCACCATCAAGCGTACCAGCAAGACCTCGTAGGGGAACTCTTGAAGCTCTCTATCTCGTGGAGAGTCCAGCACCACAGGGAATCTCTGGTGTGGAGAGTCAATGTAGCCAAACTCAACTTCATCCTGTGGAGAAAATGAAGTGATTCATGTGACGTGCAGCAAACTTTCCACAAAAATATTTAGCAAAACAGATGTATGAATGAAAAAAACAGGGTGCCAGGTCAACCCAAACCTGCATCCAGCGATCTCCTCGGTTCAAGTATTCATGGATTATTTTCAGCTTGTATCCACTTTTCTGCACCAAATTTCTCATGGCCTTCAGAAATGTGTAGTTGTCCTTCGTGCTGCACAGCGCATAAAAAGGTTTTACTGGCCTAAGTATTGAGTCATTACATTTATTACAGTGGATCTGAACTGTTTAGTGCAGCTCAACCACAGTACTGTGCCAGAGTCTTGATTCACCTCTCATTTCTTTACATTTTGCTTTGAATCACCTTACTGTGCCTGTCAAGCTAGCTTAGGGATATTCAGTAGATAAAATTAAAGAAATGGGAGCAAATGTTTTATTGCAACAGGCTGCAAAGTGCCTAAAGATATAAGCTGCCTGAATAAATGTGTTCCAACCACTCGGCATTCAGCACCACCATCCCTAATCATCTGAAATAATTTCTTCACTGGTTCAGGCCTTGAGATAGATGCCTTTGTTAGGCTTAAAATGATTCACACATAGGTCACTGTTTTGCTTAACAAACAAAAAACATTCCTTTGAAACTGGTC
Organism: Bryconaethiops microstoma; assembly: GCA_037577275.1. Classification (NCBI taxonomy): domain Eukaryota; kingdom Metazoa; phylum Chordata; class Actinopteri; order Characiformes; family Alestidae; genus Bryconaethiops; species Bryconaethiops microstoma. Next base: position 20,719,012 of record JBBJLS010000109.1, read on the forward strand.
AGGTTCAGAGACTGGAATGAAAACAAGAGACTTTAAAAGTAATTCAGGAGGTCAGGAGAGCTATTCATCAAAATTACACAAAAAAACAAGAAAGTCTGGCTCTTCTGAGGCAAAATATGAAGAAATGAGAGGTGGTCCATTTATTTTCAAAGTACTGTATATACCCCGAATATCCTTCTCGATAATGCCACCAGCAAAACATATGACTTAGCTATGTAAAGTTGACGTAGCTAAAGTTGGCTATGTTCCAACAAAACACAAACTGGGGATGTACTTGAGTTATTCAGAGGCAGGGCGTGTCATATAATCACTATTCATTTGCTTTACTGATGGCAATAAATGCTCACGTCCCTAAGAAAACAAAATTCAATTGTAGTGGTAGAGTGGCCTAGCTGATGATATGTGATAATATCACACAGAAATCAACAGAAACTGCACTTAAACAGAAAAGCCACTGGATAAAATATTATTTAATGCAATCTTTAATCATTCACAGATTAAAGCTAACAATGCATTATTTGATTGATTTACTGGCAGTGGTACACTATAATCATAAAGCATTAAGAGATGATTCATGATGATTCATGAATGAACATGCTCTTACCTGCACACAAAGACCTCCAGAGGTTTGAGGGTGTTGGGCGTCATGATCCAAGGAGCAACACGGAACACAACCTTATCAGTGAAGATGGGTGTCTCTGGAAAACCCTAAAAAAAAGTTAGGTGCAAAGCAGAGCAGTCAGCAACTAATGAGAGACAATGAGTAATATTCAAGGTAATTAACCACAGGTTGGACAAAAAGGATTCCATTATTATTTATCCTGCTTTAATGCAAAAGCCAAAAGAGAGATGTGGTTGTGTCCTGAATTACCGGAGCACTGGGCTCTAAAAGACTGAGGTTGATTGTGACCAGCCCATCAAAGTCCAAATCTGGGAAACGGAGACCCTCGACCAATAGTTCCAGTTCAGACTTTCCACCAAGATAGGGAACTTCCCCTGCAAGCTGATCTCTGTTCAGCACCAGAGGGTATTCCTTCATGAAGAGCATGAGGAGCATGTTTTCTGGAACAATGCAGGAGATGCATTAACTTCAAACTGAACACAGGGCTTTCAGTTTTACATATAATGCTCATCAGGATATTATATTCTCGCGTAAATGTCTTTGGCTCAGTATTTTTTAAGCTATGGATGAAACTCACTTTCTATGGCCATCTCTGGGCATTTAAACACCTCACCTAACCTGTCTTTAAAGGGGCCATAACATAGAAAAACACATTTTCTTTTTTTAATTAAAAGATTTAATGTGTGTACCCACTGCTGAAGTTTTAAAACCTACCACTCACTCTCCAGTTCGTACAGTTTATATATGAAACTGCCAGTTTTGAATTGACATGATGTTACATAAACTACATTTACATGAATCCACCTACTCTGCCTACAGCAGTTAGGCGCCGCCAATTCATGATAAAATGAGGAGTGTGTCAGCTTGGACTGTCATGTGGAACAGAAATAGATTTTACATATACCAGGTGTATAGGCATGGTAACAAAAAAATGGTCATGTAAAAATAAATGGACTGCTTTTGTTGCACAAAAAACAAATATCATGAATGGACCACAGTGGAAAGAAGAAAAAAAAAACAAGAGTAATGTAAGATATGGGCCCTTGAATTCCTTAGAAAATCATGTGTCATCATGCAATCTAGTGAGCGACTGGCATTATAGTCGTAAATCTAGGTTAACGTGTTGGTGTCTTGACAGTTCGTTTTCTGGACTCTAATAGAATTTTCTCATCATGACAATGTATCATAACTTTATTATCACAGTTTATCTTCTGTTTATGGCTATTTATCTGAGATCGTGAGATCATGATAATGCGTTTCTGAGCTAACTTACTCAGAGTGCTGGGCTGAGACTTCCCACCAGTCGTGTTCCTGAACACCCTCACACTCTCAGCATCTGTCTGAGTTATGTGCAGGCTTAGTTTATAGCCCTCTGGAAGATTAGCCGGACCATTTGTACGCAGGACCATCCTTGACATGTCCTTTAAATCTGCCATTAGAAACAAATGTCCCATTACTTCCTGTGTACATATCATCATAAATCTGAAACATTTTAAAGACATTGACAGACTCTCTATAAAGGTTTCATTATCTTTTTCATATACTATTGAAATTAATATGCAATGGTTGTTGTAAGTGTGTCAAATTGGAAAATATGTAGATTGTGGACTTTGTTCTAGTCTGCACACTTGTATGTACTTGACTGTATTCAAAATCTCTTACTCATAGTTCTCGATATCTCAGGCTTGAGTTTTTAAACATTTGTGAAACTGGTTGTCTTGATAGCAGAATGTGTCCAGCAAGGTCACACACAGTTTACTCAGCACAGCTATCTGGTATTTCTATACGTACATTCATTTCAGTGGCTCGTCTTACCGGAGACTTTAGTGATCCCCTCATTCTCACTGTCCACTTTCTTCTTGTATATGGACTCGGAGTCGCAGTTGACCAGCAGAATAGCACCATGGCCATTAGGACCCCACTTCCATGAAGCCTTATCAGCAAGAGTGAGACAATCTTTTAATTCAACAATCACTTCACAAATAGGAGGATTTTTGCAACTTTCAGGAAAACCTTTTTCTTAAACTCATCTCCCCTGTTGTTACAAAGGGCAGACACACGTCATGCTATGACAGCACCATTAAAACTACCCTGACCACTGATGAACAGGGTTAAGGTATCTAACAAATGAAAGAGATGGAGTACAGGTCTGTCATTGTAAACTATACAGTGCCCTTAAATTGTAAGTGGTATATGTGTAGAATGTGTTTGGACACAAGAGTGATAAATCAGCAACATGATAATCTGTGCAGAACTGTGCTGTTTTACTGTATTTGTAGTGTGTGTATATATATATGTATATATTCAGGTAGTGCAGTAATATATATTTCCCCAAAAACTATTTTGACTAATTAAGTAGTTGACTGACTGTGCCAGAGCAATCGGGTTCCAGGAACAGTCAATTATTTTAGCACTAGTTCAAACAGATTCTATGAAGAAAGTGAGCCCCTGATGAATTTCTGGATATGCCTTAAAGCAGGGTGTTGAGTGTTGGCTGCTCAGCATCAGACAGTTCTCCATTTCAGTACAAGATAAACTCATGCTTCTCTGGTTCATTTCTAGCATTTCACAGTAATACCACAATCAGTTATAAACTATTGCCCAACATACTGAGATCTTAAGCAATCATTACTGGCAAGCCTAAAACACACGGAAAAACACATGCACAGTGAACTCATCATAAAACACCTTATTTGGGTTGTTCTTCTCAACAACGCCATCTCGATCTGCATCCACATCCAGAGAAATCTCTTCAAGAGAACAGAGACAGTTTAGAGAGAACATGCCCTGTAATTACCAGTGCAAGTTACAGGGCAATAGTAACAACCTACTGACGCCCACAGTCATCAAGTTCAAGCATTTCATTCTTTTATTACTTTTCAATTTTTGAGAGATCAATGCATGTGTATAAAGAAAGGAGACTGCCTTGTGTCTTATTGGATAAAATATGTGACTGTTCAGAGGACTAAACTTTCTGTGGGGGGCAGTTTTTGTGATAATGCTCAGTATATACACGGGTATTTAGACACTATGTACATTCAGTGCATATATCCATCTCAAATTTACACACATCTTTCAACATGTTATTTTTTAACATGAGCCAAAACATGTGTTCATACGTATAAACAAAGATGTTTAAAAAAATGGACAGGAATTCAGATACTATATTTTAAATACTAGATACTATATTTCTATACTTTTAGATACTATATTTCTGAAAATGTTTTAAAATCTTTTAATGAATAGATACAGGTTATAATAATTATGTAATTATAAGGCCGAAAGACATTGTGTTTTAGATGCACTGCAAAAATATTTAAATACCAAAGCCTACAGTCTCTGACTACTCGGTTCCTCCCACTGTGTTCACAGATGTACTAAGACATGTGCTTAGTAACGTCTTTTGCAAAGGACTTGTGTAAGCAAAGGCCTTATGTGTTTGTGTGTAAAATGAGCTCAGTAACATACCAACTGCTGTGAGATGTAGCACAGCGATTCCAAGAGTCTCTGTCTTGCTCCCATAGAACTTCACAGATAACTGAAATATACACAATATATTAAACATAAAGGGTTGGAGGACATCCATCATCAGGAAGACATTTCACATTATGAGGTCATTCCCAATGCCGGCTAATAATTCATTGCTTAATTTTCTCTTTTGACTAACAGGGTTCTTGGAAGATGTGATTTTGCCTCATCAACAAATGACAAAATATGTCATGCCATCTGTTCAGTACAGTTGCTGTTTCCAAAAGCGAGTGGTGCAGATGATTGCATGGGACATCCTTTAAGCTTACTAAATCTAGTTCTTTTAAAGAATTATGGCCATATTACTCAAACTGAAACATTTTGCTAAACAGCTACAGGAAATCAAAGGCCAATGTGACTTACTCCCACACTCCCCTCTTCTGAAGATGAGCAAAGTTTAATGTGTGAGTTTTGACCTTAATTCATGGAACAACCATGACCTCAACAAAAACATGGTCCTGTGATCAAAGGAAGAAAACAGTGCTTTTGTCTTCTGGTTGTTTACATCCACTGATGTGAAAGGCCCAGGCTGACTCTCAGCTGTTAGAATTAGGAAGACTGTTAAGTGAGGCTTAGCCACAAGTGTGTGTAGTCTTGAGTTACCTTGCTTTCATTGGGCAGCTCACTGGCAGCGTCCATGGAGATGAAAATCACAGAGTTTCGAGTGAGAGGCTGAGGGGAGAAGAGTGAGCCTCCGGCCTCGGCTGCCGGCACAACCCAGCACCGCACATTCGGGGAGCATTTGACTGAGAAGAACTTGCTCTGCACAGGGGCACATCTGAGAGGGGCAGACAAACACACACATACATAAAATTATATAGATTTCCAATGACATGGGTTAAACGTTGCTGTGCGAGGCCTCCCCACCTTAATCCAATCCAAACCTTGACTCCAGGAATTTATATTATACTCACTCACACACACACACACACACACACACACACACACACACACACACACACACACACACACACACACACACATTCTTCAAAAAAACTTCAGTGTTAAAAAACACATCATTGGAAGGACTAGAAAACCAAATGATCACTGTCCTAAACACGCTTGGTTTCCACACAGACCTAAATACAAGGCCACACATACACATTTGCTTGTCTCAGTGGGATACTGAAGTATAGGTCATTTCCACTGTCATTCTGCCTCACCTTCTATTTAAAGCATCAAAAGGGAACAATGTCAAACCCTAACCTTATGCAAGCTCAGTGATGAACGGAAGTGGAAACAGCTTTTGTAAGACAGCTTACAGTAATTTTGGTAATGTCCTATGATAAGTGTCGCCTGATGTCATAGGAAACTGCAACCGTGTGGTCTAGGGGGGATGGGGTAAGGGCAGACTGTTTTACTGAAAGGAAGGAATGATAAACATCTTCAAACTATTGGCACTTGCAATAACTTTAAAAAGGTTCATTCCATTTAGGCATTTTAAATACTGTTTACATTCGCAGGAAACACTGCTTGAGATATCAGCATTTCTGTTTTGACATTTTTTCTTGGCCAGGTCAGATGGGCTCAGTAAAGCATGCGAACCAGACAGTTTGCGGTCAGAGGTTTTCAAGCACAAATACCCAACACACAAGAGTGAGCCTTGCCCTGACCATCAGACCTGGTGTCATCATGACGTTTTAGCTGATGATTAATTGGCATATGAATATTTATGATTACCAATAATTTTATTCTTTTATTCATTGTGTGCAATTATTCAAGTACAAACCCTAAAGTTAACAAACTGCTACTGTTGTTTCATAAACAATTAGCTTGCAAGTATGGAAACGGCTCAAGCTCAAACAAACCTCACTGCTGCAATAGCATAAGTATAGCACCAGTCAGAGTTTTGTAGAAAATATATTTTGTTACCTTTCTAAGACCTTTCTAAGACCTGCTCAATAATTTAATATCTGCGATCAGCTCAAACAATTGCGATCAGGGGATTTTGTAACTCTGACAAGCGAACTGAATACAACTGAGCATTACTGTGCTCAAATATGTTCTTTTCAAGGTTAAGATTTGATGACAAGATATAAAGCTGACAGCTTGGACATTCATGGCACCTAAAACACAATCAAGTTATTGATCTGACGAGAAAAAAAAACTCCAGGGAAAAAATGCCTGTCTGACTCACTGCTTTGTACGCACTGACAATAGAAATGTATTGTTATTCTATGAATTGGTACACTGTGAGGAACTACTGCATTCTCATTTATCTATACTGAGAGATTTATTGAATTGTGTTCCTACAGTGTGTGAGGGATACTGAACCAGTATTCAGACTCCTGCGGTTCACTGGCGAGGGCATCAAAGACTCTCTGTTAGTGTTAGACACAAAGGCACAGAGCCAGCAGCCCACTATGTACTGGAACGCTGTCAAAACACAGAGAGCTTTCAGGGCCTGGGGTAGACAGGCGGAGGGATGTTTAACCTCTTAAAGAGTGATGCAAAATACAGAAACAAGCAATAAGCAACCGCTCATAAATAGCATGCAAATCCTGGGTTTTTCATAAGTGTCTAACAATGAAATATTACCACCAGTTCTTCCTGTGGGTTTCCCAGACCTGGTCATGGAGATGCATTGCCCTACATATTTCACTGCCCCCAACACACCTGCTCACCCAGCTCAACAGCTGAATGAGCTTTCAGTGAGCTGGAGTGGGCAAGTTTTTTAGCTGGACAAACACTCAAATACCCAGGACAGTAGGTCTTCAGGACCAGGAATGGGAATCACCTGGCAAGAGTCAGTGACGTAGACACACATTATTTCTCATTTTAACATAACCTCCTCATACACTGCAAGTTACCTGCTGACATTGACAGAGATCTCCGTTCCCACCACACACAGCGTCCCTGTGCTTCTCCCACTCTCAATCCGGAGGGTGCGAGGCGGGCTTATGCTCACCATCACAAACACACACTACTCACTTTACTACACACACACACACACACACAAACACACAGCTCAGCTCTGTTTCAGAACTGGCCTGCAGGCTTGCCCAGCTCTGCAGAAGTCTACAGCCCAGAGTCCGCTCCAGACCCTCCCACTGTCTTAAACCCAGCCCAAAGGCCAATCACAGGAGGCAGGAGAGCAGTGCAAACTGCCCAAGCAGTATCATGTTTCACACACACACACACACACACACACACACACACACACACACACACACACACACACACACACAAAAAAACACAACACACCAGTAAAACATAACTATCCAAAAACACACAACATAAAAAAAAAAGGGCAATTTACTTCAAAACAGATTTTAAATATGAAGGCTGAATGAAATTTTACATTGTCTGTAATCTGCTATTCTTAATTTTTTATTCATTTTTTCCTCCTCTCCTCACCTCACAATTATTTCCCTCCTTTGGCCCTTGTATAGGGACACATATAATTCATTACTATATTAATTACAAACTCTCTGATTGAGTAATCTAATCTAAATTAATCGCACACATTTTTTATGTACAAGTATTTAAATATTTAAATGAATTTTGGCATATGAGTGAATGAATAATCAACATTACAGACTTTCAACGTCTCTTATATTTAATAACTTTTTTACACTGTTCATGTGCAGTAATGGTCACAGCAGTGTCCCAAAGTAGCACAGATTTTGGCGCGGCATCTGCACATGCGCAGACGGACACGGTCGCATATCTCGATGGTGCGATTAATCAGTTTTAATTTTTTTAAACGCGTTATTTTTTCTGGGATTAATTGATCGAAATTAACGCGTAAATTCGACACCCCTAATATA
>JBBJLS010000109.1:20731803-20743571 GCA_037577275.1 Bryconaethiops microstoma
ATATATAAATAATATGTATGTAATATGTATGTAATATGTATATATGGAACTTAAAAGGATAAAGAAATGTGTTTAAAATGATGACCGGAGCTGCATACTTAGGAAATCTGTTCATCATCAATAATTAAGTCATAATAAAATCTGAAGTACTTTGTATTTGGAAAGTGATCAAATGAAGATAACTTATCAAAAAATGATTACAAATAGTTTTATGAATAATTATTAATACATGGCAGTATAAATTCTTTCCATTCCTTAGTAAATGCATAGTTATTTTTAAAAACTTGTTTATGCATAATTGATTGAATTGTATATGCATGTGTTCCTCAGGATATTGCAGAAGAATAAGATCAGGACCATCACTAAGAGGGCATTTGAGGGTCTGGGGGAACTAGAACATCTGTAAGTTTTATCATAATGTTATAAATGATTAAACCTCTCTGAAATGTGAAATATTTGCCATATTTCCTGGCATATATGTTACAGCATGTTTTGAATGTGTCTGTACAGAGATATAAGCAAGAACCGGATCATATCTGTTCACCCAGATGCCTTCTCTCATTTGAAACTTAAATCACTGTAAGTTTGGATATTCTTTGTTCCATACCTTTTATTTCTTTATGTGCAATATTTTCTGCACTGCATTGCACTCTAGGGTACTGAATACACTGTCAAATGCAAATGTTTGCTTGGTTAAATGATGTTTTGCCTGGCCTTTAGGTGAAAAGAAACTAACACACCCTCTACCAGAGAATATGATGATGTTCAAATTTTCAAACTTTTTTTAATTTAACATAAAAATGTTAATAACATAAATATTAAAAGTACCAAAACCTTTATTCATACCAAACTTTTTTTTTTGTTTTATTTATTTATTTTTAGTTTTTGTCCAATATGTATGTATGTGTGCTTTTAGGTGTGCCAGAGTGTGTTCTCTATAGGGGTATGCAAACATTTGCACATATAGATTAGTGTCTTGTGAAATTTATGAACGGTACATATCATATAACGTAATCTGAAGGTATGCTGAGTTTAATTTAGACACATTTGAACTGAACTTGTGTAGCACTTTAATACCGACATTGTTACACAGCAGTTTTACTGAAATATCAGTCCTAACACATTTGTATTGTGATTTTCTATTGCAGTGATCTCAACACCAGCAGTCTCCTGTGTGACTGCCAGCTGACCTGGCTGGGCCAGTGGCTGACAGACCGGCACTTCCAGCAGTCATGCTCTGCTGTGTGCGCGCATCCTGCTTCCCTAGCAAGCAGGAGTATTTTCACTGTCAGACCAGAAGAATTTCTCTGTAGTAAGTGACCACTGATCATATCTGTTGTCTCAAATGTCTTGAGTAACATTCACAGTATAGGCAAGACATGTTTTCAAGATCATTCCTTGATTATGGTTAGCAAGAGGATCCATTAGTCTAGTCCTGTTGTGAAATGTTTGCAGTAGAGTTTCCCACTAACATAGTTCTAGACACCAGATCCATGAAAATGGAAAGTGGGGTAATCCCAACTGGAACTTAAGAGCATGTACACCAAGTATTACTTCTTAATATATTTGATTAGTCTTGTAGAAAAAGCAGTAAAATGATTACATAAGATTTCCCTACTAATATCTCCCTCTGCTGTCTCTATTTTTCTCAGATGACTTCCCTAAGCCCCAGATCAGTGGTAACCCCAGGACAGTTGTAGCTTTGAGGAGCACCAATGTCACTCTCAACTGCTCTGCCTTCAGTAGCAGTGACTCTACCATGAGTGCCTCTTGGAGGAAGGACCGGGAGGTGCTGTATGAAGTGCAGGTGCACAACTATGCCCGCTACCAGGAGTACCAGCTCATCTACACCAGTGTGCTCCACTTGCTCAACGTTAACTTTACTGATGAAGGACACTACCAGTGTGTGGTTTCCAACCACTTTGGGTCCAACTACTCTACTGAGGCAAAGCTCACAGTCAATGGTAAGTACCATACAGCTAGCTTCTGTACCAGTTATAGACATGAATGGTCCTAAAAACAAGACAAATGTTAGATGTGGCGTGGACCTTGAGTTTCATTAAAATAGGCTATTATGTAGCTGATATTTTCACATCCTTTATTCAGATGGATGCACACAGATAAGTGAATGGATGAAGCCAAAATTGCTCCCTTGTTCCTTATTGTCAAAGTACAATTTCTGCCTGTGAATTCGGGCACCAGCTACATAAATAGTTTGGGGGGGAAAAGTGGCTGATGGTAATCCAGCAAATATCACCTGATCTGTCCTTTGTTCAGTGCATTTTCACAAACTTTACAGTTTAACTTTTGTGCTAAATCAGCATATTTTTTTATATTTGTATGGTAGTGATTACTTAATATGAGTGTTTGAAATACTAAGCAGGCCATGATAATGCACTGTGTAAATGTTTGATATTTCATGACAACGCATCTATTTTGTGCAGGTGATTAACTTCAATCGAAAAGCTGCACTTCAATTTTTTTTTATTATTAACAAAAATGAGCCTTTCATATTATTATGTAATATAGATTTTAATAACTGAGATTCCAGTTATTTACAACAGTAAGGACGTGTGTGACTTCTTTTGATAGTGTTTTTATTTCAGACTTCAGGATCTCTTTCAGTCGTGTTTCATTAATTCAGAGTAGATGGGTGTAAAACTTGTTTCTTTTATTTGTAAAAATGTTTTTTTGATAAAAATGTTTGGTGATGGGCTTTCTGTCTCTTATTCCCTTTCCATCATTCAAAGTTAAATATTCCTAGCTGTGAATGGAATAAAACATGCCCTCAGGGCTTTCATCTTGGTGTACTTCTGACAGACAATCAGCTTTTCTTTAGTTGGTTATGAAAGAAGTTTCGTTCCTGCCCCCAGTTTAGTTCTTGTATCCCTCCATAGTTGTTTCCTGGACTCGTCTAATTTAATTTCCAATTTCAGTGGAACAAATATTATGTAGCCCTCTGGGAAGCCAGCCTGGGCAATATGATTATTTTGTCATCATATCATTATTCAGATGCAAGAGGGGCTTTGGGCCCAGACAACACTTAGCAACAAAAGTTTCAGACTTAAATAGAATTTTTACGGAACTGTAAACTAGGGACACAATACTTACTGGTCCTTAGGGTTGTTTATTAGGACTGGCTGTATGACAATATTCCTGGTTATCGTGATAAGTCGTAATGTTACAATTTGTTATTCTTAGCATATTAGGGTGTTGTCAGTAATTCGATGCCTCTGGGGAACTGCAAGTTTCATTGCTAAGGAAGCATAATTTGTCTTGTTTATATGAATTTGAGGCAGTGTGAAAATTGAACAGATAGTAGATTTTGATTGTAGCATTACTGTTCCTTTTTTGTGTGTTCCAACTTATTAAACAGAAAACTTAAGAGAAAAAATCAGATATTAGTGGCATTGCTTTATGATGTTACTTCAGTGTTCAAAATAACTCGCTCATCCTAGTACATGTACTGTCTGTACTAAATTTTCCACTTTCAAATAGTTTTGGATTAGTGGTAATTTTATTCAAAGGAATTCAGTAACTGTCCTCCGACTTCCTATGTAATTGTGTTTTGAGTCCCAAGGTTTTTAGTTATTTTCTAAACACAAGGAAACCCCTCAAAATGGCTGTCCATGCTAATCCACTGTGGTACAAATGCTGCAAGTACAGATTAGGTTGAAAGACACTGGGTGTAAGCAAGCTCTGTGAAGCTCTGCATTCCACAGTATTTGAATTTTGCACTGTTCTATAGTGTAAACAGTAAATATCTGTTCTTTTACCCAGAGTTGCCTTCATTTCTGAAGACCCCCATGGACCTAACGATCCGCACGGGCACTGTGGCTCGATTAGAGTGTGCAGCTGAGGGACACCCACCTCCCCAAATTGCCTGGCAGAAGGATGGTGGTGTCAACTTCCCTGCTGCTCGTGAGAGGAGGATGCATGTCATGCCTGAAGATGACACGTTCTTCATCGCCAACGTTAAGACGGAAGACATGGGCGTGTACAGCTGCACGGCCAAAAATGAGGCAGGCAGCTTGTCGGCAAATGCCACTCTTACTGTGTTAGGTAAATACATAGTTCATTTAATTTATTTATTTTATTTTAAATGCGAGCTGTGAGGCTTATGTTGCTAACAAGGAATGGAAGGTCGTACCCCATTAATTAGCACCAACTTAAGATTTCGTAAATATTTTCTGGTGTGGTTTGGAATACAATATGAAATAGTTTATTTCTAATACTAATACTATTTATTGCTGTGCAATGTTTTGAGTCATGTTCATTCTGTTTATCCCCTGCAGAGACTCCATCATTTCAGCGCCCATTAGAGGATCGCACTGTAGCACGCGGTGAGACTGCTGTTCTTCAGTGCATAGCCCGAGGTAGTCCTGCCCCCCGCCTTAACTGGACCAAAGATGATGGCCCATTGCTGTTGACAGAGCGTCACTTCTTTGCAGCAGCCAATCAACTGCTTATAATTGTAGATGCCAGGCCAGCGGATGCAGGGAAATACACTTGCGTTATGTCCAACACACTAGGCACAGAACGTGGTCACATCTACCTCAGCGTCTCCCCCTCTGCCAACTGTGACCCAGCAAGCAGTGCCTATGACCAGGATGGCTGGACCACGGTGGGCATTGTTGTAATGGTGGTGGTTTGCTGTGTGGTGGGCACTTCACTGGTGTGGGTGATAGTCATCTACCACATGAGACGCAAGAGTGAGGACTATAGCATCACCAACACGGGTACGTGGGAAACTGCATTCATAAATGCAGACATTTGCATACAGGTCACAAACCACTTTTATGCCTGGTCTTTGATAGCTAAAAAAGACTAATTTTAAGGTGTAAAGCTCCAATCAAAACAAGCAACAAAGTCATCTAACAGACTGGATCCGGACCCTAGTAATCTTTCCTAAAATTCTTGTAATAATTCTTGTAAGAATGATGTAATAATGGTTTATTTGAGTTTTAAATGGGTGTTGATGTAGAAGAGATGAATTTAGACAAAAGTCCAGTCTTTATTGTTTTATATAAAAATACTGATTAGAAAATCTGCCTCTTTCTCCCTCATCCGATTAACCTCAAAAGATTATTGCAGAACTTAAAAGCATAATAGAAAATCTATTTTTTCCATGCAAGTGCACAGTGCAATTGCCAGTCTGCTCTGTACCTCAAATTATTACATAGCAGGCTCAGTTAGTGGGCTTTAAAATTTCACATGAAAAGTAACCTCTGTTTTTCAGATTTCAGAACCTTTCAGATCTCTGAATTTTGGTTAGACATAAACTTGAACAAAAAGATCATAAATTAATACCAACAAAGTGCGTAGTTGCATTTGTAAATTTGTATTTGTATTTGTTTCAGATGAGATGAATCTGCCAGCGGATATCCCCAGTTACCTGTCCTCTCAAGGCACACTGTCTGAGCCGCAGGAGGGGTATAGTAACTCAGAGGCGGGCAGCCATCAGCAGCTCATGCCCTCCATGGCCAATGGCTATGTGCATAAAGGCACTGAAGGTAAAGTGGAAACATGAACACAACCAGTCTGGGTGGAAATATTTTATGTAGACACTTTTTTGTACATTGTTATAAGCTGGAAAGTTGGAGGCTTTTCATAGAAGTCCGTGTGAACTATCTGCTACATGAACTTCCATTCCAGGCAGTTTTTGTGAAATACAGATCCACAACTTTGTGTTTAGTTAGAACTTTGTGTTAATGTTGCAGTAGGATTAATGTGTTTATTTGTAAGTGTTTTTGGGACTATACAATATAGACAAATTCTCACTACAAAGCTACATACATACATACATACAGACATCACTTTATCTTTTTGACTCCAGGCTTTGTGGGGAATGTAGCTTTTAATAGCTTTCCTTCGTATAGACCAATGAATAGGACACATATAAGCTCTCTGTAATATGGAAATAGTAAATAATTTACTTTTAAACTAATTGTTTTAAATTTGTGCAGGTTGTTTTACATGTACTTAATACACTACTGGATGAACTACCTCAAAATTCAAAGTTAACTAGAAGCTAGCAGCTGAGTTTAGCTATACTGAGGCTTAGATGATTCATGACGATTCATGACAAGTCAAATTTGAGAACTACTTACTTTGACCTGACAATTAAAATAGATGCTAACATTTTGTGTAGGCTGATTTTTAAATGTCTATTTTTTTCTGTAGGCATGTGCTATGGTGAGGTAGGAGGTGATATGGATCCAGAAAACAGTGGCATGGTTGGTAATCGTGTTGAATCTCTGTTTGCTGGCCGCAGCAGCTTCCACCCTGGTGAATCAAGGGACGGTTTGACATCTGTGCCCAATGGTATGAGTGCACATGTCTTTGTGTGTATGGGCAGTTGACAGCGTGGAATATGTTTCGTAGCAGTACATAAATATTTGTTTATTCTACAAGTAAACCATGTAATGTTTTCTGTTGAAATGCTCAAATGTTTTGAGTGTTTAGGAACAACCAAAGAAGCTCTTGATGCATGTTGAATAGGTGTAAATATTGTGATCTCTTTATTGTCTCTTTTAGGTGGTGGCAGCCCACTGGTCATCTGCTCTGACTGTTATGACAATGCCAACATCTACTCCCGGACGCGAGAGTACTGTCCATATGCTTACTTGGGTGAAGATGACACACTTGCGGCCCAGCTGCCCCAGGACAGTGTGCGGGACGGGCGGGGGGAGAGAGAGCAGCACACCCAGCATGAGGACGCCACCCTGGAGAGCCTGATCTGTCAGCAGGATGCGTCTGCCTTCCTCTCCAGCCATGAGCCCCGACTCTGCATCTCGCACCACTACAGCAGTGGTAAGACCACACATGGACAAGATAATACAGATAGAATAAATCTACACTGCCATGCACGTAATATTTAAGTTCTAAGCAGCTTTATTTTTAGGCGAAAAAAAATCTAATATTTCTGACCAAAAATAAATAATTAAACTGTTATATTCCCAGTTTAATGTAATTTATTCTGTAATTTAATTTATCAAAATCAATTAGACCTTTGATTGGAAGTTTGTTCATGAACAACACAGTTCTTGCACACAGAGATACACATTTAAACTGTTGTCACATTGTTGTCTCTGCTTTGTTTCTCATTGTCTTCTTTTGTTTTTGTCTACAGATGTTCCAGGCAGGACGTTTTGGGGTGGAGAGGACCCCCACCGCTCTGTTTCACCCCAGGGCCCAGTGACTGTACACAAGCCCCTTTTGGGGATCTCTGCAGGTGATGGCCAAGAGCAGAGGCGAGGGGGGCTGGAGGATGGCTCATACAGGACTAACCCTCAGGATCACAGCCCACCTCCTACATAGAACCTACCCAAAAGTTGCTTTTTGAACCCGCCATGGCCCACTGTGACTCTACAGTTAGCCCTCAGTCTCCAGCTTCTCTCAGTGTGCCCTTAAATCCCACTACCTCCTCTGAGAAAACTCACACTCTGCCAAAAAGAAGACGCCTCTCTCCTGTGTTTACATTCCGTCCTATCCCTTTATTGGAACCCACTGGGATGTGTATGTATCTTGTGAAAAACCCTTTCCAGGATCTCCTAATGATCTTCCTTCTAATTCCGTAAAAACAGATCTGGCGAGTCTCTGAATGTAATGTTTCCGAAAGCCTCGCTCGCCTTGCCTTTAACCTATAACTTTTGTTTCCTCCCTCTTCCCCTGTTTTGTGGAGTGTGAACTCCCTTGTGTATGCCAAAGCATTGAACCTACCCTCTTAGTGCTACCCTAGCTCTAAAAAAGGCCTGTTTGTGCACAGACTGTGAAAGGATCTTCCCCATGCATCAAGGCTAGGAGTGACCAATCCACTCGTCAGTTATGGAGCCGTTTAATGCTGTCAGAGAGCCAAATAGCTGTGCTTTATTTGTCTTTCCAATTGGTTTTGTCTTGCAGGTGATGGTTACCTGCGTACATTATTCTCTTGTAAGAGTGGAATGCTTGTTTCCGTTTTTCAACCTATTATTATAAGCTGATGATATTGTCTGTCAAAAAATGCATTTTGTATGTTTAATGCTGTTCACAAAGCCAAATATACATTATTTTCCTCCTTTTTACAGAAGACAGCATAACAAACAAAACGCGGTACCTTGCACCTTTGACAATCGATATACAGCAGTCTTACAGGGTTGCCCATCTGCATACTGACACATTACAGTTTTGGCATAGCATTCACTTGGTGTCTCCTGTTCATTGATTTTTATTAGTCCACTGACCGTTTCTGGAGTTCTTCACTGAAACCATCTCTCCTCGCTGTGTGGATCTGAGAAACTAGCAAAAGAAAAAGGAGCTTGAGGACCCTGTGCTGTTTAATATATGTATGAGTACATACATAAGGATGATTTAGGCATTTTACCATCCTTCCATGCATTTTAAATCCTGAAGCTATGCGCCTCAGTTTCAGCTGTTTGGATGCTGTACTGTGTGTGTAATTCTTGTGCTTGATGTTGTATACATTTGGTTGAAATGTTTAGGCCTTAAGATGGTGATTCCCCAATCTTTTGAGTCTGGCTGTGCAGCATAGCCTTTTGTTAATTTTGTGACTGTGTAATTATCGTTAAAAGGACCATTCTGACTGTAGCCTCACTAAGACATCTGAGTGTGTTACTGATGTATCATTGGACACATCCATATCAGTAGTGTTGTCAGTATTTACATCATTCACACTATGTGGACCTCCGAAAAAGGTCTCTCAGTTTGCTTTCCCCTAAACCAGCGGCAGGGAGTAGGAAGGGGCCAAAAACCTTTGTTACTAATTAATAAGGCACCCTTTCATTTAGTCTTGATTGGACCATTATACTGAATTGGCTGTGTTTCTATCTTACAGAAATATTGTATTCCAGAAAAAAGAATCTATACCACAATTGTGTACTATTTTAAGCACTTTTTTGATTCTAAAAATCATTTTCAGTGAAGGACATTGTTGGTCTTTCTGATTGCGATGGTCTGGTTTCACTCAACTTGGTACAAACCTAAAAATGCTGCACTTCTTGTATGATCATACCTTCCAAAGAATATACGTTCTATCCGTGTGTGCGTGCGTGCGTGTGTGCGTGCAAGATAGAACGACAGATAAATGGGAAATCAAGCTGTTTGTGCAACTGAGGTACTATGACAATTGCAAAATGTGTGTATTTAGAAATGCACTAAACATTGAGTCACTACAGTTAGTTTCAGTATGTATTGGTTATGTGGGTACTTTTCCATATTTATCATGTGACATGAATATGCTGTTGCCTAGTAAGTCACTTTGGTGATTATGCATCCTGGTGCCACATTTTCACATTCTACATTTTAAATTTTGTACCTAATTTTTCTTTTTTTTTTTTTTTTTTTTTTTTACATTTATTTTGATAAGTTAATGCTTTTATATTGGGTTCTGATAAACTGCTTTTCTCAATGTGGCACCCATTGATTTCGAGCTGTTTTGATTTGCACATTCTGTTCAATGGTCCGCCTTACAGATGCCATAGCAGACTGGTCCCTGTTGCTACTGTAAGTGACTTGCTATCAGTTTCTTTCAACAATAGCAGCAGCTGAGCGGCCTTAGTAGCTTATGGTGAAGTTGTCCAGATATTAAAGCTATGAAGAGCATGAGTAATATCTGTAGCACATATTACTGCAATCACTTGCACACTTTTTTGCTGTCAGAAGATTCAGATTCAAAGTTATACACATGAGAAGCCTTTTGTTATGGACAGTCTTGTTCTTAGTAACAGCGAATGTTACTGAACAATTTAAGAAGAACTGATTACGAAGGTGGTTTGAGATTTTGTGTTGAAAGGCATGGGTTTGAGGGGAAAAGTGGCAAATATTTGAATTCAGTTCGGTTTGGAACCTAAAATGTAATTCACACTACTCTTATGAATTGAAACCAAAGTTCAGCATTAATGCTTTCACACTATTTCAATGCTGCTTGTTGTTTTTTTGTATTTTATTTTCTTATTTTTTTAAACATTTTGTTCAATATTGTACCTGTACATTCTGTAAAGCATGTGTAAAGAACCTTTTTGTTTCATAATGTTGCATATTTAGCTGACATTTAAACAATAAAATGCAAAATGAGATGTGAAGCGGCTGTTTGCTGGGTGAGAGTACAGAAGATTTTCCTGCTTCTGATCTTCCAAGGGTGCACAACACAAAGTGCTAATATCACTTTTTTTTTGCACAATGCAGAAACCTGGCTTTCGCAGCCCACGATGTGGCAGTTTCTTGCAGCGTGATTGAATTAGGTCAACACCGTAGAACGAAAAGTAAAGTTCTAGCGGGTTTAAAAGAGTTTAGACACATCTGAATCCCACTAAACACTCCAGCTGACAGTTTGCATTCCCGACTTGTGTGTGAAGTGCTGCGTGAGATATTTTGGGGATGGGATCAAAGCGCCTACCTCAGTCTGCTGCTAACTCGCACTGCAGCGTCATTAATAATGCATGCATAAACTCAATTCACTATGGGTTTTATTACCCTCATCAGTTGGGAATGTACTGCGCCCTTCACGTATAGCTGAGTGGTGAACTTACACCAACGCTATCCTGAGTGCTTAACTGCCATAAAAATCCTGCAAGAGTAACTAGATAGCATCTTAAATAGAGGTGACAAGAACTCCCTAGTGGAAATGCACATTATATCGTGTGTTGTGGGTGTGTGTTCGGCCTTATGAGTTTGAGGAAAAAGGTCTTAAAATTTCTAATACTGTCCTACAAATCCTCAAAACTGTTTTTGGGGAAAAACTAAACTCAGCCACCTTGATATTTCTTCAAGTTACCCATCACAAAATGGACTTGAGTGTGTTTGAGCCACTGCCAGTCTTGGGTTTATTTTAAGTTGTAAATGTGTGTTGACCGCTCCAAACAACAGGAAAGAAAGGGGAATTGGATCTGTGCTTGGTCTTGCTTTCTGCAGTTAATGCACCACTTTAACATCCCTTTTTGTTCTAATACATGCAACAGATTCTGGCATCTCCATGACTCAGGGGAAAAATGTGTCCGGTGGCTGCTGAATAAAACCTCAGCCATGCTTAAGCGCGTGCGTCTGAGAGGGGGTGCGTTGAGGAAGCTTTAGATTCAGCTTGTCCTTACATGTCTTTAATTAAGCAGAAGATTAAACTAATTTACAAAGTACCATATGAAAATCAGCAGAGGTTTGAGTGCCGATGAAGTGCCTCATTAAATCACTGTGAATTAAAGTGTTCAGTTCACTGTCAGGACTTGTCTTTACAGCACAAGGCCGTAAGATGGCACTGTTGAGAGAGTTATCCAAGCTCAATGGACACATGATGTTCTGATTTTTCTGACAGGAATAGCAAAATAATAGTAAAAGTAAAGTTCTATTGGTAGGTGCTATAGGCCCACCTACCAAAAAATACTTAATACTTTTGTTCATTTTAATTTTGGCTTATCTTCACACAGACTGCTTTAACTTGAACTGGCATTTAAGTTCTATTTGTTAGTTTTAGTATCAAGTATCAAGATTTCTTTTTTCTCAAAAGTAAGCAATATTTTGTGAGTTGGTTAGAAGAACACAGGTTTGGATCCAGATTTCTGCTCAGTGCCTCCAGTCACTGGGCGAATTAATAAAATTCCATAAGCAACAAACCTAATGTAATGTAATGAAGGAAACAGAGCCAAACCAGGTATTTGATGGAGCTGCAAGTAAAACTGGGCTTCCATGAGGAAAGAGTTCTACAAATAGTTACGTGAACACTTTGCCATACACAAAACCACCATTTACTGTGTTAATGTTGTTTGTATTTGTTGTAATGT
>JBBJLS010000109.1:20747218-20765350 GCA_037577275.1 Bryconaethiops microstoma
ATATGCAGTAGTGGCACAAATATTAAGAAAAAAAAAACTGCACTGATTTTTATTTAGAGTTTTCACTCATTACATGGCAGAATCAAATGAACAAGGATTAATTGTGCCCTCTTTGTAATTAAACATGCACTTAGCAAGTTTAGCATTGTTCACAATACAGTCAGAGAAGCATATTGCGATGCAATTCATCGTCATAAAATATTATCATATCACCCACCTCTATGTTCTAATGACAGTTTTAGCAGATTTGCTACACACTCACAGTATAAGCATGATTCTGTGTGATTGACATTTGGAGATCTACCAAAGCATCAGCTGCAGCTACAGAACTGGCTACTTAATATAAAAGGAGGAACCTCCTCGTATTTCCCACCCCTCTCTGTAGTGAGTTGGTAACTGGATGCTGTGTCAGTGAAACCTCCACTCCTGGGGACCCCAGTGGTTGCACACCTCTATATTATTTCTTACTCTGACGCAGCTAAGTCAGTGCATGAGGTGGTTCACCTGATGACTTGAATCAGGTGTGTCAGAGCAGGTGAGGCACATGTGCCTGGAGTCCCTACAGACTGGGCCAGCGAAGTCCCGCTCAGCTCCAAGGGAGCTCAACTGAGCCAAATCTTATTCCACACTAGCACAGATACAGACATGCAGAACCCTCAATGTTTAATTAACTCCTATAGCATTCATAAGATAAACACTGTAGGTGTCAATTCAATACTGTAGGGGTTAATTAAAAGTTGGAGGGTTTCTTATTATGCATGTACAAAAATGTATGCCATCTGCCAGGGACTCAGAAAGGTGTTTTCATTTGGAGGTGCTGAAATTTTAAACAGCATATAAATGATGTGCCAGTTTTCTTTTGTTTTTTTTTTGGATAATTTCCACCAAAACAAATGGGACATAACATGCTATGATGCGGTGAAAGGCAATAATATTCATATATTACTGACACATCAAACCACTGATGCTTACCCATCTACTTACCCTGCAGTTACAAAATCCTGGGGGAGTTGCAGTCTGTCATGATTTAATTCACTGAAACAATGGCAGTGTAAATGAAGTTATTTTGATGAGATAGGAATGGGTTAATAGTCCAGAGTAACAAATTATTTGTGAAGTATAATGGGTAGCTGACTAATAAACCAATGAAACTGTACTACCCGTCACTGGCTTAACTTTGTGCTTTTTATGTTAAGTAGCCTTGTGTGACTGCTTTAGCTTTACAATTAAGGTCTACGTTGGATTGCTACAGTTTCTTGATGGCCTGTTGTTCTTGCCAGTGCGGTTTGCTGCTTGTGGAGCGTGTCGGACCTGCTCCAGTTAACTATAGGGCTTGACCCTGGCCCGAGAAGAGGTGTATATTTTTTGACAGTGGAAAAGAGACTTGTTACTATGGAGACAAAATTCAAAAAAATGTTAGTAGTGGAAAAGTAATATGGCTGTTGCCATGGAGCGCTGAAATGAGGTTCTTATTACCTTGGAAATGATAAATGGTATGTTGCTAAGGAGAAAAAAAACTATTACTAGGAACAAAAGACAATTATTTTTGTGGAAAGGTCACCTTTTTCATCAGAACCTCATCTTAAGCGTACAGAACTGATGGAGAGAAAGTTAATAACTGGACATTGCAACAGAAATTTTTTGAAGATTCAGCATGAAACACTGAGTGCAAGCAGCTGCATGTTGTTTATTGTTGTGGGTGTCTGATCTGTGCGCTATGTGCAACAGACTGGAAAAAATGGAAGACGCTGCAGATGGTTAAGATCATGGTTGAGGAAACAGGGACAGTGTGCTTTGGAGGTGAGAATTACTGGCAGCTTCAGCAGTTCTAACCTACAGTCAGCTGCAGCTTGTATTAAGCCTATAGACTGTATAATTTAAATTAATTATATAATGACAGTCATCTAAACATAGGCAGTAAATTTAGCTATTATTTCTGGTAATTGATTTTTTGTTGTTCAGCGTTGGGTGACTGTTTACAACTGGGTGGGAAGAGGCAGCTGAGAACCATTTAGTCCCAGAGACAACAGTGGGGATGACAACCACCACCTAACTAGCTGGCAATATTGATCTTTGTTTTATTAACCAGCTCACTAGCTGAGTGAGTAACAGCTTACACTGGAAAAGTAACAGCTTACACTGGAAAAATCTGCAGAAACAGTCTAGCAGAGTAATGCTGAGTTTATGTTGCCGATGGGGCAGAGAAGTGTCATCTGGTGTCACATTGTAGAATTGGTGTAAAGCAGTGATGTTATGTGACAAATAGTTATGTGCAGCCATGTAAATGTTGCCATGGTAATGGCGTCCGCTTGGTATTAGTGATGATCAGCTGAGATCTTTGGCTGTCACATTTGTTTATTGTGGAAATCGGGGGGTGGTGGGGGGAGTGACCTCATCCCTCTCAGCCCCCAAAGCTTTGCCCTTGGTTTGGTTATTTTAATTAATATAGGTACATAGTACAGGGGCCAACAGTTCACCCTTTTCATGAATCTGTTTGGTCCTTGGTTTCTCACTCCATTTTAAAATCAATGTATTTGAATACAATGTCATCTCAGTCCCTGATGGTGTAATGGTCAGGCGTTCCAATGCTTTTGTCCGTATAGTGTAAATCCTATGAAATCCTCTTTGCAATAAGATGTTGATCCTTCGTACCTCCATAAAGGGGTAGCTGTTGGGGGACGAGAGAGAACAGGTTAAGTGTTGAATGACTGAGCAACTGGGAGTGTGGAAGTTTCCGTCAGAAGTTGCTGTGATGTATGCCCCCAGGCTGTGTGTGTGGTTCTGATGACAGTCCCTTGTTGATGCTAGGTTTACCAAACCCTGCCTACCTTACACCTTACATATCACAGCTGCACACAGAGCATGCTTTAAACTGCCTGTGAACTTTTGTTTGTCTCCTCAGAGACCAGGATGCCATTCTGGAGCCAAAGTTGTTGGATGCGTTCATTTAGGTAGGGGGGCTCCTCATGAGCGCGTGTTACTCGTGACTCGGCCTCATGCGTAATTCAGTGTGAGTAAATAATTGATTCGATGAGAGGAATGCCTACACACAGACAGAAAGGCAGATTCAGGAGGATCAGCTTTTAACAGGAAATGATGTAGTAGTTTACATGATGAGCATGAACACTACACTCACATTCCTTCTACTGAACGCTTTGTGCTTATCTAGTATTTATTGCCTCCCCCATGGAGTGGCCTGATGACGCATGCTGAATTTTATTCGACACCTGTATTTATTTATTACTACTCACATGGCATCTAAAACAGCTTTAGATGTTGCATCAGCTTACATCAGGTGTGATGTGAGATGCAACAAACTGAAGCAATCTCTGATGGGGCTCCTGATTGCTGCAGCTGTCTAAGCTTTGGCCTTATTATTGAGTGATTTTGATCCCTGCAGCCGTCTGTGGCCAGGAGTCCAAGAGACCACAGTTGGCTTCACTCTCTCTGGGTGGGTTGGATGGCCCTTGCTCTCCCCATCACTCAGCACAATGCTGCCCAGCACTGGCATGAAGACACAGAACAGGCAGTTAGCGCTCTCCTCCAAGCATGTTAAACTGTCTTCAGTTCTGAAAGATGCGTGTCTTCACGTAACTCAGAACACGCATGTGATAGCCTTCACCATCCCATTGTTGGTGGTGTCATGCATTGGGGGGAGTCCTAGTTTGAGGGAGTCCTAGTTTGTGGGATCAATTGGAATTGAGTAAATAGACCATATTTATTACATACACTGATCAGCCATAACACTAAAAGCACCCAGCTGCTGTTGTGTCAGTTCCCCTTGTTTTCTCTGACTCATCAAGGCTAGACTTCAGAAGAACTCTGAAGGTGTGCGGTGGTATCTGGCACCAAGAAATTGTTAGCAGATCCTTTAAGTCCTGTAAGTTGGGGCCTTCATGGATCAGACTAGTTTATCCAGCTCTTCTCACAGATGCTTGATTCAGCTGAGATCTGGAGAATTTGGAAGCCAAGTCAACAAGTCAACGCATTACACAGACCTTTCTGAAACAATTTTTGCGGTGTGGCATGGCATTATCCGGTCATTAAGGAAGACTCTTGCCATAAAGGAGTGAGTCTGATCTGTAGCATTGTTTATGTAGGTGGTATGTGTCAAAGTGTGTATCCACATGAATTCCAGAACCCGAGGTTCGTTGCCAAGAGCGTAGCTATTCTTGGGGATCGAACCAGATGTGCGAGCCTTCCCTCCCAATGAACATTAGTGACCTTGGGCACTCATGACCTTGTTACTGATTCACTGGTTGTCCTTTTATACACCGTTTTTGGTTGGTACTAACCACTACTTACCAGGAACACTCCAAAAGACCTGCTGTTTTGGACATTCTGTAACCTAGTCAACAATCACAAGTTGGTTAAAGACACTCAGAACCATTTTTTCCTGCTTACAACACATCAACTTCAAGAACTGCTTTGCCATTGTAACAAGATATTCCATGTTATTTACCTCACGTGTATGTGGTTTTAATTTGTTGCCTGATAGGTGTATATGTATTCTGGCATTCTACGTATCACTAATGAACACAGCTGCAGGATGCATCTTGGAAAAGATGGAAATATAGAAATTAGCTATACAGGCTTCATAGCAAACGGGGGAGGATATCTCTCCAGTGATCGAATGAAGAAGGTTTCCAGGGTGGGCAGTCATGGGGGTGGAGGCCTCCATTAAAAAATCACTTCTTAATTGCAGCCCTTGGCATACACCGCTTCTGCACAAGTTTAATGATTTAACAGCCAGTTCCACAGCCTTGCATTACTCCTAGACATTTCTCATATATTCATATTACAGGAAAACTCTCAGATCTGCCAGCACTTCCCAGTTGAGCATACTTGAACACCTCGACAGGACCGAGGGATGTGTTCAAGTAGGTCAACTGCCTTAAGGTGAAGTTGGCACTTCCTACTCTGACGCTTCATTCTCTCACATAGTCGGAAGCAAAGAGTCGCTTTTTAGTGCTTTTTTGGAGCATTTTGTACCAGCTGCCATTGAGTTAGTCTGAGTAAATGAATACAGGGATTGAGGATCAGCTACGGTTTCATACACAATGTAACGATGTATTATGCTTGTCTATGCTGTGATTGCCGGATGAACATGTGATTTAGGGATGGGTGGTAACCACCCATTTATTGATTTATTTTTCATTCTTTTAAACCATTTCCAAATATTGAACAAGTGATCATAAGTAAGTATAAAATTACATATGAGCCTTTTGTGCTTTCCCATTCTGCATTACTTCAAAACGTTAATTTTGCTTACACGGTCAACATGTAAATTAACACAGCGTACAATTTTTAGGCTTGTAGATCCATCTGTATAACAGATTAAATGTAGAGCCATCTGCATAACAAGTGCCAAATATTAAACATTGCTGCTAACTAGGAGAAACTAGCATGTTTAATTTTCCTCTCTTTCTATTGTTGTCATCTATCAGTGAAGAGACACACCGCCAATCAGTGAGCCCCTCTGTGTAAGTAAATGAAATATGTTTGTTTGGCAATTTACTACACAAATGTGGGATAAAACCTGAATAGTGTGATATGAAAGTATTTCTGTCACACTGTGATTTATACTTTTAGATCTACCTAAAAGAAATTAACTGACATTAACCTGAAGAGCATTAAAAAAGACAGACTTCATGCAATCTAATAAAACTCTGGCCTGGGTGATATGGTGTATGTATGTATGTATATATATATATATTTATATATATATTCACATTTTGATGATAGACAGTACAAACCTCTATACATTTATTCATTGAAATGGGTTAGAAAAGTGATTTTTTCAACCATCATTCAGGCAAATAAGCATTTATCAACCCCTTAAATGTCCAGAACCTATCAGTAAGTTGAAGGCTCCATTCCTCAATCTTTACTCCTGTAACTTCAGAGTAATTCAGGTAGATTGCATGTAATTATTGATTAATAGAATTTAGGATGTAGTAGGGCTCTGAATTTAAGGGGTGGAAGGAGTGTGTGTGTAGAGTAGTAAATTGGTAATGACACTTTTTAAAATGACATTAATTTTCTTACTTTGACCCTTGGTACCACCCATAAATTACATAAGAAATAAATAATATTTTTGCCTTCTTCTGCACATTTACCATTTTGTAGGTACTATGGATAGTGATATGTTTATTTTCAGAGTACAGTGAGTCATTTGCAAGCAAAACCCAAAGGAGTTTTTTGAGTATTAGAGAATATAAATGTTGAGCCTGTTAGAATTGAGACTAGAAGCATACATTGACATGATAATTCATGTACAAATTCAAAGAGTTTAGAAACTGGATTAAATGGCTTAAAATATATATAATCATAATTAACCTTGCACTACAGGAGCAATACAATACTCTTTTATGTCTATGACATTGACATGAATCATTCTTTGACATCTCAATTCACGTGGTTTTAACGTGATAAGGCTGCCGAGAGATCATAGTAGCCTTTCAGCCCACAGTGGAGACCTTTTTGTTTATTTCTTCAGTCTGGGATATTTTAAGCAGCAAACGAACAGTCTTATTCAAAGATCATCTTTGAATAAATTGTGATGGCTAGTTGACTAGATTAAAGTATCTCCAAAGAAGCAGGTCTTGTGGGGTGTTCCTAGTAAAAGTGGTCCAGAGCAGGACAATCAGTGAACTGGCAACAAGATCATGGACACCCACGGTCATCGATTTTTTTTCTCTTCCCCCTCCCCCTAAGTATATTTTGAGCAGCAGCAAGTACATTAGATCTTTTTCATTTGACTTTAACAAATGTAATTTTTTAAACTCTTTTAACAAATTCCAGTGTGAAAATATTCAGCAGTAAAATTGATCCAGAGCACCACTCCATTCTGTGGTCATTTCCCTGACCTAAACCATCACTTTAGGTCCTTCAGGTGCTTCATGAATAACAACAGATTTAACATTTGCCTTATCTGAATACTTGAATAAATTAACTAAATGAGGATGAATATTCTTATATTTAAGCAACACTTCTGCCCCCTGCTGTACTCCCCCTATGTCCCTGTGAGAAGCACTGCTTCTTTCTGGGATGTTGAACATATTGCTCAGTCTATAACTGTACACCATTAAGAACCTTCAAATTAGATGTTTTTATTCAAGTGACCAGTGAGTGTATGTTCCTATAGCACTGAAAGGAAAAGTAAGTCAAAAGGTGCAAATAGATGTTTTTAAGTGAAAGGACAGTGACACCAGTTACGGAAAGTGTTCTTACGACTTGATTTGATCTGACCTTCTCCTGATTTCACTGGCTTAAAGGCTGCTAGAATATTCTCTCTGAACGCAGAGGCAAAATTGAAACATCAAAATGAATATCTAGTGGGTAATGTAGTCGGGAGGATTCCTGGCATAAAGCATTCCAGTATGTTGTTATTGTTACATTTTCCTAATAAGGGGGGAAGCAGGGGTTGCAGTCTCAGCACCAACTTTAGCCCTTTGATATGGAAAGACAGCCAGAGGCTTCTATTCTATGGTGCGCATGAGGGTGAGCAGCACTGCACAAACAACAAACCTTTGATTAAAACATGCGTGGAAAAAAAAGTGGCATAAAAAAATCATAATCTTTCATGTAAGGTAAATTAAGCCAGTCCATATATAGACAATCAGTGCCTAAGGGCTCAGGGGAATATTATGTCATGCTAAAGAGAGCTGTGACTGAGAGGTCTGCACTACTCTTCTGCATCGGAGTAGAAGCTGGAGCCGTGGCTCAATACGAATTAATCAGATGCGTCCTTTGACTTGTCAAAGTCGTTTTTTTATTCCGATGACTTGAAGATGCTCTTAAATGTTCATTTAAGCCTAATTAAATGCTAGTTAGATTACAAGGAGGCAGAGAAAAGAACTTTAAATCACAAATGCAGCAGGCTGTATTCAGCATTTGAGCACGTGTGAGAGAGAGTTCGTAGCTATAAAATTGTCAGTGAACAATAAAAGGTTCACTAATGTGCCACAAACCAAACCACAAGAGTCATATCTGCCTCAGTGACAGTCACTTCTCTCCTGCACGGCACCAGCTCGACCCGACGTGACTCACCTTGGTTTTTCTTAAGGCAAATGTATTACATGGTACCAAGACATTTTGGACAATGCCATGCTTCCAACTTCATGGACACAGTTTGGTGAAGAACCTTTTCTATTCCAGCATGACTGTGACCCAGTGCACAAAGCAAACTACGTAAAGACATGGTTGGATGGTTGGATGACTTTGTTGTGGAAGAACTTGACTGGCCGGCACAGAGCCCTGACCTCAACCCCATCCAACACCTTAGGGCTGAACGGGAACAGAGATTGTGAGCCAGGTCTTCTTGTCCAACATTAGTGCCTGAGCTCATAAATGCTGTACAGAATGAAATGGCACAGATTCCTGGAGAAACTCTCCAAGATCTTGTGGAAAGCCTTCCAAGAAGAGTGGAAGCTGTTATAGCTGTAAAGGGGGGACCAACTACATATTAAGTCTAAGCATTTTAACGCGCTGTCAGTAAAGTCCCTCCTGGTGTAATGGTCACGCATCCCAATATTTTTGTCCATATATTGTTCTATTTTAGTACCAAAGACAGATTAAAAATTGTGGGTCTTTTTTCCCCTACTATGAACATCCAAATAAACATAAGAATTGTCTTCAGCAAATTTTGAGCAAGACCAAATCATTGTACCATCTGTTAACAGAACAATAAATCACTTGATATGAATAGAATCGATGCTGTGGGAAACGAGTATTGAACCGTTTCAAAAGGTTTAGAATTGATATCTCAAACGAGTGGAGAAGGTACCAAATGTGACCTGCAGACTACAGAGACGATTGTCACATGACATGGGATGTCCTTCAGTGCTACTGGGTTTGTCCTGACAATTTCTTGCTGTGTCACCAGCAACACTGAGGGAGTGCTGATTTCAGTGAGAGTAAAGTAATAAATAAACTTCACTCTGTACTCCGTCTCCCCTGAACATGTGATGTGTAGAAGGGACCACAGTGAAATGCTTTTTTTTCCAATGCAGACTTTGATTAATATACGTGACATATACGATACATATATACACATGAATAAACTGTTAAAAAAAATGTAATGTTGCACTTGAATGCAGTATTCTTTTCACTGGTACATACATGCCCTGTGTTAAATAATATATATGGATAAATAAATATATGTGGATATATATGGATACAGCTGTCACTGCACTGATAAAGCATACCACCATGATATACTTCCATATAGAAATTTTGAATGCACCCCTACCAACTATATAGCTAGGCACTGTGATAGTAGTCAGTGACGGTTGGATTCAGCTCTCCACTCCGTAATTGTTAATATGAAAGTTTTATTATGGTGCATTCTACACCAAATCCATAATTTAATATGTGCCTCCTTACTATGAGGTCACTTTGAAAGAATTCCCTAGGCATGACTCCAGCACGACTAAACCAGCTGGCAGTGAATTTTGGGCTGCATCCTCCTTTAGAGGAGACAGCAGGCCATGAGATAACTTCTAAGTACCTTTCTTTTCTTTATATGGACAACTCTATCACACCACACCAAGCATGGCAAGAGAGGCGTGCATTCTGAGAGTGTTAACTGTGCACCCACACTCTTTAAAAATGGATTAAAATGTAGCTAAACAAATGACTGTACTTTGTATTTATTCAGTTGTGTTGACAGCCAGCACAAGCACTTTTGTCTAAAACAGGGACTTATGAGAGCTTGTTCAACTGGGTCATGCTACAGCGTCAAAGCCTGACAATTACAGTGCAAGTGCCCTCTGTGCCCGAAGCCCCACCACCCCCCATTTACTGTTTATAGTGTTCTCTCCTTTTTTCCTTTTTCTCTCCTGTTCTCTTCAAATGTTAAGATTCCATCTCTGAGTCAGTGGCCTGCCAACCAGTTATTTTTGACAGTATGGTGGCTGCCGTGTCATACACAGTGCAGTGGTTGACAGTTTGATACTAAGCGAACATGACACATGCATTACATTTGTACTGAAGTCATCAGGGAGGGCTTGTGCACGGAAATGCATTCCACAAGTGTATGTATATAATTCTGCAGGAGTAGGATTGAGAGGTTGACTAGGTTTGCTTGTTGCTGTGTGATAGTGAAACTGTGTGAATATTCCAGATCATTCAGGCTGAAAAATAATTTTCCTGGATCCTTATTTCAAAATAAAGGTGCTCTCTACCAGCTGATGTGCCCGAAGTCTTTTAGGTGGTTTTGTGATCGACATTGCCCCCCCTTTCAAACTTGCCCAGTCTGAAACCGTGGAGGCCTGTTTCCCATACAGATTAAGCTTAATCTTGGATTAAATAAATAGTAATTTAGCATAGAAAATCCTTTTTAGGCTAAAACTAGGCTTAATCAGCGACCAGAAACCTGGCCTGTAACCGAATAATCAGATACCTGCCTTTGTCAGACCTGCGGGATAAATAAAATGCACCAGATTTACTTATTTATTTATACATTTATTTATTGTCGTGAGCCATCTGTAATGATGAATGATGCGTAGAATTTTTTATGTGGAAATACATACATATGTTGTATATTTCTTTACATGAGTTCATCAAATGTCTGAGGTTTATAGTATTGTGCAAGTATAACAGTACTTTCACTCTAAGGATTCTCAGGTAACCAGATTTACTAACTTGACCAAATGTGGCCTCCTCAACAGTCTCACAGTGGTTGAGGTATTACAACACTGGTGAAAAAAATCCCGCAGGATTCAGCCATATTGAAAATGAATTAAAACTTATATTGAATATCAGTATGCACTATTATCTAATTCAAGCACCTGCTCTAGCAGCTGTGTTTATGGGCTTGGAGATTATAGAGTGTCACCTCTAACTGACACGCATCATGAAGAGAGGCCATTTGAATTACCCTGCTCTTAACCACCAGTTTAAGGCCAAACGATGGGCAGGACCAGACGGATTATGTCCTTTTATAACATAGAGGTGAAGTAGTAAAGGCTGCATAGTCTACTCTGTTTCATTGTTGAAGGTCCAGATGTATGTACATGAGTAGGTTCGATGTGAAATATGCTTCTGTGCGGTCGCAATATGTGCTGTCTATGTGTTTGAAATTGCTAAGGCTGTAGCTAATCATGGAATATCTCAAAAACATGTTTTCTATAGTCCTTCCACGTTTTGTGTGGCAGTGTGAGAATGAGAAATCCATTTCTGTTTTTCAACGCACACAACGTGAACAGAAGGTGTCCTAACTGGACCTCAAACCTGATGGAAAGGTTTGAGCACATCTGGCCCTCAGTGAAGGGCTCTGGAGTGTAACATTGCAGCAGGAGAGGAATGAAGTACATGTTCTTTAATTATTATTGCAGATTATCATAGATACTTATGTGTCACTACATAGGGGTGGGCATCATAATTCGTGGCCAGAGTGGATTGTTACTGATGACTGAAATTGGGCCGAAAATGGGCATGCTGAGTGGCAGACCTTAATGAGCAGAACTCCATACAATAAATAATTGCATACAAAATATTTTTTTTAATCAGGATCATCAAGATTGACGTTTGCCCTCTTCTGACAACAGGACATCATTATGGGGCACCCCTGCTTAACTCGACTATGACATCAGTAAGGGCTGAACTGGTGCGCTTAACACAAAACATCATCATAGTGAAAATAACAAAATTAATGAAAAGAACTGTTTTATGAAAAGAACTAATGAAGAACAGGAACCAAAACCACAAAGAATTTTTTGTGGCTCCAATGCCATTGCTGTAACAAATATGTTATTAAAAGTTATACATGTTATATAATACATTTAGAATAATCTTGGATATAGGGATGTAACAGTACAGAGAGATTAGATCACTGTAGAACACTGTACTTTTATAATGTTGAATGCTCTACTAAGCATTATTTTAAAGCTCATTTTTTAAAGCTCGTTTTTACTGCATCAAATCGAGACAACACATCTGACTGAACTGAATAATACATTTTGAAAAACGATATACTGCAAACGATCAATATTAGCATCATTCACAAAATGTTCCTATCGTTTGATTCCTGCATGTACTGAAGGAATAGATGAAGAGAAAGACCTTCAGTTCCATATACTGCCCAGCACAGAGACAAAAAGGACAAAAAAAGGACGGATCAGCATTTAGATGTAGGAAGCTGAAGGGATGAATTGATGATGTGCTGCTGGGGAGGCGGGACAGTTTGTTTTATGGATTGCTGGAACGCTGGTGACTGGGTAGAAAAAAGTCTTGCTTTCATCATGTCGTTCCACTTTTGTTTGACATAATCCCATCACAGCTGAGATTAACCGTCTCAAAACAAAAAAAAGTCCTAGGTTAGGCTTCTGGAATCTACTGTCCACTGTTGCACACACACATCATTTATGATACAGCTTCATGTTGTGGTAGGTATGTAGTGACAAGCAGATTATAAAAAGAACATATCAGTGTAAAAATCCACAAAAAGCAATCTTGCAAATAGAATCACACTAAAAATGTGTATCAGGACTAAAGCTCATGTGTCGTGTGAGGATGGTAGTGCTCATTGTTATGGTTGGCACAGCAACAGGCACAATGCCAGGCCAGTCCCCTTGGCATTTCATCTCATTCCCCTACCGCCCTGCTTACTTATGCACCGCCATGGCTGGACAACAGTTGGGTTCTTTGAACAGTTGCCATCGCTAGCAAATGCCATGCTAGGAGCATGTGTGTGTGTCTCTGTGTGTATGTGCGGGTACGTGAGTGCCAGTGAGGCATTTGATCTGAAGATGAAATAGTCCCTCCACACACATCACAAGTAGATCAATAAGATAACATGCTTATCCTGACAGTGCATTAAATGCAGTGTGATTTAAAGGGACCGGTTAGTAACACTTAGTGGAAAAGGGACATTTGGCACGATCTCCCTCTCTCTCTTTTTCTCTCTCTTTCTCTTACAGGCGCAGAGTCACACACATGCTCAAGCACACATACACGCAGAGCCTGGGGATTACTGTGTATTATGTAACCCCCCCCCACACCACCAATGCAGACATCCTCTTGGGGACATTGCTTTCTAGCTGCCTGTCGTAGTCTAATCCGGATGGCTCTTGCCGTGGGCAGAGACAGAGACTGATAGCATAGCTGACATAGTAAAGCACTACATGCTATAACCACTGAGAACTGGACACATGAGGTCAAACATAGTATGTTTTTATGGGATTTGATGGACTGTTTATAGAGGCTAAGCGCAGTAGATGATGCTGGAAAAACCTCTCACTCTCCAGATATGCCGTGGGAATGCAGTTTGCTCTCATCCGGGATTTCCTCTCTTATCGCCCCCAAACCTATCTGTGTGATCATTGCCCTGAGGGCCACATTCGGTCACAATAACATCTTGTGCTGCCATCAGTTTTGATGAAGCATCACAAACAAACAAAGGTATTATGCAATTCTGTAGAATGCCTGACATTACTTATGCATTATGAGCGAAAAGTGAAACGTGGATGAGTTCATCGTTTTATCACTAATGGACGGGAATTGCTCTGCTTTCATTCTGTTAACCAGCTTTGCTGAAGGTTACTGTAGTACGGTGTTTGGACTAGTACATATGCAGTACAAAATTCAGTCGACATTATATGTTATGAAGTGAAAAGCTGAAGCAAGACTTTCATCTTAAAGCTGGTTTTAAATATTTATATGAAAACAGTTAGCAAGCGTTGTTGCATGATGTTTTGGCAGAACTCTCCGTCACCTAGTTTTTTGGAGTGTTTGAATGTGGAGGAGGGTTGGAGGGGTAGTACATAAGTATGTCTCAGTCCCTTTAGAGACATTTATTATGGTTGACTAGCATTTGGAAGGAAGCAGATATCCACTGCTGCAGTCTGTTCCAGCCTCCTCGTTGTTTCAGGATGATTAAAATCTCCACATATTTAAACTCTGTATATTTAAACAGCACCCAGTAAATAGTAGAACTGGCTTTAATCCAACGACCTGTTTCGGTATCAGTCTGATAGAAGCAGAAGATGGTGGATTGGATTTTGATGTAAGAAAAGAACAAATCCGAACAAATCTATCCTAAAATATCACAGAATTGCTTATAATGTAGCGCGACATCCTGTACAATAAAGTAAAGTTGGTCTTATCATAAGAACATATAAGAAGATAAAATAAGAACATAAAGCAGGTAACTATTATAATTAAGGTTCCAGTATTTGAAATAAAATCTATTTTACTGGCTGGGTATTTTGCTTTGTAGAGTAGTAGCTGGTTCTTGCATGATAATTTAAATGGCCTACAAATGTAAAAAACAATTTACCTTTTAAAATAGTTTATGATAGTTTTGAGATAAGAGTTTGGCCTAAAACATTTATTGTCCAGAAGTACATGCAGGGCATTTTACAGTCAGTGATCCATTATTTTGCCATTAACAACAATATGCATATACAAGCTCACATAGAGATGTGAATTGACTTTTGGCTGGTAAATGAACTGGCTAGATTACGAACTTTGGTTTCTTTGATGACGATTGTGTATCAGTAATTTTTTTGGATCATTTATGAATGTATGATCAGTAGTTTCACAGTGTTTTGCTTGAATTGAGCTATTGAGCTTAAAACACAATACAGTACTTACAATGCAAACCTACCCCCTGATGCTGTGGCCAACGATTGGCACGCTGAGATTAATAGAGCAGCTATCTGCTCTGACAGAAGCCCACTCCATGTGACAGCTACAGTGTCAAGACCAGGTATTAAGGAAGGGTTGGGGGGGGCAGCATTTCACGGTCTGGGAGAAGTTTCTGGCTGGCAGTTTTACACACACACACACACACACACACACACACACACACTGGGTATGTCTGGAATCTCTCCATACAAGTCTCTCTGTGCTCTGTGTGTGTGTGTGTGTGTGTGTATGCTTATGCATGAGCTGATTAAAACCAGTCCGACTTGATGAGAATGGCACGAAGCAAGTGCTTTTTTCCTTTAAGCCTGGCTGTGAAGAAACATTTCTTAGTCATAACGATGGTTCACATTAATCATTCATTCATAAGTCATTTGAACAAGATCTTGCTTTTTCCAGACGGGGTGGACATGAAGGGGCAGATGTATATTTAATAAAGCCCATTTTTTCTGAAGGTTAATGGTCTGGCTGGTGATCAAAACAGTTTTTAATGAGTCATTAAAGGTGTGAGCAGATTCTGAACCAAAGACTTTAGGTCTGGTATTAACTCAAACCCTAATGGTAAATCCAAGCAATTTATGTTTCATTAAAGCCCATTCTGTCACCAAATTGTCTGTTAAAGCCCTTTGTCACTTGCTGTGTAAGTGTGTAAATACAACCAACCAAAAAATCACGAGATGTATGTACAGTGTACTTGCATCAGAAGAGGCTTTCAACTGTTTTTCTGTTCCCGTGTGAGCTTCCAGCACAGAACAGGCAAATTACCTATGCCTCTCACTCCCCATGGCGACGAGTATGCTCTCCTTGACTTTCAGTTTCATTTATGAACATCCCCTGACATCTCAGATGGAGTCAATGCCATTCTGACCTCTCTTTCAGTATCTTCACACTTCTCTCTTACTCCTTGTATTTACACATTTACACAGCTCACTTGTGCATTGCCCTGTTTTGCAACGTGCTGTAACATGCTTCATGTAATGTGATATTGCTACACAATAAAGACAAAATATCATACTCTTACATGGAAAAATGCAAGCGAGCACTCGATCTTTCTGTGATAGTTCTGCACCGGATAAAGTAATGATTTTTCAGACTGCGTAAGTGCCTGTGATTTGACGAACTCTCCGAGACCACTCGTCAGAAAATTGAGACCCGATGTGCAGGCAGAGAAAGACCCATGGCTGGAATATGTGTTGTATGATATTGCAGAAATGGCCGTCATTCTCTTGACAGTGATATTGTTAATCCTTATCATGATATGGCCTTTTCAGTACTGGGCTGCAATATGTAAATAAGCTCTCTAACCAATTGCAGTGCTTTTCCTGAGCAAGTTACATAATCAAACCACGTAAATAGTACAGCCCAGTTTACACCAGTATTCCACTTCCCATGAGACTGAGTGCTTTGTGACAAAGCTTGCCCACAAAGCCTCTCATCTGCAGGTACTGGTGAGCTGAGGAAATCTGATTTAGAGAGGAGCATCCTCTCAAACAGCCTGGTTGAGTGACGGCTGCTGTAAATTGCCCGTTCCGTGTAGGATCAGCCTCGGAGCTTGAAGCTCAGAGGTGAAAACCATCAGCTGACAGTGAACTGCTCATGTGATGTGGTGCTGAGTCTAGCTCATTTAATGCAGAGCTGTAGAAATGTGTGAGTGGACACTGGGGACATAAAGGCCAGATAAAGCTACATATGCCTCTAGGCGATGCACCTTGTAGCTTGGGTGAAAAAACATAGCCTCCCCCCTTCAACCTTCAACTCTGGACACTTTATAGAGAGAGTGAACGAGGGGAGAATGGAAGACCACCAGGGCCACTCTCATTCTTTCTCTCTCTCTGTCTGTCCATTGTATTTCTGGACAAACTGTTTCTATTATAAGGTAGTGTTCACATTGAGCCATCAGCCGCTACTACCTGATCCAAAGTGACAGACCACAGAGGCAGCCTAGCTTTCCGCTTCAAGTGCTCTCTCTCTCGCTCTTTCTCTCTCTCTCTTTCTATCTTCCTCTTCTTTCTGTTTTTGCTCTGCTGTTGCTTTCACCGTCTTCCCTCTTTGGACTGAATGGCATCTTATAGATTCACTGAATTGCTTTCATGTCCGAGGACATACCAGATTCCTCAGCTGCTTTTCTCTTGTGTGTGACTTCTAATATATACAGCTTCGGCAGATCCCACTCAGAGTCAAAAGGTCTCCTTGTTGTGTGATGTGTGTGCAAGTGTTGCTATGGGTTACATGCCCCAGGGTGAAGCAGAGGCGAGTAGTGCTGAAAATATGGGAGCCATTTTTTCTCTGTGTGTGTGCATCCCCGTGTACGCACTGTGCAAGCATGTGTGTGTGTGTGTGTGTGTGTGTGTGTGCACAGTGCAAGCATGAGTATGTGTGCGTGTATGTGTGTGTGTGTGTGTGTGTGTGTGTGTGTGTGTGTGTGCACTGTGCAAGCATGAGTGTGCGTGCGTGTATGTGTGTTTGTGTGTACATGAGCATGTATAATGATGCACTCTTTCTTCCATTACTGATAATGTGTTTAGAGATGCATTAGGTTTCAGTACTATGTCATTTTCAACATGTCAGTCTAGCATCTAGTTTATCTCCATACATTGTGCGGGATGCTGATCCTCTGCTAATGGTGACAGTGAAGGTCACCAATAGCATCTGCACAGCTAAACCTTTAAATGAGCACCATTCAAATTATAGATGACTGTAAAAACAGTGTTATGAAACCTATGAATTTTGATGAATAGCAGTATCTACTTCAAACATTCCAGCCCTGGTTGCATAGCTGGAGATACATTCCATTGTAAGAGAGAGAAAGGAGAGGCTGGAAGTAATGCTATAAGAATCCTATAAAAACTTATTACTGTTATATTTTCCAAATAAATTATAGTATCAGATGATATGCAAGTTTGCATCAATGCAGTTAATGAACCCATGCTTTCTGTATACTTGTACTCTATGGTAAAAGAATATATGTCTTGATTTCATTGAAATAATATTATTCTCTTAAAATTACATCTAAGAGGGAGGCCATTTTCAGTACCAAAAGTATAATTTCTACGGTAAACATATCCGAGATACAAATAAACATTGTTCTTGTTCAAAAATGCAGATTGTGGCATTCAAACGTCAACAGTAAAAATGAATAAAAAATAAATAATTTCACACTTATATGAAAAATATTAGTGAGGCAGTGCAGCTGTTTAAAAGTCCTTTACATGTTCACGTTCAGAAATCAGGAGGAAGGCCGTCTAAAGTAAAGTGTGGCTTCTGTTCAAAGTGGCACGAGAGAGAGGACCTTAATAGGCAAATTCTTAATTCTGTTGAAACATATTAGGTGCTTTATTAGGCCATTATTAAGCTCTTTATGGTAACAGCTGTTGAACTTAGCTTAGTCCTCCTGGCTATTAAGTTCAAAGTTCAAGTTCAAGTTCAAAGCGTTTATTGTCATATGTACGGAGAAAACAAAAGTGACATTTTCTCTGTGCAATG
>JBBJLS010000109.1:20769670-20781626 GCA_037577275.1 Bryconaethiops microstoma
GACTCCCATGCAAACACACACACACACACACACACACACACACACACACACACACACACACACTGATACAACATAAGTAGAGCTCAGTCATTCCTCACAGATGGTCAGTAAGCACTCGAGGAAAGAGGTTAAAATTAGCTGTGTGTGTGTGAGACACTGAGATGGAGAGAAGAAGCAATGAGAGAGAAAAGACAGATGAATACAACACAGATAGAATGACAGAGAGGCTCCATAAAGCCCCACTTCCATTACAGACAATGAGATGGGTAGTGCTGGGTGAAAGGACAAACTCGCCTGTGTGCTGAAGGTGAAAGCTTTATTCAGCTTACAGTGCCCTTCCGATGTATTGACTCAGGTGTGCTCAACCCGTAGATCTCACAGTTATCACCAAAGATAACAAGAATAGTATAGGTCAGTTTTAATTATTACTTATAGCGCCTTGGAAATGTGGGTTTTAAAAACACAGATTCTTTTGATTGATGTGGCCTCAAAAGAAATGGGGGGCGGAGTTGGAAGTGAACTCAGACCTGTCAAAATAGAATGTGAGCTGTACAGCAAAGTGAAAA
Source organism: Bryconaethiops microstoma (assembly GCA_037577275.1). NCBI lineage: Eukaryota > Metazoa > Chordata > Actinopteri > Characiformes > Alestidae > Bryconaethiops > Bryconaethiops microstoma. The sequence goes on from JBBJLS010000109.1 coordinate 20,770,237, forward strand.
AATAACTCTCCACTTCTATGAACTGATCAAGATAAAATGAGGATAAATATACCAAATCAATTCAAGAATTTTGGGGGTAGAGGGGTTAATAATTGTATAAAAGTAATAATAACAAAAGTAGTCATTTTGTTTCAGAAATAAAATTCACTTTCTTGACTTTCTTGATTTTTCATATTTTAGTTTAAGATTAAGCTGATAAAAAAGAAAGCCATTCTTCATAACATTTTTTCTTTTTCGTTACTAAGGGTGTCAATAATTTTGGAAATACACTGGTACATTAAGGGATATGGTCCTGCTATACCTTTAATTGTGAAGCAGGATTTTTTAAATATAGTTTATGTATAATTTTTTTTGTTTGACGTTGACCATCATATTCCAAACTTTGACTTATTACAGCAAGAGCAGCAAGAATTCTGTTTTCTGTGTTTCTTTATGTACTGTGCCTGACCAGCAGCATGTGATTTATTAATGATTCAGTCCAACACTGCAGTCTGCACAGCTGCCATATGGACTCAGAGTGTTTTAATAGCGCTAATTGAGGTATTGGAAGAACGTGTAGGTCTAAATCAGTTTGATTTGTTTACCTAGGAGACTAACCTCAGATGGATCTCTTTCAAAGCTCACTTTTTTCTTTACTTCTAACAGGCAAATATCATTATGTAATAACTACTTCTTTAATTTCCTTCTCATACATCTCTTCTTTTTCCTGCAGCCCTTCCTCTCGAAGTCTCTGCATCTTCCAAAAGAATATGTAATGCGTAGAATCGGTCTATTCTGAAAGCATCTCTCATGTTCTAATGCCCCATAACATTTTTTAATACTTTGATCAAGATGTTTAGGCACTGTGTTGCTCCAGACCAAAGTGCTTCAAGCTATGCTTTCATCAGAAACTCGAACTCTTACCCCTGCATAGCAGCCTTACAGACAACCTGCCTGTGATTTAAGCCCTTTTTGCATTTATGTTTTGAAAAGAATATGTTCTAACAAAGTCTATATGTGAGCAAGCAAAGTAGGGTTTACATTGGTATGTGAGCAATCTAGTAATTATTTTGTCTTTTAATTGACTTTTACCGTTCACACCCAGACAGAATTCTAGAACACACTTTGGGATTCTTGGCACTTTTCAGACACTGTTAACAAAGCATTTTATCATCAACAAGGCGAAGAAACGCTAAAGGTCCATTTTCTTTTAAGTGTATATTGTCACTCATCAGTACGAAATCACCAAGGGATAGAAATCAACACACAGCTGTGAGCTCAGGAACTGAAGGGAAAATGGGCATTGTTGTTATAATTGATTTTGATGAATATATTTTTTAATAATTATAATTGAGTAATTGTGACAGCTGTGATTCAAATAGGAGCATACTTCACACAGCTATCTAAGCTTTCTTCCTGTCAATAGCATTCATTCCACTGCAGTAGCACAGCCATTTATGACCAGGAGTCCAAAAGAGCATATGGATAGCCTTTCCCTCCCGCATCATTTTGTACAAGCCTGTGAACATGGGCGCCAGTTAGTTGGCGTTACAGAATTGGCAGACAGCGTTCTCTGTTGTTTTAACAGAAGTTCGAAAACATTTGATGGCTCTTCACATGTCTCAAAGTAAATATGTTCGCTTTCTCAGCTCAGTAGCTTCGTGTGATGCGGGAAAACCTAGCTAGTGGATGGATATGACTAAATTGAAATGGAAAAAGTGGGTAAACATGTATATAGCCTGCTTCACACTTTGGATAATTCAGTTGTTACTTTTTATTAAAACTATTTATAGTTTAACAATAAGCCTTTATTGTTAAACTATAACAGGCCTTTAACAATAAATGCGACCCGATGCTTCCTTTATACAGTGCTAAACACTGCAGTACACAGAAAACTCTAGTTCCGCTAGACGCAGTATGAATGCACAAATGGCCAAACTTCTGTGAGGGAAGATTTTATTGAGTTAAAAGGAGAAAAAGTATCTGTAAAAAAGTTTTTTTGTTTTTTTTTTAAAGGAAGACATCACTGTTAAATACAATAAACATCCAACTCCAGATCATTTATAAGCATTTTCAGAAATAAGACACATACCTATTGCAAATAAAGATAATTTGAAAATGTCTGGGAAGCAGCTTCTAATCTATTTGACAGTGGGGCCTCCCTATGGTAAATCATCGTTTCTTCTGAATGAGAATAGTGTGCAATTATCAAAACTCGTTCAGACTCTTGCCTACAGGCAGCAGAGGACCCCTCATAGCTGCAGTCCTCCCGCAGTAATGATGAACTCAGGTAGCTTATTGATTGAATGTAGCAATGCGATTTTCTGAAACTCAGCTGGGCTTCACGTTAAAGATTGTGGAAATTTACTTTGGTCTCACCATGAAGAGGTTACACAGTGGGGGTCAGCTTGTGCTAGTCAGATTGTACCTTTTTTACCCTATGATCAGGGCTTTCTCTCTCTCTCTTGCTCTCTCTCTCTCTGTAAAGAGATAAGTCATATTGCACAGCTCTTGAAACACAGTATTCAAAGCTGGAAACAACTTCCTCCATAGCCACGGGATCTTCATGGACGTTTTGGGTGTTGCTGCTGCGATGATAGAGCGATGTTGAGTGTTATTCTTTCTGAATTGACTGAATAAATGAGGGTGGAGAGAGAAAGACAAGGAATGAGCAGGGGGTCCACACAGGCCTGATTTAAGCTTTGTCTTCTTGTTGGTGTGTCTGCTTCTTCTCGGGAGTGTGTGTGCTCATGCCCTCTACTTGGTTGGCCAGTCTCAGGGGTTTTGCCTCTCACTGCAGCGCCCAGCTCCGTGCAGATAAACACCAGAGAGGATGCTGTGGGTGCATGTTATTTCACCCTGTATGGCCCTGAAAATGACCTCTAAAGCATAGGCTGGCACTTGGTGTGTTGTGTAATGTCACTAGCATAAAGCCACATGCTGTGTAAGTGAAATACTGTAGCTAGAATACCAGTGAAAATGTCTGTATTCAATACATTCTGTAATTTCTTCATTTTTCTAATATTGTGCATGTTCAAATACAGTGTTTGTCCAGAAGTCTGGACAGCTTCGCCTCTTGTCTGAAGTCATGGGTAAATCAACAGAGTTTGCACTAACAGCCACTATTATTCTGTTAATTACTAGTTGTTCCCAACATAATTGGAGAACTGATTAAATATTTATAAATACTGTGCCATATTTTCCTGATTTCTTTTGTTTTCGGGTGTTTGTCAGATCTCATTGTTTCAGACATTTTATATAAAAAAAAAACAAAGAACAGAAAAAACAGTATATATTTATGAGAGAGAGAGAGAGAGAGAGAGAGAGAGAGAGAGAGCAACAGAGCAAAGCAAAGCCAACCATATTCTCTGTTCTCTTGGACTCCCAGCCTTGGCTGGCTGGGGTTTTACTAGGGATCGAAATCATGGTCACTTGTGAGCCCTTTCATGTCTTCTAACCAACATTTTGGTGGTAGTATAATGGTATGGGAAGGCTTTTCAGCTTCAAGGCGACTTGCCATAATTAGCAGATCCATGAATCCTCCTCCAGAGAATCCAGCATGAGAATGTCCAATCACCAGACTTTGATCTGAAGTGCCTGCTGGGTTATGCCGCAAAAAAAGAGGCAAAGCGCAAGAGCATATCTAGTGCTAAAAGGCACAAAAGAAACAAAATTAAAATTTTGGAGTGGCCTAGTCAAAGTCCTGACTTGAACCCCATCAAGATGCTGCGCCAAGTCTTTAAACGGGCAGTTCATGCACGAAAGCCCTCTAATGTAGCTGAATTAAAGCAATCCTGCAAAGAGTGTGCCAAAAATCCTCCACTGTGATGTGAAAGACGAATCTCCAGTTATAGGAAACTTTGCTTACAGTCATTGCTGCTCAATGTATGTCCATTGTGTATGAGAATCTAAAACCAAATGACAAATGTGCATAAATAGAGGAAATAGGTTTTCTTGGCATGGAATTTTGGTATCTTTATATTACTTATTGAATAGTACACTATTAAAGGCAATCAGGATATATATATATATATATATATATATAAATATATATATATATATATATAAAAGGAATTATGAATATTTTTGGTGCATACATCTACAAATATCTTAAAAGTACAAGAAAATGTTGTACAAAAAAATGAACTTGTGTCTCATGTAAAGCAGCTTATTAGTGTGTGGTTCTGGAATAGCTGGTGTTGTGCCTCTCTGAGTGAGTGTGATATATTTGTTGTGATGCGGTAATGGTGCTTTTTGGCTTAATGTGTTTCTGCATGTCACTGTGGCTTGTCAGGCTATCTCTCTTTCTGCCCCCAGTCTCACTTCCATGCAAACAGGATCTGGCTTTTCCTTGGTAACCTTGACCGAGTTAAGAAGCTTTCTCAACACCCACTTTGTAAACAAACAGAGAACGCTTCTTATGGCGGGACTGTCCGTTTTTGTTGTGTTGGTCGACTTTCTCTCCCATAATCACTTAAGACACCCAGAAGTGGTCTTAGTCTCACAAGCACACAACAGAGTAATTGGTCTCAACTCCTGAGGGGGTAGATTTGCCAGTAGCTTGCTCGTAATCGTATTACTCTCGTGGAGACGCAATAAAGAGACCAAGAGACATCCCCTGTTTGTTATAGAATCCTGTGCTTCCAAAGACAATAGGAGTCATTTTGAGGAAGTGATTGCTTGTGCACGAGGCAACATCTCTGTTGTCTATAATGCTAGTGTTTTTCTTGTGCATGTGGCCGTACACTGTAATTACATCATAGTCATTTCTAAAAGAGGTGCCGTGGGCTTTTTTAAATGCTTTGTTTGTAGTTCTTTATTTATTTGGGTTTACACATTTGTTGCCCTAGGTTTTACAGGAAAACCATTTGCCTGTCTGTCCATGCTCTGATGCTTTTGTCTTTTTATGCCCATTTTTTATCTTTATGTGCTGGAAACATTGATTGTCATGTATGCTGTTATTCTGGTCTCTCCTAATTGCTTGCTTTAATGAAGCTTTGATTAGATCAGGGAAGCTTGTTACTGTATAATTAGTTCCATAAAGTATCACAGCAATACTTTAATCATTAGAAAGTTTGCTGGGTATTTGTTTTGCCCTGGTCAGAGTTATTGAGGTGTGAGGTTATTCTTAGTAAATGTATTGATAAAGGGCACAGTCAGAACCTCAGAACCACTTAAACAAACAAGAAATTTTGGTGTGGTTGAATTATTTCTGGAGATTGAATGAAAGCCTGAGCTTCGGAATTAGCTGCTGTAGGCCGATGTGTGGTTCCCTGGTTTCCCACTTCCGTGAGTTATTTTCCACAGTGAATATACTGAGACCGTCATTTTAAAGGGAGTCTATTGGTTTTTTTGTTGCAGCAACTGTTATTTCTTTCTTTCTTTCTTTCTTTCTTTCAAATTGAGCTAATGGGAGCTGATCATGGTGGAAAATTCACTGTTATTTCAGACTGGCATACATTTTATGCTGGTACCTTAGGAAACGAAGTTAGGTAGCAAATTTAAATTTGTTCATGGGGATGAATAGATTTTTTGTTGATGTTAAAGCTTGTCTAATCTCTTTGTTTTTTTTCACTGAAAAATCCACAAAATGTGAAGCTTAACCAAGGGTGCCCAAATCTTCACATACTTATATTCACATCTGTACAGATTTCTTTTACAATCCTTCTTTCTTTCTTTCTTTCTTTCTTTCTTTCTTTCTTTCTTTCTCTTTCTTTCTTTCTTTCTTTCTTTCTTATTCTTTTCTTTTATTTACTTGATTTCCTTTCTTTCTTTTGTTCTGCTGCACTCACTTCTGTAAATGAGTGTAGAATAATGACAAGGCACTAATTGGCACATGCACTATTGCTCTCCATCCTCTGTCTGAATTGCCTTTGAGATGCCCTGTTACGATTTTAGCACATCCGGAGTCCACAAACAAAAATCTCCCCATTGGTCTTGCTCTCTTAGAATCCCATTTTGGTCTTTAAGGCATGTCAAAAGAGCTTTGACGTGCACATCGCTATGGCATTGTAATCAGATCAGCATGCTAACACACTGCGACACCTCACCCAAAACGCAATGGCACAGTTGCTGAATACTATCACTCACTAAAGTGACAGCTCTTCTCGCCTCCTTCACTATCCATTTCATCTGTCCCTCATCCCTTGTTGTTTCTCCTCACCAATAAGCACCTGTCACTACGAATATGAGCATGGTCGAGCACGTGCAATCATATACCAATTACTGTGCTTGGAAGCGTTAGCTAGAGCCCACTGCCATTGATTTAGCATGCTAAGCACACCTTGCATGTTCCACTGTGCTAACCTTGGGGCCACCTGCTTCGTTTGCACAGGTTTGTCTCTGTTTATTTTTCAGATGTGTGCTGCAAAGGAAGGAAAATGAGAACTTGACGGACCAGAAGAAGAGATTATTTTGGCTGTGCCCAGAGGAGTTAAATACAAGGGATGGTCCATGACGTAATTGAAGACACACTGGAATCTTAAGTAGAATGTCTGGTTGCAGCCAGCACATGATGTGTGGCAGTGGTTTCTGGGCCACTTCTAGAGCTTTAAAATGGTAAAATGTTGTCTCCCTCCACCCTGATATAACTGTACTTATGTGTCATGGCACCAGTGAGATGATTCTGTCACTGCTGCAGTGCTTTTGGGAAGCATTTGGCTCTCCTCCAGGTCTTCATTCTGTGCCCACCAGTGTCCATGCATTTCTAAGTACTGACTTGACTCAATCACATTTGGCCATGTAAGAAAATGCTTATTTTTTGCATGCATAGGAGGTTCAGTTCCTACTCCTTAAGGTAAAACATTCAGTTTCAGAAAACATAAGAGCCTGACTGTGGCTGTGGAATCACTATATGAATGGTTTCAGGTCTCAGCAATATCACAACCCTGGATACGAGGTTGCTCCATTAGGGCAACCTGGTTCTGGTTCTTAACATCCTAGAATAATATCAGTGCTGTGTTCAAGTTAAATTACTGAATAACAGACAAAAGATAGACATATATAGACACCTACATATACGTACATACATACAGCAGGGTTCAAAATATGAGACTAAAAAATCTCAGAATTTTGAAGTGGTCCTTGGACAAACAGATGTATAGGACACTTATACTAGATACAAAAAACTAGATACAATGTCTTTAGTGGCTGAATTGTTCTGAAGGCCACATGTATTCTTGAAGTCCTGCCTTTAGTGTAATTAGCATAATGTTGACAGACCAAAGTTAGTGAGGTCAGCAGCTTGGCTCAGAGTTGCACACCGCTGGCCAACATTGCTGGTGATTTTTTTATTTATTTTTTGCTCATTGTGTGCCTTTTCTCATGCAGCCACCTTTTTTCAGTTTCTCAAGATATGTTAAATATAGATTTCCTCAGAAAATGATGCAATTCCACAGAGTTAAACCCACGAGAGCAGCCTTGAAAAACAGTGGCCTGCAAATATGTCAGAAAAGCATTAAATAATTGAGGCTACTATTTATAGTAACTTAAATGCAGTTTAACTGTGGCTTTGTTGTTCATTTCACACAAGGATATATATATAAGGTTTTGCTGAGATGTTCAAATACCTTTCAATTAACACTTAAATATCTCAACACAAATAAAATGTTTGAAGGATAAAGAAATTCTTATGAATCAGTGTTGAAGGGTAATGTCAGTGTAACAGAGTTTTTTTGTTTTTTTTTATATCAAACTGCAACACCCTAAATAGAGATGTCACAAGAATGATAAGTCTGTGCTATGGCAAGGCCAAAAGAACATAATAATCGTTTTTCAATGACAGTATCAATATAGCACTAAGCTTTCAGATTTTTACCTGACTGCATACAGAAGAAAAATCACAACCATGAAAAACAATATAATGAAATATTTTACTTTGAGGCAGATTATAAGATACTCAAATAATATTAGACTTTACTGAAGAATTCAATATAAAACAGCAATGTGCAGAGACACATGACTGTCTTTTACAAGCTCCAGTGCCTGTGTTTAAGTAGAGCTGTCCTAAGATGTACTAAACCCTACATGGGTGGGGATACTCAGGTTCAAGTGAAGCTGGTAAATTAAAGTTTTTTCCAAAATTCTCACACATGTTTTTATGCATTTTTGCCATGGTGTTTTATATAGAATATTTCCAAGGCTTCCTTTTATTTTGTCTCAATAGTATTTTCTGAACCCGTTGTAATCATTCATTTAAGCCTGTTTTATGAAAAAAAGCTCTGATTATTTGATTAATCACAAAATAATCAGCCAGCTTCTTGATTACTAATATAATCAAGAGCAACAGCCCTACTTAGTTATTTCTTATTTAGGCTGTACTTTTGGGTAGAATATTTTTCTATAAACCATAGTTTTCTTTGATCAAAATCAGTGTGTACACTCTCATTTTGCTGCTATGTTAACCCCGGGTGACATATTAAAAACCATACTGAAATAATTGTGGTAATTCAGTTAAATAATACTATGAATAATGAAGGCGACTGTTTACAGCTGTGAAGCAGGCTGCCATTGTGCTATTTGTTGTAATTGTTCAGCATTGAGAATCTTTTTCACTGCTATTAGTATTGACTATTAAAATTCTTGTATTTTGATACCTCTAATGGTGGAATACAAATAGTGGTGTAACTATAGAAGCACGGAGTTAATCACAGACTGCTTCTAACCAGTAATGTGCCCATGCTATTCAGCTTGTTGATTAAATATTGGAGTTTGGTTGATATTTAATGCCCAAGAGCAGACGCACTTGTGGTTCTGCAGGAAGTTAGATTGCCCATATAACGTTAGCTGATTTATAGAACAGAATGTTTGCTTTTATAGCAATCTGTGTAATCAGATCTATTTTGGTGGATATTGATTCTAAAATGTAATGAATCCAAAGGGATGCCCAGTAATGATGGAATTTGTTTTTGACAGATGCTCTAATACCAGTTTCCCACGTTCTCTTAGAGTGATGAATGCAGTGGCCATTAGAGGATCATTCTATATCTGAAAACACAGTGAGCTTTTCCAGAGGGTGAGGTTTAACGTCTCCTTTCTGACAGTTGCCACGGTGAATGAAGGAAGACAAAGACATGGGAAATGTCACCTCAGCAAGCGCAAGTCGACTTCCTTTATGTCTTCCTTTTTTGTGCTCAGTCCTTTGGGAATCTCTCCGGCGGCACACAGAACTGCTCTGGTCTTCTGTGACCTTGACCAAATTGCCAAGCTCTCTCATCCGTCTCCCTCTCTTTCCTTTGTCTCCCTCATGTCTTGTGTCTCTGGCCTGTTATCTAGCTCTTTTTGTCATAGCTATTACCTGGTTATTGTTCGGTATTGGGGAATGAAATCTTTGGAACTCGGGTGGCTTTTGTATAATGTGGAGGCGGAATGCGGGGATGACTTGATGAAACCCGCTGTCATGATGATAATGAAATGTTGGACACCGCTCATGAATATCACACTAGGCTGGTGAAAATGTGAAGCTGTAACTGATGGAGGGCCAATCCAGGAGGACACTCTGTGTGCGTGTGTGTGTTTTGTCATGGGCTGCTGGATGTTTTATTAGTGGGATTTGAAGGGAGTAAATGAGGGGAGAGAAGCAACACATAAATTACTACTATGCCGTAATACATTATAGATGTGCACTTCATAACCTCTGATATTTCTCTTCTATGGCGCAGTCGTTCTTGGGCTCTTGCTCCATCATCCCCACTCTTACTTGTTTTCTTTCTGTCTGATTACAGATATCCTGAAGGCTGACCAGCATAACAACAGAATGTGCTTTTGCACTATATTTCATAATTATCAGGTTTATAGTATTTTAATAAGGCCCTTTAGGCTACTCTGCATTATCTTAAATGAAATGTGATATCTTAAAATGCCTTACCTGAATATTTGTTACAAGCAGTTTACCGTGTACAGCTGCAATATCACCAATGTGAGCTTGGGGCTAACTAATACAGCTAACAAGCAAATTTATGAAGCATATGTAATGACAATTAATGAGTAGTAAATACAATTTAAATGTTCATAATCGAGTGCATTTGCAATGTTTTTTTTCATTATCAAAGCGTTGAATGCTGTGATATTGAGTGTTGCATATATTGCCCTTGCATTTATATCTTAACAGTTGCCATGAAGTCTGTTCTGCTATATTTCTGGCTTGTCATAGCAGAACATCGTGTATTGCAATTGTGAAAATGGCCTGAAATAATGTGATATTACACAGTGGTTTTGTAATTACTCACCTATTCAGATCTGAGAGTTATTGCACTGGCTTGTCTGTCTACATTTTTGACTGCATTCCATTTTTGTTGTGACTTCACACACACACGCACACACACACGTATACCTACGCACACAACCCCACTGTACACACCTTGTGAGGTACAAATTAATTAAGTTTATGCTTTCGCTGGCACAAAACTGCAGAGTACTTTTTACAGACACAAGTCTGATTTATTTGCTCCCCTCAAGGACAGTCTGTCTCCATTGCTGCTGTAGACTGAAAGAGACATGTCAAGACTTCATCACATCACACATCACTGTCCCTTATGTCACATACACAGGTGAGAAGAGTCGGCTCCTGCATACCGAGCCATGAAATTAGTTATGCATTCTAAAGTCTTGTGAGCTGGCTAGAAGAACATGATTGGTCCCACATTTCATTTTAGTGCCTCCTGTCTTTGCGTGAAATTGTGAAACTCCATCAGTGGCCCTCGATTTAATCTAATGAAGTATCGATTGAGCTGAACCAGGTATTTGAGGTATTTGATGAGAACTACAATGTAATAATGGACTTCCACAAGAAGAAGTCTGAAAATGATTAAGTCCACACATAGGCATACATAAAAATCACTACTTATTGTAATAATATTATTTGTATATGTTCTGATATTGGCTTTTAAAAGCACATACTGCTCAGCTCTTCTCTTTTGCATGGTACTGTGTGTACGTACGTATGTGTGTATATGTATGCATGTATATATGTATATATTAGGGGTCTCAATATAATCTAATAATCTAATTAATTATAAGCTCTCTCATTAATTACAAGCGCTGCACTCGGCGTCTTGCATGTTTCACGCATACAGATCGCTGGGTGGATGAACAAATGATTTTGAGAAGTCGGGGGGGACACGTCTTCTATTACTATAATGGTTCCGGCGCCCATGCATACAAGGCATCTCAAGCCACAATTATAACCTAGAAGTAACAATAGACTAACACCCCTTCACACTATTTTTCCAGTGCTATAAGTGACAAACTCAGCAACAGAGACGATTATGTCTGGGAGTTGTTAATGAGTCACACTTAGACATGTTCAGTTTGGGTCTGAGTGCTTGGTCCAGTGTCCAGTTTGCGTTGAGGTGATATTTTAGACCTGGTTTACTCTGACATGGGTGCCGGAAACACCCCCCCAGTGTGTGTGT
>JBBJLS010000109.1:20807117-20820684 GCA_037577275.1 Bryconaethiops microstoma
GTGTGTGGGGATGGTACCTTGCTCAAGGGTACCTCAGCCGTGACATTAGCAGTTGGGATTTGAACCCCAATCCTCTGCTTGCAGGGCCAACGCCCTAACCAGTTATAGTTGCTCTTTGAGCATGAATGAGAGTGATAGGACCATAACCACAAGAGCATAATCTTTAGGACTGGGCAATAATTTAATGTAATTGCAGAGCAACAGTGTTGACAAAGAAGTCCAGTTCTTGAGCATGACAGTTTTGGAAAAGAAATTGTTAGAGAATTTAAATGTAAACAGCTGTAATTAGAGATTATCTCCAGTCTGATACCTTGTATCAGTGTTAAGCTGATATTGGCAGAAAATGCTGGACTGGTTATCGGCGGCAAGGGGGAATGACGCCAGTTTGTTACTATCACAAATCCAGACTGAAAATACCACTGCAAAGCAAACTAAATTAGGCCATATGATAACATCAGTAATCAATGGTAACATCACAGGATAACCATAGAGTTGATAGAGTAGGTGAGCAATTAGAACAGGGTATATAAATATACAGAAAACCTCCGCTTTTCGCAGGGTTTACGTTCCAAGAGCACCCACTTATAGTGAAAAACCATGTTGTTGTGATGTGGTAAAAAAAATGCCTAAAAATGCCTATTTTTATAGTGAAAAACCCAAATATGCCCCCAAATATGCTCCCAAAACACTTTAATTAAATTTTAAACTCAGCTTAATACATTACCCTGAAAGACAATGTGAAGGTAAACCCGTATCTGTACTGTACGGTTTACACTGAACTGCTGTCTCCCGCAGTGCTAGAATGTAAATACCGACATAGCAAGGAGAAATAAATAGCGTTCTCGGATTGGCTGCTTTCAAACCTCCCACCTCTGAGTACAGAGGTATTTCACCATCCCAAGACACGCTTTCTTTCCACAGTACCAAAAAATTAAATTATTTTTTATATGGAAATGTGGCTAAATTTACATTAATATTTATGTTACAAAATTAGTAAATTATATTTTTCTTAATAATTTAGCACCTAACTGTATGAAAATGTATATATTGCCACGAAAACATCTGGAACTTGTCCACCACGCCCCATCGTCCTCGTGCAGGGTTTATGTTTGGGCGCCTAGCAACCCAGCATGAGGACCAGGGGGCCTGGCGGACGAGGCCCGGACATCACAAAAGTAAAAAAAAAATGAAGAGGATACCTGCAGTTTCTGCGTTAGTTCTGGGGTTTGAGTGAACAATTATTAGTTTGGTTTTCAGAAAAAATCTGCGTTGGACTGAAACCACGACTGCGGATCCACATTAAAGTCGGGGTTTACTGTATTGGCATTGTTGGAACATTGTTGGAAGTCTAGTGTCTCAATTTTTGTCATTTGAAAAATGAATTGAAAGTTGCTTTTTTGTTTTTTTTTTACTGTAAAGTTATTTTTTCAGATATTTTTTAGAGGTTTTTTTTCCCCAAAAACTACATTATAGACAGCTGTACAGCAGGATGGCTTTGCTCACATTTTTGATTAAAAATATTCTGTGCAAAGATCAACGTAAAATGTATCTAAATCTGTCCTTATTCACTTGCACATACATGGCACTTCCCATTGTTATCACTGTGTTTTGTTAAACAATAAAAGTTCTCTGCATCCCTGTCAGAGCACTACACTGTTTACTAGTGTTTCCCACTCATCTGTCCTATGTTTTGAGTAATTATAATGATTATCCGCATATAATGTATCGGTCCATTCTTACAAAACAGTTTGGTTTCAGGGCATACAGTGCAGTTAGATTTTTAGCTTCAAAAGCCAAGCTAGATAGGCTTTCAGATTGTGTTAGATAGAAAAGATAATTAGTTACAGTTAAACTGTACCTAATTACACAGGTCAACAAAAAATGTTTTTTTTTGTAATCATCAGAAACCACAACACACTTTTCTAAACCATTTTTTCCTGCTGATTTCAGACCTGCTTTCAGTTTTTTCAGTCACATCAACTTTTGAATTATAAGTATTATTTTGAATTATGAGTAATATTAGATTTGCAATAGACTTGCATGTGTTTTTTTTATTAAACCGCAGGCACCCATCAAGTAACTTTTTCAATATTTTCAGTGCGAAGTCAGATAGGTGCACACTGTGGCATAGATATAATGATCAGTGTCAGTCAGCTTCCACTGTTTCTTCAAAAATGCTTAGTATATAATTATTATATGCTAATTATACCAACTATCATGCGATATATAACTAGCTTCATCACAAAAACTGTATGTGCTAGAGAAAAACTAAACACAGATTTGAAATCAGCATGGAAAACACTACAAAAGCAACATAAACTTATCTCTAATGATTTTGACCTGTTGACCTGTGTTATCTTTTAGGTAACTTATTTTAAGAAATTTGAAACCAGGCAATATAGATATGACAGCCTGGTGTGTGTGGTACAGTTAGCATGTACAACACTGATTTAAATAAGAGAAATTCAACAAATAAATGCACAAATAGCAATCCCAACCAAAGTTGTTATTAATGTGCTGTGAAATTACATTTGCAGTGGACAGTAAGATGCATTGCTGATGTATTGTTTAAGCAGTACTGTAAATGTCAGGAGGCAGCCAGTCAGATAAGTGGTATGAGCAATAAAAGATAGACAGCTGAGAGCGCTGGTACAGTAGAGCTGAGAGATTAGGGGTGAATACTGTACATTTAAGGATGATTCAGGGAAGAAAATAGCATTCCTTTTAGAAAGAGGAATGTTGATGTGTGTGTGTGTGTGTGTGTGTGTGTGTGTGTGTGTGTGTTTGTGTGTGTGTGTGCGTGAATAGTGTGCATGTATGTGTGTGTGTAAAAAGTGTACACATAGTATGACAACTGGATATTAAAAAATCCCACAAAAATACTGTAGAGTCCTTAAGGAGCCAACAAAACTACTCTTATAATTGTTATATTAAATACATTTTATGATATCACTGGTATCAGATGATACTCAAGGCTTCAGTATCAAAACTGAATGGTTTTGACCTCTCTAGCTGCAATGTTTTATTCTTGCTTAAGCATTGTTAAAACAGTGAATTGTTACAGGACACAAATAATGTTTCACAGTTAAATACCAAATTGAAGCTTCGGAATCTGACTTCTAAACCACAAACTGCATGCATGTGGCATGTAGAGGAAGAGGTTTCTCCACAAGAAGGATTTGTTGTCATGCAAGAAGCTTAAGAGTGCTTTACTGAAAGGGATAAAACTGAAATAAATCAGCAGGATCTCACCAATGCGTGCTTTGCATACATGTATTTTTAAATAGAGAGCAAAATCATTTAATCCCCACAGGAGTCATGTTGCACTTCATTCCACTGCATGTCTCAATGGGAGGCCAGATACATGAATAGCGATGTAGTGAATAGCGATTTTCTATTTAATTTAAGTGTTTATTAATATAATGAAACGTTTTAAATGAAAGGCATAACCAAGAAAATATAATGATAATAATTTTTTAAATATCACTAAGGCGTCATCTTTACTAAAAGATTATGCACACTCATTTCATATAGTGAGGCTTCAGTTAATGGAAAACTCTTGCGGCTCAATTTATAGGACTTTTCCATCTAGGACAATTTATTATTTTGTGAGACATTCAGTTAGACCAAGTGCAACATCCACCTCTACCTCAGACACATTCTTTTCCAAATGAGACTGCTGGAGATCACATCACCATCGCAACAGGGTTCTCTCTCTTGTTTTCTCTCTCTCTTTGGTCTCTCAGGAGCAGACTTGCCTCATTACTACCCATGTAGTTTCAGCATATGGATCAAGCACTTGTCATTCCTGTCCTATGTTATTTTCTTCCTTGCTCTTCTGCTTTGAAATTTGCCACAGATAGCTATCTCAGTACCATACATTGTTAACATAATGTGTATGTGTGCATTTTATCACATCCATGACTATGTGGAGGGTCAACAATCATTGTGTGATAGCCCTTGTCTGCTCAACACCTTGATTTTGGTGTGTTTTCTGTTGCTTTCTTC
Organism: Bryconaethiops microstoma; assembly: GCA_037577275.1. Taxonomy (NCBI): domain Eukaryota; kingdom Metazoa; phylum Chordata; class Actinopteri; order Characiformes; family Alestidae; genus Bryconaethiops; species Bryconaethiops microstoma. The sequence goes on from JBBJLS010000109.1 coordinate 20,811,126, forward strand.
TCTTTCCCACACAGCCTCACTTTTACTGAAGGGAACAGAACAGAGCTGGGATTCAGACATGTTCTACTGTATTCATATTTAACACTTTCTATTTCTTCTATTTCTTTACCTTATCTAAGGTTTTGCCTTTACCTTATCTAAGGTCTCTCTGTGACAAATTACGACACATTAAATATTCAATGTATTATTATTATTGGTATTATTGTTTTGTATTTCATGTTTTGTAAATTGCTATTGTGGAAGATTGGTAATTACTGTGATGTGGATTTGAATTCATGTCATCCACCTCTGGCTTTGTGCCCTGTTATATCACAGTAGAATGAAGTAGAAGAGCTTGGTTTATTGTTTTTTTGTTTATTTTTGTGCTCTGTGCGTGTCCCATGTTTAAAGTGACTAAAGCTGTATTCTGGCTGTCCTGAGGACAAAACAGTGGCAGTAATGATGTTATTGTGTCATACAGTTTGCACAAACAATTGTGATTCACCAGTTTGCAGCATTGTTTCATCAAACACTACTGCAATGCATTCATGCAAAGGACGAATATGTCTTTTTACCTCTTTTTAGCAGGATGGCAGTAAGTAACAGTAGGAGCCGCACAGGCACAGAATAATGCAAAGAAAGAGTGATGGTGTGGAGGGATCTGAGAGATTACATGATACACATTTTATTGCTCCTTTTTAATCCATTCTTTCTAACACCCCTCCCACTCTCTAGATCTCCTCATTAGTATTCCCCTCTTCCCCTATGAGGTTTGGAGTCAATCAGAAGTTCTTATCTGTGTGATATAAAGTCAATCATTGACTTTCACCTTGTGGCTGAAATCCCAGTGCTGGGACGAGGGAGATAAATGGGAATAGTGGCCAATGGTCAGGTTTTCACCTACAGAAAGAGAGACTAAAAATAAACATGTTACCGGAAATAAATTTTATATTCAATATAATATAGCAGCTATGTTGAAATCTTTAACCCTGTCTGACCTAGCTTTTTTCCCTTTAACTCTGTTTTTGAGTGCGTGCATGTCCGCATAAATGTAAAATATGGAATTGGAGCTTTCTGTGTGCCACTGTATGGTCACTGAAGAAGAGAAGCAACATGCTGCCTTTACTGTTGGAAGCACTGTGATATTTTCTTGAACATTTCCATTCATTCCTTTGCTTTTTTAAAGTGGTAGTTAGTAAAATCTGGCTGTGTCAGTGTTTGGTTTTGTATATAATTGTGGATAGAAATTCCTACCTTTTGCCTTAACATTAAAGGGTTAAAATGATTGCACCCCATAACTTCATCTAATAAATGCAGTGTAATTCTTAATACAATTAAGTCATCCTATTGGCTGTGAGAGAACAAGCCTGGAACACCACACTCATTAGAGAGTCTAAATATATGTGAAGGTAAACTCTTTCTCCTTTTGTACAGAACAGTCTTTAGATGATGCTGTGCTGCTCTGTTAGACAGAGATAGATAGACAGATAGAAAGATAGATGGATAGATAGATATACATACATATATACATACATGTATACATACATACATACTCTATTTATGCCAAATACAATTTAAATATTTTCAGAAGACACGATTAAATACACCCAATTCAGTTTTTTACCGTACACACACACACACACACACACACACACACACACACACACACACACACAGACACACACATACACACAAATTAGTAAAGTAAAATAAAATAAGGGAATAAGGGAAAAACTGCTATATGAAGAGTATGCCCATACAAAAGTACTGTAAAGACTTGAACTACAAGGTCCTGTATGTTGATGTGGCAGATAAATAACTGCACAGTGCAGCACAATGTAAAAGGATGCAATGATAATAAATCATTTCACAGTGCTAAGGAATGTGCAATGACAGTAAATAAAGTGGCTTAGTGAGCAAGGCTGTTATAGCCAATGAAATAAAGCAGAAACACAAAGCAAAGCAAAGTAAAAACACAGAGCAGGAAGAGTTGAAGAGCCTAATGGCTTTGGGGACAAAGATTCTCTTTGGTCTGTCCATTGGCCAGCTCTGTGACAGCAACCTTCCACTGAACATCCCCTCTGCTTTGTTATAGTGGTGTGCAGAGGGCAACATTGACAACGATAGGAAACAGTTTGCACAGTAGTTCTTGTTCTCTGCCAGAGAGTTCAGCTCCATAACAACTGCAGAGCTTGCTTGTCTGGCTACATAGCATCTCTCTTCTTGATGCTACCTCCCAAGCACCTCCACAGCATAGGAAAGAATGGTAGCAACCACAGACTGGTAAAACATCTGCAGGAGTTTCCAACAGATGTCAAAGAACCACGGCCTCCTCATGAAATTGAACTGACTCAAATATACAGGATTGCATCTTCTACACTCACCTTCTCCTGGTAGGCAAACTGCAGGGCGTCCGGACCGTGTCAAACACGGGGTCTGATCGGCCTCTCCAGGGTCTTCATTATATGTGATGTTAAAGCATCTGGCCTGAAGTCATGGAGTTCACTGGCGCGTCCATTTTAAATGTGGGTTGAGCTCAGCTACCTTTGCTCAAACAAAAAATATACTTTGTAATATTATTGCTGAGACATTATTATTATAATTACTGAGGATTAAGACATTCTTAAGAACATACTACATTTCTTGAATTCTTAGTAGGCGTTTGGGGGTTGTCCATGAGAAACTGATAGTTATACAGTCACAATGTATATACCATCTTGACAAATCTGTTGTTCTTTGCATGTCAGTGAGTGATAAATACAGCATACTCTATCAAAATATAATCATCTTCTTTTGAATCAACACTTTTGGTAGAATTCTCAATACGAAATCAGTAATATAAAACTACAGCACAGTTTTATTATGATCTCAGTAGTCGACTATTAAGAGTTAAAAGCTTTTTGTGACTGTGATTTTCTTAAATTATACTCTTGGGTCACTCTTAGAAGTCAGAAGCCCATAGGTCTGCTTAAGACTAGAGAAGGATAATGGGCTGGGTTCAAGATGAAGCTCCGTTTAGGAGTGTAGGAGATGATTCAGTGCCTGTCACCTGGCCCACCTTATCAGGAGAGTGGGATGAGTCGGAGAGACAGGTGGAGATTACAGAGAGGAAAGCATGGAGGTCCTCGCTGTAGGAGAAGAGACTACAAAGGAGTGGCAGAGTTTGTTGACAGTTGATGTGTTCAGTGCAGAACTCTCACGTTCTGACCGCAGGGTGCATCTCTTCTCTGAGAGAAATAGTGGAGTGAATAAGAGAGAGAGAGAGAGAGAGGGAGGGAGAGGGAGAGGGAGAGAGAGAGGGAGAGGGAGAGAGAGGTGCAAGTGTCTCATGGATGTTACCTAACAGCTTGTGTTTGTGTAAATGGGCGTGTGATTATAAGACTTTTTGGGATGAGGCTGTTACTATTTCTTAATGTAAAAATTTAAACTTACCTAACTGATAAGTCCTAACAATCAGTTTACAGTGTGCATAAAAATAATGCTTAACTTAGACTGGAGTAGGTATGAATAATAAGGGCTGGCCCTAACAGGACTTTACAGGCCGAATACTTAAATACTCAAAAGCACCATTTAAAACCATAAAATTAATTTCTCCTAATTTTCCTATTTTTAGGTATGTTCATTGTTTCAGTTCAAAATGTACCCAGTAGTCAGCATTAATGTATTAATATCAGGCTGAAGTTCAGTCGCTCCAGCCGCTGTGTGCTGTGATAGAATCCGTGCTTGTTCTTGTTCACATACAGCTTTTACATACACATGTACTACTCGACATTTATGAATCAAATATCTAGATGCTGAGGGTGCGGTGAATTAAAATTATTGTTTTATTTATCACTGTCAGTTTAAGTTTTTTTTAGTTAGCTGTTTTTATTTATTTTATTGAGTTAGTTGTTTGCCATTTTTTAACCATGGAAAGCATGATGGTGAAACACAGCCTGCTGCTGCAAAGCACTGGGGATCTTTTGGCTACAAGCCATCTGAATGTGAGGAAGATCACCCTGGAAGTGGCTCGGCAGGTGCCCTTCTCGGTTTGTGCAGTCTGTTTCTGCACCCATTACTGAGCTCAGAAGACACATTCAAACCTCTGAAAGTGTGATTACTACCACCTCGTGCAACCTCTTATTTTTTATGTCCAACACCGCACTCATCATAAACAAGTCTGAGCTACCCGGTTTCACCCGATTCCAGAACCTTCTGATACATATTGCCAATTATTCTTCAAATTTGTCATACTTACCTGTTAAGGCGAGTGTTTCTTGTGCTTTTGGACATTCAAGTCTGATTTTTTAAAATCATGTTTAAGCCCCTTCAATATTTGATCCTAGATTAGATACTTGTCTGATAACTAAGAACACTTGAAATGTATGTTTTTTTCCCCCACTGTGTACGTACCAGTGTTTGTCTTGCTTTAAAAATGAACAGCTGAGAGCTGTTTAGAACACATTTGCTCCTTTTGTTGGTACTTAGAATCTCAAATGGCTCTCTGTTCCCTACGTAGTCAAATATCTAGATGACCAGGGTGCAACGGATTAAAATGATTGGTTTTATTTATCACTGTCGTTTTTAGTTTGTTATAGTTAGCTGTTTTTATTTATTTTGAGATTCTGTCTGTTTGCACAGATTCCAACTGTGCATAGAGTGGACTATCTAGGTGTAGAGTCTGTAATTTCATGACTCACAGAGGGACTCGGGAGTGGGGAGCCATTTGGTATTCAGCATTAGTGGATTAATGAGGCTTGTAGTTCATTCATGTGATGCTATTGATTTGCATTTGCGCGTGTGGGTCGTTTCAGGGTGCAGGTTCATTCACACTAAAAACAGATGCAAGTCACCCGCACAAATGTGACCGATCATATTGTAAAGATCAAATCTGGCCAAAATAAATAAAAAAACAAAAAAAAACTGAATTGAGCAACGAATGTGTATAATGTGAACTTAAGCGAAGTCTAAAATACTATTCAAAAGTCAAATTGATTTTCTGTTGCCTGTGACCAAATAGAAAAGAATCCCACTGTATATCTAATTTGAATCTCTGAGTTACTATTGAATAACCTATGAATAGTTGCTATGTTAAATTTCATAGATGTCAAAGAGAATTTATTTTACCGTTCAGTGTGGGCAAAAAGCCACTTGACTGACATGGAGTGACATGGTGACATGGAGTGACATGGTGGTGAGTGTTTCTCAAAATGGTTTATCATTATGATAATTCTAATTTCCTGTAGTGTGTCTATAATATTTTAATCTAAAGTTGTACCTTGATTTTTCCATACTGGATATAGTACTACCAGCAGACCTACAGAATGACAACTATAACACTGTACAGAGTTGTTCATCTTTATGTGTCTTTAAATGTTTTCCTTTATGCTCCACTTTCAACTTGTCTGTTTATATAAGGCACAATGTCAGCTGCTTATGGCTCCATCTTCTCTGTGGTTCTACATCACACATTTGATACGATGAAAAAAGATAATACATTTTTAATTCAAACTACATACTTCATTGTCTCTGCATAAGTATTTAATTGCTTTTTTTTAAACATGTATAGTACCCATAAAGTGCAGACAGTGATATCATTTATATTTTTTTTTTCATTCAGCAGTGCAGTTCCTGTTTGCCTTGTTAGTTCTTTTCGAACTTGTTTAATGCCATTTGTAAATGTCTTAATGCAATTATGTGAATTCAAAAAGATTACACTTATATTAAAATCCTCAGGATTAGAATACTGATTACTGATTACAGGGAATCAGTAATTTGCACCACAAAACATTTTTTAAGTAAACTTCTCAGTCCTGGTTTGGACAATGATACACACACACACACACACACACACACACACACACACACACACACACACACATACACACACACACACACACACACACACACACACACACACAAACACTGTTTGGTTTAAGTCCAGTTTTCCCACTGCAACCAGTTTGATCCAGTGCAATCTCAACTCCACTCCTCTCTTTCCTCCCTCCATCTCTCCCTCCCTCTCCATCTTTGGCCTGGTCTAAAAGAGTCAGTTCACAGCTGGCTCCTGAGCTTTCACAAACCCGAGGGAGTGAAGACCTTCTGTCAGCACGTGTATGGGTGTTTGTGGGTGGACATTTGGCTATGCATGTGAGTTCCTGGGCTAAAAACAACCCCAGAAAAATACGCTGTCTGCATTTCTGTTGTTGTTGTTTTTTTTTTTGTTGCAATATTCATGTTTATTTTGGAAGTGAGAAAATCCAATTCTTCACCTCAAATCATGCAATTTTTTTCCCTGACATTTTGCAATTAGCTTTGCATGCTTTAATTTTGTCCTGGAGGATTGAAAAGGCACCTTTGACAGTTTCCCTGTGCCATGATGTGCACATCCAATAGGTTGTGACTCATGTTAAACAAGTGACGATAGTGCACCTTATTTTGACGTTACTTCATAATTTGTGCCTCATCCTTGTCAGACCTGAAGAGAGTCACACTTAATGTCATCCAGGTTGCAAAACCTGCTTAATTCTTGACTAATTCTGGTGTGACACCTGTCTTTTGGCATAGTGGTTATCACATGCCGTGCCATATTTATGACAGGATTATATTGTACACAGGAACAGTCTTGCAAATTAGGAGAGATAGGCCCAGGCTCTTTCTGTCGTTCTTTCCACCGCTCTTTGTTTTCCAGTCTCTCTGTCTTCTCACTCTTTCCTCTTTTATCTATTCTCCATCCGGCTAGTGCCCCCTCCCTTGCCTCCCCCTTCTTCATTATCTTTATCTCTTTTCCTTTTTTTGTCTCTCTCTCGCTCACTCAGCCTTTCTTCTTCCTCTCCTGTTCACATTAGTAAGTGGCCTTTCTCCTCCTCTCCTGCCATATCCCTCAAACTTCTACCACTTTCAGCTACTCTTTGTGAACTCTGGCAAAGTTGTCACTTTGGAGTTTGACAGACTCAGAAGACACTGGAGACTCTGGGCTTTTGAAACTTCTATGTGTGAAACCTTTATTTTATGTCAGTCAAGGGAAACGTGCCTTGGATTTTATGTTTGGATAGTTTGTAACGTTGCTTTAGGCATTTCCTCAGTCATAGTATGGGCGGAGAATCACATATGTTACCCAATACAGCTCTCGAACTTTATGTTTCAGATACGACAGAATAGTGGATGCAACAGTTTTGGCCTATAGGCAGTATACATCAACATAATGTAAACCTATTTATATTTACAGAATTTAGCAGACGCTTTTATCCAACGCGACTTCCATTCCCTAACTACAGGGGACAGTCTCCCTAGAGCAACTTGGGGTTAAGGGTCTTGCTCAGGAACCCAGTGGTGGTGTACTGAAGGTAGGATTCAAACCTATGACGTCTTGGTCCAGAGGCAAGAATCCTACCCACTAGGCCACTACCACCAGTATTACTACAATACATTTTCAGTATAACATTCAACTACTGTATGCAGTATCACTAGTGCAAAAGTTGGAGTGAGATGCAGGACATGTTTTTGATCAACTATGATCATTTCAGGCTCTGCAGCCCTCTACAAGTGTTCTACTTCTCCACAATGATTCACAAGTAGATTTGTTTTTCCGGTCTTTATATTTGGGAAATGTTTCTGTATCAACATGAGCAGATAAGAAGGTAAATGTGTACTTTTCTTCATTTAAAAAAAAAAACCCAACAAAACCATGACCATTGATGTTCAAATTTTGCATATGATTGCATAGTTATATGTAAAACATTACATATAATGATGACATGGTACATTTCTTCACTTAGTTTTATGCCTAAATTGCATGATAGGCCATACCATCCCAATGTTTGGCCTCCTGGCTTCTCACATTATATGTGTACCTCCTGACTGCAGATTTATGTGTATCATGTGGATTGCATACATTTCTTTTACATGCTGAGAAAGAAATCGGAGCCAAATCCATTCTTCTGATCATCTTTTCTCCTTCTCTCTCCCTCTTTCTTTCTGCAGGCAAAGTGCTGAACACAGATTTGAGGCATTACCTCAGCCTGCAGTTCCAGAAAGGATCACTGGACCACAAACTGCAGCAAGTCATCCGAGACAACCTCTACTTGCGCACTATACCATGTAAAACTGTCACACAAAGACAGACAGATAGCCAGCCACACACACATACACACACACACACACACACACATACTTTCACACACTTATCCTCCTGTCTATCTGCCAGTCTTTTCTTTATCTCCAAAGTCTCCTCTCATTTGGCTGTCAAAGTGGAACCGGCTGCCACAGCTGAGTTTGCCGTTGTTGGATGTCTGGCAGTGGAGAGAGTGCTCTAGTCTCCTCAGGCTAAAACACTGTCGTTCCGCTGACCTGTTGTATTATTCAACTAGCTCTTCCTTGTACTGTGAATAGCTGAATAAGAAGGCTGCAGTCTGTCCAGGCTTAAGAAGGCTAGAAGGAGGGGTTTTGAGTAGTGTGGTATTCAGAGAAGCTTTGAAATGTTGTCTGTGCTGAATTTAGTTTTTTTTAAATATATATACTCACTAGATTTGGGGCCTTGACATACCGGTTGGCTGATAATAACAAAATGTAATTACTGGTATTGCCCATATTTCTACTCAGAAAACAGACCGTGTGTGTTTTCCCTTAAATAATGACATATCTTTGATGTGAATAAACTTTTCAGAGTTTTTTTTTGTCTCATATGGCAATGTTCATAGAGATTGTTATATAGAGACAGTATTTTTCTGTTGCAGCAATACAGAAGCAGAAGTACTTTGTCATGCACACATAGAGCAGTGAAATACAGACTCTGCATTTAACCCTTCCTGTCACCAGTGAGGACACACAGCATGAGCTAGTACTAGGCAGCCGCCATTCCTGCACCCAGGGACCAGCTCTAGTATGCCTTGGTCAAGGAGTACTAATTCTAGCAGGCACTTGTGGTGGGAGGAAGCCCATATAGAGAGAACCGGCAAACTGCACCCACTGTCTAAACCTGGAGTCTAACCCAGGCCATTTATGAGGCAACAGCACTAACCACTTGGCCACCAGGCCACCATGCAAGAATGGGAATCTTTCATAATACCACTTCATAATAGGTTGAGCCAATACAATGGAATCCAAACACCATTATGGCTAAAACCATTAAATTCATCCAGACCTAACCCTTATGATCAGGACAATATATCATCATTGCTGGAACAAAAACATCTTTACAGCAGAGGGATTTCGGTAATGCAACAGTCACTCTATCGGTCTGTTCATCATTACATTTTGACACATTGTAAATGGAAGCTGACATTTTTTTACTTATTTGAAAGTAAAAAAAAGACATTTTCTGACAACAGTGCTATAACACAAAACCCTACTTTTGTAGATAACTAATGGAAGATGAGAGAAATATTACAACTACAATTATTAAAGACATTTGTTTGAGTATTGGAATTGTACAGATTAGGAGAGACAGACCCAGACACTTTTTGTCATTCTTTCCCCCTCTCTTTGTTTTCCATTCTGAGAACTAAGAGTTATTTTTGATTGACAGTTCACAACTGACTAGCGGAGTGTGGAATCACACACAGACACACACACACACGTGTGTGTGATTTATATATATATA
>JBBJLS010000109.1:20825551-20860804 GCA_037577275.1 Bryconaethiops microstoma
AGAGAGAGAGAGAGAGAGAGAGAGAGAGAGAGAGAGAGAGAGAGAGAGAGAGAGAGAGATAGAGAACATCAGAGTCTGACTGTGCTAGGCTAGTGCAGTTAATGTGGCTCCGGTCAAGCCTGTGCCAGGGAAAGCCTGCTGGGATGCCCAAGCATGTCAGGCAGACATTTCCATATGTGCCCATCCTCAGAGAAAGAGACCAGCACTGTGCCTCTAGTCCTCACAAATGTACAAACACATACATCTACATTCAACATTACATATACCATATTGACAGCACACATGGCGCATTCAGTACTCAAAGGATTTTGCAAGCAATGTACACACTATTTCACTGTTTTCCTTCCATTTGTAAGGATAGATGGACTGCTTTTTAGAGCACAAACGAAGCCTCGCCTTTAGCCTTGATTTCCAGGAGATAATATGACAAGGCCAGCAGAGAACTGGAACCAGGTTTGCCATTTTAGAGACCTGGATCAGGCGACAAAAATGTAAACGTTTTCAAATGCAACACAGTATGGCAGGAATTGATTATGACCAAAATAATTTTAAAAGGTTCCCTGTTAATGCTAAGTTTAGGTGTAAGACTTGCCCAGAAACTTTTCCATTGTGTTTAATCTCTTTATTCAGTTGTGTGAATTGATTTTTGCCGCTTACTTTGGCAGCACCGAATTTATTATGAGTGAACTATTCCAAATTATGAGTGGATTCTGAGCAATAAAGGCTTGAGACTCTTTGAAAACAGATGAAGATAGAGTGTCTAGATGGGATACTTGTTACTCGGTCACAGTTGGCTGAAATGTAACAATTGGTGGTACAGATGTTTCAAATCTAGTTGCTCTTTATATTAAAATAACCATATTCCAAATAGAAAACCTTTGTGTAATATTTCATTTAACTAGGAGGTCTCAGAATGTACTACATTCCAAGGCCTGCTAGGCCTGTGCCAGCTGAGTTCCAGCCCTAACAGTGTCAAGTGACAGAAAAACTTTTACTTCCTGATTAAAAAACATAAATGTATTTCACGCGAACCACAGCAATACAGTGGAGTTATAAATTTGCATGGTGATGTGATATTCTACACTAATTCTACATTGATTCTACATTTATCATACCTAGGATTTAGCTTAGATTAAGTTTACATTGATCTAGAAATGTGGTTCTTGAGCTGTTGGTTGAAAATGCTCAATGGAGGCTGGAGGGTGAGGAGCATCAGGCGAATGAGCATTAGGCTTTGAGATATACACATTTAGTGAACTGCATTATTATTACGTTCTTTTATTTGAAGACGATTAAGCTTCAACTGATGCTCATTTGCTTCGGCAGCTGTCACAAAATTACTTGAAGAAAACGTGTGTAAACCTCCATCCTTTTCTGGTTTATTCGTGTATTGCAGTTTTTTCCCTTATGGTTTCTTGATTAAGAGGATTTTGGAATTGGCACAGACGTAGATAATTAATTACAGCAGTTAATTACATTGATGAATTATTCGCCAGTGTTATAATCTGTTTGATAAGATCTAATGAATGTTAACATATTTTGCTGCAGTATATGAAGTGTATAGGTGCCATGGAGACCCCTTTCTTCACCCTACAGTGCAAATTCATTATACTCCCTTATTTTGGTCACCGTCTTATTATGCTTGGTGGGCATGGAAATAACCATCTCCATCAACCAAAATGTCAACAGCATTAAGAAAATGCTGAGGCGCCATTCGCTTCAGAGTCAGATTATACATCTCCCAGCTGACTGGAGGGGACAAATTATATCATAAATCTACTTTGACACTAAGCAGTGGTCATACCTTTGTCTCCCACATACTGAAATATGTTTACTTGGTGATTAATCACAGTCAACAGGTAGATGTGATGCAGTTTGGCCTGCACCTAGCTTTGACTGTTCAGTATTCCACCTCTCCCTCAGTCAGTGTGTTGTAAAGGATTTGTTCTGTCTGAGCATTCATAATCCCAGTGAATATTGAGAAAGTGGTGAAGGGAGTTATAGATAGTGTTTAATTGATGTAAAAAAAAAAAAAGTGTATTCTCCTGTGACTTTCATTCCTATTCTCTAATTAAGCTGCTTATAATATATGATTCAAAGAAAAGAGGAGGTTTAATCTGAGTGATAATTACAAGGATTGTTGTGTAAGAATTTAATATTTAACCTTGACTTAAACTAGATTTCCATGTATTCACTAATTACAGAAAGAGGGAACATGTTGACTTTTTTTTTTTTTTTTTTTTTTTTTTTAATGACGACTGCAAACAAATATAAGCCACGCCAAATCTGGGTAATTTGAATTCATCTGTGGATGATTTATGAAGCTTGAGCAGTTGATTTAAAGACAGATTTTTTTATACTTTCGGAATAAATCCAATCATACTGAGGGGTGATTTTCTTGCCACATCAAGAGAGACTAATGGAACCACATGCATGCGCACACACGGATAAACACACACCACTGAATTAGAAAATCATTTAAGCACATTATACAGAGCTCCAATTGGCTGCTCCATTCTTGGTGCTGAATATTAATGAACTGTTTTTTGCATTAGAAAGGAACATGGAGGATGGGATTCATTACTGAATCCATTGGAGAGTGTAATTGCTATCACAGCAGTGCCAAAACTAGCGGGTTTGATGTTTCATTCTACACACTGTTTTGTCACTTCCTTAACCTCTGTTGGGAGACTTGAAAGAGCTGCAACTGAGTACAGACAAAAACCTTTCTTTAAGCCCCTTTATTCTTCCCCTTTCATTGTAGTTTTGAAATGGGGTGGCTTGATGATGTGAATGAACACTGTCCTATTTGAGTGCAAGGGATTAGCTGAACTAGTGGTTTTGTCTCTATAGCTTTTTCTTTATGCGGTTGAGTTTTGTGCTGACTTCTATGACCAGTAATGTCACCTGTCCATGAAGTAGCTGTTTATCCTTATGGTAGGCCTACATGTTTTATTGATAAAATTTATTTGTAAATAAATTCAATTTTCTATTTTTTCTGAGATTAAGATATTAAACCGCATACATTTTAGCTGTCTTTAGCTGTCTTTGTGAGTGATTTACATTCTGTGGTGTGGAGGTGAGGTGGCACAGTTCAGAGCAACTGTTTTCTTTGGCAGTGAACCAAGTACATGATATCGAGTGCTGCAAATTCAGTTGGCATAACCTATAGCCTTAAAGGAGTTCTTATGAGTCTCGGCTGACAGAGTTTAACTCCACAGCTGAAAGAGAGGGTCTTCCTTCAACGCCATTTTGAAGAGGAAGGACGCTGACTCAGTGTCGCCTGTGTTAATGGAGCAGGGTGCTTTGAGTAGCTACTTTAGAAAGCAAGTTGCATCATTCCTAGTGCCTATTCAACCTTATGTGGAGTGTTGTTAGGCCTGTTGTTATGTGACAAGATACAATTGTTTAATACATAATTACATTTATTTTAATAATCATAGGAACCAGTTATTCCACCAGTACACATTCATTAACAATAGGGTGTGGTTGCCAATAAATATATAGGTATTTATTTGTAAGGTGACCAGTTGTCATGCGTGAACACACCACAGCACACAGTGTGAGCAGCACAAAATTCTTCCTATGCATTAAACCCACCCAAGCAGCCAGAAACACAGAGCCCGAGCGGCAGTGTGTGAGCACGGTACATTGCTCAAGGGAACCTCAGAGGTGCCACTAGCAATCCTGGGATTCGAACCCATAACCTTATGGTTGCAGGTACAACTACCTTATCACTAGGCAACCAGATCAAAAATTATTCATGAACACATCAGTTGTTTTTAATAATTAAAAAATGTGCATGACTGTAGAATTCTTGTTGCACATACAAGATTCCGTATGCATGTATCAATATGATGACTAAATGAGAGACTATCCTATCTCCAGCACACCACCACTGGGTTCCTGAGCAAGACCCTTAACCCCAAGTTGCTCCAGGGAGACTGTCCCCTGTAGTTAGGGAATGGAAGTCGCTTTGGATAAAAGCGTCTGCTGAATGCTGTAAATGTAAATGTAAATGTAAATGACTGTTTTGTTTTTTAAAAGGTAACTACTATGGCACACCCAAACCTCCTGCTGAGCCCAACGTGGTTCAGCCTGATCTGGTTGACCAGGTCTTATTTGAAGAAGAGTTTGGCACAGAAGTGCAACGCAAGCGCACCACTTCTGTCAGCAAGATGGACCGCAAGGACAGTGTTGTCCCTGAAGAAGAAGATGAAGAGGAGCGGCCAGCACTGCCGAACGGGCTTCCAGGTGAAGATGCTGCTTTGTGTGTTTGTGTGTGTGTGCATTCCACAAGTATAACTGATACATTATCTGATGCCTGGCATTCAGCCACAGTGCAAGCACTGAGAGAGTGTGAGAGCTCATGAGTTATAAAATATCAATAAAACAATCTTTTCCATCATTGAACTATGCTTAGAAGCAGCCGTAACACCAGAGATATTGGTAGCATTTAAGCTATTGTCATACTACTGTAAAGCGCTTGCCTGTTTTTGGCCTGAAGTAAAATGCTTCCATGCTTTGAAATTACAAATCCATTCTTGTGAATATTTACAAATTCAACAGAGAAGTCCACAGGCTTCAGGTTTCTCTTAAAATTGTGAATAAAACTCTTAAACTGAGGATTCTTTCACATCACGGAATAGGACCATGTGTTAGTGATCAGTCCAATGTCATGTGTTCTCTCTCAGAGGAGAGAACTGTGCCTGCTATACTCAAGGAGAATCTGACACTGAGAGTGAGATTCTTGTTTGTCTTTAGCCTGCTGTGACTAACATGCTGTACCACTGAGACAGTGATAAACTCCCCCGGTCATGTGCTGTCCCCGAAGAACCAGAGCTCTGCACTGGGATGGAATGATGCGATGGCGAAAGACAACACTGATCATGTGCACTCAGTTATCAACCTCCTTCAGCAGACTTTCGCCCTTCCTCAAAAGCAAGCTACAAGATTCACTGTGACAGGACTGTCTACACTTTGTAGATGAATACATTCTAGTGAGCCGAGGTAGTGATTTGAACAGGAGCTATTTTTGCACGGCCATATCTACAGCATTCATTCAGCAAACTAGATTGCCATAGTAGCGTTCAGCTGGCTGTGAGATGGAATGCTGTGCAGAGAAATGATGTAAGACTTGCTGGCACTGTTTATCAATTACATGAGAGGAAAAGGTAGCTGCCAATCAAGCAAGCAATCCTTCTGCAAGCAGGTCTAATTAGTCACACCAGATTCAGATGCTGTTTCTTTTGGATTTGGATGTATTTCAGGTAATATTCTTTACGGTTACAATCTGAGAGACAGTAGTTAAAAATTCCTGAATTGCAGACTGAATGCCTTTGATCTGCCATGTACTATTTGCATATATAGAAATGCCATTATTCAGTCAACCTTTTCACATCAAGCAACATTGCTTCTGTATAAGCTATCATTTCATATGAAACCCCATATTGCCATGAGGTGAATAAACCCCGGTTATGACCCCGCTTAACCCTGTTACTAATAAATGCCTCGATTAGTGTTTGAATATTGACCCTATGACCTTTGACAGCTTTAGAAAGGAAAAAAATATAATGACATAAAAAGAGTGAGGGTCAGGAACATAGAAAAAAGAGAGCAAAAGCTGGGCAGGATGTACTGTGTTCATGTCCATTCTGATCTGCTTTGATCTACTTCACACAGTCCTTCTTAATGGACGCCATAATTGAAGTCATCTTAATGGAAATCTATTGAAACAGTAGGAGGAAAAAAACTTGAGTATCTGTAAAGTAGGCGTTGTTGCCATGGTACCAAGTAGAATATGCATGTCTTGCCTGTGGTACACAGGGCCCTTGAGTGTATTACTATTGATTAATTTCTGAATCTCAGAGTGGCATTGCATTTGCATAGTTATGGATTGCTGTTGGGATTGGTTAATGTTCTTGTCACAGCCTTGGCTAAAACCAATGGAGAGGAAATAACTGTTGAATATTCGCTGGAGCAAATAATCCCTTCACTTGCATAGAAGCTGAATGAAGATGTCTTTGCCTTAGAGTATCTTAATATTTGCTTTGATGGCTTGTGCCACTTTGGGCATAAAAATAGAAGCTCTGCCTGTGTTACTAAGGGTAACACTTGGTGTGTTTGCACAGAGAGACCCCATCCCCCCATTTCCACACAGTTTTATTGAATTAAGGAGGGTCTGCATTGACCTACAATACTGTGCAAAAGTATTAGGTGCCTCTGCAAATTGTTTACGGTCATTTGTCTCTGCAGTAAGTGTCTGTCTACCAGCAAAAACACAAATTAATATTGGAATAAAGCTTTGAAACAAGAAAGCATTACTAAGTGTCTAGATTTTTCCTTTGTTTCTAAAAAGTAGACATGTTGTGAGCTAGTTCGAAAAAACAACACATTTCTCCTTTATGCCTCCAGCTATTGCACTGCAAATGAGGGCTTTAATGGTACCTGCAAGTAATACGGGGCTTCCATGAGGAGAACTCTGGGAATGGTTAACTAAACATACATAAAAACACTCTTTACTGTATTAGTGCTATTTTTATCATTTCCTGAGTTATTCTAGTATTGTTATTTTGAGAGAAAACAGCATTAAAATCTTTCCTCAATATAAATAAGATAAATAAATCACCTACAAAAAATCACCTCACTATTTGCTCGTGCAAGCTACTGCACTGCACATGCAAATTAATTTTCGTTATTTGGGACCATAGTGTAAAAAGAGTGTTTTTTTGTTTTTTTTACCTGTGGGGAGGAAGTCTGTGTGTGCTTGCAATGTCAGAATTTTCATTTTAACAGCGACATGTTTTGTCACTGCCAAAACCGGAAAAGATGTCTGTCTTCCAGACTACCTTCACATGCAAATAACTTCCCCCACCTCTATGTAGTGTTTTGCATCGTGTCATAATTCTCATTTGTCTCTCCCTGTCTCTCAGAGGGAAGTGAAGAGTGGAGGAGGCCGGTGCCCAGCTACACTCAGTCCAACAGCAGCACCACCACTGGTGTTTGCGGAGGTGGCAGCAGTAGTGGGGAGCTTCGCACCTGGAGTTCTCTGCCCAGAGACGACAGCCTCGAACCACTGCCGTATAACTGGGAGATGGCCTACACTGAAACGGGCATGGTGTACTTCATTGAGTAAGTTTTTCTTTGTGATGTCTCTGTGGTATTCTATATGACATCACCAAAGTGTTTTTTATGATGTCACTGCTGTATTCTTTATGATGTCATAACAATATAAATTGCCCTCAGATTGACTATTTTCACTGTCATTACGTTGTATTACATCAAATTATATTCATTTGGCATATGCTTTTATCCAAAGAGACTTACAATTTGAGGAAACACTCAAGCTTCTGGAGAGCCAGATGAGAGTTCTTAATGCTAAATCTGCAAGAAGATGTAAGCTTAATCAGAAGAGCAAGTGTGAACAGATGAATAGATGAGTCTTGAAGTGTGAATAGATGAATAGATGAGTCTCCGAATAGATAAGTCTTGAAGATAGAGCAGTTCAAGGTCATTAGTTATGTTTATTATGTGCCTATTATATCTGAAGTTACCTTTGCATATGCTGTACATAATTACTTTATAGAATAAACTGCTATTCTCATGCAGCAACATTGCAGAGCAAGAAGACTTTTGTTTTTTTGTGCTGCTTTGTCATTACAACACACACACACACACACACACACACACACACACACTGCAGGCAACTATTATTCTATGCTGAGGTTTTCCCTGAGGAACTTAAGAGAACTTATGAGAATAGAGAGACATTCCACAATTACAGTGCTACAAGGGTGTAAGGGTGATTCCACAACTGCAGTCTCCTGCTGTTTTACTTGCAAATTTGTATTTAAAGTTAATATAAAATCAAAAATAGGTAAAGTGTCCTTCACAAAAACACTTATAGGTTTCAGGTAAGTAACTTAAAACAAAAAATGGCATTCTACAGAATAGCATACCCCAGCCATCTATAAGTGCACTTTCTATACTTTTTGCTTTAATATGCGAGTCTGTTCAGCATTTCATGCTTGAATATCCTTTTTCATAAGTAATCAATTATTGATAATGAAAAACGTGAAAAAAGAAATCACATTTTCATTATGTAAAAAGTCTTAATGGTGACCCATGAGTCTTAATGGTGACCCATGAGTTAAAAGGTCTAAATGTCGACCCAAGTGGTATCACACAGTAAACATACTGAGGATTTAGCTATTTTTAGGGGTGTTCTGGTGTAGAAATGACATGAAATGGACATAACATTAAAACTACTGATGGGTAAAATTAATAACATTGTCATTACATGGGCCCTTAATGAATGGAGTCAATGAATGGGGTATATTAGGCAGCAAGTGAAAACTGACTTAAGAAAAATGCTAAATATGGAATCGAATACTAAGATAACAAACTCAAATACTCAGTTTTTTTGTCCACTGACAGGTGAAGTGAATAACACTCTCATTACAATGGCACCTGTCAAGGGGTGGGATATATTAGGCAGCAGGGTGAACAGTCAGTTCTTGAAGTTAATGTGTTGAAAGCAGGAAAAATTGGTGAATTCAAAGATGGGCCAAAATATAACTAGGGCCAAAATGTGATAGCTAGACGAGTGGGTCAGAGCATCTCCAAAATGGCAGGTCTTGTGAGGTATTCCTGGTATGCAGTAGTTAGTACCTGCCAAAAATTCTCCAAAGAAGGACATCCCACAACAGGGTCATGGGTGTCCATGGCTCACTAATATGCCCAAGGAGTGAAATTACTGAAAGAGTTGATGGTGGCTATGTTAGAACAGTGTCAGAACACACAGTGCATCACAGCTTGCTGTGTATGGGGCTGAGTAGCTGCAGACAGGTCAGAATGCCCATGTTGATCCCTGTGTATCTGCGAAAGGGGCTACAAGGGGCTTCAGATCATTAGACCTGGACTAGGGCATTAACACAAAAGTCGACTGGTTGACTAGTCGTCTTCAGAGGCACAAGTAGACGCCCCCTGAGAGAAGTCGACTAGTCGTGTTTTTCCCTCTCTCTGTGCGCTCGCTTGTGTACACAATGCAATCTCTGCCTCTGATTGGCTTACCCTGACACGCATTCCTTGACTTAACCAATTATTATAGTCACTTCATAAAAAGGGCGGTAACTTTGGCACGCAGAGGGAAATATAAACACAAAACCACAACAAGACGAGAGACATGGCAGCGGAGAAGACAGACACACATCACATGTGTGGAGACACTTCACTCTAGACACACAAACAGCACGGTGACCTGCACAATCTGCAAGTTGGTATTAAAGTACAATAAAAGTACAAGAGTTCTGTACGGCCATCTGAAACGGCATCCGCTAGCTAACATGGGTGCTGCTGCACTGCATGGAGTCGTTCTGTCCGGAGGACGCTCAGTGGCTGCCGCGGCTTCAGCTGTTCACACTTTCTGTTGTACACTTAAATTTACCAGAAAATTCAAGGCATTAGCCTTTGTTTTGTTTTTGTTTAAATGTTACAGAGAACTTTATTAAAAGTTGCTCAATGTTGGACACCTGTGTTCCTCCGCTGCGACTTTGTTGACGGATAAGACAACTTGAAAAAATCTGGAGTCATTAATGCCCTAGTTTTTACCGTGACTACTGATATAGTAATCAGATAATTGTCTGACAGACAGAGACAGTTATTTACACACATTGTGTACTAGAGGATTTAAGTTGCTCAGTGCTAAAATTATATGTGAAGCAAAAAAACTGTTCTAAATACAGTGGCCCATTTTTTGTAGATACTTGAAAGGGTAATTGGCAATATGTGTTTGCTTTAGTAACCAACAATTGTTCTCCCCAGCAGAAAAGGAGACTGTAGTAGGTAACATCCTGTTCTAGCCAGTTTCTGAGACGGCGGAAGTTCCATTATTTAGTTAGTGCTTTTGCTTTCTTTTTTGGGATCTTGTCTTGGCTGAGAACAGTAGACAGCAGCGGAGTAGCAGTCAGAGAGCAAGAGTAAATATAGCTCACACTGTGGCCTAGATGCTCTTTAAAGAACTGTGAGTCAAGCTGTGTGTGTCTGTGTGTGTGCACATGCATTGTTGTAAATATTTCAGCGTTTCCAACATATTCTCAAATTATCAGCCACGTTAATACGGGACGGCTGCATTAGCTATATTTTACCTCAACATGGACTTCTTGAGTGTTCAATAATATCTAAGTTTTACAGTACTTTAAATAAAAGAAAAACACACCGTAGGTGATACAAGCACAAGTTATATTCCGTGATTGCTTTGTGTGATTGGTATTAGAAGGACATCATTCTATGACATTAACTTTTTCATGGCATAGCAGAAGGGGTAGTTGCTCTAATGTTTCATTTGATTGATTTCTGAAAGCCGGTTGTCTTCTGATGAAAGTGTTTGTGTCTAAAATCATATTTTAGACAATAAATATATTGTATTTATATTTGTGTGTGTTTGAGAAAAAGCCCTTTTGTTTGCTACTAACTTCTGGGAACACCTCATAGTACGTGCTGTTCTGGAGATGTTCTGGCCCAGTATTCAAGCCATCACAATTCGGCCCTTGTCATAGTTGTTTAGATCTATACACTTGCCCCTTTTTTCCTGCTGCCAACACATCAACTTCAAGAACTGACTGTTTACTTGCTGCCTAATATATCCCACCCCTTGTGACTTGTAACTAGATAATGAATTTTATTCACTTCACCTGTCTGTGGGCAAATAAACTATTCGAGGTTGTTATCTTAGTATTTGATTCTATATTTAGCATTTTTCTCAAGTCAATTTGTCCTCTAAACTGAAATACATTTAGTTAGCAAAGAAATGCTAAAGGTAATATAAAGTGGAAGTTGGCAGATGCCCTTATCCAGAGCGACTTACAGTCATTAGCTACAGGGACAGTCCCCCTGGAGCAACTGAGGGTTAAGTGTTTTTTAATAAAATTAAAATAAAAATAAATAAATAATAATACCTCAAATAACTGTGTGACTCAAAAACAAAAGCTATATTTGAACAAGAGGCCACAATCATAGCTTCTATAGCAATATATAGAAGGCCTCAGTATATCCACAACCCAAGGCAGGGTTGCTTTATAGCCCTCCATAAACTGGGCTCACATATAGTGCTGAATTTAAGGGTTTTTTTAGCAATGGGTGCACCTAATCCTAACCAGGCATCTGCATTCACATTGTATATTTTTGATATATTACTTTTTTTGGGGGGTAGTGTGATTGAATTGTGTGTCTGTTTGCCTCCGATCAACAGCCATAACACCAAATCTACCACGTGGCTGGACCCTCGTCTAGCCAAGAAAGCCAAACCACCTGAAAAGTGTGAGGATGGAGGTAACTCTCTCTCTTTCTCTCTCTCTCTCTCTCTCTCACTCTTTTGATTAGAATTTTTCTCTCACTCACACAGGCATACATACAGACAGGAAACGGACAGCAAACGTTAATAACACAATTATTACATAAATGTAAAGCATGCAAATGACATGTTTCACTGCCAAATAAATTAAAAAGCATTTTTACAGGAATTTTGTCATTTTTATCTAACAAAGCATAGTTTGTGAAATAATAGGAAACTTCCTGTTGTTCAAGTTTTCATTTTTGTGCACTTGGACATGGATTTCATAATATTTCATAGCATGCCCTCAGCACTCAGCCACATCTTTCTGCACTCAGCCTTAACCAGCAAGAACACAAACACAGTCATTCAAATGTCTGTGTAAATGTATGTCTTGGTGTAAATTTTTATATGTGTGTCTCTTTAATGGAAGTTCAGAGACATTTGGAATGCTCACTGGTGTATAGTCCTTATTAAACTCTGTAAAGCTGTGTGTGTGTGTGTGTGTGTTTGTGTGTGTGTGTGTGTGAGTGAGTGAGTGAGTGAGTGAGTGAGAGAGAGAGAGAGAGTTTAAAGTGCTGTCTAGCATGAATAGATCCTTTTTTTCCTCATTAGTTCATCAGGGCATAACGTGTGTAGAGCAGTGCACACACGCACACAGCCACACAAACACATTCACCCAAGCACACACACAAAACATAAAACACACACACATTTTTGATAGTTAGAATTTTGATATTCCTGTTTATTTAACCTACAAAATCATTAAAGTGAAGTTGTTTGTGCCAAAAGGTATATTCTCAAGGTACTCTGCCTCTGTGTGTGTGTGTGTGTGTGTGTGTGTGTGTGTGTGTGTGTGTGTGTGTGTGTGTATGTGTGTGTGTGTATTTGCAGAGCTTCCATATGGCTGGGAGGAGATTGAAGACCCACAGTATGGCACATACTATGTAGAGTAAGTACTGCACCCCCCATCTTTTCCCCTCTCTCTCTTGCTCCCACACAAACAAAGAAGTCCCCTTTGATCTATTTAAAAGATACTGCTATAAAAGCAAGTGATGATGAATGAGATGTGCAGAGAAATGCTTACGGTGCTATTTGTAACACTGTTACTAATGCCTTCCTACATATTTTTCCCCATGCAGCCACATAAACCAAAGAACCCAGTTTGAGAACCCCGTTTTGGAGGCGAAGAGAAAGCTTGGGCAGGAGATTTCAGTAACAACTCAAAGCCAAAAGGGGGCAGCACCTCCTCCAGGTACAAACCCCTCTCTGTGCTCCCCTGTACTGAATCACACTGACAGCTGAATATCAAGACCCTTTTTATTTAAATCAGGCATGTTAGAGCAGGAAAAATGATTTGCACTAATACTAAGTTCAATTTCATAAATCCTCCCATTATCTTTCATCCATTTTACCCCACTCGTGTTTTTTTGTTTATAAATAAATATTTAACGACTTTTCCAAATTTAATAGGGACAACTGGGTAAACATAACATTTACATTACATATTTTCAGTGTCCTTCACACATTTTGGTTGCATTGGTGAGGTCAGCTTGACCCCAGGATGTTTAAGTTGTATAAAACAATTTCGACACATTTGTTTTGGTTGTTTTGGATGATATTGAGGTCACTAAAACATGCATTTTATATTCACAAAAAAATTCCTTTTCCTGAACACTACATACACAATTTCCAGATGTTGGAGTCAAATTGAATCTAAGGATAAGATGTCACTGAATCTGAAGATAGCAGGGGGGGTCAGGTTCTTTGTTCTGTTTACATAGCTCTTAATTTATTGTGCAATTGTTTTGTTTGCATAACGTTTTTTCATTGTGCAATATAAGGTATACACCTTTGAGAACAATGCAGTGAGAGAGAGGTGTGAAAAAGAGACAGAAACTCTGTTGACAAAAACTTGGAATAATCGTTACCTTAACGTATTTTAACCATTTATTTGTGTATTGTTGTATTTTAATGATGTGCATATCCAGGAGTGCTAGTAGGAGTATGCAGCATATGTAGTACATAAAGTCACCAGACCAGTGCCACAACTTAAAAGACCTAAAAACTAAATTCTTAAACTTAAAATGGAGCACATGGATAACTACCACTACAGAAAGTCATACAGTACAAAGAGGTTTGTGTTTTCTTTATTTCTTTATTTTAAAAATGGTCACCCAAACACAGGTAACTGCACAGCTCCACAACAAGTGACAATTCTTAAATGCTCAAGAGATTTATTGAGAGACTTAAGGTATTCATAGTTCAGGAAAAAACACCAACAAACATGACTAGAACCAAGGAAACAACAAGATATCCAAGACCACTTACCTGTCAGACTGAAGACATGGAGTTTCATACTGGAGCTAGTATCAGAACAGCGAGCTACAGGTGTGAGCCTCTTGAAGGGTGAGCTGCTGAGGAGCAGATCTAACAGAGACAGTGTGCACAAAACATTACTATCACCTTAGACAGAGAGGGTTCGGGGGACATGTGAGAGTGGACCACAACATTTGATGATTGTGTCCCCGTCCCTCGTATGCCCCCAAAATGTTAATCGCACTTTAGTTTCAAACACAAACTCTTCAGACACAACATTCTCATCAGTAGGGCTCTGGAGGGTGAGGGGGCTGCGTGGGTCCCAGTGGGCTGCTTTGGCGGTAATCTCCACGGGACTCTGTAGCTGCCTTCCCCTCTATTTTAATCGCACCTTAGACAGTGAGGGTTCGGGGGACTTGTGAGGACGAACTACAACCTTTGATAGTTGTGGCTCTGTTCCACATAAATCTCCTCCAGATTTTAATTGCACTTTAGTTTCATACATAACACTCATGGTGGGGGGAGGAGCATACATAAAATGTCAGGGTTAGTGTTTGTGTATGTGTGTGTATATGTATGTGTATACATGTATTTGTATGTGTGTATGTATGTGTGCTCCCTGGCGGCGGCAGGAGGTACCTGACTGGTGGGCCTGGGGGTAGGGCTGGCTGCATCCATGGGGTGATGGGGTGGCCACTCACCCCCGGCCTGGGGTGTGGGTAACATCATCTGGGGCTGCTCACCAGACACTGTTAGGTGCATCTGCGGTTAGGTGGGTGGTTAGGGGGTGGGGAAGATTATGTGGCATGGGGTTTTGGGGTGGTGGGTGTGTTTGGGAGTGGGGGGTTTGGTGGTGGTGGTGGGGGGGGCGGTGTCTGCTCCCGGGGTTGGTGGCTGGTGTCTGTCGAACTGGCCCCTTGGGGGAGGCCACCGCTTGGCGGGGGGCTGGCTTCCCCAGGGAGCCTGCGGGACGCCCATGCCCGGGCCAGTGGTCGGGGGGGCCCATGTCCTCCTAGGGCGTGTGGCCGGGTGCCCCAGCCACCGTGACTGCTCGGTCTCCCTTGGGCACTGGGGCGGCGTGGTTGTGACCCCTCATCCTCATTGCACAACATTCCATGACAAACTCGGACATTACATGCACACTCACATTTACACATATACATACACATAGGCACATGCACACACATATACACACACACGTGTGCACATACACACGTACACACGTCCACTCAACCACACAAACACATGCACACAAATATACACTCACTCACATATACCGACGTATATACATAGGCATTCATATAACAGTCAGAGGCACATATGCACACACTCATATACACATATACACACACGCATCCACTCACACAGGCACACACATATATGTTCATGCATACGCACGCATACACACGCACACAGCTATAGGCATATACACAGTGGTGGCAGTTGTCACTTGGATATCTTCTTTGTCTTTCCCCGTTTTCTCTCTCTCTGTTGGTTCCTTTCCTTTTCTCTTTATGTTCACTTGTATCTCTTTCTATATTTTTCTCTATCCCTGTCTGATCTGGCTTAATTATAAAATCAAATGAATAAATAAATAATAAATAAATAAATAAATAAAAAGTTCAAAGAAATTATACTGTTAAAGCCCCACTTGGCAAAGCAAAGGTGTCTGGTGCATCATGGCACCCAGCTTCACGGCATCTTAGTAAAAAAAAAAAAAAAAAAAAACATTACTGCAAGCTTTTTCACTGCTTGCATCATATACGAAATACACTCTAGCGACATTTATGACTTATTTTCACATGGTGTGAAAACACAAATAAGAAACACCCTGCTTTACTAGGTCACATTGCTTCTGAGAGAAAGATAGTTGATGATGTCACTAAAATGATCTTTCAGTAAATGAATACCTCTTAAAATACCATCTGCCTTCAGTGAACTCTGAGCACTTCTGACAATATCTGGTAATTATGTATAAAACTTCTAGATTCAGTGCAAAACAAGGCATGTAAAATAATGTAATTATGTATGTAACTGTTGTAAGAGTATATAGTATAAGAAGTGTGGGGAGAATGCTTGACTGGGAGTGTTAGATGTGTTAGAAGCAAACTATGAATTTATGATGCATCTGAGGACAAGCAGGCAAACTTTGTGGGGTGTGTGTGTGTATGTATGTGTATGTGTGTGTGTAAGGGGGGGGGTGAAGATTAAAGAACACTGACTCTGCTGTCCTCAGGATTATGAATGAAAGATAATTGCATTAGAGTGAATGCATTATAGATATGTATGTGTGTATGAGGACGGGAAGGAGGGACAGGAAGGATGGATGGGAAGAGGGGGGAAGGGAGAGATTTAAAAGTGTGAAAAAGGAATGAACTGAGTGGGAGGACAGATCTGCGTCACTGTATCCCTCCAACCCTTCCCACACACAGCATTCACTCACTTTTTACACACTTACTCAAGTTCATTCCTGCTTGTCTTTCCCACTCGTCTGAAACAGAAATCTTACTCATCTCGCACAGTAACGCAGACGCATCTGCTCAAACAGTGAGGTCAAGCCCTGTTCATCATCATTCAACATTTAATTGCATTAAAAGTAATGGTGACAGTGTGTACTCAGGATTTTCCATTTACTGGATGGGAAAAAGAAGGAAAGGACTTTCTGAGCGTCATGTAGAACATCCTGTTTCCATGGTATGGCTAGAACAAAAGAACCTAACCCACTTCACTGCTAAACACACTGACATATCGGCCATT
Organism: Bryconaethiops microstoma; assembly: GCA_037577275.1. NCBI lineage: Eukaryota > Metazoa > Chordata > Actinopteri > Characiformes > Alestidae > Bryconaethiops > Bryconaethiops microstoma. The sequence goes on from JBBJLS010000109.1 coordinate 20,841,957, forward strand.
GAATTTATCCTCATATTGGAATTACAGCTCTTAATAAGAACTAATAATTTAGTTTCTAATAATTTAGTTAGTTTGCATACTCGCTGCCACTAGTGCTGGGCTTTCTCATTTTTCTAGACTGAAATGGATAGCATAGTGAATAACTCCACTGCCCCACATAGAGAAAACGGAATGAGTTCAGGACAGAGTATCATCTTGAAGATGCAAAAATACTGTTCTATGCCTGTCAAACAGTCTTATCTTTGGCACATTGAGTGGATTCAGTTAAAGAAATGGGAGCAAATGTTTTACTACGACAGGCAGCAAAGTGCCTAAAGATAAAGTATATAAAAGAGTTTCAACCACTCAGCATTCAGCACCACCAGTATACTAATCACTGCCTGATAATCTGTAATCACTGCATCTGTTTCTTCACTGGTTCATGCCATAAGTTAGATGGCTTTGTTGTGCTTGAAAGATTTATACAAGAAAACCTGGCTCTTTGGAAGCAAAATATGATGAAATGAAGCGTGGCTCAACACTTTTGCAGTTATTTTTAAATTGTTTATTGGTATCAGTATTAGCCACAGCAATGTTAATTTATTTGTTATTGCTGTCAGCCATTCACCAGCTATTATTAAAATGCCATTCACTGAAACTCAGATAAAATGTGTTTGACCATTAAAGCTGATGTTCTCTCCTTCTTTGTCTTTAAATTATGCAGTTACACACCTCACTCTCGGTGGAGCTTGATGGAAATGATGATAGGGACGGAAAGTGAGAGAGTGAAAATGAGCCAGTTTGCTCATCTCTTGTTCCTTTAAACAGGGTTTTGACAGCTCTACCTCTCTTCCAAACTGGCAAGAGAACTACTATATATCATTAAAGCAACAGCAGTCCAGTGCGCGCGCGCACACACACACACACACACACACACACTCATACACTTTAATTCAGCTCTAAGTAAGCCTCTTCAGCATAGGAGTCCATTAAATTGTTACATAATTTTTTTTCATATGACTACACTGCAATCTTTGGCACCATAACTAACCCCCCCTTTCTTAAAAACTGACACAGACATTACTTGAAAAAACACACATGCATCACATTTAGACAGGTTTGATTTACAAACTACTAACATAGTAGATAATTGTTTGTAAGGGGTATTTGTGTGTGTTTGTATGTGTGCATTTAATAGAATGTGAACACCTAAAACAGTTTAACTGTTCTTAAAGTAAGGGCTGAATGTTCTGAGAGATGTTGAGGATTGTCGTTCAGCTAACATAAGAATCTTATAATCAGTGTTTGTGGAATCCCAGGATTTGTTTGTTTGAGTCTTTGTTTTGATGGAAATGTGTGTTCTCATTTGTAGCGTCATGAGGTGAAGCATTATAATGAATTTGTTTTTTACACCAGTTGGATGAGATGATTTTTGTTTGTTTATATGTCAGCCAAGCATAAACAACAAGCAACCATAATCAGGCAGGAAGAACCTCACTCTCTGCCTCACTTGACTCTCTTACAGTTTATGGCCCAGAAGAAAATGCCAGTCTAATTCACAAAGAACTGATGTGGCTGCGGGTTTGAATTCCAGACATGTAGGAGCACACGTGATTCTTCTTGAGTTGGTCTCAGTTTTCAGCAATTGATCATGTGAGCTCCTGCTTTGTTGGAAAGAAAAACTGCAGCCACACCTTTCCAGATAAGACTGGACACCCCTGCTTAAGAAGAAACATTTAGGTCTTCTAAAGAAATTTGTACTGGCTAGTTCTTAAAAAAAATAATGAGAGTTGGAGTCAATCCCAGCAGTCATTGGGTGAAATGCAGAGAAACATCCTGGACAGGTCCTCAGTCCATCACAGGGCAGACACAATGACAAACACTCACACACGCAATCTCAGCTGGGGGCAATTTAGTATCTCCACTTCACCTGACATGCCTGTCTTTGGAAACTGAAGTGCCAATGGAAACCCGCACAAACACAGGGAGAACATGCAAACTTCACACAGAAAGGACCCTCAGCTGTCTGGCCAGGAATGACTAAAAAATCAAATCTTTAATATATTGAACTTTAGTTTAATTCAGTATTTGTCTTGCCCCCTTTTGTTTTAATGACAGCATGCTCCCGAGCTTGAAAATACGTGCAAAAGCTTGCGAGAAATAGATAAAATACTCCTGGAATTCATCAGAACATGCACTTCAAAGGAAGGGATAAGATTAAAACAAATTACCTTTTTCTACAAATTATGCAGAGTCTTAACTATTTCCACTTCCTTTTAATCATAAAAAGTTTGCATAAAACAGTTCTAGACTTTCACAACGAGCTATATAGCTTCCCCCACTGTCTGCAGCTTTGGGAGTATGTGTCTAAAACAAAAGCAGCCCAGATTCAGCCAGATGATGAGTGTACGTATGACTGTAGGGCAGCAAATAATTATGCATGACGTCATGTTGTGCATTATGTATGGGTTCCTTAAAATTGAATCTCGGTTAAAATCATCATCTCATGTCATGCACTCTGTACATCCAAGCCAAGAACCTTTTGTTGTTGTTACATTAAACATTAATGGTAAACGTTTAATATTTTTAATAAATGTGCATCTTTTTCTGAATGATGGTTCTACAAAAGTCTGTCTCTCTCATTTTCTTTCTCTAGGTGGTGATGGGGGTACCCCAGGCTTTACCCGGGACCCTACTCAGCTGAAGGGGGAGTTATACCACACCGCCCTGAGAAAAAGCGCTCAGGGCTTTGGCTTCACCATCATCGGTGGAGACCGGCCTGATGAGTTTCTCCAGGTAAAGAACGTGCTGGCAGATGGACCAGCGGCTCAAGACAACAAAATGGCCTCCGGTAAGTGGGAGCACGGGGGAAGGGAGGGAAGGGAGGTGGCCATTCTGACACCCTGTGACCTCATCGACTTGCTTGTTTTATTAAAGGATTGCTATTGATAGCAGAACACAGAAGCTCATTCCCATCACAGAAATGCAATTAGCGCCTCTTCTTTGTTGGCAAATATTAAGCTTTTAGTGTAGAGAATCTAAAGCAGTAGGGTCTGTCCATGGCATACCTGAATGCAGTTCATAAACCACCAGGTTTTAAAAACTTAATTGGTTTTAAGCTGACATTACAACAAGGGGATGAAATGTGTGGGTTTTGGCAGTATTCCCTCATGAGTACTGTCACAAATGTTGACACAAGTAATACCTGTAAAAAATCTGTAATTTTCCCCTCAGCCAATGTGAAGTTGATCATCAAAACATGTCTGGGGATTTATGTGATGATTTAACACCAGTGGCTATAAGCTTCTAATACTTATTAGTATTAGATTAGCTCTGTAGTTTCAGTACAAAACTACAGAAACAGTCCTCGAACACCAAACACGTCACCTACATTTGTTGTAAGGGGAAAATGTTATATTTGAATTTTGGCCTATACAGCATTTTTATTTCAAACACTCAATTCTGTTTTTAAAAACTCTTTTTTTGTGACTGGCATTTTCCCTCTTATCTCACTCCCAGGGGATGTGATTGTGGAGATTAACAGCACATTGGTTCTGGGAAAGACCCATGCTGATGTGGTGCAGATGTTCCAGTGCATTCCTATCAACCAGTATGTAGACATGGTACTGTGCCGTGGGTACTCACTCCCCCCGGATGTTGAAGAAGACAGTGAGGATCTTCCTCCCCCTCCTCCTCCTCCTCCTCCTCCTGCGGTGGGTGAGGTGGTGACTGCCGTACCGCTCATTAACGGTCAGCCGCTACTTGTGAAGGGCGAGGCCCTGCACGGCTCATCTCAGGAGCTCCACTATGTCACTACAGACTCCAGTGGCCGGCCCGTGGTAGCTGCGTTGCCTGGAGGGGCCAACGAAGGGCCTGAGGGTGGCATGCTGCAGCCGGAGCTGGTAAGCGTTCCCCTCGTGAAGGGCCCTGGGGGGTTTGGCTTCGCCATTGCGGACTGCCCACTGGGCCAGAAGGTAAAGATGATCCTGGATGCGCAGTGGTGCCGTGGCCTGCTGAAGGGAGACGTCATCAAAGAGATCAACCGTCAGAATGTACAGACGCTGAGTCACGCGCAGGTGGTGGACATACTGAAGGAGCTGCCTGTGGGGAGCGAGGTCAACCTGCTGGTTCTGAGAGGAGGTAAGAGAGTGAGAGAGGAAGATGGCAATATGGATAAGAAGTCAGATAAGGACATAAATGGAAAGATAATATATTAAATCATCACTGTCGTAACTAAACCTCAGACATTCTCAACTCTTAATGCAAGTTAATAGTTAATGAAGTTAATGACATTTTGACACATAGTAAAAGGCACTTGGTATTTTCAAATTAGGTAAATTAAAAAAAAGGAAAGCCTATTTAACTGACTCTTTATAACAGGCCTTAAATACACCCTGCCAATAATGGATTATTGCAAAGCTGAAGCTGGCAGCATGCTTTCTTCAGCATAGTAAGTTTTGTTTCAGGATATTTGGGAGGAGCAGGAAGGAGGATAGAGTGAGGGAGAGAGTAGGGACAAAGGGATATATGATATACAATGGATATAGTAAATTAAATATATAGAGAGGTCATGATACCATGTTTTTATTTTCCAGTACCAATAATGAAACCTTGAGTATCAGCTGATACCACTTCACTTCAGCACTTTCCTTAAGATAAGCATGTAACAGTAGACTACTCAAACACTCCACTAACGCACAGGAAAAATAACACAGCTAAAATGACATCACACAGTGCGAGTGTGCTATTTCAGTCTGGATTTGTAACAGGGTCGGATTGTTCTTTTTTGTCTCTCTGATCCAACGTTGTAGCACCCTGGTATTCTGGTATTGTCTTAATTTAGAAATGCCAGGAAAAAAAAGAAAAAAATACATATGTATATATAAAATGTTCTAGGCATGTATGTGTAAGACGTTTTGGTGATTTTGCTGGTGTATACTACCAGTAAAAGTTGGTGCCCCTCATCAGATGTGCTTTCTTCTCAGTGTTTCACTGTTTTGAAAGGTTACGTCCTCTTTCCCTAGACAAGGCTTTGCTGTCTGAGGTTATGAGAAGGCTTTGTCCTAGACGTGGTAAACCCTGTCTCACAGCAGACAGTTATGGAAGTTGCTGGACTGCTGTTTATTGTAAAATCATAACTTTTTTTTAATAAGCCCGTTTTTCTGCTATATAAAAATACCACAGTGCTGCGGGAACCTGCATGACCATGCAGATGACTGACTGGCCGACACGTTGCATAGCGACAGGGAAGAAAGGGATTGTGCCGGCCTTCCCTTCTAATGGGAACTTGTGTCCTAAGGGACACTGAGCCAGGGGCGACACATAACACAGCTGGGACATGAACCTAAATCCCAGCTGTAGGATGCACCACTGCACCGCTAACCAGCTTTTACTGGGTGTTCCCTCAGGGGGATCCGTATTATCTCTAGCCACTTGCCAGACTCAGTGCATGCGCTTTGATCAGAAGAGGATTACAGCAAGTCCATGAGAACAGCTCATTGTGGGCTAATTGGGTTCGGGGGAGAGTGAGAGACTGAGAGTGAGAGAGAAAAGAGCAGAGTGAAAGGACAAAAAAGAAAAAAAAAGTACAAAGAGAAGAGCTGAGAGAAAGTAGAAGAGGAGACAAAGAGAAGATGGATGGAGAGAGAAAAAAAAGGAAAGATGGAAAAAGATGGAGTGAAAGGACAAAGAGAGAAAAACAAGGACAGAGAATAAATTGCAAACAGAGGGAAAAGACAGGGAATGCACCATAGAACGAAGTGTAATTTCATTCTTCTACTGTTACATTCAGAGAGAGAGGGAGAAAGTGTATGTGTGTGTGTGTGTGTGTGTGTGTGTGTGTGTGTGTAAGAGAGAGAGAGAGAGATGTTTGAAGTTTGCTCATTCATGTGTGCTCCATTTTCTCTTGAGTGACAGTCACCCCAATCAGGCTTGGGGATGGTGGTGGGGTTGGGCTGGGTACTATGTGGGCGTTGTGTTGACAGATGGAAGCGTGGCTTGGTCATTAGGATTTTATGCATAGCTCTGCTGTCTCTGGAGCCTTCCTAAACCCCTTCTCGCCATCTCCCACTCCCTTTTATGTACATTTCGTCTATCAATCTTTAATATCTCTTAGATGATGCATGCCTTTTAACTCACTTAAATATCTGCCCAGTCCTCCCTAATTTCTATTTCAGTGCGAGTTAAGGCCTCACATTTCTTGAGAAATGTAGTTAAATAAATGAGCTGTTAATATGAGATTAAACAACTTTACTTGGAGGGTTATTTGCATGCCATTTTAACAACAGACGCAATACAGACCAGTATCCTTTTGTTTCTTTAACTCCATTTTCTTCTCATTTCTTGCTTTAGGTCAAACTTCTCCAGTAAAGAGTCTGAGACCGGTGAGTATGAAAACATTTTTTGATTATTGCAAAGCTGAAGCTGGCAGCATGCTTATTTCAGCATGGTATTCTGAGTGTGTGGGGTGTGCGTGTGTGTCCATCTATGCATCATTCTTCAGGCGCATTCCTGAATGTATTACAGATTTTTGTTCTCTTACTGTTACAAGTCCAAAAGCTCAGAAAGAGGTGTTTTTATGAAAAAATAAAATTTTTCATACTATGTTGTTTTCTCGTATTATTTTGCACAATGGAGTGAAAGAAAAACTAATAATGAAAAACGATAAATAAATGCAGAACCAACTGCCATATGATACAACTAATACATTGGTTTGATATGTACAATTTTACAATATGTAAAAATATTGGAATCAGTGGCTGGTATTTTCAGTTAATACCAGCTGTCTGTCAGTCAACATATACCATTACATAAATGGAAGAAAAAAGACGATCTTTACTCTGAGGTGTTTCATTTTGGTGGCTTACCACAGCTAGACATAGAAAATGAACTTTAAAAATTTCCAGGCTGCCTTAAAATATTAGTTAATTACATGTCAAATAAGTTAACAGGATGTAAGACCTTTTATAAGTTTAAATAACTTATTTTTACAGTGTACTGGTAAATATGTATTTGTCTACACTTAATTAAATGAAAAGTTTTGTCACAGAAGGTCAGTAATGAAGTGCACTTCATTTTCCTTAACAGAGACAGGAAATGAGCGCAAGCCTAGAGACTCTGGACCGGTGCCATGAAGTGGGAGCTCCTCAGGCACTCACCTATTACTCAAGCACGCTGCCCTGTAGTTCACCCAGACGAGACACCGCTCTCCGCCACACCAAACCCAAAGCCGCAGTGGACAACACTAGTGAGTCTGAAGAACACACCAGCTATGTTTACATGCACACCAAAGACCCAGCATAAGTCTTTCAATTAAGCCACTAGTCAGACTATGATATTCTGTACATTGGTTGTCAGGATTTACAACTAAAATGTGGTTCAGGCTGATATTGGCCGTTAAACATTATATAGTGAATGTACCACACATACCAGCTTTATGACACCTAACAAAAAAGTAAAGGATCACACCTTAAGAGGAAAAAAAAAATGTCCTTTATGTTAGTCAGATACATTCAGATTTTCATCAATCAGTATTAAATAATCAGCTTTATTTCAACTCCAAGTACACTAAGAGGGATCCTCATTCACAATGTAGCCACATATGAGAACAAAGAACAGAAGACTGAAAAGAGTAATAACAAATAGAACAAATCAGATAATTAGTCAATTTGCAATGTAAGCATTCAAACTAGTAAAATTAACAAATTGAATTGAAGAGCTAAAATAAAAAAAACAATAAGCAGCTGAATTAAGTTGCTAATAAAATGTTAATACAAAATAAATAAAAAATATTGTAATAAATTAAATAACAAAATTGACCAAAATCAAATAGCAACTAAGCTTTAGAATATAAATTCCAGCACACTGGTGCACTGTAGCTAAATTCAGTTTTTATATTTCAGTAATTGCTGAAATGTGATTTTTATATGGCTAAAAACTGGGATATTTCAGACTCATTATGCTGGTGTACATGTAAAATGGACTATAAACTGACTAGTTTTGTGGAATTTGTGTCTTAATCCAGTCCAGTTTCTTAGACTAACATAGCTTATTCTGTTTTGCACACCGTAACTAAAGCACTTCTTGCAACAATGTGGAAGCCTGAATTTTAAAGATGACTCATGGGACCAAATGCCTGTTTGTAAACAAGCCCCTGTCTTTGCCCTGCTGCATCATTTGAGATAACCTCAGTTCAGTGGTTCCATTAATCACTTGTCAAAGTGATAGATAAATCATCACCTTTCTCCTCCATGATCTGAACAGGTCACTTCACAGCATGACCTAAACTACTGAAAGAATCCAGGTAACTGAAAGAGCCCAAAGAACTAGGGAGAGATGATAACTGCGCACTCATCTGTGGCATGTCATAACTTCTCCTATTTGTCGTGAATAGCAATACATGTGACTGAAAGTTGTTAAAGAACAGGTTATTTTAAGTTGCTGTACATACTGATGTACCATGTTTCTCCTTAAAGTATCAGAATGTCAATTTAATTCCTGTAGAGGTCGCACACTATATTATTTGCCTGCAAATGTAAAATATATCCTGTGAAACATTATAGCAGTCTGGCTACAGCTGGGTATGCATCTAAACGAAAACACCAGCCAAGTCCCAGATCTGTAACATTTTAATTAAATTACTTTAATACCTTTAACGTCATTATTGCTTTAATATGATGAAAGCCAGTTTATTGACTTCAGTGGTTAAGAAGACTAAAGCTGAACATGTTTCTTGGTTGTCTTTATGTATGTGAAGTCATCCTAGTGCCTCTCTTTCTCCACAGTGCCTCAGTATAAAGAGCTGGATGTGTTTATAAAGAGAGATCAAGAGACTGGATTTGGCTTCCGTGTACTCGGTGGGGAAGGACCTGAACAGCCAGTGAGTGCTCTGACCACCTGTAGACTTTCAGTATAGGCTGTGCAACACACTGAAGATGTTTAAATATAATTCTCTTTTTGTGTTCTATTCAAAGTGCATGCTTTCTGTTTCCCCAGGTCTATATAGGTGCCATAATACCACATGGAGCAGCGGAGAAAGACGGGCGTCTGTGGGCTGGGGATGAGCTGATGGGCATCGATGGCATTACAGTGAAGGGGAAGTCCCACAAGCAAGTGCTGGATCTGATGACCAACGCTGCCCGTAATGGCCAGGTCCTGCTGTCTGTTCGCAGAAAAGTCATCTACAGGGGTGAGCTTGGAATCTGTTACGCACAGTAATAGAGTCACAGACCGTGCATGTTCATGAAGTTGCTTTGTAAATTTGAAGTGCTTTAAGATTGTCACTGAGGTCAAGATTTGTATGCACTTGATGATAAGCACAAATTTGGCAGAAGAATGTACAAAACACAACTGAACGCCAAAATGCAAATGACCTCATTCTGGGCCAAACACCAAGAGCTGTAAATAAGCCATTGTAGAGAGCAGGCTTTCAGGGAATGATTTCTGGAAACTAAAGAACACATGTTTGTCGGTTTAATTGTTTTATTTAAGAGAATTGTTTTTTGCTTTTAAAATAATATTGTAGTAATATTTTTAATTTCACTGGTGTTTCTTGATTGAAAACAAAAGGATTAAAATCTTGAAACACCCAACAGAAACATATCCAATCAATTTTTTTCCTCTATGGTGTCTAGGTAGATAGACAAGTTTATGGCCCTGAGTGAATGTCTAACTTTAATAGTCATGGTTTGTCACTGGCAACCACGTTTTTTCTGTGTTAAATTTGCAAACCAAAGAATTTTTCTCAGCTTGCACTAAACTAAATGAGTGTCCCTTACAGATGTGGCTGATAATGATGATGATGATGGGGCACAAAACATGGCTCCAGTACTGGTCAACGGTTCTCCCAGACCTCCTCGCATTCAAATACCGAGTGTCCTGGACCATGAATCATTTGATATTACACTCCATCGTAAAGAAAATGAAGGCTTCGGCTTCGTCATCCTCACTTCAAAAAGCAAACCTCCGCCTGGAGGCAAGTAAATAACGATGTATCCATCACAGCATTCTAACCAACATTTCTGTTGTTAAACACTCAGAAAAACACACAGAGAGACATACTTAGTGTTCACTGATTGTGCCTGCCTTCATCCTATCTCGTTTTGGTGAAGCAAAGACTATAACAACACTCCCCAGAGAAAGTTACTGGTAATGAGTTCTGTGTGTTACTGGTAATGAGTTCTGTGTGTGTCTGTGTTTCCAGTAATCCCTCATAAGATTGGCCGAATCATTGAGGGCAGTCCGACTGACCGATGCGGTCTGTTGAGCGTGGGTGACCGTATCTCTGCTGTTAATGGCCAGTCCATCGTAGAGCTCTCTCACAACGACATTGTACAGCTCATCAAAGATGCCGGCAATACTGTCACACTCACAGTGGTTCCTGAAGATGGTGAGTTAACACTCAGTAGTCAAAATCACTGAAAGGCAGACATCCGGCTGAATTTTCTTTACTTAAATTACTCTCTCTTCTAGCTCTCAATAAAGGCAATAAACACTGAGGTTAGTTTAGTAGAAGCAAACCTCACTCAGCCTGTAATTAACTAATAAATTAACACAATGCAGCTGTTCTGTGTCAGAAGTAATCACAATCACCTCCTCACATTAATTACATAAATTTACAAAATGGTACAGAATTATTACAGAAAGAAAAAACTATTTTTCACTTTTCTGTTTACATGCATCTGTTTTGACTGGCTGTTTAGAATACAAAGGCCCTCCGTCAGGAGCCAGCTCTGCCAAACAGAGTCCAGCACCGCAGCACAGGACACTAAAATCCACCACACAGGAGGAGAGGTACCAACCACTAGAGCCTACATTTGAAGCTGGATAAGACTCCCAGAATGCACTGTTAATTGACTATTTATTAAACAAACTGTGGTTATTATTTCATTAAATATGTTGTGCAGCCATAATACATGAAATGCATGTTGTTTTAAAATTAATTGAGGGAACTTTTAACATCTTACTGTGTAGGATATTACTGGAGTTCTACTATGTACGTTATATGCAGGTATAATTTGGACATGGATGACATCAGGGATGAACTGGCATGGGCAGAATATAAAACCCTCCCCATGAGCGAGAAAGGAACACTGTGCATTACAGGCTCTAAACAGGTAAGTGGCACAGCCTTGTTCTGTTCTTATGTAATCACAAAATACACTCCAAAAATGCAGGAATTTAAGCATAGAAACAGAAACAGAAACCTGTGTGTGTGTGTGTGTGTGTGTGTGTGTGTGTGTATCACAGGGCTGTATTCTGGTAGAGTTAGAGCGCGGTCCTCGTGGCTTCGGCTTCAGTCTGAGAGGAGGGACGGAGTATAATATGGGGCTCTATATACTGCGATTGGCTGAGGATGGCCCCGCCCTTCTGGATGGCAGAATTCAAGTCAGTATAACTATTCAGAACGTTGATTCATCTCTTCAAGAGACGCTCTTTTGATTTCTCATAATTGGAAAACTACTTTGTAGAGCTGAGATCACTTAATTTCAATAATTGCCATGAAATATATAAGAATGTATCATTACATTCGGTCTATTTTGTAAGCAAAAATATTCTTGACTCTGATCCCATTCCGGATTAATTAATTGCACAACATCTCAGCCGTACTGATTTGGGGTGAATTTTTGAGGGTAGGCTCTAGCTTTCTAGCACCAACATTAGCCATTTGGCTTCTTTTCCCCTTTCATCAACTAGTGAAAAAAAAACAAACAAACATATTTTGAACACATACACAGCCAGCAGTGCATGTGTGTGCAGGTGTATGCAGCCCTATGGCACCCAGTCATCAAACAAGGTTTTTCCTAGTCTGGCTGAAATGTCCCCTTGCAGAATGTGCCAGTTATGACTCAGACCTCTTTTGTCATAAACCTACTTGAAGACCATACTTTACCTACTTTAATGTAACATGATTTGTCTCATCATGTTACATTACAACACATAATTTCATCAGTTTCATCAAAAATGTACCAAGCGTATTGTTGTCATTTTTAAACTTTTCTTTTGGCCCATTCAAATTTTGTCTCAGGTCTTGATCTAAAAGCAATCACATGAAATGTTTTCCTTCGAACTGAAGAGTGAACACACTAAGACTGATCACAGGTTTCAGTTGCACCTGCAGCGCCTCTGAAATACAAATCAGTCTTCTCATTTGGCCAGGACAGAGTACAAATAACATGCCTTTGAAATGAAACACTAAAACTCAACTCTGTTATTTATACTTGGATGAAACTGCCAATGTTTGTCTCTCAGTGAAGCTCAGTATCAGGGACGGTGTCTAAACTACTAAAAGCGTTTCGCTCACAGATAAGTGAAGGTTGTGGGAGGGGAAGGAAAAACATTAATAATAATATTGGTTAATATTTTTCCCAGCCTGGTACATGGTGAATACAATCAAAGCTCAAGAAACATTTTTGAAGCATGGAAATGTTACTATACTCCAATCAAAGATTTGTCTTTTTAATGTTGGAATTGGATGAATCATGCTTAATACAACTGATTAGGTGAAAATGAAAGTTTGAATAGTGTCTGTCAAGCATTTCTGTATGCATTTCGGATGCTGTTTTATAAGCATGTCAGTCAGGCACTTTTGCATACAAAAAAATACCAGATCACTGTGGAAATAATGGCTGCTAGAATTGAGACTGTGCAGATTATTTTAACTTCCATCGACAGTATCAGAAAAATGTGTTCCTAGAGTGAAAACAAAACTCTTTTTTTTGTCTCACTTGCCTTGAAACACCCTGCTTTTAAATACTGTGATTTTCTACATGCAGGTTGGAGATCAGATAGTGGAGATCAATGGGGAGCCCACACAGGGGATCAGTCACACCAGAGCTATTGAACTGATTCAGGCTGGCGGCAACAAAGTACTGCTACTGCTGAGACCTGGGCAGGGGCTCGTGTCTGACAACAGTGAGTCTGTCGCTCTATTTCTGTGTCTGTATATCTCTATCCCTCTCAGTCTCGCTTTCTTTTTCTCCTCTCTTTGTCTACACAGACATACTAGTACCAGTTAACCATTTGGATGACTTGCTTATGTCTGATTGCTTTCTGTTTCTTTCTTTCTGTCTTTCTTATGTACTTTTTTCTTTCTCGCTAGGTAGTGTAAGTTCCTCAGCTGTGTGCTACTACCCCCAGGAGCACCATCATTAACAGTTTCTTTTCCTCTGGGCCATCTTTTCTCACTTTGGTAATTCTGTTCCTTTTTTCCTCTCCTGGCCTCAAAACTTACAAAAGGTTATATCCAAATTGTAACCCAAGTCTATTAAGAAGTAGCCCACCCAAGTATTTGTTTCTTCCCCACAGTTCGCAAGTCTTCCAATGTTATCCAATCAGTCTTCCAATCATAGAAAAAGCAATGCACAGATTGTGAAATTTTACAGCTGATTCATATTCTGATTTCTTCACAGCAAAATTGGCAAATGGCAGATTTTTTGGCACGTCTTCTTAACCTTTTTATTTTAAACCAAAACTCACTCTGTGTGGGCTAAATGAAGACATGAAACATACTTGCAAAGTGTTAGGAACAAAAATCACCATACAGAGAAAGAGAATAAAAACAGTGTAGGTGTTTATGTTAGCAAACTTAGTTAAACTCTCTATTCCTGCTGTGTGATGTGAGCTTAATATATTAACTGCATATTAGGTCAGCACAAGCTTGTATTATAACAGAAATCACACAGCAGTAAAGTAAAAGGCTTCTGATTTGCCTTTAGAAGTGAGTGGCACAAAGTACTGAAATACTGTGCATGAGCTCTTTATACTGCAGCGTAGGAGAAGGATTCAGCCGCACTCCCTGCTTCGTGGTAGCTGCTTCTGGTTTCAAAAGCCCTTTATGCAGCTCTCATGAAAAAAAGACAAATCAATCAAATGATCTTAAAAAAAAATTCCAAGTCCTCCTTACCGTGAGACTGCAGCAAGACATGACTCGGGTTATACAGCATTAGTAACAAATCTCAGCTGTACTGCTGCACATGGTACACCCTTACCAGCACTAATGTTACCATGTCACTTCCATGCCTTTGCTGTGTTGAGAATGGTCCATCCTGAGAATAAATGGAAAAGTATTAAAAAAAGCTATTTTGATGAAATACAACTTTGATGTATAAACCTGTTCCCTTTAAGTGGTCACATTTTCCCTTAAATCTAAATTTATAATTCTGTGTTTTCTTACCTTTTGTTAATGTGTGTATTAAATGCTTTTTTAAAATTATTTTGTCATTCTAGACTCTACAACAGCAGATCCACAAGTCTCTTCACCTCTAAGTACTGCCAGTGATGTTTTCCTCTCAGACCCGTTGCCATCTGATGCTTCAGCCTTTTCATTCTGTTCACCTTTCCAGCCCTGCTCTCCCTCTGTCCTCGCTCCAGACCTTTCTCCAGAGTCCAGGACTATACTGTCACCTCGCCTCAAAAGAATCAACAAAAAATCAGAGCCAAGAGATGTCAAGAGAAGTCAGTCTACAGAGTGTAATATTGACTCTACAAGTACAAGAAAACAGAGAGAAACTAAACATAGTCCATCTCAAACCAAAAATAAATCTCACAGCTCTAAGGATTCCAGCAGGCACAGGAAGTCCAGCAAACAACAACCAGAGGATCCTAGAAAATCAAATCAGGAGGAACAGGTGGCGGTCATTGAGACACAGAATGACCCTGAGGAAAATCGGTCAAACAGGAAGTTTCGAAACAGTGAAAAGAAGGATAGCAATGAGAGGGTGGAGAGAAAGTCAAGAGACAGTCAGAGAAACAACAAAAGAGAGGGTGCAGATGGAGGGAGAGCAGAACGAAAAGGGCGAGGTGAGGGTGTGGACAGGGGGGTGGGGTCAGAAGAGAAGAAGGAGATGGAAAGCACCTTGAGAAGAAAGAAGCAGCCACAAGGGAAGGGGCAAGACAGAGACACCAGCAAATCCAGAGAAAAGAACAGCAGTGGCCATCATAAACATGAAGAGAAGAGACTTCATCAGAGAAATAGTAAAGATTTGCAGAGGGATTCAAAGAGAAAAAGTGCGGTAGAAAAAAGGGAAAGACAGATACGCAACACAGAAGTCCAACTAAACGAAGACCTGAAAGAAAGTGAGGAAGATGCATCAGAGAGTCTGACGATAAGCTCAGCGTTCAGCGCATTGACACTCAGCACAGATGGGCAGACTGGTGCTGTGCTCTGGAAGGTCCCGAGCTCTGCACGTATACTCACTCGCGAGGAGGCGATGCATGATTTTTACGGGTAGCTAAAGCACGCCGTTCACTCATTGGGCATTGTGCATTAAACCATGGCTTCTGCAGAGCTGCTCCCCTCTTTACCTCGATTTTACCAGGAAGCAAACAGGATCTACTTTGTCTGACCCCGATGATCTAACATGCACACATGGCATAGTGTATGATGGTTTCTGTGCCCTTCTATAGTTTATTACTGCTGACATTGTAACAGGATGGGTGAAACTTGTCAAAATGAACTTGCTGCTATTCCTGCTCTTACGTGATCCATACTGAGAGCAGTATTTATTATGGACAGGCTTGGAGTGGGACAACTCTTGTTTTGACTTTTTGGTCAGGAACCAGAAGAAAAAAGGATTCAGTTTTGCCTGCATTGCCTCATGTACATCTTTTTTTGTGCCAATTATTAGTTAGTATAATTTGTTTTTTACATAGATTCTCTGCTGACCATCACAATGCAATTCATCCATATGCAATGATTCAAACTGAAATTTAAATTAAATTTTATTTATATAGCGTTTATTTACAACAAGTGTGGTCACAAAGAAGCTTTACAGAATACAGGTCCGACCCCCTAGTGAGCAAGCCAAGGGGGACAGAGGCAAGGAAAAACTCCCTAAGCTGGAGGAAGAAACCTCTGGAGGAACCAAGCCTCAAAAGGGGAACCCATCCTCCTCTGATCGACCTGGAGAGTGAGAACAAACAATGAAAGGGACGGTCACTCCCTGCCAGTCGCCAAAAGAACAAACACGAGTTTTTCTACATGTCCTACAGTCATGTTCCCCTGACCCCAAAGAGTGTCCTCTTACTGCATGCAAAAAAAGACCCTCATCCCTCCAGTTGCTTTGTCGCATGCCTTTTTAAGCACCAGTCAAGGATGTCTTTCAACCAGACTCTAAAGAACTGTACTTAGAGGCTTGAGGCTAACTGGTATCTGCAGCAACTAGCTATACCAAGGACTTTTTAAGACTGTTCTCTGAATTTTAACATGCCCGTATCCTTGATCTTCAAAACATATTATTGCAAAAGACCAGAAACTTGTGCTTTAATATCTTCTTTGCCATTTGTATGAAACCCATGTAACTTATTGAAATATGTATATAAGCATAGAGACTTGTAGCCATATCGAATCTTTGAGTACGAAGCGTAGAGTTCCAAAGTACGTAGTAAGCACCGTGGTAGTTTTACATTGTAGCAGCTACTTTGACTCATCACGAGAACTAATGGTACATGCAGGGGTATCTGTATATGTTGTGTGGTCTTGGGTACTTCATTTTCTTTCACTTTTTTTTCCAGATGTGTCCAAACTGAATGCAAATGCAGGTAAATGTAAGCAATCAAGCACTTCAGTTGATTGGAGAATAATATCGTTTTCAGATTACTGTTACAAACTCATTGAGACGTCTCAGAGATCTTTCTAATGGTTAAAGGATTTGGTGCAATGAAATGTCAGTCCATGGTTAGAAAGGATTTTAAGTTCTTTTCAGAACAGGAATATTGCAGCTACTGTGTCCATTGATCAGTTGTTTTAATTATTCCATAAGTCATTGCTGCTCATGTGTGTAGCATCATTAAGGGCTGATTTCAGTGGGGGTTCAGTCATAGCTCTAACTTTGATAGATAGATGCTAGTAAGGTAGCTGACAGTCTCTTTCAATACCAAAGGATTGGTGGCCATCTAGTGTGTTGTACTGTGTGTGTGTCTTGTAATTCACCTCAGGGTATGACCTGATGTGCGGTAGTTGATGGTCATGTATGTTAGATTTGACATATTCCAGTCATTCAGTGCCATGGCATTGTTGCCCTTTCTAGGAGCGAATAATGAATCGTCTGGCTTATCTAGAAAGCACCCAGTTCCTTTAATCATTTCTCAATTATAAACTATGTCTGGTTATGGCGGTACTCCAACAGGTCACATTTGGCACAACTTTAAGGCAGGGACATCAGCAGAATTTTAGTTAAATGTTTAAGGAAATGGACACGGTGTAATAAGTATAAACAAAAAGGCCATAATATTTTCAGCACTGAGTAATCAGCAACGTTCAAGCCACTGTTAGCAATGTTGCAGAATGAAATGGTGTGAAATCATTTCATCACAGGTGGTGAAATCCTAATGCTCTGTATGGTCTGTATCGTGTGCTCCAAGATGTAAATGTTTAAATATTGTACAGCACCTTTATAAATATATCGTTGAGTGCTCTCTCAGAAGAACGGATAGAGATCTGTAAATTCGCTCCATTATTTTTGTATTTAATTATTTAAAAGAAAAGATTTAAAGTGGATCAAACGCTAAGATAACCCTGTCCTGGTGTTCTTTTCATGCACTGTAAAATAAAGGTTTATGGGGAAAAAAAGTTATTGCTTTTGACTGTTTTTTATATATAGACACACATCTATATGTATATATGTTTAAGTATTAACTAGGGCTGTCGGTATATATATATATATATATATATACATACATATACATATACACACACACACACAAATATAAAACAATACAGAATAAAGCATCTAAATGGATAAATTCATCAGGCAAGTTTCTTACAGGAAGAGAAGTCAATAGGGGAATTTTAACTATGCGTAATCATCATAATTAACAACTAATTAGTGCCCAATCATCAAGAAGGTACAATTATAGTTTTTTTTCCTGCTCTGCACAAACTAAATGTCATTAATTCACTGTTTGTTGTTCATTTGGTTAATTAAATGCGCCATAGAATATTGTGTTTAAAAAATTTGTGACATGAATATGTTTCATTATTTTTTAAGGTCAAATTCAAAAAGCATGAAATGTTCTTTAAGAAGAATAGTTCAGCAAAATATCAAAACAGACAGATGTGGTTGTTTCAAAACAGGTTAGGAGTCCAGATTTAGCTACTTTAGTTTAGCAAAGGTGCTAACAGTTTTTTATTAATGTATTATTTATTTGGAGCCTCATTAGCTGCTGACTCAAGAGCATCTGTTGTTGTTGGGGTCCAACAAACACACAACACAAAAAAAACAAAGCCGTAATAATCTTACTAAATTAAACAATCACCACAGTAAAACACAGAAAAGAAGACAAACCAGAAATAGAAGACAATGTGGTACACCAACCACAGTCACTGAAACCTGCATTAGGACATTCCTGCTGTTCATGCTCTAATATTTCAATATTTGTTTTTTTTTTTGTTGACAGGACCTGTTTACCTAACATTTCTAAAGACTGTCAAATTGTTATTTTTTAATAGACTATTCTTACTATCGTAGATCAATTCTTCTGTCATCTGTCCTCCCCTCTTGACCATTCAGGTTTATAGTGGACTTTTAATGTTGGTTCTATATGTACACTACACATCTGCGTTACTTCTTTACTTTGAATTATCTGGGTATATATACAAAACACACACACACATATATATATATATATTTATATATACACACACACACATATGTACACACATACATATATATATATATATATATATATCACACACACACACACATACATACACACACACACGGGCATTGTTAATCACTTTCAGCTGTATTGGTGTTCATGGACTTAACGACAGGTGCACTACAGTGGCAACAGTTAGAAAACCCTCAAAACAGGACTGGTTTTACATGTGGAGGTCATTTCAAGTTTCTCCCTCTTGATCTTTTTTGGCT
>JBBJLS010000109.1:20868264-20878829 GCA_037577275.1 Bryconaethiops microstoma
ATCTATCTATCTATCTATCTATCTATCTATCTATCTATCTATCTATCTATCTATCTATCCACACACACACACACACACACACAATGTGTTATTGGTTTCTATAGCTTTTTTGTGTTATTAGAGTTGATGTGGTTATTTTCCCAACCAAACCAGCCTGAGCTGCTTTAGGCTGTATCCAGGCCTCCGGAAAGCCAGAATTGATGGCACACTTTAATTCCAGTTGGCACTGCTCATCCTAGGTCAGATGTCTCCTTGGTTACTAAAGATAGTTACGAGACATGCAACAGCTAAGCTGAACCACAACTAGATGGTCTATCCCAGAACGCTTTCTGAACATGGCGACGCTTTGTCCTTCTTCACAACAGCTGCTTAACAGCAGAATATAGAGGTTGCTGATTCTGACGAATCGTCATGTCCGAGCACTCCACCCTCTCCCATGTTTGGCCAAATGAGTTTGGCAATTAGATCTAGATCACAAAAAATGTGCATACAAATCCAAACAAAAGAGAATTAGATTTTCTACAACTAGAATTTGCCTTAGCACATGACAGATAGACATATGAGCATAGAGAGAGTTCAGTAGTGAAGTGAAGGGAGGCTGTTTGCTGTAAGGCTGTCTTTATTTGTTATAGGCCTATCCGTTGCCATGGCTACATGTAAAGTGAATCTACAGGTGGGTCAACACTGACATCTAGTGGTCGTACAAGATATCAAAATGTAGTACAACTGTGCCTTGTCATGATAGTAGAAAAAATCCTTCACTGAAGGGTCCCTGATGAACTACATGCAAGAAACAGAAGCGAGAAGGAACATGTCACAAAGCTGTAACTGCTTTGTTCGCACACAGTATCAAGAATGTCTTTAAAATACTGAATAATGGTGCATCTTATAAAGACATGCTTCCGTTTTTCTATGCATCAGTCAGCCACAACATCAAAACCACTCAAGGGGTGGGATATATTTGACAACAAGTAAACAGTCTTGATGTGTTGGACAAAAAGGGCAAGTGTAATGATCTGAATGACTTTAACAAGGGCCACATTGTGATGTCTAGACGTCTGGGGCAGAACATTTCCAGAACGTCAGGTCTTGTGAGGTGTTCTAGTACTGTCTGGTTTGATCCCACAGAAGAGCAACTATAGCACAAATTGTTGAAAAAGTTAACGCTGTATTTAATAGAAAAGTGTCATAACTTATTGCAATGGGGCTGCAGAGGCACAGACTGATCCCATACTGACATCTGTCCGTTGGTAAAATGGCCTTCAGTGGGCATATCAGCATCAGAACTGGACCACAGAGTGATAAAAGAAGGCGCTGTAGTCTGATGAATCAGGTTTTTGTTCATTTGGAATGCCACAGGATATTGAACCCTGCTACTCAGCAGAAATGTTGAGGAATTATTTCAGGACAAAGAATATTGATTTGGCCTCCAAATTTTCAAGATCTTAATCCAGCTGAGCATCTGTGGAATGTGCTGTCTGACCCATGGAGGCCCCACCACACAACGTACCGGACTAAAGGATCACACCCTCACATCTAAAAGAGTGGCATAGTACATAGCAAGGTAAGAGCCTATTCAACGCTTTATAATTGATGATATGGAGTTTAAATTGAATGTGAATATGAGAAACCAAACTTCCTACAAAATGTGCGTGTGATTGATTCAGTAAAACTGAGCCTCTGAATTCTGAATGTACTGTTGCTTATTGAGTCTTTATTATTTACATTATAAATAATGGCACAAATGGGGAATTGGGGGGATATATTTAATTATTTAGACCTGTTATTTTGAATATCCACTTTTTTGAGCTTGAGGCTTGAACACTGAGCATAGTTAGTTATGGTTGAGTTGCTTTATATGATTGGTTGCTTTAAATTTTTTTTTACTTCATCTGTAGGCAGTTCAGAAGTTCTAGGCTATTTCTTGCTATTTCACACTTTGACCTTAAGACAACAGTGTTGATAATATAGACTATAATTATTATTATTTTTTTAAATTCATGCAGTAAATGCAATTGTACATAATTGCAGCTCTTTATTGGAATGCCGCACTTTCAAAGTGCAATTCATCTTTTAGCCCTAGAAGTGACATGTGTGTACAATAACAAAATGTGGCCTTGAATATCAATGAATCAAGTTTTATTTTCAGTGTTGAAACACAAAAGCAGTCAAGTTACAGCCATCCACACAAGAAGAAACAAGTTAACAAACAAAGGACTCTCACGTTCCTCTCAGGGAAAAACAAACAAAAATAAATAAATAAATAAAAAAACACTCGCTGTCTGTGCTGGTCAGCAGGCCCAGTTTTGACTTGAAGTTCATGCAGCTCGAAGAACACTGATTTCAAATGGTGCTAGATGTTACCAACCACTCTATGGCACCATCTGAATTCAGCTTCTTAAAGTAGCTCAGTTCGGCAGGAGCGCTTCATATTGTGCTACCCATCTCTCAGTAGACAGCACTGCAAAGAAAAATGACAGGATATAAGAGTTAGGAATTAAACAGTCAATGGATCCTCATAAAACCTGTTCAAGATAACAGGCTGTTGTTATTCATCAAGGAATGAATATCCATGAATGAATCCCATAGTCTTGTATGCCTTCAATTTAATGTTAAGATTCCTCCAAGTCTTAGCCTGTTCTTAGTAATCCTATGATGTGCAAAGGGCTCTTCAGTTCGGTAATGAGACTGATTCAAGCCAAATGGATCAACTGAAAAACAAAACAAAAACATTCTGCCCAATAACATCCTTTTAATTGCCTGATGTATGGTATTCTTATCAATACCAAAACAAGACTGTAGCTTTTAACATCGGATAGCATGTAATTAATTATCTGTGAGCGGTTTCTTTGTGTGGCAAAGTCTCGTTAATGAATCGCTTCCATGTAATCTGACCTTTCTCTGTTTATACTGAATAGCTGGCTTAGTGCGCTGGCACTGCTGTCTCATGCAGATTGTTCTAGAAGCATCGTGAGAAGTTGTTTCTCTGTAGAGGAAAAACCAGGTCATGGGGAGAAAGGTTGTGTGTGTATGTGTGTGTGTGTGTGTGTGTGTGTGTGTGTGTGCACTATCCTTTGTTAGAAAAGGGGTGGATGGAAAGGAAAGGACAGAGAGATGGAGCTGTGGATGAGGACATTTGTTTACACTTTATTCTTGTCCAGCGGATCAGTTTGGTTCTTGCTTTGCTGCCTGGGTACATTGGACCTCTTGTGTAATGCCCATCCAGCTCTTAAAGAAACAGACTCCTTGTTTAGGCTTTGCGAGTGATGCAGAACTGTTGAGATTCGCTCCATTTTACAAGCACTTGCGCAGTGTTAAGCAGCTGCAGTCTTTTCTAGTAGCTGCACGACCTATGTCATCCCATCACGATTAATCTTAATACAGAGATAACAGCAATGGAGAGGTGTTTCAACTCCATTATCACACTGAGATTTAAATACACTGAATAAGTAATTATATTAAGATTTGCCCTCCAATTTCACATTTTAATTCAGCTTTCATGTTTTGGGTCAAACCTACCGTATGAGTTGCACTTAGTTCATTTACCTGTTTGTAAACTGTTCTGTAGGGTTAAAACGTGTGAGGATGCATATGTTTGCAATCGGCCGAGATGTGTGTGTGCGCGTGTGTGTGTGTGAGAGAGAAGAACAGGTGACCATAACAGAGACAGATACATTGCTAATCCTCTTATAGATTAAGGATCTTGTCCTATACATGACTAGCAGTGAGTTATATAACATGGGCCTACACTTTCAAATGAGCAAACTGGACTGGGATTGGGCGATATAATCATATTTATTTTTTATCCTGATAACTTACATCACAATATGCTTTTCTGAGCATATCATGGATATCAGCAGAAGAGTCACAGTATAAAGTGCATTGTCTGTAATGTTGGAACCAAAACATTGTTTTTGATCCTTTAAATATGCAATTTTCTTATCTTATATTCAAATTTGTTATTTATCCCATTTATTACATCATAAATATTCTATTTTTTTTTGTCACAATATCATTCCTGCCATGACTTAAAGACTGATTCTGTTCTTAGGGGAACTGGGCCTGATACCTAGTAGTGACAAACTGTCCCTTGCTTCTTTGAAAACACTCCACAGTGCCAGGGCCTATAAATATAACTGGTGTATTGTGGCCAGGGAAATGTCCTGACCAGTGAAACACCACAACCACCCCCTTATGTTTGTCTCTCTCTTTCTCCCAGAAATGACACATTAGGACTATTAGGTAAATAATATTACAAAATGAGCTGGCGTGTACGAACCAGGATTGCATAATGGACTGTTCAACAGCAAAAACATCAGATTTGGTGGGTGAAAAAAGGAGAACAGCGGACTCTAGTGGACAGACGGAGCAGCACGTCTGGTGTTTGTTTACTTCTATAGGACAGTGCGCACCACCACACCGTCTCTCCAACGTGTTGGACAGCTCCACTGCTTTGACCCAAGCTCTTTTGATTAAACAAACCTCAGCTAAGTCAACATGGGCACTTTTAGGGCACAGAAATACCCCACTATGCTTACTTAACCCCCTGCGAATTGAGGACCCATTGAGCTGCTTGGGTAGAAACAACAAGAGCCATTTAACAGAACAAAAACAAGACCCAACTTTCCATTCCAGTTTAAATGGTGCAGCAGGTCCTGGGATGTGCTGCACCAGTCAAGGTGAAGGGAAAATTCGAGTAAGGGACCAACTTTAGGGTACTGCGTCATCTTTTTGGATGATGTAGGGAAGATTCGTGAATGCAAAAAAAAACCGTGCAGCATCCTTTACGCGAGCGCGCGCACGCACACAGCGAGGAGAGTGATAAAGAAGTACGTTCCTCTTTATCACTCTCTTTATCACAGAAGTATGTATCTCTTTATCGCTCTCACCTCGCTGCGTGTGTGTGTGTGCGCGTGTGTAGAATTTCTTACGCAGGTGAAATTCCCAACGAGTCTCTACGGCTCCATCCCCCCTCTGACGCAGTCATATATCCCAGTACGGGGCCTGGGCCTGCTGGAGTGTTTCTCCTAACATTTCGCAATAACGCTTTTCAAAGTGTTTAACTCCATCCACAAAGCAAGGCACCATTGTTTTCCTCCCCAGACAGGTCACGTTAACCACTCTCTCGGGCAGAAAAAGCTTTAAAGTGCCTCAAATAGGGCGGAAAGTGCGCTTTATGGTAAACAGTGCTGCTTCATGTCAGTGACGGAGCATTTTACGCGCTTTTACGCAACAAGGAATGTGGAAAACAGACAAAAAACAGAGGGTTGTACTCACTCAGAGGAGGAGCATCCAGGCTGGGCGGTTAGGCTGAACTGTTTTTTGGGCTATTTTCATGCCCCCTTGCTTCCACTGCCACTTGTTAGGTGTGTGACCCACCACTCTCTCCGCAGCTTCCATTCTTGAAGCAGAGGATCTGTGCATCATTATAGGAGCCCAACCGATTTTTCCATGCGTTGACCACGCCCACAAACACTCCCCCGGCACCTGATTGGCCAGGCAGGCACCTCCGAATCACATGTAACTGACGCATGTTTACAAACATTGGCTGAGGTCACATGGTAAGGGGTCTTTTTTCCTGTTGACTGCTGGGCCTACACTATAATATATAAGGAAGAAGTGACAAAGGAAGGGAAGAAGATAGCTTTCAGATGTTGGGGTGAAACAAAGTAACAAAAAAAATGGAAATCTGAACAGTAACAATCCATATTTATCCATATTTATCTATACATAATGATTAATTTACATCAAGGAGCAGTATTTTTTTTTTATCATTTGCTGCTTGCTGTTACACAAAACCGAATATCAACAAAAATCCAGCTACCTTTCAAGCATAACTGCCTCCATCCCGTTTCTGCAATGTGTTTTTGTGCACACGAGGTGGCGCTGTTTGTCAAAAGATCTCATGGCTCCACGTTCTGATTTCCTTCCACCCTGTTATTTGAATGGTGTTTCCAGAAAAAAACAGTAGTGCTTCCAGAACAATCTCTCTACGAACGTTTAAATAGGGCCATAGTTCACAAAGCTAAGAAAATCCTCATTCTCTCTTAGCCACAGTGAAGGTGAAGGGCCTGTGGAGATGTAGGCATGTAGATTACATGTGATGTATGGCTGCAGAAATGGAGGAGGAGGAAGCATCTGTTTTGAATCAGACCATTTCTGGTGCATCGGTTCACACAGGATTTACATAGCCTGCAGTGTGTCGTATGTGTGTGGAGTGAGATCATGTGGTTTGAGAAGATAGGAACAGGAGGTCTGGATTTTCTTAAACTTTTTTGACCATGTGAACTAGATTTGGGTACAGAGAAATGAAGCTGTTGTGCTTTGGTTGTGTAATGACCTCTACATCTGTTGTAAACAAACTTTATCTGTTGTAAAAATCTTACAGCAGTCCTGAAGTAGTGAAGTGAATGAATTTTTCCAGCATGATTAAGAGTGAATTTTTCCAGTTTAAAGACCACCATCTTTTGAGAAACTAATTTTGGATGTCAGACTGTTACTATACTGCTAAGAAGATGGGGTTGCATGGCTAATAAGGGGGTTGCATAACTATTATTTTTTCCACTAATCATTACATTCTTTAAAAAAATCAGCTAACCAACCGGACATAATAAAAAATAGTAAATGAAAAGTTTCAGTTTTATGATGTACATGTTGAACATAGTGGCATATGCTGCATTTTGAGATTTGCACCGCAGAAGATTTTTGTCATGTTTCAGTTTGTCTGTCTGTCACTATGGCGTTAGTTTGGTTAGTGAACTGCGGGGCAGTACTTATCCTTTTGTCAGTGGGGACAGGAAGGTAAGGTTTATGATCATGTTTGTCAATGGGGTAAAATTATTTCTTCATTATAAATCTTACCAATAATGATCATATTAAACTTTTTAGCTCATGAACTTTTGAACCTGAATAATGTAGTTTTTGCTCAAGTTTCTTATAACTATTACCAAAGTGTATCTCTGTAAAAAGTCTTCTAAATTCAGTGTTATGCACGGCACCTGCCGGCACTTGGAGACCAGCAGGCTGAGGGTGTTCGTGCCCATGGTGCTAGGTGCCATTGGCCTGCTTGAATGCTGTTTACTCATATTTGTGTGCTAGGTGGGAAGGGATGTGAAATTTACTGATCTTTTTAAAAGTGGTGTGGATGAAATGAGCCATGACAAAAAGTGTTGGGGACATGTCCCCAGTGTCACCAGAGTAAGAGAACTGATAGCAGATAGCAGCATGGCTATCCAGAGGCCCTATTTGGACCGAGTTTTAGACCAGCTCATTCCTCATTTTTCATGCCATGCACACACGTCTTTCAGTATAACAAAGTGATGCTTTTTAAATGAGGTATGGCTGGGCGCATTGTTGAAACATTTCTATTTTATGGTAGTGAAATGACATTGCGCTTTTGACCAACAAAAAACACTTCTAAAGTCAGTAAAGGGCACAGCACACAACATTGGTATGCGCTCAAAGTGTGCTAATCTTTTTGTTATTTTATTTTTGTTTTGTCACATTTTATTCTAAGGTACATCAGCTCCTTTCATTTGATCAATTTGTGTAGTGAAACAACATAAAAGTAAACTGTCAATAAAATAGGAATAAACTCATTAAAAAATCATTTGAGTTAATTAATAGAACTGACGATAGGCTATGTGACCAATTGACACACAGATATTTCAACACAACACTTTTAGGGTGTTCGACACAACAATTTGCAAAAAGTGGATGAAAAAGTCAGATATAAACAGAGGCGGAAATGAATGATGCACCAGCAGGTCCATTTCCTCAGCCCAAAACTGATCTGGTGTGCCAGGAAAACACACCATTGTAATAGCAATCTGCCACCTGTTACTTTCAAAAGTGAAGTGATGAGCCATTCTGATTGGCTTATTGCTTGTTATGCCCAAAACGCACCTCTGGATAATCAAAAGAAGTAGAACAACCCAGACTGTTAATATATTGCTGAGAAGTTGGGGTTGCATGGCTATTCATTTTTACTAGTCTTTTAGTCATACAAAAGGGATTTGAACACAACCTTAATTGTTAGTTGAGCCTTGCGCTTTAGACTTTGGAATAGATTGTCAAAATATAGGCCAAGATGACTTACCTCTGTTTGCCTTTTCTGGATGAAAGGGTGAAAAAACTTGTGGTGTATGGAGATAGAGCTGCTGTTTCTTTTACAATTTTGTTTGATGTCCAAGGTAAGTCTTAGATTGTGTGTGTTTATTAGTCTGTAGGTTAGTGGCAAAGTAAGCAGTCAGGAATGACTGATGCTACAGAATGATTGTGATTTGTGTCTGTATAATACATGCTAGGAAGAGACCACTGCTGAGGAAAAACATGAAAACAGTATAAAATCATTGGTTCTGCAAAAATGATGAGGCTGAAGTGTACATTGCTGAGGTGTACATGATATATAATATTAAACTGTAGTTTCAGACTTGAAAGCCCTTTTAATAGGACTCTAGTGCATTTTATTTACAGACTGCATAATCTTAAAACCATTTTGATCTTCGGATTCATTGGCAGCCTTGCATTGGTGTTTGTTGCCCTGAAGGCAATTGCTGCCCTCGTTTCTCACTGTCAAGTTCCATTTCCATCTTTGTTACCAGTTTGACTGGATGTCCTATATATCCTATGTACTTTATATCCATAGTAATAAGTGTCAGCCCCTAGTCTTCTTAAAGGACGCAGAAAGACTTTCTGCGTTTCCTGTTGTGTGGAGGTAATGAGTTCTCCCTGAAGAGCATGACTGCCAGGGGCGTGGGAAAAGGCCAGTATTGTTATGGACCTTGTGTGGGCTGCGCACTGGACCACCCTCTGGTTAGGCCTGAAGGAATAAAGAAATCGCACAGAGTGGCATGACTTACACAACGTGTAACATAACGTGATCCTGTGGACCATGCAGCTTGGTGCCAATAAAACATTTTTATATATCTCCCACTAATGATGTCTTTTTTTTTTCCACTCTGTGTGTGTCAGACATAATGTGTAAAAGGCTCATATGACTCATCTGTCACTGCAGTCCCCAGATATACTCTGTATGTACTCACATAATACTTACACACATATATTAATTCATAAAGTGGGTAGAAATGGACATTTATCAAGACTCATTTATGTAGCGGGCTGTTGAGCAGTCTGTTGCTTAGGTTCTGATTTGATCTATTGCTGTTTTTTCATTGTTGCTGACAATTCTTAAGGTTTCTACTAGACTATAGGGCAAGCTCTTATTTCTGAAGAACTTTTGGTGCAGTGGTCTTCCCAAATATTTCCAGGCTCAGGAAACCCTTGCATAATAATTTCCTAAATAAAGTAACCATCCCATAAGTCTGTCTTATTAGGACTACAATTATGTCTTAACGCAGTGTCCTGCTTGTCCAGGTTGCTGGGAAAATTGCTTATAAAGCTGCTGTGGTGTAGCAATACTAGTATAAATATTTAACAAAAATATAACAAAATAGTATAAATATTTTCCTCATGGTGTCAGAAATGATGTGAAATGCGAAATGCCCAGTTGCCTGCCCAGAAAAACAAGCACATTTACTGTTGTAACATTTTCACCA
Source organism: Bryconaethiops microstoma (assembly GCA_037577275.1). NCBI lineage: Eukaryota > Metazoa > Chordata > Actinopteri > Characiformes > Alestidae > Bryconaethiops > Bryconaethiops microstoma. The sequence goes on from JBBJLS010000109.1 coordinate 20,877,822, forward strand.
TATGAGCTTTGATCCGAAAATAAAGATTTTTTCCCCAGGTTTTGAGATCATTCCTTATAATTCATAAAATTAGCAAGTTTAACGTCTCTTAATTCATTCACATTCAATCATACACATTTCAATGAACAGTTCCTGTTTATTTTCTAAATCTAATACACCAGAAGAAAAAATCTGACATAAAACGTGGCTTGTGTCAGGGCACAGTTTAGATTGTATGTTTCATCTCTTCCAACCTGTTAAACTCATCAGATAAACAGAAGTTGTGGATAACAGTTTGCAGGAAGATGTCCTATTTAAGTATGTTCCCTGCAGAGGATACGTACTTCTCTTTCACTTAGAAAATCAACAGAGCATGTCTGAGGGTGTTCAGACTGTGTGGTTCATCTTTATTTTCATCCTTTTTCTGACACTGTTTTTAATTTTCTCTGGACACTTTAGATTCTGTTAGGATACAAATTATATCCCTTGCCAAAGGCCAAACTGTACGCCTAATCATTTTCATTTATAGAAGAAAATGTTGGCATGGGAGAAGAAAATGGTGGAATTTCTTTCTGTGGACTGGCTACAGTCCATGGATGAGTGAAATCTTTAAACAGATATCTTAGAGCATCTGTGTTGCCTCTCATTCAGAGACTGCCCAAAGCATGACTGCCCTTCTGTTTAACTCAACAGCAGAGTGAAGCCTGTTCCATCTGTGGGAGTTGATCTTTTTGCTTATCAGTTTGGTACTAATATAGCTTTGTAGATAATGGGCTGAAAGGCAAGCCAGAATGTGTGTTTGTTTGTGTAAGTGAGAGAGGGAGACAGAGAATGTGTGGGATCATATAATTAAATACTGTTGTACTGTAAAAGAAGTACTGAAAGAAACTGAAAGAAAACAAAACACACACATGCGCGCACGCGCACACACACACACACACACACACAAACGCACGCACGCACACACACACACACACGCTGTCTCTCTCTCTCTCTCTCTCTCTCTCTCTCTCTCTCTCTCTCTCTCTC
>JBBJLS010000109.1:20878929-20902748 GCA_037577275.1 Bryconaethiops microstoma
GCTCTATGCATCAACTAAGTCTTTAATAAACAAGTGTGTCTTTACTTTCAAATGCACATTGTGGTTGACTGATCATGTTACTCTTTTCACACTATTTGTTAGGGCACAAACACAAAATGTCCACTTTTGTCACTTGGCTTCAGTAATACTTAAAGTTGTTCAGACAACTAGACTTCAGAGTCTTAGCTTTCAAAAGACATCAAGTTGATGCTTGTAGCCCACAGGGTCCAAAAAGAACAACATATTTATCACTTTCAATATTTGTTATTTTGTTGTGCACTATTTAAAAAAAAAAGATGAAAAATGTAGCTGTCCATGATATGGGCCGTTTAAATAACAAACCATGTAAAGGTTCTATAGGCAACCAAATCTAGTTCTTTCATTCCACTGCAGTATAGAATGTGACAAAGAAGAATAAGGAACACAGTTTCTTCTTCCCCATTACCTCTAGATAACAAGATAATTGTCTGCCAGTATGTCGAATAAGTGTAAGACCAGGTGTGTTTGTAGATGGACAGTACAGTGGATGCTTACATGATCATCAAGGCAGCTTTGTGTATCATCACGACTCAAGGTGAACTGTCTGACAAGGGTAAAATAAAAATGGAAAAAAGTTTGTCAAACAGATCTAGAGTAATTATCGAACATGATATAAGCCAGCTTTGCCAGCGGGACGCCCGTCTATTCTGAGTCCCTCCAAGGCAGATCCTCACGCTTGCTGAGAGATTCCTTACGTCACTGCAGTCAACGTATCCCACCCGCTTAGAGTGCCTCTTGTTAAATGGAGTGTGAAATGAGCACATTTAGCTAGCCCACCAGCATCATGCTCATGACATGGGTTGTTCTGCCAAACTCACACTGTCCCAGCACCCCAGCCAATCACATAAGATGCCTCATCTTCTCCCATTGACTCATGTTATACACTTCATCCATATGTATAACTTAGAAGAACTACATGCTGAAATTAAATGCTGTAATGACTGGCTGAGTACCAGGCACTGTGAGTGGCTTTATATTCTGTGTGTTAGTTACCTACTGAAAGAATGCCGCAACATGTGAATCAGAACTACTTGATGTCAAAAGCTCAAGGCATGTTCAGATTTATCATTTAGATGTGGCTGCTTTACATAACTATTTTATTAGAAGTCCAACAAGTGCATTTCCAAGGCTCTTCTAAGGCTAGAACTGCTTTGTGAGGGATTTCACCTTGCTCCACTCGACACATTTTTCTAACTGAAAACCCTATGTGACCGAAAAGGAACGGACTGCCCATGATTTATACATGAAGCCTGCGATAACTTATACATGATACTGTTTCTGTGCCTTCCCTTTGTTCTTATGAATGCAATAAGGGGAGGCAGTGTCTTGTGAAGGAGGCAGCAGGCAGGTCTAGGGAATCCGAAAATGAACTACAGAACCGAACGAGCTTGGAATGGAACACATAATTTCCTTATCCATGCACCACCCACTAAAACATTCTTTTGAAGTAGGTGGAGGGAGGGAGGACAAGCTTTACAGGATGTTGACAACGATCACATTCAATTTAATGAGCAGTACATAATCTAACATAGTATAAACTACAGAAGTTTAGACTATGTAATGTCATTTTTGGGACAAATCTACTGTCAGTACTTTCAATACATTCTGCAGACTGTAAACAAATACATGTGTAATATATCTCCAAAACAGTCTTGAGCTAGTTGTTTAAAATTGACACTGATGGATAGAAATACAGATTATTTCTTTTAACCAGTCATGTCTCTCTAGTCCAGTTTTCTGACAATGTGTCTTCTCTGAACACATTCACTAAAGCCTTACAGTTCTATCCAACCTATATAATTTTTAACACTGCTGTTTTTAGAGTGCGGACTTGAGAGATAGTTCACCAGCTTCACTAGTTTTAGTGTTGCATAACATGATATTCTACAACACCAAGTACTATAGTGTGGCTGAAGTTATTCTCAGATGTATTAAAAATATCATATTTGCCACATGGACATTAAAAAAAGGATGCATCAAACCATGTTAGGGCAATAGAGGAGAACATGTTGTAGCTTGTTGTAGTGACATCCCATGGCTTATTTATTTGAAAATGGGTAAATAACATCTATGTCCTATAATGAAAGAACCTACAAATTTTCATTGAGTTTGGCCATTAACACAGGCGTGTATTGGCTGCTGAATTCTGATTGGCTGTTGGCATGCGTTTTTGTTCAGTGAGCCAAATGAACTGTAGGGGGGGTGAGCAAATGCAGCCAAATGTAAACATACGCATTTTCTAAATTTGAAGAGTTCTGTCGACAATGCCCCCCTATTGATGAAATTCATGAAACCTGGTGTGCATCTAAAGCATGTGGTACAGCGAGGAAAATTTCATGTTTGAATCCTAACATTCTGGCACAGGTATTCATTGTCTGCTGAATTTTGATTGACTGTTGGTGGCCATTCTGTAGAGCGAGGCAAATGAGAAGTTTAGAAGATGTGAGCAAATGTAGCCAAGTGTAAGCATACCAAATTTCACAAATTTAGCTTAAATGGTTCTTGAGGTATTGAAATGTGTCAGCTTCAGTGCCCATTAAAAACTAAATTTCGAGTTGTTACTGCACTGCAGTGTGGGTCATAATAAGATGAATAAAGGGGGCTTGCAGCTGCACTGAGAAACAAATATGACAAAGACTGCAGGGTTAGACAAGGCCTGGTTATTTCTAAATGTTCAAAAAGGATTCCCATGTATCCCAAAACCATTTTTGTGATTTTTATTCACAAGAGTACAGTTTCTCATTCATCTCATCTATCCATTGCTTGAAGCATGGAGCTTTAGAGGATTTCCATGTGAGCAGCACAACTTTTTTTTAGTTATGACTTTACCAGCCATCACAGCCTGCTGTAGTGTATAAGGGAAGGAGATTAAAAATTGCTAAAGCATTTAAACTTTTTTTTTTTTGAAAACCTATTAAAATGCTAATCCAGTAATTGTGTACCGTGGGACAAAACCAGGATAAATGTAATAACGATCCCCCTGATGCATAGAACCTATAACCCTATAAAACTGTGTATTTATTTTACTCCATTTAGATATAGAGGTGTAGCTGAATAGGATTTTTGCTAGCATTCTGCAATGGGCCTGGTAGGGAGGGGAGATCCATACAGATAGATGCGGTTTGTCGCACTCTTTCAGTCTCTGAAAGTCGAAGAAGAGCACTCAAGCAGCTCTAACAGTGCAAAACGGGCCAACTCTCGGGCTCATTACAGAGAGACAGAGGACGTGGCTCCACAGTGGAGTCTCAGGATTTGATAATGAGATGTAATTATTTACCATGAGAGGCTACAATTAATAATGCATGGGCCGCAACCCGGGGAGAGGGTTGCACAATGCTCCGTGAGCAGCATAGAGAGGCTTGTTAATTGTCATAGTTCTAAGAGGAAAGGAAAGACTGCAGGGATTCCATAAAAGCCTGCATCTTTTCTTGGCTGTAGTGTGAATTACCATGTGCTTGTGCTTGTGGTGAGAGGAGACCCCACAGGTTTTGATTTATCTGACGTCTTGCTGTGATTGGGTGACCTGCTGCAGATCTAACTGGATCAAGTCATAACCCACTCCCACCCTCAGAGCAAAGGCGATGGCTCAGAAGACCCCCTTGACCAATCTGTCAGCATGCTGCCATTTCAGAACAGCACAGAGGGATTTCTGGTATGTCCAGAAGTCCTGGTCTCATTGTTCCACATCAGCCAGCGCTCTGTCCTTGTTTATCTGTGACTGTGCATAAAGAGCGGCTCGCAGGCTCTCCCTCTGATCTTTTCCAGAAGCGCGTCAGTTGTGCGCTGCGGGAGCTGCCCGCTCTGGAGGTGAACCTGGGCTGAAAGCACAGCTATTGTTACACCTGGGCATGCTCCGCAGGTGTCCGGGGACAGCAGAGCATGAGGCCTGTTTGGATTTTGCAGAACGGAGGAGGCATGATAATATCCAACGTGTATGCTCATTTTCTCACCAACGCAATCATCTTTGATGTTGTAGAACTGAGTGCCAGTTGATAATCTGCCCTGTGATGCTGGCCTTACATACATAAAGCACATTAAAGCACAACCTGCATAGAAAATGAAGAGTATAACGCAAAGCAAATCCATTCCATTCAAGGCAAGAGCATCTCTGCGATTAACTTGGGTTCATTTTGCTTCAGTTAGAGACTTGGCCTTGTTTATTCTGGTATGCAGCCCCTGCAGGCCGTGCAACATCTACTGATAATGGCAAAATGGTAAATTTCCTAAGGATATTAGACTCACACACACACACACACACACACACACACACACACACACACACACACACACACACACACACACACACACACACACACATACACACACACTCACATACCCATGCAAAGCATATGGTGGAAAATGAGGGCTGTTTGAAAGCTCTCTCAGCTCTTGGCTGTGCTATGTGGGTGTTCTCTCATTGTCTTTCCTGCGGGGTATGCTCATGTTGTGTTGCGGGGGAAGGTTGAGCTCTGAGATTAATGAAAAGCACCATCTTAGTCTGTAAAGGAACACATTCTGTCAATCTACTTAACATTATGCTTTCCAGTAGCTTGCCGGTGACTTGGGTTTGCGAACTCCCATGTGTGCCAGGCCAATGTTGTGATTTCCTCTTCGAATACCCCAAGACAGCCTCAGGCTCTTTGCTTCCTAGTGTTCGAGCAAACTTGCCACATTCATCACTGGCATCAGCAGTAGAACTTGTTGCATCGAGTAAAAAAAACGAAAACAACAAAAAAAAGAAACCCAACAGGGTGGAATCGAGTCTATGATCTGACAGATGCATCATTCATTATGTCAGAGGAAATGTATCAGAGAGAAAGATGTCCTATATTTAAGCATGCATTCAGCAACAGTCAGCCACGTGGTAGAAAATGATTTGAGATTTATATAAAACTGCTATCCAGACTTTGCTATGTTAACTCAGTGTCACGATGTAAGTATGTTCTTTCTTGACCTTATTTATGAGGCCCCAGAAGCACCCTACTGGTCTTCCATTAAACAGCTAAAACATTGCATTTATCAAAGGTATTCTGCACATCAGCAGGGTTGCTCTTGGTCTTTCTGTTATTTCTGTTATTTCTGTTATTTATCCCTGGGCCCAGGGAATATGGCCCATAGAATTTCTGTAATAGGCAAGCCACAGTGCTCATGTGAAGAGCGTTGTACATTTTCTGTGTGGATCTGCAGAAGTTGACATTGTAAGCACTACCTCAACAAAGTCAGAAACCAATAAATTATAGAATAGGAAAACAGGAATCCATTATTATTTATCCATGGTAATTTAAAAAGGAGATTTTTCCCATTTTTCTTATTATGGAGAACTTGCAGTATAAGTAATACTATAGGAACTTCCTCACCCACCCAGCTCTGGATATTTACAGTGATGGGACATAACACAAAAACCTGCAGCATACACTTTGGAATGCACAGAGTATGGTGCAAGCTTTGTGGGAACTGGCTTTAGCATTGATTTGTAGTAGTCTTGGCCTTCTAGCCATTTGTGGTATGGCACTCAAATAAGACCCACCCACTCTGGAAGGAGCCGAGCCGTAATAGCCAAAATGAGCCCTCGAGCAGAGGATATTCAGTCAGCAGATGGGAAGGCCTCCATATAATCATTCACACATTTAGTTTGTCAACACACTATGTACTCCATAACACGGTTTATGGATATTCTTCATTCTTTTTTTTTTTTTTTTACTGTTTTGCTTTTATGGGTTTTATAGGCTTGCACATGGCTTCCTCTAAAGCAGGGGTGTCAAACTCCAGTCCTGGACGGCCAGTGTCCAGCACAGTTTTGTCAAATTTTATTTTTAGAACTGTACAAAAAATGTAGAAAAAAATATGTCATGCGGGACTCGCGTCGGGGAGAAAGGTAGGAGGCACCAATGCAGACTTCCATGGTGTAAGGGTTTTATTAAAGAAAGCAAAAGAACAAAAGGGTGGCATGAGAGCCAGTTAAAAGGGCACGGGTACAAAGGACAGTTGAAAGGAGGAGTAGAGGGGGTCTAAGGATCAGTATGGTCCCATGACGCAAAACTAAGGAGGGGTGAACTTAAATATACTGGAGGGAGCGTCATGGGCCAACGAACGGTGGTTCTCTGAGGGTGTGAACATCTAGCCGGCCGAACCTAATTAAACTAATGCCGGCTAGATGAGGCTGCACCTGACAGTCAACCTGAACCGTGACAGTAACCCCCCCCCCAAGGCGCCACTCCGGGGTGCCTAGAGGAGTCCTCCAGTCCATCCAGCAGCGGAGAGGCCGGTGGCGGCGGCCATGGCTGGTGAGGCTGAGGCCGGGGTGGCGGCCACGGCTGGTGGGGCTGAGGCTGGGGCGGTGGCCACGGCTGGTGGGGCTGAGGCCGGAGTTGCCGCCATGGCTGGTGGGGCTGAGGCCAGGGCGGCGGCGGTGCGGAGACCGGCGCTGAGTTGGGAGCTGAGGCGCCCGGTGCAGAGACCGGCGCTAGGTCGGGGGCTGAGGCGCCCGGTGCGGAGACCGGCGCTAGGTCGGGGTCTGAGGCGCCCGGTGCGGAGACCGGCGCTAGGTCGGGGTCTGAGGCACCCGGTGCGGAGACTGGACCGGAACCCCACGGAGTGGGGGCTTGAGAGTCCGGCACGGGGACCGAGCAGAGGGCTGGACACGGTGAGGCCGGTGCGGAGACCGGGCCGGGGGCTGGACACGGTGAGGCTAGCGCGGAAACCGGGCCGGGGTCTGTACACAGCGAGGCCGGTGCGGAAACCGGGCCGGGGGCTGGACACGGTGAGGCCGGTGCGGATACCGGGCTGGGGGCTGGACACGGTGAGGCCGCTGGGCCTTGGATGACAGGGGCAGGCGCCGGGCCTTGGGTGACAGGGGCTGGCACCAGGCCTTGGGTGACGGGGCAGGCGCCGGGCCTCGGGTGACAGGGGCAGGAGCCGGGCCTCAGAGCCCGTCTGGGTGCTGGAGCCCAACCGGGTGCTGGAGCTGGACCGGGTGCTGGAGCGGGGTCTGGAGCCCGACCGGGTGCTGGAGCGTGGTCTGGAGCCCGACCGGGTGCTGGAGCGGGGTCTGGAGCCCGTCCGGGTGCAGCTGCTGTGAGAAGGCCAAGAGAGGTGGAAGTGGGACAGGACTGAGAGAGAGAGGGAAAGGACTGAGAGAGAGGCAGGACTGAGAGAGGGAGAGACAGGGCTAAGAGAGAGAGAGGCAGGACTGAAGGGACCTGAAGTAAATGGATAGGAGGTGGTTTGAAGTGGGCAAAGGGGAGTGGAAGCGAAAGGAGCTGGTGAGAGAGTGTCTGGAGTGAGAGTGTCTGGAGTGGAGTTGAGTGTTGGAACAGGGCCTAGTGTTAAATTGGGGTGAAAGGTTAAGGCTGGATGGGTGTAGGGAGCTGGGGTTGGTGTTGAATGGGGTTGGAGTGACTGGGGCTGGATTGAAGAGGGCTGAAATGATTGGAACTGAGCCGAAAGAAGCTGAAACGGCTGGACAGAAAAGGACTGGACTAGTTGGGGTTGGCTGGGCTGGGGTGGCTGGGTCCGAAGTGGAGCCTCTAGGTCTGAGAGTGCTCTGTGGTTTTGGGGTGGAGCTTCGGGACTCTTGGGCGGAGCTCTTCGGCTCAGGGGAGTTCCGTTGCTCGGAAGCGGAGTCTCTGGCTTTCGAGAAGGAGGTGGGCTGTAGGTTGAGCTGGGCGGAGCTGGGTCGAGTCGGGTCGGAACCGTGGAGGAAGTCAAGCAGCCGGGGGCTGCCACGATACGGGTTGAGCGACTGGCGGGGGCAGCGGAGACGGCCGAGCCGTGATGGAAGTCCAGGCGTAGGCTGAGCTGGATCGGCGCCTCCAGCGTTCCCGGGCGATCGTGCCAAACCAGCTCATCCTGCAGACGGTGAGTCAACCCCGTGTGGTAGGCGGCCCGTAGAGCGGAGTCCCCCCACGTGACCTGGACCGCCAAGGCACGGAACTCCCCCGCGTATTCCACCGCCGAGCGGTTTCCCTGCCGCAGGTGATACAGCCGGTAATCCGGCATCTCGCTGGGGAAGCCGAGCCGTGAGCTTCCCCCGTTGGGGAGGAAGGACGGTGGGTGAGCGCCGCCATGAGAGTCGTCCTGCTGAATCGTCTTAAGCCCCCGCAGCTCAAAAGAAGAGAGAGACATGCGTCGAGACTCTTCTCAGTCTCAGCCCCCCAGTGGTGGAACGAACTCCCTCTTCCTATTAGATCCGCGGAGTCCCTCGCTGTCTTCAAGCGTAGCCTGAAGACCCACCTCTTCAAAGAGCACCTTTGTGACTAACCGTGTTTCATTTCGCTTTCTCCTACTAAAAAAAAAAACTTTCTTTGACAGGTATTGTTTAGGTGTCGTTTGTCGGGAGTCTAGGTCTAGTGAGCATGTAGTAACTTGGTTGAACAATGTATGTGTACTTGAGTTAAGCTTTACAGGTTTAAGAAACAGATGTAGACGACTTAAGCACTGTTGTATGTCGCTCTGGATTAGAGCGTCAGCTAAATGCCGTAAATGTAAATGTAAATACAGTTATGAGCTCCTCTTGTTTTGGGACCCAAAAACCAGCCACGGCACATTAATACTGACACCGCTGACAGAAGCTAAGCAACCTAGGTATACCACAGCAGTATCATATCATCCAGCTGCCAATGAGGTAGGAAAGCAGTGCAAGACCTGTAAGAGAGGCAGGTGGGTGGGGGTCTGCTGTAGGCTAAAAGCTAATCCTAGCCAACCAGCTCTCGTCTGTATTACTAGCCAATATAAACTCTCTGGGAAATATAATCGGCTTCCTCAGACTCCCACTGACCTCACAGCCTGAAGTAAGGAACTGCTGTGTGCTTATCGTCATCAAAACGTGGCTGTAAAACAACATACCCAATACAGGCAACCAGATACAGGGACTAACAGCATTACGTGGGGACAGAAATACAGCCTGTAGTAAGACCCACAGTGGTGGACGCTGTGTTGACATCACTGTAGTAAATACTATAACCACACGTGTCTTGGGTGACATACAAGGGCGATGCTGGGCTTCTCAGATCAGCTAGGGCTCATCCTTCAAAGGCCATCAAGACTGTAAAACTCAAGTCAGTATGCACATAGAATTCACAATCACGTCTGTGATACTAAAGACACCAGATGCATGTGGCAGGGCATTCAGGCCTTAAATGACTACAAGGCTACACTGCAACAGACCAACTACAATGACACTCACCTCCGTGACATGTTGTATGATTTCTATGCATGGTTTGAAGCTAGGAACAACACGAAGGCATGCAAGTCTACACCTACCTCTAAGGAGAATGTGTTCCATCTAACCTCAACTGATGTGAGGAGAAGACTATCCAGAGTCAAACCACGCAAAGCTGCAGGTCTAGATAATATACTAGGGAGCATGCTCGAAGACTGTGCTGCCCAGTTAGCAGATGTTCTTACAGACATCTTTAACATCTCCCTGAGCCAGGCTGTAGTTCTGGTAAGCTTCAAGACCACCATTATCACGTGGCAAAAAAGTCTATAAACTGTCTCAACAACTCCCATCTTGTTGCATCATCAAGATGAAGTGCTTTGAGCAAAGGTGCAAGATTCATATTCTTTCCTGCCTACCCACCTCACTAGTTTGCATACCACCCTAACTGTTCTTCTGACAACACCAACTCCTACACCCGGCACTTTGCCATGTCACTCTACGAAAACAAGGATCCATATCAGAATGTTGTTCATCGTTCAACATTCAGCCCCCACCTGCTGGAGAGGAAACTCTCTCCATGAGGCCCCAACAACACAAACTCTAACTGGCTTCTAGACTTTCTGACAGAGAGACTACAGACAGCGCACACTGGCATCACCCATGACTGTACCGTCAAGTCTAAATGCAACCTCATCGTGAAGTACGGGGATGACATGTCTGTAGTGGGCCTTATCAACAATAACAATGAAACACCATCCAGAGGGGACGGGGAACAACCGGCAAGCTGGTGGGGAACAACAGTCTGTCTACTGGTTAGGGCATTCGCCCTGTGACCAGAAAATCGTGGGTTCGAATGCCAAGACTGCTAGTGTCACCACTGAGGTACCCTTGAGAAAGATACCGTCCCAACACACTGCTCCCTGGGCGCTGTGTTCCTGGCTGCCTGCTGCTTCACTTGCTGAATTAATTATATGCAGAGGAAGAATTTTGTGCTGTTCACACTGTATGCTGTGGCGTGTCCACATATATCAGAATGGGCACTTTACACTTTAATATAGATAAAACTAAGGAGATTGTTGTTGACTTCCAGAGAATGCAGGCTGAACACTCTCCCCTGTTCATCAATGGCTCTGAAGTGGGGAGAGTCTGTTCCTTTGTGTGTACATCTCTAGAGACCTCACCTAGTCCATCAACACCGGCTCTGTCATGAAGAAGGCACAATGCCTGCCTTTCCTGTAGAGACAGAAGTGAGTCAGGTTCCCATCACCTATCCTCACAGTCTTGCACAGGAGGACTCTGGAGTGTCCTAACTAGCAACATCACTGTGTGGTAACTGCAAAGCACAGGCGTGCAAGTCCCTTCAGCGCATAGTGAGGATACGCAGTGGCTCTGCCATTGTAAATGACCTCACTCACCCCTCAGACAGCCTATTTGCCCTTCTTCCCTCAGGCAAAAGGTTCTGCAGCTTCTTCCCCTCAATTACCAGGACCCTAAACTGACTGGCACCTCCCACAATCCCCATTGTACAATGAACTTGTGGCACACAATGACTGCATATCGCCACTTTATCTTAAAGACATTTACCTTAACTGCATTGCTTCTAACTTGAACCTTACACTCTTCCTGGCAACTACAAAATTACTACCACAACTGCTGAGAGTGCTGTTTATTGTGAAGGTGCGTACTGCGTGTCCGGATGTTCAATGTGTGTAATGGATGTTACCACTGTCTGTTTTTCCACATATTTATGGTAAATATAGTGGTTGTTTGATTGTAGTGGTTGTTTGATTGACTGTTTTAAGCACCTTATGAAACGCCATTTCATTCAGCCGTCCACTTCTATATGGATGAATGATAAGAAAGAAAGAAAAAAAGAAAGAAACAAACAAACAAACAAACAGAAACAAACAAAGAAACAAACAAACAAAACAAAGAATAAAAACATGGTTCAGGGTAAGGTTTGATGCACCAGTGACATCACTGCATTATGTAAGCTTCATAAAGTAATACTTACTTTATTAATGAACACTTGCAGTCTTTTGTACCATGAGACAAAGTGAACTACTCACCAAAGCTTCAGACAAAAATGAATGCTGTTTGAACACACTAAAAGCATTTTATCATTAAAGTGTTGGGTAAAACATCCACTTCATCATCCCAGACATAAGGAGCCACTTGTTACAACAAATTAGCAGAGTAGCAAAGCAGACAGTGACAAAACTGCTGGGAGGAAGGGGGCAGTTGTACTGGTGTTCATAGCACAGGACGGCCTGTAGCAATTAAATCTTTAAAGATCTCTTAATAAAACCCTATGACCATAACCAATTCTTAAATTTTGTGAACTAAAAAAATTGAAGAGTCATTTCACGGACTCTTACATATTACAAATAAAGTGTCATATTGTGTCCAGGGGATAAATCGGGATTTTGACAGTTAGAGAGGCCTATTTTCCTATCAGTGTCAACAATGTGGAAATATTATTATTCAATTTATGTGGTATTAAACGCAGTTCTCAGTACTCATGCCATGAAAATGTGACTAAAACTAATAGCATATCTGGTCCTGACCTTATGGTTTAAATAAGTCAATTATATTTCTCGGCTGTTCAAAATATTCCTTGTATTTTAGTTTTTGCATTAAAATAACAGTAAAAAATTTCTGAATTCTTTTCTGACAAAGACGAAAGTCTGAGTGTGCCAAGTGTTCTGAAAACCTGCTTCTCAAAACTACTTGCTTCGCAAAATAACTAAACAGCAGGTCTTCAGCTGGAGAAGGACTATAAAGTGGCAATTTACATTTAACACTTTACAAAACAACTTTAACATTAGTCATAGGAAAAATGTAAAAAACTGTATAAAGTAATGTTGTCCCTTATAATGCGTAAACACACCACAGCACAGCACAGTGTGAAATTCTTTCTCTGTATTTAACCCATTCACCAAGTGAAGCAGCTGGCAGCCAAGAACACAGTGCCCGGGGAGCAGAGTTTGGGGATGGTAACTTGCTCAAGGGTAACTCAGTGGTGCCACTAGCGGTCATGGGATTCAAACCCACGACCATCTGACCGCAAGGGGCAACTCCCTAACAACCAGGCCACCAGCTGACTACTTTAATTTTTCTCCCAGCCTGTGAAACACTGACTAGATTCATCAAACAGCTAACACTGGGTTGGCCATACCAAAGCAAAGCTAGTGGCATTTGTTTTTTTCTTGAAAATGAAAATTAGTCCACCAGACCATAAAGCGCCTCAAACCAAGATCTGTGCAAGATTTAGCTCCAAATATTCATAAAGTCTTGTTCATACAGATCCCTAATTATTAGCACTCTTGGTAAAGACACGGGGGAAAAAAAGATTATGAAAATTTGTCTTTAAGGTTAATTACCTCACACTGAAAATAAGGATAAAAACTAATAATTAATTGAAGTAAATTTATTCTAAGCAAAAAAAAATGCATGAAAACATTAATGATGAATTTAAATACATTTAGGATTTGCTGTTGTAAATCCACCTGAATATTCAGGAATTCTTAAGCGGTCCTTCATGACTCCCTGTTTCACTATGGAATACTTATGAGATGATACCAACATGGAGAACATAAATCGCCCTTTATAAATCAGGTTCAGGTTATAGAAAAAAGCTAAATGCTTGGGAAAAATTGTTTAAAACAACTGGAGCTGTAGGGAACCTTGCTGGAAGAGGATGCATATTTATTTTCCTCCACGCACAGCAATGAGGATTGTTAAAAGAAATAAAATTTCCTTTAACCATGAATCCCAGTTTTGCAGGGTTTAGCACAAAAGGATAATTACACAGAAAAGCCTTCACCACACTGTTAAATATGGTGTAGGTTTTTGGGGCTGTTTTTCCTCCAATGACAAAAGCAACCTTGTTAGGACACATGTGATCATTTATACATTAAATACATACAAAATGGATGGTTGGATGGTTGCAAATCCACATAAAAATGCTTCAGTGACCATAAAATCATAATTCCTAACATTCCACAACCAAACCCCCACTGAAATTCTGTGGGGTGAACTGAGAGAGGAGAGAGGACCAAGCTGACTTAATTTGGGTTTACTCCAAGTTTACTTCAAGTGAAGATGAGATTTTCATATGTTCTCATATTGTAAGACTGAGCTAATTCATGTGAATTGATCAATTAAAAAAAAAACAGGTAAGCAGGCAAATAAACAAATATGCAATAATATAAAATGTAAATTAACAACAAAAATGATACTAAATCAGTTTAATAATTTTTCATTTCATTTAATCATTACATGGCTTTTCTTATTCCTTTATATTAATAAACTTATTAACATTTGACAATTTGATTTGTTTTTGGAATTTTTTCCTTAACATTACATCTTTTTAGCCATGATGCACAGCAGTAGCCTTTATGACAAGGAAAATGGAATTCACAACTAATAACGAATTGTTTTTGTGAGCAAACAATACAGACACCCACACAGAGACACCCACACAGAGACACCCACACAGAGACACCCACACATACACTGCAAAATCACAGAAGAGTATCCCACTTGTACACCCAATTTGGACATTTTTGCATTCTGAGTGAAGTCACTTCCAAAGAAATATTGACTGGGTAGTGAGGACAGAATGCAAGTACACATCTGAAAACGCAGATACAACCAAAGCCTGTTTTGTACAGATAAATAGAACCGATTTGCTTGCTGGATTTTGTCAGTGCTGTTTGCAGAATGTCCCCATCTCCTACAAAAGTCAGCAGAGGAGTTAGGCTTGGAGGTTTGATTTTCTCTGTCTGAGGTTTATTTCAACATTATTAATCTCTGAAAAGCATTTTCAGATTTGGTCAAGGAAAAGGAAGGAAGGAAGGAAGGAAGGAAGGAAGGAATGAATGAATGAATGAATGAATGAGGGAAGGAAGGACGGAAGGAAGGAAGGAAAGAAGGAAGGAAAATGTATTTCACTACTTTATTTCACTTTATCTGAACTCAACCCTTGTGATTTCTATGCGGTCCATTCAGTTTATAGATGTAGATCACTTTTTAACTAAACCTGATCTTAAGCATAAATCTTTAAATTCAGTACATTGGATTTCAAAGCCCAAACAAGACTTCTGTTTACAAATGGGCTGCACGACACAACATATCATTACAAATTCTAGGTATATCTATCTACCCCTCACCCCATCAACAACTCCACCACATACAGATTACAGCAGGGTTTTAAAATGAAAATTACATTCCTATTATAATTTAGAGGAGTCAGTTCTTAAAATGTACTATAAATGCATAGAGCATACAATTATCATAGATGTTATATTGAACGCAAATCCCGAGCGTCGAAAATGCCCGTTTCTGAACATTTGCATTCTCCCATACTGATTAAACAGGCCCAGGAATTGTTACCTTAAAACGGCCCTGATCACACTCTTGATGGATGTAGGCCGTAAACACCTGTGACAGTGAATCTAGCATTCATTTTGTTCTCAAAGCAAAACAAGGAGCCTGGCACGAGGAAACTAATCACCATTATACGACAAATGCTGGATGTAGTGTGCATATGAAACAGGCTAAATGTGTAAAAGTGTGGATTCACTCGGTTCCACACGTAGTGGAATATATTGTATATACTGGACTGGAATTCAGGCAGAGGCTATGTCCATGGAACCGAGAACACTGACTCAATAATGCGTGACACAGGTGCTGAGACAGCACAAATGTATTTTGATCATCATCAACTGGACATTTCACCAGTGATTAGCTTGGACACGTTGTTATTTTTCCACTAATTCAATGAACTTTGTCAATTATATTGAAACCCAGAAACAGCCATATGCTTGTCATACATTTCATCATATAGCAATGCAGAAACCCTTTCAGTTGATTCGATTAACTGTGAAAACATTCTGCAAATCTCTGCTTTGTGGCTTCCAATAGGCCATCAGGATTAAGCGCAGGCCTGTGCAGATCAATCACTGCCTGGTTTGATACAATACATGCTGCCTGGATTACTGTTTGACTTGCTGGTGTGTCCTGATAGCCATGATAATCTTGTGGGAGACAGACACTGCAGTTGCTCTAGACAAGCCTCTGCCGACATCTGATCTGACACTGTACTGAATATAGGACACAGCCTATTAACCATTCAAGGACATAGCCTAGAAATGATGGCCTGGACATCAATTATTTTTTTATTATATAGAAGTAACAGAATACACTATGTACAAGTCATCTGATTCAGCACACAAATTCAGTTTTTCACAATCTGTAAAGACAACTATAGTATGCAAAAGCAAAAAGTACAATACTAAGAAATAATTTGAATGAATAATCTGAACAACTGACTTGTTTAGGAGCTTCTGAAGGTGGCTTCCTATTTCCACTGTGGATATATAAAAATCATTAAACCTTTTTTCGCCATGTTGTAAGGAAACATCTCAAGTTTATGTACTTACTGATAATATGCATTGCTATAAAATGTAAAGTGGCCATTTTTTGTCATGCATGAACACAACCCAGCACACAGTGTGAAACTGTTCTAGTAATTTAACCCATTCACCAAGTGAAGCAGTGGGAAGCTATAGGCGCGGCGTCCGGGGAGCAGTGTGTGGGGACGGTACCTTGCTCGAGTGCACCTCAGCGGTTCAGGATACATTTTACTGCATGCAGTCCTGGGATTCAAACCCACAATCTTCCAACTGCAGGAACAGCTCCCTAACCACCAGGCCTCCTGCTGCTATAGTTGACACAGCTGCTCCTGACATTTCTCCAACCTCCTTATTGCTGCTGCATTTGTAGTTTTTCCAGCACCCATCATGAAGAAAATCTCCAGCACTCAACACCACACAAGCTCTACGAGCCAGTTTACACCTGGTCACTTTATGTGTCTTGAGTAGCAGCATTATATCTGGATGGCTTCCTGGCCACATGTAAACACACCCGAGACACACCAAAAACAGGTATAAATTGCTCAAACCACATCAGTAGGTCGTCTGAGATGCATTCAAGCCACATGTCGCCTTAGTGTAAATGTACTCGTTTCTCCATTAGACGACCAAAAACCCTTCTCACTACTGTGACAGGACTTCCCATCTGCTCTTCTGGTTACGGAAGAGACCATTAAAGATTTAAAGTTAAAGATTGTCGCGCACTCATACAGCTAGTCTCTCACACCCATTTAGTTAGTTAAAACATGTATGTTACGGTTTGTCACTTGGAATGTGCGGGATACGGGTTCCAGGGAAAAGAGATTTAAAGTTTTTAATCAATTGAAAGAACTATAGGCAGACATTGTCCTAATGCAGGAGACTCACTTATCTAAAACAACAACTAACACACTCGGCTCACCACAGTTCCCTCATGTATATTCAGCTGGTTACAACTCTAAACAAAGGGGAGTAGTCATACTGATAAATTGAAGAATAAACTTTACTAACATTAGCTCTATTACAGATATAGAAGGCGGATTTATTATAATCATTTTGTCTATTCATTACAAGGACATATGCATCGTTAGTGTATGTGGCCCAAATATAGATATAGATATCACTCGCTCTTCTCTGCACTTTTTGATCATTCTGACACCACACTTATAATAGGAGGTGCCCTCAATCTGGTGTTTTAATCCTGAAGTTGATAGGCTCAGTACAGCCGGGAGCTGTAGGCATTGGCAATCCATAGAAACAGTATATGAGGGACTTTGGTCTATGTGACTCTTAGAGAATACACCTTCTTCTCATCCATACATGACTCGTATTCTCGCTTAGACCACTTTTTAATTAGCGGCTCCATTATGAGGGACACTACAGTCACTCAGATTTACCCCATCACCATCAGTGACCACGCAACTGTTTCCTTCTCGCCGACTAATGCAAAAATCACACCTCCAACTAGACACTGGAGATTTAATACATCACTACTTAAAGATCAAGGTTTCATAAACTTTTTCAAACAGGAATGGGCACTGTTTTTAGACAGTAATGACACAAAGGAATCTCACCATGTGTTCTTTGGGAGACAGGGAAAGTAGTCATGCGGGGTAAAATAATTTCTTACTCCTCACACTCCTTCTCCTCACAGAAAAGACTAGAAAACTCATTTATATCAGAACTTGAGCAAAAGATTAAATCTTTAGAGACTGAGTATGCTGTCTCACCCCAGGATCCTGAGTGAATTAAGGAAATTAAAACTCAAATTAAATGAAATTAACAATAAAAAAAAAACCACAGTTCTTGGCGCAAAGGCTTAGAACAGAGAACTTTGAATATGGCAACAAAAGTGGCAAATTTCTGGACAACCAATTAAAACTGAATAAAGAAAAGGGAATGATTGCCTCTGTAAAAAACTCTTCGGGTAATATTACTCATGACCCTGAAGAAATAAATGACACTTTTAGAAATTTATATAAAAACTTGTACATTTCACAAATTGATCCACCAGATGCTGACATTGAAGAATACCTCGATAATATAAACCTTCCAAAACTACTGGAGATCAGGTTATGGCTCTGGATGCACCCATCACAGTGGCGGAGCTCCATGATGCCCTTCAACATATGCCCAGAAAGAAAGCTCCAGATCCAGATGATTTTTCAACAGAATTCTATAAAGAATTCTGGACTACACTGGAGCCTATTTTGTTTAGAATGGTATGTCATATTAGAGAAAGCGGCAAGCTATCCTCAAACATGAGCACCGCTAATATTAACCTACTTCTTAAACCAGGGAAAGATCCCACGCTTCCAACTAGATACTGCCCTGTATCACTTACAAATACAAAAATCATCCCTTTTATAATCCACCCAGATCAAACAGGCTTCATCAAGAGTAGACACTCAGCCACTAACATACGCAGGTTAATAAACCTAAGACTATTCTACTATTAACAAATTAGCATCTCTTTAGATGCAGAAAAGGCTTTTGATAGGGTAAATTGGAAATTTCTTTTTGCAATACTAAGCAAATTTGGTCTAGGGACATCTTTTATTAATTGGATCAAAACATTATACAGCTCTCCAATTGCATCAGTCAGGACAAATGAACACAACTCACCAAGCTTTAGCCTACAGCAGGGCACCAGGCAAGGCTGTCCTCTTTCCCTGTCACTTTTTGCCATTTTCCTTGAAGCATTAGCAGCCTCTATCAGACAGAACAAGGATGTCAAAGGTATGCAAATTAAAAATGAGCACCACAAAATAAGTCTCTATGCAGATTAAGTAATTAGATTCACACATCTCCAAATTTTTTGTCTTAATTTTAATTTGAATGAATAAATAAATAAAAAGTTCAGATAACAAGAGGGGCTCTCCAAATTTTTTGGAAATGCAAACCACCACGAATCAGTATAAAAACCCTACAGAAACCAAAAGACTGTGGAGGTTTAGACCTGCCAGATTTTTATTATTACTTCCTCGCCAATAGATTACAATATGTTTTGAAATAGATTAACCTAAGCACTCTAGATACACTATGGCTAAATGTAGAACAAATGTTCTGTGAGAACATAGATATCTCAGACTTGCCTTTTATCAGCTCCAGCATCAAACGTCATAAATGTTTCCAAAGCATTAACATCAATACATCTCTGACTGCCTGGTGGGACTTTCTCAAAATAACCAAGTCTTTCCTTATCCTATGCAACCGTTCACCCATATGGAACAATCCTGACATCCTACTGAATAAAGAGTTATAAATTTCACATCATGGAAAGACAAAGGAATAAGGTACCTGGAGCACATTATCCAAGATGAAAAATTTATTTCATGAACTCATATCACAGAACACTATTCATAGTGGTAACTTTTCAGAATATCAACAACTTAAATCCTCAATACAGGCTAAATTTAAACATGAGGAAATAATCTTGCAATTACCTTTTGGAGTAGTCAAATTTATGAAGCTCTCCTCCCCGAAATTACTATCACAAATATATAGAACTTTGTCAAACACAGACAGCTCAATTTCACTTCCAACTTCAAAATGGGAAATTGATTTGTCCGCTAATCTAGACCAGAATACATGGGCACAAATACGCATAAACACTTTTGGAATGACAAAAAACACCAATCTACAACTTCTACAGTACAAAACCCTACATAGAACACATTACACAGGGCAAAGGATGTTCAAGATGCTCTCATTGCACAGGTAACACACCAGATGACTACATGCAAGCCGTGTGGGTCTGCAGCCCTGTTAACAGGTTTTCGCAGCGGGTATGCGAAGATTTATCAGGGATTAATATGTGAATCGCCAAAAAATAAATAAAAATCTCATGAATTGGAAATCCAAAAACAATCTTAAAATTAATCTGGTCAGGATCTGTGCCCTGGTGCCTGGGTCTGGGGTCTCGTCCGCAGTCGGGGCATCCGCATTTCACCGGGCATGTCACCCCCTGTAGGGGCAGCTTGGCAGATGCCGACTGGATCCTCGGGGGCCTGGCACGTCCTGGGGGGCTGGGTAGGGGTAGGGTGAAGAGGATCATGCAGTGGGTAGGGGACCTCAGCCTCAGACCACCTTGCCTGAATGAGTGGGTGCATGTCTGCGTTTGTCTGGCACATTGACAGGGTTGCACGCGGATGAGGCTACAACACCCCGCTGGGCCGGGACGGTGGGGTGCTGCCCTGGGGGAGTCGGCGGTACCTCTGGATGTTGTCTTTGTGGCCTGGCACCCGCTGTCCCCCTTAGCAGGGTAAGTATGTGTGTATGTAGGTGTGTATTTTATTATTTTTTTCTCTTTCTTCTCCCTACCCACCCAACATATCGTATTCAACACACAACAGGGGGGCGGGGGGTTGGCACTCACCTCCCCACACTTAGGGTCTTGGAGGGTGAAGGTGCTACATGGGTCACAGTGGGCTGCTTTGGTGGCAGTTCCCAAGGGACTTTGTAGCTCCTTTCCCTCTATTTTAATCTCACCTTATGGTCGGGGGGCATGCCAGGGCGGATCACAACCTTTAATAGTTGTGGCCCCGTCTGACGTATACCCCCCCAATTTTAACTGAACATTAGTCTCATACACATACTCTTCAGACTCTTCAGTGTGTGTGTGTACGGAGGTGTGTGTGTGTGTGTGTGTATCTGTATGTGTATATGTATGTATTTATGTATATGTATGTATGGAGGTATGTATGTGTATGTGTACGTGTTTGTGTTCATGGGTGTGCGTGTGTATGTATTTGCTCCCTGGAGGCAGTGGAAAGGACCGGCAGTCGGGCCTGGGTGGCTGTGTCCACAGGGTGCTGCTGATCTCTAGTAGTTTGGGGGCGGTTAGGTGGGGTGGGTGGGGTGTTTTAGGGGGGGCGTCCACTAGCTCCTGGGGCTGGCGCCTGGCGCCTGTTGACCTGCCCCCTTGGGGGGGCTTCCCCGTGGGGCCTGCAGGATGCCTGTCCGATGGGCGGGCGGCTTCCGGGCACAGGGGGCTCAGATCCTGCACTCTGTCTGCGCCTGCAGGCTGGCGCTTGGCTCTCCTGGGGCGTGTGGCCGGGGGCCCTGCGGCTTCCGGAGCAGCTCGGTCTCACTTGGGCGCCTGGGCAACATAGTTGTGGCCTCTCACCCTCAATGCAAAACAGTCCATGACAAACTCGGACACTACAAGCGCTCGCTCGCTCGCTCGCATACATATAGACACAGACACACTCATACGCGCATAAGCACATTCCTATATGCACACGCTTATATACACACGCGCACACACATACACTCCCATACATACACCCATGTATATACATAGGCATACATAAGACGATCAGAGGCACACGCACATGCACACATTCATACACACATACACACATCCACTCACACACACGCTCATGCTTTCGCACACATACACACACGCACACAGGTATAGGAATACACATAATCAATAAACTACCTTGAACCACAGGTTTCTGTGTGCTGTTATAGCATTGACAGTAGGAAGGTTTGTTGTTTCTGTGGGGTTACAGCATTGCCATTGCTTTGTATCTTGTTCTGTGTCTGTGTGGCTGGGTCTTGTTTTTTCAGACGCAGACTTTGGAGCGATTACACAGTGAAAGCAGTTATCATTTGGATCTTCAGCCTGTTCAACTTCAGCTTTTTCAATTTCTTCTTCTCTCTCTGTATTTTCTCTACCCCTGTCTGATTTGTCTTAATTTTAATTTGAATGAATAAATAAATAAAAAGTTCAGATAACAAGAGGGGCTTATACTGTCAAGCCCCACTTGGCAAAGCAAAGGTGTCTGGCACATCACGGCACCCAGCTTCACATTCTGTTTACTAAGATGCTGGACACGACAGATTGTCTCTGAATATTTCTGGAGGAGCTTGTTAGCCTGTTAGTTATCTGATGGCATACTCTGACAGTGCTGCATCTTTTTTGAACAAAACATGACAGTCAGTAACAAATAGTCATTACTGTAGGTAATTTTTTCATCTCAGGGCTGGCAGGCAGGAGAGGTTTGAGATGCTATTTGTGATTAGGAAGCAGAGTGAACAACTGATACTCACTGGCATTTATGGTCATTGTGGGAATATTCAAGGATCAAAGGTCAAGTGCACTAGACTGACAATGGGATTCTCCAGATGATTCACCCTAGGGATGATTCTAAACTGGGGAGCTTCTGGCTTTGTTCACACTGCTGGGTAAATTGGACTTTTTTAAAGTTCAGACATAGGTTCAGTTTCAAGTGATGAAATCCAATTTTCTGATTGTTTGCATTTCCACGCTGGCTGTAAACAATAGTTAACATGAACTAAACATGACATTAATGTTGGTTGACCCGGTCAGAAGATAATGTAGGCTTAATAAATCAATAGGCCCTACCAATAGTTTTGAGAGGTTTTAAGTTAAAATCTTCACTGAAAATTACAAGCAAAAGCTTCAGCTCCCTCCCTGCCAGGACAATAAATAAACAACATTATACGTGTAAAAAAATTTTTTATCTGACTGGTCAAATGGAGTTGCATGTCCAGAGATCAGTTCTGAGTCAGATTTAAAACCACCTATAAATGGTCTACCTACAAATGTGGTTTGAATCCAACTGGGGGAAAAAAAAAACTGATGCCTGTCAGACTACAGAAAATCTGTCCTGGTTTCTGAACAAGGCCTATGTTCCAGTTAAGGGCAACTGAATATCAAAGTCAGGTTTACTGAAACGAATACATTAAAAACTAACCTAGCCTCATGCATTTGGAGTTTTTGTTGCTTTTTTCCTGGTGTACTGAACTCGTACCGAACCATGAAGCCCAAATCCGGATGTGAACCAAACCATGACTTCTGTGTATTCTTTTGGTTCATGCTAAGGTTTGGAGAAAACCCCAAATGCATAAAGTTAATTTAATAAAGTAAATTAAAAAATGTATTTGAACACCCACACGAGATTAGTCTTCAATGTTCCAAAGTTCACACACACCACACCTTTACTAAGGAACCTACACTGGCTCCCTGTGGCTTCTCACCTTAAGTTCATGTCATTAACACTTGCCTTCAAGGCCAAGAATTGACTTGCACCCCCATGCATATCAGCACTGTGTCACTTCTCACCCTCTCAGGGCTTCAAGCATGGCATGTCTTGAGCCACCGCTGCTCAAAAGAAGAGGAAGGCATGCTTCAAGACTCTTCTCTGTCTTGGCCCCCCAGTGGTGGAACGAACTCCCTCCTCCGATCAGATCTGTGGAGCCCCTCACTGTCTTCAAGCACCTTCTGAAGACACACCTCTTCAAGGAGCACCTTGGTGACTAACCATGCCTCTTGTTTCTGCTTGCTTATTTCTCAAAAAACTAAAAAAATCCTTAACTTCTGACTTTTCTTTGACAGGTGTTGTTTAGGTGTACTTATCCTGCAGTAACTTGGTTGAATAGCGGACGCTGATTTGAGTTTAGCTTTACAGGTTTAAGAAACAGATGCGGACTCCTTGAGCACTGACGTACGTTGCTCTGGATAAGAGCGTCAGCTAAATGCCATAAATTTAAATGTAATGTATATTTTGAAGTAGAGTCACTAAAAAAAATAAAGGCCAACAGGTCACAATATGGTACAAAATTGAAATTCAGCTTTTATGTCATTAAAGTAGAAAATAGATATAATAATAAAAACTAGAAATGCATAATGAAATTCTTTCTCTGCATTTAACCCATTCACCAAGTGAAGCAGTGGGCAGCCAGAGACGCAGTGCGCAGGGAGCAGTGTGTGGGGATGGTACCTTGCTCAGGGGCACTTCAGTGGTGCTATTAACAGTCCTTGGATTTGAATCTTCGAACCTCTGATGGCAGGGGCAACTCTTTAACCACCAGAACACCAACTGCCTATCCAAGTGAAACTCATGCTAATAAAATCTGGTTCTGCATTACTGTGGTCAGTCTTTACACATAGCCTATCCTGTATTCTCCATATGGCTGTATGCACCAAAGTATAACATCCATACTGTGATGCTTCAGGACAAATACATGTACCATTACGCCCCAGGTTGAACTCTCCAAGGTGGTAAGATTTCAGGGCAGTTGTGCAGCCTAAAACACAGTTTGACATGCACCCACTAAAGCAGGTGCCAAGAGCAAATTGTAGCTTCCTTCATTTATCCCCATTTACTGGGATGACATGTAACTCGGCGAACTGGCAAATATTTCAGTGTTGTTAAGCCTTTTGCAGTGCA
>JBBJLS010000109.1:20919121-20929226 GCA_037577275.1 Bryconaethiops microstoma
GTGCTGGAGGTAGGATTCAAACCCACGACCTCTTGGTCCAGAGGCAAGTATCCTACCACTAGGCCACCACCACCACAATTTCATATAGACAATTCATTATTTTGCAGGATTTTTTGCTTGTTTGTGTGTCCCACTGCCACCCGCACTGGGCTGGTTAACCATCCGTTCCTGCTCATGACACTGAAAATTAGTCCCATGCTGCAAGATATTCTGGTGGTAAGAAACTCTTATGGGAGTGCAGACCTCTATTCTGGAACATTAGCTCCAAAAATGAAACAAAGAAATGTAGTGAAAGCAGCTGAAAGCTATATATATATATATATATACATATTTTTTTATTTTTTTATTTAACCAGCTGGATGCTATATATATATATATATCTATATATATATAGCATTCAGCTGGTTAAATCAAAAATATGTACTGAACTATGTTTCTTTGTTTCATTTACACATCTGAAACCATACTGACAGGGGCTTTAAAGCCATTCTGATGCATCCTAAAACACTGCTTATTTAAATTAATGAGCTTT
The DNA here is from genome assembly GCA_037577275.1 of Bryconaethiops microstoma. Classification (NCBI taxonomy): domain Eukaryota; kingdom Metazoa; phylum Chordata; class Actinopteri; order Characiformes; family Alestidae; genus Bryconaethiops; species Bryconaethiops microstoma. The sequence continues at coordinate 20,919,654 of JBBJLS010000109.1, forward strand.
GATGGAGAACATGCTAAAAACAATGGCCAGATGTTCTCCTTGTTTCCTTGTTTGATGTGTCTCTAATGATCTCTGTGGGTATCTGTGATATGTCATAAATTCTCTAATCTTGACTGGCAGCGGAAGCTTGTGTATGGATAAATCAATGAGTAAGACTGTAAGGGCTGTCATCTCTATTGACTGCGGTTCATATATTTAGAAAGACCACATAGATTAGAGATGGCTGATATTCATCAAATGGAGATTAGCTAAAGGACAAAGGAAAAGCACAGCTCTGCATAGCAGTGTGGGGAAAATACTCATTTGATCTTGAAACTCAATTATAACTAGTCCTGTCCAGTCCTGTAGTCAGTAATGCTTGACCGAACTGGGATTGAACGGAAGGGCATAACAACGCACACTCGTTATTGCAGCTTGTTTTAGCATGACCGTCATGATGGACTCTCAGGGGTTATGATACGCTTCTTTTCTTCATTAAAACTGTTCCTTCAGCTTCCCTCACGTAATTAGGTTCTGCAGTACACTCTGTAGTATGAAAGCACACAATTCTGTGTGAGCTAACAAAAAGCTGCATCTCCAAGAAAAGACAGGAATTTTAAATAGAAATCTACAAATTAATTGAATCTGAACCAACTCTACTCTGAACTGAGCTGCCCACTTATTGTAGTGTACAATTTCTCACCTTCTACCCCATCCCTCAGTGGAAAGGGACCATCGTAAGTCTTACGCTGACCAGATATTACCTGGATGGCAGAAGAATGTGGCTCCATATTGCAGCAGTTAAATGGTGTAGACTTCCATTAAAGATATTGAGGACTGACGGCTGTAGAGATTGCTACAGTGACTGGAAACCAGTATGTTACTAAGTAACTAACAGAAATAGTGTTATCTAGTGTAAATAAAATTCAACAGAGTACAAAACCATGCAAATTAACTTGGTGATTACATTTAATCAGTAAACTGATGTTTGCAGCAGGGTTGGGAGGGTCACTTTAAAAAAAGTTTCAATAGTAATGACCTGGTGAAAAAATTAGTTAGTATCTTAATCCAAGTATCACAACATGTAACATAACTTGATTACTTTCCATTACTTTTTGTTTACCTCAATGCCAAATGTGCAAATAAAGACTAAACAAAAGAAATGTCAATATGATAATTTTTATGTATTCTGTAAGACAACAGAACACTGTAACACTGGAAATTAAAATGGGGAAACTAAAATTAGCATCAAAATCATGTCCTCTGCTTATTGTATTTTAAAAGAAAAACTTACATTTCATTAAGCAATTTTATATAGTAGACTATAGTACACAAGATGGTGGCCTAGTGGTTAGGGAGTTCGCCCTGCAATCAGGAAGTCGTGGGTTCAATTCCCAAGACTGCCAGTGGCACCTCTGAGGTACCCTGAGCAAGGTACCGTCCCCACACACTGCTCCCCGGGCGCCGTGTTCCTGGCTGCCCCCTGCTTCTCTTGGTGAATGGGTTAAATGCAGAGGAAGAATTTCGTGCTGTTCACACAGTGTGCTGTGGCGTGTTCACGTATTACCGAATGATCACTTTCACTTCACAATAAAAGTGTACAGCACATGATGATGCTGGTGACAGGGATGGTGTATGAATAAAAACACAAGCCATTTATGGCAGTGTAAGTGTTAAGTGTGAATAGCATTCATGAAGTAAATTTCAATGCAAGTGATTACCCTGTAAATGGACCGTATTTTATGTTTGCTTTGTAAATTATATTATTCTGTTGCTCAGTATTTTAAATATGAATTGGCTTGTCTATGTCATGAATTTCTTTTATGGTTTTCATTGATTTTTTTTTCATTTTCATTGATTACCTACTGATTTTAAAAATAACAAATTAGACACTGGGGTTGTTAATAATAGTGTGTATGTGCTCTTAATTTTTAACAACCTCCCATAGCCTATGTACATGTTCTTATCAATAAATCACAACTGCCAAGTCAAATAGCTTTCCAAACCTACCATTTTACATTAAATATGCATACAACCTATGAAAGAATGTTTCACTTTATTCTTGGTACATTAGGTTGAGTTTTCTACACAAGAATGAAAAAAGTTCATATATTGTCTCTGCCAGGAGTGAACCAATTGAATTTTGAGCCCTGGCTGACAGACTGTATTGCAGCTGACAGTGTGTGTCCAGCAACAGATGAGATTCAGTCAGTAATTGAGTGGCAAAAAAGGTGGCAAAAAGGTTATTTGGAACAATGCCTTGGAAGAACCATTTTGGGACATAAATGATCATTTCAAAGATGGTTCTTTAAAGAATGTCTTGTTGTAAATGACACTTTAGAATGAAGTACCATTTTGAATGTTTGCCACAGGATGAAAAGATTCTATATTAGTAAATTATTTTTACCAGAACATTGTACCCAAGATATGAAACATTTTTTGAGTGTGTATGGTAGGATCACTTCATGAAATATCTAATAAGAACATGTACGTGTTAGGTGTTCCTCATAAACTGGTGTGCATGAGATCCAGACAGTAAGACTTACACTGTATATAGAGAAAGCAGAAAAAAAAACAGGTGCCCTCATGTTCTTTTTGGCTCAGATTAATCAAACCAGTTCTAAGCAACAGTTCTGCATGTTTTTTTGTCCTGTTCCAGCACCCACTGCTTCAGAGGCAGGTGTCCAGGTTCAGTAAAATGTTAATTTTTGTATTAGCAGCTGGAACAGAACAAAAAGTTTAAGGCTGCTCTGAGGATTCTTCTGGAACAAGTATGCAGTGTGTTCCTGTCTTGAGAAGAAAAAAAAAGCAAGGTTACAAGACCTAAGTGAGCCACCAGCGTCTGTTCAGATATCTCCTGTTTAAAGCATTCATCTGGCAAGAAGGCTGCCCATCTCCGAAAGTTCTTCAATCGGAACCGTCCCAATGGAATAAATGCTATCACATGAGCCAATAGGCAGATAAGGGAAAGACATAGGGAAAGTGTACTCATCTCCTGTTCTGAGCAGAGACATTCACACACACAAAATGTGGCTAACCCAGTCAAAAATGATCAAAACAGTCCGCTGCACAGGGGCGAGTAGGATCTTTTCATAATTGATGGTGGAGCCTAGTTTCGTGGCTGTGGGAGAGGACTATCTGCGAATGCTCTTGCACTCTGATGGGAGTTTGTTCGCTGCAGCCAGTCATCTATGTAATTGGTGATTCTGAGTCCTGCCACCTTGAAGGGACTCAACAGCCTCTGCTTTCTTTATGAATGTATGGGGAGTTGAAGCAAGCCTGAACCGCGGCAAAATAATAAAAAACAAAAATGGGGTGAAGGACGTCTTTCAGATCCCGAATTGCGAAGCCATTACATTGATGTATTGAGAGAATCAGATGGAGATTTATTCGTACTTTAAATATACTGTGATGTAAATACTTGTTCAGAGCCCCCAGGTCCAGTAGGTGGAACTTCACAATGTACGAATGTTTAAAGAAGGCCAATTTATTGAATTTCCTCCAGAATATATATTTTTTGTGAAACTGTTATGAAGGTAAAAAGGCCGCCCATACAAACGCATTTTATTGGTTCTTTAAAAATCATTTCTGTAAATGATTTCTATAGAGCTCTACTGGCATCTTGTCTTAATAAAAATAAGGCCATAATTTACAAAGACATGGGAACAAGCTTCAAATACATAGCCATGGCCTATTGAGACCTGTGAACAAGATAATTAAGTTATAATAATGAAACCATGCCCGTGACTTTGTAAAGCATATGAACAATGTAACTAAGTCATAGTCACAATTTTTTAGAGAACAAGATAATTAAGTCATGATAGCGAGTTTGTGTAAGGTGTATGAAGGGAAAAATGACTTTTATTTATTTATTAACGCATGGGAATGACATAAATCATGATAATTAGTTTTGGCTGCAAGTGAACAACTTAGTAGAGAATGAGATATTCAAGCCCTTGCCACAACTTAGTCAGACATATAAATGAGATAATTTAGCCATGAACACAACTTAATAAAGTGTGAGACCGAGATAATGAAGTGGTAGCCACATTTTAATAATGTACACAAACAAGATAATTATGCTATAACCACAAATGCCATAACCTTAGCAAGGTGTAAAAACAAAATAATATGTCATAATCACAAGGTGTGAGAATGAGATTAGTCATGTCCAAGTCTTACTAAGTTGTGGTCATGACTTAATTATATCATTTTTAGTCTTTAGTATGATGTGAACATGTATCGTTTTATTAAGGCTCCATAGATTTCTGCACATAAAGAACCTCCACTTAATGCAAAAAGTTCTAAACCAATCAAAAAATTTTCTTAGAACAATATGTCTAAGCCAATGTCTGTTTAGGAACTTTGATTTTCTTCATGCAACTGAAATACTTATTATCACATAAATATGTGTTTTCACTGGTTAGTCTTGTTCATTCTGCACCAGTATGGTCATTGCAGGTGAAGGTGATTTCCAGACTAGAATGCACTATAGTTTTTTAGTCATTAAAGAGTTAAATAAATGTATTGAACCTCTGTAGCCAGCCTCTCAGTGTAGGATATGATATATCAAAGTGATATTAGTGGCAAGGGGAATGAAACATTTGTTTCCACCACCTCCACTAATGACATCTGAGTCAGTGTGTGACTCAGCTGAACTCATAGTGGTTGAGCTTGTCTATTTCATTCACTGTGTTCTGGATCATTAACTAAGTTCCCTGCGAATATGCCATTAATGAGAAGTCAACAGCAGATCTGTGGTATTGTGATCAGTCCTTCAGCTCCTCATAGGGTCATTAGCTAACAGCACTCAGATTAGGAAAAAAATCAAAGAGAAAACAGCTTAGTGTGGATATGGTGGCCTGGCAAGAATCAGAGAGAAATTTATTGGGCAGGAAGAGTCTCGGGCATGGTGGACAGTTTTGTTCTTCATGTACTGAACGTTGTGAATGATGTGTCCATAAAGGGTTTACAGGATGGTTATGGGATGTGGAAGAGTCGTAAATGGAGGTCTATTTACATAATAGTGCTACTTATAGCCATAAATTACACTAGAGTGATGTTATGAATAGGGCTGTTTGTGCAGTGTGTCTTCACAATGACATCCATCCACTACAGCTGCCATGAGGAGAGACATATGAATGCAGGTATTGCTCTAAATAGTGGTGGAGGATAAGCGCACCTAATAACTGGCTAGTAGTAACCAGTCAGTAACATGGTGGGTCAAGTATTATTTTTTGGGAAGTATGTAATGTAGTGATTCAGTATTCACAAATTAGATTTCTAATTAGCATAGCTTGTTTTTTTCTAATTGATATTTGCATATGTTAAACTTTCCTGATTATACTAAATTTCATGTTTATAATAACTGAAACAAATAATATACTGGCAATATACTGTAACACTTAAAGCTACACATTGTCGCTGTGAAACTCGAAATGGTCCAAAATGACTTGTTCCATTGAAATACATTAAAATTAATGACCATACCATTCTCCTATAAAGCTGCAACTCCAGAGAGATTATGAAAAGGTTTTGAAACCACAGTGACAGTAAATTATAGGTGAATTCAACAAGTGTATCAAAGATGTGGGACTGCCGGCACATTTTAATGACCCTCAGATTCTATCTCCAATACAACTGAGCAGAATACTTGAGAAAAAAACATTAACTGATAGGGTACATGGGGACACTGGAATTTTGACTTATTTCACATTGTTTAACAATGATAATTCTTCAGTTAATGTATTCATGTATTCACTTATATCAATAAAATTCAGAAATTCTTAACATTTCATTATCTTTTTGTTGCTCCAATTCACTGCTGCTCCCACAAAGCCCTGAGCAGGACTGCCATCTGTCTCATGAAATTAAAAGCAAAAGTGGACCACTTTTTGGTAACTGCACGAAGGGACCCAAACAAAATCTTACAGTAATCTTATTATGACTGCTGCTGTGGTTATAGGGTTTTTTCCTTATTTTTTTGTCAAGGATATTATATACTTAGAATTCATCAATCCACATGAAACTTGCCGTACTTGTAGCCCCAGATAGTTGATACAGAATAAGAGTTCTGTTTCTAGGCAGACGTATCACTTTATGCAGCTTCTCCCTGAAGTGGGGTCAGCACAAAGCACTTTTTGGGCAATTGCTCAACAACTGTCACCAATTATGAAATTTGCAATGCAAATTGGTCCTAGCTCATTACGATGCATGTGTGAAGTAGTGGCGCCTAATGAATAACGTCAGTGTAAAAACCCAACATTTCACTAGCCAGTATCTTGAGTAGTAACGTTTAACCCTCTTATTGTATTCTGGTCAAATCTGACTGATTTTCAAATTTTCTCTCTAGAAAACACAGGTAATTTCATCGGCTTATTCTAAGGTCACAAGCATTGGAATGCGTAAAAAATTCTTTGAGAATTTTTATTATATTTTGTGTGCTTTATTGAACTTATAAATGACCGGTCATTAGAAATTAATTAGTAAGACCATGATTAGTGTATAAAATTTAAGAACATTCCCACACCCCACCATGCTGGTGCCTTTGAGCACTTACACATATAAACACACACACACACACACACACACACACACACAAACGCACACACACACCTTAGGTCCCCTTTTCCCCTTAGGGAGCCTATCCTATCTCCAGTTCAGTTTTTACTCCATGTGAACCACATCTGTTGACTGTTCATTCAAATAAAGATGAAAAATTCCTGAAGACATTTTGAGATTGGCCTGTCGCCTAGAATCTCCATAGCAATTCCTTCACCTGAGCAACCATTCCTCCATTCCTTCACCTGAGCAACCATCTTGTATACCTTTGTGACCACATAGAAACTCCCCAGCCAACATGTCCTACACCCTAGCAACTACCTGAAAACTACATAGCAACAACTCCTACACCATAGCAATTACTTTTTATACCATAGCAACCATCTGGAAACTCCCTAGCAACTACCTCCAACACCATAGCAACTCCAGAAACTACTTAGCAACCAAATCCTACACCACAGCAAGCACCTAGCAACATCCTAGCAACCACTGTGTATACCACAGCAACCACCTAAAAACTCCCTAGCAACCACCTCATTCATCATAGCAACTACCTAGAAACTACTTAGCAACTACATTGTATCTGACAGCAACCATATAGAAATGCCTGAGCAACCACGTTATACACGATAGCAACCATCTAGAAACTCCTTAGCCACAACCTCCTTCATGCAGCAAATGCCTAAAAACTACTTAGCAACCACCTCCTAAACAATAGCAGCCGCCTAAAAACTACTTAGCAACCCACTCTGACACCATAGCAACTACCTTTTATACCTTAGCAACCACAAAAAACCTTGTTGTTACTAAATAAATCATACCGGTCACTTTTGACCAGGAACACGACAGATGTTATTTTGTGCCAATTTTAAGAAAATTTTGATGGTTTAAAAACATTGTTGGCTGGTAAATGTTGAAATTAGGTACTCTGTGATAAACAGTACAAAATGTTTGATCTTAGTATATGTTACAGTCAAACTAATCTGTCTATAATATTTTTTTCTTTGAAAAACGAATTGTATGACCTACAAGCCATAAATAGCAAATGGAAGTTCAAAATCTGTAATATTCACATAAATTTGAGTTAGTAGAAAGTTCCAACAAAACATTAGGTAGTAATATATATATATATATATATATATATATATTACTATTATCATGGATTTATAATCAACTGACATGTTCCCGGTCAAAGGTGACCAGGAACACAACGAGTGTTAAGCCTAAATGAACACAATAGAAGGGTTAAAACCTTGCAGAATTTGACACACTGCATAACTACCACATGCTTTGACAACATGTCAAATTTGGTAAAATTTCAATATCTTTTGAAATTTGGTATGCTTACACTCTCCTACATTTCCTTTCCACATCTAAAGTTTTAGCTCACTCAACAAAATAGCCACCAAGAGCCATTCATAATTTAGCAGCTAATACATGCCTACGTGAACGGATAATCTTAATGTAATTTTGTAAGCTTTGTACCCAGTTTCAAACAACTTTGTCATAAGATGTCACAACAACAAACAAAATGTTTTCCTTTGTTCCTCTGACATGGTTTGGTCCATCTTCAAAATTCATTCAAATTCAAATAGTTCTCTTTCACCAATTGAAACAGTCGGATAATTCAGCCTGGGCCAGTTTGAACATTCTGGCAAGACCTTGCAGATCACCACTGTAATTTTCTCAGCTTCTGCAGCAGTGATATGATGCATCACGATGAAGTATGCCTGGCTTTCTAAAGCATTACTGTAATGTCCGCTGTAGATCAACAACAACAAAAATACATTGTCACGTTTAGCTGAATGAAATCACGAACTGAAGTAGCTAAATATTTTTTGAACAAGCTCATAAGAAGTGTGGATTGTTCTCTATATACTGCCACACCATCATTCTGTCCTCTTTCCACTTCGTCTTCCTAGCACAGGTTTCCTAATGTCGGTAAGAAGGTTATGGAGGGTGTTTCTTTTCAGTATTTATTTATTGATTGATTTATTTATTTACTCACTTACTTTAGTGGGTGTATATTTTAACAGTGTGCGTGAGAGCAGTTTTCTGTGTGTCTGTCTGCCCTGGGATGCACTGGTGACCTACCCAGGGTATTTTTTTTCTGGCTCTTGCCCACCCCTGTGACCCTGGTTAGCATAAGCAGCTCAGATAATGGATGGATGGATATTTTAAAAATGTGAAAGTAACTGAATACTACTCTTTCGAAATGTAACACAAACTGAAAAAGAGATGCTAAATTTCTGTATTCTAAGCATGCATTCACAGTACTTGTGTTCTGTTACATCCCAGGCATGGTCACAAGTAAATAAGGATTTTCAGGCTGATTTATAGGGGAAGGTCTGGTAATTAATGTATTTAAAATGATTTGTCTCTTTACCATCTGTAGTGTCCTTACTGCTTGATGGCTAAAGGGGAGAGATAGATTTAGCTTGTCCATGGGAGAGTAATGAACATTCTGGGCTGTAGTGAATGTTACAGAACTTGCTGCAACATTGCCTTGACTGGTGCAGTGATTGAGGGCTGGCTGGCTGTGAAAGCCTGACTGTCATCTTATACCTGTGCCATCTGTTTAAGCAAACTGGACATGGTGAGGCTAGCAATAAAAACAGGTCTTTTATATACATTTTATGATTAGTGTAATAAAAAAAACTGTATGTATCCAGCAGCATTACACTATTCCACCTTAAAACCTTCTGTAAAAGGTTTAACCCTTAATACACCTTAATTCTTTAATAAACCCTTGAATGGATTTTCACCCTTCAATATACCTTATGTCACGATAAATAAATATATATTTTTTAAATTTTCGATATAATGATTGCGAGACATTTCAAGCTTTGTCTTGATTTAATAAGATATTTATTAATATATTTCTTATATCAGACAGACAGATGGTTTTCAATTGTCACGCCGGACTGCCGTCCGGGAAGAAGAGATGAAGCACAAATGCGAACTTCCATTAAGGTATGCTTTATTCACAAAACTAAATAAACAGAAACAGGCTCGAGGGCCGGTTAGTAAAGG
>JBBJLS010000109.1:20936277-20954767 GCA_037577275.1 Bryconaethiops microstoma
TATATATATCTGTCTATTTATCTATCTGTCCTATTTTTCTCCCACCAACCAGCTAGCTAGGTCTTCCCCTATTGGACAGTTGTTGGATTTCTCAATGTACTTCTCAATCCTGTTACATCAGCTAAAAGTGAAAGTGACCATTCTGTCATATGTTCACACACAGTGTGAAATTATTCCACTCAATTTAACCCATTCACCAAGTGAAGCAGCAAGCAGCCACAAACACAGGGGAGCAGTGTGTAGGGACAGTACCTTGCTCAGGGTACTTCAGAGGTGCTTAGCAGTCTTGGGAATCAAACCCATGACTTCCTGATTGCAGGGCAAACTCCCTAACCACTAGGCCACCCCAAGAGATGTTGAAGCCAAAGCCAATTACAATCATTTGTACATTCAGTCCTCTGTGACTGACAATGCCAGGGATAAAGCCCACCATCTCCCAATGATATGGCCAATGCTCAGACAGTTGCACCACTTGAGAGCAGCACCTTTATTTTATAGTGCACTCACACAATCACTCAATGCACCTCTATGTAATACTGATAATGCAGTGTTTCATGTATGACTGAGTATGTCTACTGCTGCAGCGTGACAAGGAAAACCTGCTTAATGTTATTGTATGAACTGTTCGTTGGAATCTTAAACTATATTCCCTGTAATTGTATTTATATAGTGCTCCTGTATTTTCAGTGTAGGGAGTAGAGAATAGGGGACCATTTCAGATACAGCATGAGTGTTTTTTCACATAATGCCTTATATCTGTGATTTATTTTTACACAGATTCTTTATCATGTTTGAAATTGCCAGTTACATCCCCTACAAATGGCATTACAGAACATTCCCTGGTAAACCTAAAGCAGCTTGAATATTGCTTCAGATAGTGAGGCTGGAGTTCGGTCCATCTTGTCTGCCTCCACGCTCTTCCCTGACTGAGGCTGCATGAGAGGGAGGGTGAATGTTACCAAACTCCACCCTCACATATGAGGGCAGATGCAGGCTGACGCCCCTGCAGTAGAGAATCAGAGAAGACAAAGAGAGGCGCTGACTTGATGTCTATTGCTTGCATGTGTTATTATTTTTCTCCTAAATGCACCTGTGTTTAGCGAATCGAAGCAATTTCCTTTTTGAAGCTTAAGCAGACCTGCTGGTAGCGTGAGCTTCAAGAGACCAGGCGCCATCCTAGGAAATGACTAAAGGAGAAACAGGCTGCAGGACTGATTTTAAAATTGCAGCCCAGTAGTTTTACACTGGTTCAGTGAATGCATGATGAAAGCAATGCCTTGCTGTACTCACAAAGGGAATTATCCTCCCTTGATATTCGACGGGATGTATTTCTGCGTGCTGCTCCACTGGAGTCTGTAAAGGGTTTTAAAACACGTTGTTGATGAAACTGCAGGAAGATGAAAAATGAGCTATAGAAAGTGGGCCAGCTTCGGAGGGTCTTCTTCAGAAGGGTCTGTTTCAGCGAACAGCATTAGAGTGTCCCAGCTCTAGAAAACAAAAAAGACAATTTGGTAGACTGGCAGACCTTTCAAAAATACCCTTTTTCATGCTGCACGTGAAAAAAATACATTTCAGCACCGCTGCTCTAATCGCATATGCTTTATTAGACATACATGAGTAAATTTGCAACAACAGCATTTAATTGAAGACAATAACTCTGGCACAAGGCGCTAATATGTCTACCGATACAGAGTTAATTGCCAGCATCCAACAGCCGATAAGCCTCACAGAAATGAGCGTGCTCTTGATCTTCCTGAAGAATGAACAACAATCTCATGGAAATCACCCTGACATTGTTTTCGTCTTGTTTACTGATAACACTGCGACACTAGCCTGTATTAGAGTAATGTGCAATTTGTAACATTGATTTTCCCCTTGCTCCGGCCCTGATGACTGAAAAAAACAGTGTGATGAAGTGGGAGGACGCTAAGCTGCAAACACTGAAAAAAGCAATGACTATGTTTTTGTTAAATATCACATATTACTAGCTTAGACCTGAAATTACTGTGTAGAGATCACTAATGAAAAACTCCAGTTCCTGCTGTGATAGTAATGAGCAATGTTGATGATGGTTTTGACCTGAAGCTTTTAGATCCTTCTGAGTTATGGGCAGATTTGCAGATATGCACGTCCACTTCTGCTGGTTGTCAGTAAGGGTGGGCAGTGTGGCCAAAATATATTACAATATTACAATATTTAAAGATTTGTATCTTCGCAATACAAATTATGCATCATGGTCATTTGTTTTCCTAAGGGTTGTGAACAAGCTGGAACATAATGAGGTATGTTTATTCAAGCAATGACGAAAAAAAAAGAAAAAAATCTAAAAAATGGAAAAAAACAAAAAAAAAAAATAACAAAAGATAAAGATAAATTTGCAACAAGATAGCTATTCCAAACGATTCCTGAATTGTTTAAAATGCGTTTAGCAAAGGTTATTGAACATATAATAAAAGCCTTAAGATGATTAAGGCTTTTATTATATGTTAATTTATTGTACAATAAAATTAAATTATTAAGCAGATTTATCATTTAAATAAAAAAGGAAACAAACCTATCATAACTGACAAAAATGAATGTGTGATGAAGCTAACAGGGATGCTATTTGATGGAGAAGGCAACGACTGTTAATACTATTAGACAAATAATAATAAACTATTGATAAGGTTAGTCTGATTGTAGACGTTAGTCTGATTGGTCAGTGTCCCATTAATACTGATTGTTCCTTTGAAAAGTATTATATGATTTAGAGCAATATAATTACAATTGCTATATCACTCACCCCCCGTTACCATATGTGACATGTGTGTCAAGACTTCTCTGCTCATTTGTGCATTAGCAGTCTCACAGTGGTTGTGCCATTTTGCAACTGACTTCTAATATTAGGATCTGATTCTCACATTTATTATTACAGACAGGCCCAGTGAACAATATACAAGACACACAAGAGCAGTCATAGGTAAACTAGGACAACAACAGTTTACATCAATTACATAAGAGGTAGTTTAGAAGTAAAATAAGATAGGCATTGGCAGGAGATGAGTAGTCTTCAGATGCTTCTGTGCCTGCAGGCTTGACTGCCTAGATGTAGCTAGTGTCTTCCCTCTAAAGTACAGCCTGAACTGAGCACAAACTTTCCAGATCGTTTGTTTGATTGGCAGGTACTTGTTTCCCTTAGCATACCTGACTGACATCTAGGTTCACTTTAGGCCAGTAAGGCTTTGCAATATCTCAGCAAATTTGTAAGTTAATACAGACTGAATTATACCACAAATATCCATTTTTGGAGCTCATTTCAAGCCTTTGTGTGCATGTGTACAGCTGCCATTTCAGTTGTTGACTGGACCGCTAACACTTCCTCCAGTTTGTGGTTTATAAGAGGTAGGTAGTCTTATCACAGCTGATAAAAGCTTGATGCACAGTGCCTAGCCATGTGGTGAATGGCAATTGCAGTGGTGTGGTGTGGCAGTGGGAATTACCGCTGCGATTAGCAAGATTCTCTGTTTTGACAGTGTTTTCAGTTGAAGGTGTAAGGACTGGCTCCGTTGGGGTTTGAAGTTTACTCACACACACTCGACTCACACATTCATTTCAAGGTCAGCCTTCAGCAAACAGGATAACAGAGGTAATCCAAAAACACAGTCCAGAAAACAGGCAGGGTCAGAGATGGCAAAACAATGGCATACAGACAAGGCAAAAGACAAGATAGGAGAACAGGGCAAAAGTCAAAAACTGGAATCCGTAATATCAGAGGCAAGAATCATAAGTCCAAGTACAAAGAATCAGAAGGAAGTCAGAATAACTAGGAACGCTCAGTACACCAAGAAACTGACAATATTTTGTGTGTGCAAACGTTTACTAGTCAGCTAGGCCCATTAGTGACACAAAGACTTTTACACAAACAAACAACAAGTGTCTTCCTTTGTGGGTGGTGGCCTAGTGGGTAGGATACTTGCCGCTGGATCAAGAGGTCATGGGTTTGAATCCTACCTTCAACACACCACCACTGGGTTCCTGAGCAAGACCCTTAACCCCAGATTGCTCCAGGGAGACTGTCCCCTGTAGGGAATGAAAGTCTCTTTGGATAAAAACATGTGCTAAATACTATCAATGTCAAAAACTTAAATGTTTTTCTACTCTTATTTTCCAAAAAATACTGTTTTGATCATTTTCTTGCATCAGCTACCATAATCAAATGTGAACTTGTTTATTTATTAAGTTATTTATTTACCATGTTCACATTGTGCTTTACAACCTCAAAACATATTTTCCTCCATGCTCCATGGGTTTACTCTTTCCTCTCTGTATCATTTTGTCACCCATGTAATATTTTATTCTCATTAATGACACATTTTATGATGTTTTACAATGTAGAACACCTGTATGTTACAGTAAGCAAATGGATAGATTTACGCACTTCATTTTGCAGAAATATTTCCTCCTGAGGTTGTATTAATTTATTTGGAGTTGATACAGTACTGTGCAAAAGTCACATAATACACTTGCATTTATTTATTTACAGTATTAGTAAAAAGGATAAACATATATTTAGCAACAAAATCACACAGAAGCTTCAACTAAATAAAAAAACTACATTTAATATCTCTTTTTTCCCAATATTTAGTGTGTCTACCTTTTACCCTTACTGCTTTCAGACCTGCTTTCAGTTTTGTTTTGTTTTTTGGAGAAATCTACAGGAATGTTTTCCATGCTTCTTGTAAACACCTCCAAATTTCATTCTTAAAAGTAATTACAATTATGCTTCTTGTCACACCCCCTGTCAGTGGCCACTAGAGGCCGCTGCTGCCCAGGACTAAGAGGGCTTTTGTGTTGACTGGGGCTGTAGTCTCATCTCTGGCAGTGAGGCTGCTCAGCTGCCAGGGATGAGACCAAATTTGTACCAGGTGTTTTGAGTTTAAGTTCTGTGTATATGTAGTGCTTGTTTTGAGTTATTGTTTGTCCGTTCTCCCTCACGAATATCCCATCCTCTTTCTTGCCTCACATTTAGCTTCTGTTTTGTTTTCCGGCCACCGTGCTGAATTTTGTTTTGTAAATAAAAGAAAGCCATGTCTGAAGTCTGTGTTTGTGCCTCCTGCCTTGGACATGACACTTCTCAAGATCCAAGATGACATTTTAGCTGTTTTACACAATAAAGATTTGCTGGCAGCTAAGGTGTGTTTGAGTACGCCTTAAGAAGTCAATTAGGAACACTCAAAAAACCATTAGAAAGTTTAGATGAATCTTTGCTTAATTTAATGGCTCTTATATAAACAAGAAAACCTGCTTTATTAGACTCTTTAAAGAGCCTTTTAATGTAATTCAGTTGTTTCCTATAGGACAGGGTGTCATGGAGATACCCTGTTCTGTACCTTTAATTTGTCTGCTCCCCAAAATTCACTACTCCTTTTATAACCATTCCCTAATCTATGCAGGTCCTCAACCTTCTGACTCATCAGAGTTGGTGGATTTTAAATGTGTGTGACCTCATATTAATAGTAACTAAAGAACAGAAAGTGGTTATAAACCATGTCGACTTCTTATTTTAATCTTTTATCATAATAGAATTTATGTATATTTTTTTTAAAGAATACAATATTTTTAATGAAATGACTACATATGATTTCTAAGGGATAAATGATATAATTAAACTTATTCTAATTATAGTTATAATTGAAGAACAAATTTCCAAAACTCACTCAGTCCATTTTTTGTGATTTTTTTAGGTAACACTACTATTGGCATATTTTTACATGACCTCTTTATGTGCAATAGTATAACCGACCAAACTCACTCAGTCCTTGCATAATACACGGTACAAGATTAGGTGAATTTCCAAAACTCACTCAGTTCACTTGCACAGTCACGAGTGGACTTACTTACTAGTGGAGAGAAGTATGTTTACAATTTTGCAGTTAGCTGTCATTGACTCTATGCTGTGTCATGTAGTAGGATATAAATATTAAACTTGTACATATTTTTTTGACATTGAATATCGATTTACATAAAAATTGTTTTCATTATATTTTTTAAACAAATTTGCCCATACTAAAATGTGCAGGAGTTGCACTTGACAAGTAACTGTAAAATTTCAATTAAAAAAATTATTTCCTCTAAGATAGGTAAAACAAGTAAAATGTGATTTTCTGAAGAAAAAAAAAAGCCTTTGGACTGAGTGAGTTTTGGAAATTTGCTCTTCAATTATACTTATCGTAATTATTATAAAAGACAATTATTAGATTATTGCATGCATGGCAAGCAACAATCTGCTAGATAAGTAGTAAGTAAGAATAATGTGTGTATGCATGTATATAATGAAGTATATGTATATATTGTTAAATAACGCATGTATTAGTGCTGTCAGAATGAAGCCTTTTATCTCCATTTTTTACATAACATGAAAACACCTGCTGCTGTTTAATTCATGTCAATATTACAGACCCATATAAAGTATGCAAAATTATTTATAATTATAGCTAGAATTACATTAATTTGCATTAAATAATAAGAATGTTAAACCTTGTGCAAAAGAGATGAAGTTTTGTTCTGACAGCAATGGCAAACTAATGTAAATATGAAAAGTTACTGCACTTTACAGAGAAGGCAGCTATGATTTATTTATTTCTAAGCACCTCTTCTCCTGTAAACAAGTCTAGACTGGCAGTTCAGTAAACCAACCATCTGTTTGTCATGTTGACATTTTCATGTTTAGGTCTCAAATGTATTGTGCGATATTTACCCAAACCGGTGAGGGAACTTGAGAGAACACCGACTTTAACAATATGGTCTGACATGCTCTCCCGTTCCCAAAGCTAATTTCAGTCGTATGTGGAGATCCAAAGTCAATATCTTGTTGGCTAGGCTGGCTTATTTGATGTTGCAAAGGAAAAAAAGTGAGCCCCATTTCAGGAAATGTCATGGTCTGTTCGTCTTTTTAGAGACTTAGTCCCTCTTGACCTGCTGGAGCTCACATAGTGCCAAGCCCAGATATGCTGTCTTATTTAACATACAAGTCTATTTCATGTGTGTGCGCGTGGCCTAAAATGTAGTATGGGGGAGAGAAAGCTTCACACTTCTTTATACAACCCCAAATCAGAAAAGGTTGGGACAGGGTGGAAAATGTGAATAAAAAAATAAAGCAGTAATTCACAAATGTCCCTTAACTTTTATTTCATTGCAGACAGCATGAACACAAGATAATTCATGTTTTTTTTCGGTCAACATCATTTGATTTGGTAAAATGGGAAGAACATCCAGCACTGCTTTCTTTCTACAACCCTAAAGTCTATTCCCCATTTACTAATACCTCAAATTGATATTCTCGAGGCAATTAAAAACAGTTATGAGTCACTTACTGTTAAGTACTGTTTTGTATTTATTTATTTATTTTGTATCACAAATAAAACCTTGTTTTTTCAAACCTGCACGCACTCCACCGTGAGCATTCTGGCTTGCAGTAAAGCTTAGAAATAGAAAACAGGTATGACCTCAGCCCTCTCACTCACTCTGCATTGATGTAACTGAAGTTGTAGTGAATGAACAGGAGCGAATTACTTTCCTTCTTGAAGTACAGGGGAGATTCAAAGAAGCATGTTGCCTCACAATGGTGCTTCTCCTAGATTGAGAGGTCCTCTGTCACTTCGCCTGATCCTACTGTGGCCTGGGCTCCTTCTCTTGTTTGCCAAGCAGTAGGAGGGGAGGATTGTTCCTTTAAGATCAATTACAGCTCCAACTGACTGAATGGTGTCAGCCCATCGTGCTCAAAGAAGCAGAGAAAAAAGGAGGCCTGTTTAAAAAGGAACCCGCAGATGACAGGTGTGGGGACACGGCAAGCAGAATTCTGCTTCCAATCCGAGAATGTATCTGCAACATTGTAGAATGATTCTGCTCCATCACAGAGATGTTCCTCAAAAAAACATGCCTTTGAGGCAGCCGTTCGCCCTTCTATTTCTCTCGTGTCAGACAGTTCTTGGATTTTTTTTTCTGTGTAACGATTTTGCATTTGGAAACTTAGGAAAGGAGCTTTATTTGTGCACATTCAATAAAGTGCATTGCGAGAAGTAGATAATGATCTAATTATCACTATTTGTAATTGCCAAATCTAAAGCCCTGGAGCAGTGGTGCATACTCAACACATTCTACATGAGATGCATGATAAGATATGAGGAACAATAATATTCACATTAGCAAAGATTCATGAGCCTCTTTCAGAGGCAAACCCACAGACACAATGAGAATATCCAATGCAATCTCCTCTTGTTAGTCCAAAATAAGAATGTAGATATGCTGTAATCTGAAATGAATAATGATGATAGTATCCATCTGTGCTTATTATTGTAGCCATTACCAACTCAGAAGGCCAAGCCTTGCGGCGTTGATTAACCACCCCCTGAATACTAATATCACAATTTAACACTATTTAGTGGATGTCTAGATAGCAGCCTGATGGTCTCACATATTCGGATGCTGTCAATCTTACTCTGAAATCTTTAGACCCATCTCTTGCATCGTTATCTGTTATATAGTGGACAATTTAATTCCTTTAACAGAACCTCAGGAACATGGGCGCCAGAGCCATTATGTTAGGGAGGGTCATGTCCCCCTACTTTTAAAAATCTTTCGTTTCGTCCCCCCACTTACCCACCCAGAGTTGTTTCCATTTCATTTTATTACTTTTTTACTGAGATTTTCAACAATACCTCTTCTACATTTAGACCTTTAGAACAGAAAAGTTCTAGATCTTCGTCTTCTCAATGCTCGTCCAAGGTCTCATTGTTTTCTACTGTACAAAAAACAATTTGGATGCAGATGAGCATATAGAATTAATCTAATATGCCAGTTTTGTGCAAATAATTATGACACTAGGAAGTTATTAAAAAAAAAGCCTAAAGAATAGTTGTATCTAGAATGATGAACAGAGCTGTAAATGGTTTTAAAATGGTTGAAAAAGATTGTAGGTGCAGAACTGTAATTAAAAAAAGATTAATATCCAGAATTCAACATATTTTAAAATTCTCAACACAAACAAAATGTATGTGGAAATGTCTGGAAATGCACAATTGTATACATATTTAGCTTTTTATCCATTTCTTGTTCAGTATATGTTTGAATTTGTAAATAAATAATTTAAAATACCATTTGGCAAACAGCTTGAAATGTTTAATGCATTGTTGAATACATATAATACATGAATCACATGTATTACATATTGTGTAGCAATTATTATATATAATATTTGTTTAACTGTTAAAGTTTGAAAAGTAGTAACATGAATGAAATTATAGTGGTTGGCACTGTAGCTTAGATTATATGCAAGTTAGATTGTTGCTTGACGCTAATTCCCATAGCCCATATGCAGTTAGCTAATTATCTCTGATTTTAGGTTTGCCTCCATCTCCTGATCTGTTGACACACTTATCAGCAGTCAAATGTCATCTTGTGTTATATTCAGACATTAAATGGGGTAACATACAAAACCAGCTGTGGTGAAGGTCAGTTTTTAAGTATGTAGCTTTTAGCTACTTTGAGTATTGAGATAAAATCATCATTAAATCTAATATTATAATATCATGCTCATGATTCTATAATCATATTGAGACCATTTTGTCATGTGTGCTTTCAGGGTTTCAATGTGTATGTGTGAAATGTTTTCATTTGGTATTTGTGTAAAAAGTTATCTCTTCAGCTCGAGGCGGTACGCAGCTGTATCACACACACATTTTTGTGGCAGAAATGCCACATTTCCCTGCAGCCCTGTATGTCTAGTCCAGTCAAATACAGCTTTTGTTTCCATGTGGCCATGTTACTCATTCAGCGTTTTATTTAACATGACCCTGTTATTATTTATTTTACAGTATTCTCTCATGTCTTATTTTAGGATTGAACCCTCCTATTGTGTTCCTGGTCAAAAATGATCAGTCATTATAAATGAATTAGTAAGACTGAGAATGTATAAAATAGAGTTTAAGAACAGTCCCACACCCCACCATGCTGGTGCCTTTGGGCACACACACACCCACACACACACACACACACACACCCACACACACACACACACACCCACACCTTATGTCCCCCTTTCCCCCACAGGAACCTATCTCCAATTCGATTTTTACTCCATGGGAACCACACCTGTTGACAATTCATTCAAATAAAATTGCAAAATTCCTGAAGAAATTGAGATTCGCCTGCCGCCCAAAATCTCCATAGCTGAGCAACCACATAGAAACTCCCCAGCCAACAAGTCCTACACTCTACCAACTACCTGGAAACCACATAGCAACAACCTCCTACACCATAGCAACCACCTTTCATACCATAGCAACAATCTGGAAACTCCCTAGCAACCACCTCCTACACCGCAGCAAGCACCTAGCAACACCCTAGCAACCACTTTGTGTATCAGAATCAGAATCAGAAAACTTTATTGATCCCGAAGGAAATTGCTTTGACCCATATACCAAAGCAACTCCTACACCATAGCAACCACCTTTCATACCATAGCAACCATCTGGAAACTCCCTAGCAACCACCTTCCACACCATAGCAACTGTCAAGAAACTGCTTAGCAACTGCTTAAAACTCCCTAGCAACGACCTCAACCACCATAGCAACTGCCTAGAAGCTACCTAGCAACCACATTGTATCCGATAGCAACCATCTAGAAACTTCTTACCCACAACCTTCTACACACAGCAACTGCCTAAAAACTACATAGCAACCACCTCCTAAACAATAGCAACCACCTAAAAACTACTTAGCAACCAACTCTGACACCATAGCAACTACCGTTTATACCGTAGCAACCACAAAAAAACGTTGTCTTTTTTCTTTACTAAATAAATCATACTAGTCACTTTTGACCAGGAACACGACAGATGTTATTTTGTGCTACTTCCTCCAGAATATTTAAATGGTTTAAAAACATTGTTGGCTGGTAAACATTGAAATTAGGTCCTCTGTGATAAACACTACAAAATGTTTCATCTTAGTATGTGTTACAGTCAAAATAATCTATCGATAATATTTTTTTCTTAAAAACACGATTTGTATGACCTTGTTTGAATGTGAATGAGGTCTACAAGCCATAAATAGGAAATGGAAGTTCAAAACCTGTAATTGTAACGCAAGCATCAAGTGATTATTTATGTTCAGGTGACTGGGGTTTACACTTTTGTATTAACTCCTTTTCTGGTTCACCCTCATGGTATCCCTGGTTTTGAGTTCGTTCGGGTTCTCATTCTCCTTTGTGTTTATCGGCCATCGTGCCAGTTTATTTTGTGTTTGAATAAAGAAAAGAAAGTATGGACGTTTGCGTTTGTGCCTCCTGCCCGAACGGGCACGCACCCGACGGGATAGTTGAACCAACCAAAACTAAAGGCGCAGCAGACAAGCGGAGTGTGGCGTGGGAACCCCAGGGGGAGGAAGTGAGCCTGGCCAAACTCCCGGAGTGGCTACCTGAAGACGGCCCGAACAACGAGGGAACTCCTATGGAGTGAGCGAGACCCGCTGGCCTCACTCATGACCACCGAACCCCTGGGAGGAGATCCAGCATCACGTGGAAGAAACGCGGGGCCGAATGGATCAGCTCGCGGGGCTGTTCCCGAGTCATTGAGCTTTCCTGAGCCACAAAGCTTCGCTCCTACGTCATGAAGCTTCGCTCCCGAGTCACGGAGCTCTCCAGAGCTAAAGGGCTTCACTCCCAAGTTACGAAGCTCTGCTTCTGAGTCTCGAAGCTCCGCTCCTGAATCACAAAGCTTCGCTCCCGAGTCACGCAGCTCTCCTGAGTCAAGAGGCTCTGCTCCTGAGTCCAGAAGCTCCGCTCCTGAGCTATGCAGCTACACTCCAGAGCCAAAAAGCTTCATTTCTGGGCAGGATACAGCTGGTGGCTGCACCTAGTAGGTCAGGCTCCTCAGCAGACCTGCTAGGCCCATTAGAGGTGCCGCAAGGCCTCTTAATGGAACCATTAAGGCCCATAGTAGTGCCGCTGCAGCCTTAGCCACCAGTGCCAGCGCCCAGAAGGCTCAAGCCGCTCACGCTGGTCACCCATCAGCCTCAGCCACCAGTGCTGGCGCCCAGAAGGCCCAAGCCCCTCATGCTGGCTACTCAGCAGCCTCAGCCCAAGTACACCCAAAGCCTCCCAGGCCGGCACCATGATGCCTGCAGCCTCCTGTCCCCGTAACACCAGTCCGCAGCACCCCAGAGGCCCCAGCACTGATTTTTGCACTGGCTCTCCAAGCCGCAGCCCTTGTACTGGTTCCCATACCAGTTTCCCAACCTGCGGTCCCCCCACCGGTTCCCGCACGGGTTTCCCAAGTGGAGACTCCTAAGCTCGTTCTTGCACCGGTTCCCCGACCTGCCGCCTCGGAGGACTCACCGCCATCCCTGCCACCTTCTTGGCATGGTCCTGGACAGCCTGACGTCCCAGTGGTGCATCTTTAGGGGAGAGGTGCAGGCAGAGACCTAGGAACTCCCCCTAGATATTTTTTAAGGGGACGGGTAAGAGGGATTCCACCTTGCAGGGGTCCTCCTGGAGAAACATGGACTGGAGGAGGGCTGCCCCGGATGTAGGGAGGGGCCCTCGAGTGGAGCTTTTTTTTTTTTTTTGGTCTGCCACCCCCTGCCTCCTCCTTTTTGTTGGCCTGATGGCCCTTTTGGGCACCCCGGAGTGGCGCCTTTTGGGGGGATACTGTAATGCCCCTAGTCAGCGGCCGTTAGAGGCTGCCGTGGGACTGTTAAATGTGGGGCTTCTATTTTGACACTGGGTGTGGTTCCCCTGGCCAGCTTGATTAGAATAAGGATTCACAGCTGGCCAGGCATCAAGTGATTACTTATGTTCAGGTGACTGGGGTTTACACTTTTGTATAAATAGCTTGTTGGTTCACCCTCACGGTATCCCTGAATTTGTGTTCGTTTGTTTTCTCCGTCTCCTTTGTGTTTTTTTGGCCATGCCAGTTTATTCTGTGTTTGAATAAAGAAGAAAGTATGGATGTCTGCATTTGTGCCTCCTGCCCGAACGGGCACGCACCCAACGTGACAGTAATGTTCACATAAATTTGAGTCAGTACAAAGTTCCAACACAACATTGGAGAGATATATGTATGTATGTATATGTATATATATGTATGTATGTATGTATGTATGTATGTATGTATGTATATATCTATGTGTCAAAAGTGACCAGGAACACAGAGCGTTAAGCCTAAATGAACACAATAAGAGGGTTAAGCTTATTGTTTGTAATAGCTGGTTAATTTCTATCCAGTTGTTTGGAAGACAGTGACAGTGAGGAGAAGAAGCAGCAAAGTGAGAGAGTCAGGGTAGTTAGGTTGACCACGGGGGAGCCAGAAAGCATGGGAGAGGCCAAGGCAGAGGAGGCACAGGGTGAGATAAAGCTGCACTGGGCTCAGCGTGGAGGTTTTCTGTTCCAGGTGCTGTAATCCATCCATGTCCTACTGAACCAGGGCCCAAAACTCATGCAGTAGGGGTATTATTTGATGCTCAGTTTGGTTAGTATTACTTTTTTTTTAACAACCCTGGGGCACCATGCAAATCTCTCAGCTTCCAGAGAAGCCGCCAGCCCATATAATAGTGGAGGAGCCATGACCAGCTTAGAAAGCCAAGCCTTGTGATTTCTATTAATCTCACAATTTGGTACTCTTTAGTGAATGTCTGGAAAGCAGCCTCACATAGGCCAATGCTACACATTTCATGTCAAAATTCAGGTTCTTACAAACATATGTCAACTTTTATAGTATTATCATGGGATCTTATTTGTCCTAATTTGTTTTATTACTCTCTGAACTAATCCACCTCTATTTTTCAGTCTTTTAAAGTGTTTAACACAGCAGATCTTTTTTCAATGGCATCCTCTTGTTTTTGCTTCATACGATGATAAGTGGTTTCCGAAGTCCATCTCTACTAGAAGCTTGTGTAGAGCCACTGGTGGCTTACAATTTAAATTCTTAGAGGTCACTAATGGAGTCCTGTGTAGCTTCATATTGAGTCACGGATTGTTCACCTTGTACATTAATGAAATTGGATCCCTTTTGCTGATTGCACTTTTATGTTAATGACACAGTCATTTTCACTTTCTTTGTCAACCAAGCCATGTATGACCTATAAAATGCTTTTAACACCATTCAAAAACTTGGGCGGACCTCAAATTGCTCATGTGTGAGGGACAAAATATAATTTATTCTTCTAAGGCTTCAAAACAAGCTCTTGTATTTGAACTCTGAACGAGAGTTACAGAGTGTCTCAACACATAAAAAACTGTACCTGGCTATTTGGATTGGCAGGAAGTGAATGCTTAAATGTAGTCAAGTCAAGTTGGCGTTTACTGTCATTTTAGCTCTTTACACAGTACACAGTAAAACAAAACAATGTTTCTCCAGAGTGAGAAAAGAAAGTGCAAGACTTAAAGGCGCAAGAGCAAACAATACAATAGAGATGGACAGGTCAGCATAACTGAACAGGATAGACAACAAAAAGCAGAGGCAGTACTGAAAGTGGATACAGTATTGGGTCAGATACATTATTCTTCCAGTAAGTAATTTTATGTGCAAAATGCAAGGGTGCAAGGATTTATTAACCCTTAGAATGTGAGTGGAACTGATATGTGTCAAGAGTTCAACAATAGTACACTGTCGTCAAACAGTGAAACGAGTCTTTATATGGAAGTTCCCCCAGTTCATGTCGGTGCTCGAGGTGTCAGACACTATGCTGAGCTTTGTTTGGTGTTGCTATGTCACTTAGAACCAAAGTTACTATAATTTAAGTAACCACTGCTGAGGTTTTAAAAATGGCATCATACACGAACAAAATTTTTTAAAAAATCCTCAAATTTGTTTTATTTTTAGATGGAAAGACAGAAAACACAAGATCTTTGATAGGTGGGGAAAACCCGCACAGGGAGGGGGTTCCAGAGAGGCAACCTCAGCCTTTATAGCTACACCATGACCATTTAAAACAGGCTCCCAGTTACATGCATCCTAACAAATGTGCCTGTGCAACCTCCTATCCATCGCCTCCTCTTTCATTACCATTGAGGCTGTCTTATTATATAGAATTCATGCTTGTTTTCCCAAAATGTAGCATACTCAAAAAAAGGTGCCTTTCTGCACTGAAATAATTAGTCTTCCTGTCCCAAATTTATTGGATCTTATTCCGGCAGCCATACCACGACAAGCACATGTTGTTATGACCCAGAACATCCACGACACTGTGTTCCTCACCCTGTTCCCTTGTGTATGGAGATGTAGGACACTTGCAAACAAGGGAGGTTACTTTGATAAAAGCTTTGTCCCCTCTTCTATATGCAGAATAAACAGCTATCTACTCTACATCCTATTTAAACTTTGGTTAACTATAAGAACATGTGTTACAGTTGGTACAGAGTAGAGTTTATGTGGCATGGAGTGAGTTTTACATATTGCCTTTTGACATGTCCAGCATGTTTCCTTGTGTTTCTTTGGATCAGTCAGCTCCATAATTAATGGCACCCTTGTTCATGTTTAAATAATAAAAAAACATCTTTTGAAAAAAAAAATGTCTTAATTAGCTTAATCTCCTGGTGCTCTTTGGGATTTGGGATGAAATCTTGTCAAGGTTCTCGGAGCCTTTGAAGAAAATAATACCCCAAAAACACTTAACAGTGTGGTTAAGGTCTTTTCTGTAAAACTATTACTTGTTATGCCAAACATACCTTATTTCTGACTATAGAATGCAATTCCAGGCAAAGTTCCTGTACTGAACTCCTGGTGCTTGCATTCATGATTCAGCAAAACAGTTTGTTGGCTTGGAAGTGGCATCTAACTGAAGTTTTGGAGACAGGTTTGTGTGTTTTGGAAATTTCCAACCATGATCCTTGGAGAAACTGCCATAGAAACTATTCTTTAGTGTATTTAATGCCATTTATTTATATATTTATTAGTGTAGAAGAGCATCTTTGTATTTCTGGTATCTAGAAAACTACAAGGCTAATGCTGTTCACTTTCTAAATCTATTATGAATGACAAGTCTACATTTTTTCAAGTGTTTTAATCAGATGCCTCTTTAATAGGCCTATACATAAGCCTGTTTTTCATTCACTGTATTCTGTGACTGTAAGAAGATCCTCAGACTCAGCAGGTTTGTCAACATAATAAAGGTTACTAGTACTACAGAAATCAGAAACTACAATAAATTCCATCTCTCAAGTAACTTGAGCTTTATTTTAGTGGACAAAAGATTGTGGGTCACGCATGCATCTCTGCAAAAGCCCGTGTGGCCTCTTATTGGAAATACTCATTCCCGGGGGGAGGATTTCCTCGTAGGTCCCTCTTATATCAAAGCACATTTGCCAGTGTTGAAAAAGCATTTCACAGGTGCTTCAGAGTCTCAGTTGTTATTCTTTGAAGTACCACTATGCTAGAGGTGAGGCATGCCTAATAGAATAGGCGGTGAGAAAAAGTGGAGATACAGAACAGAAACAGGCTGAAGCAGAGGAAGGGTCAGTTGGGTTGATGTAGTAAAGGTGGAAATGAAAAATATAGCTCATTTTGTTTTGTCTCTTTTATGGCTAACAAAGGGAGCTGAGACGAGGAGTGTTGGGAAGCAAGCGCTATTTTATGGCAAGCAATTTTAGATTTTTAACCACAGTGTCTTCGCATCAGAAATTCCTTAAAACTAGAAAAGAATGATATTCAAAGTTTCATGTAGATGCAACTCAATTTAAAATCAGTTACATTATTTATATGCCAAATTTCATTTTTTAGCACTATGACATTATTCACAGTTTCTGATACTAAAATGTTCATTCAAAGCTAAAAGAGCCAGCCATACTGTTTTCAAAATGCAGTTATTGAAAGCAATGGTGATAGTAATCACAGGGCTTTGGCTTGTAATGATTAAATTATGCCAATCAGTGCTGTGATACCATGCCTGTTTTTATAGTTTAAACAAGATATGAAAACAAAATTACCCAAGCAATGAGATCCCTAGTGTACAGGTAGAGGTGAAAGCAGTTGATTTATTGAGTCATGTTTATGCATTATGAAGGTGTTGTGTAGGCCTGCATGTGCAAGCCAGATAAAAAAATGACCCGTTCACTCTCACAGCCAATGTTCCATAATCAAGGCCACACAAATTTCATTCTTCGTTTACCTACTTTATCCGCTCAGTTTTTCTTAAAGAAAATCCTTTACTAAGTGTATTTCAAATTGTACAAATGTGTGGCTCACAGTCAAGGCCAAACACCTCAGTTTAAGGGACAGAGCAGAGGATGAAACCCGCCAAACACACCTTCAGCAGATGGATTAAAAAAAGAATTTGTGCATGACAGTTTAGTTCAATCAATCTTTACTGATTTCACATTTGCAGGGAATAAAAGAAACACAAAAGCTCTTGAAAGATGGCCATCCATTTCAAGCGGCCCACCCCTGGTGAGTATCAATGAAAAAAAAAAAGTGTGAAAGAGCCATCAGGGAACTGTTGTAGGCAGCCCAGCTTCCTCTTCAGTGAAAAAGGACATTAAGTTTTCTGAGCCAATGTTACCACATTTTCGTTTGTATTTCTTCAGATCTGGAGATCTGTGATCTGCTCAGGGTGTTCACTTACCCATCGCATTAACCTCAGTTTAGTCAGTTACAGGTAATTTTGTTTTACACTTAAATCATTGAAACCATTCATGTTTTAATGATTTAAGTGTAATGTGTAATGTAAGACAATGCTCACCAACCCTCCTCGTGGAGATCTACTATTAAACCTGAATCTTATATGCTGCCCCCTCTCCCCTACTTAATGCTCCAGCCAGTCAGGCACATCTGAAAAAGGTCACTAGCTTGAGGAGGTGCTGCATGTTGCTGAAACTAGATTTCTCAGGATGGTAGATTTCCAGGACCAGGGCTGGTGACCACTGATTTGAACTATGTGAGATATGATCTATGCACTATTATAAAACAAAGAAAGAAAGAAACGGGACCTCAAAAGCTTCCTGCAGTGATGCTATAGAAGAACAACTTTGAGAGAATTTTGAAAGACATTTTGAACACGTCCACATAGAACCTTTGCACTAGGTGCAGGTTCTTTAAACTTTAAAACAATTTTCCCCTAAAAACTTGATTCTCTGCAGAACACCTACTGGAAGTTCCTTTTGGAAACCAAAAGTGGTATTTTAATGACATTTCAATTGTGTGAAGTGTGTGTGTGTGTGTGTGTGTGTGTGTGTGTTTGTGATTGAGCAAAGTTCTTAGAGGGCTAAACCAGACTTCATCTCTGTTTGACTTGTCCCTGAAATCTGAGAGATGTTAAGTAAATGTTAATCTTTCACTGCCTAACTTTGCTCCAGCGCATTACCCATACTCTAGCCAGTGCAAATGATTGATTTTTCTTCAGTTATTTATCATAGGCAGTGTAAGTCTAATTATAAAGTGAAGGTGAACATTCGGTCATACGTGAACACACCACAGCACACAGTGTGAACAGCACGAAATTCTTCCTCTGCATTTAACCC
>JBBJLS010000109.1:20974832-20987566 GCA_037577275.1 Bryconaethiops microstoma
TATAGTTGTTTTTAAGTTGTACTTTGGTGCACTGTAAGGTTAAATAAAAGTATATATCGGCTAGTGTATCGTAGTGTATCTTCGTGTATCTCAACAACAGTTTGATCCAACTAAACACATCAGAGGTTGTTCAGGGTAGCACCATGTGATGAGGGAGACATAGGTAGAGTCTGGTGATTGGCTATGACTAAATTAAAAATTTTAGATTGTTTGCATTTTGAAGTTCACTTATCTTAAATAGACTGCAGTATACCTATATTTCAAGTATAATAACAGCTGTGTCTAAAAGCTCCCCCGGCTTAGTACTGTCAGGGCTGGGGAAAATAACGGAATTCCTGGCATGCATGGAGAAGGGGACAACCTGTGAAAAGTACCCACCCTGGCTTAATTTAGTGGCTAATGTGCCATGCTGAGAGAGTCAGGTTTGGGATTTCAAAACCAGGTTTTAGGCAGAATTTTATGGGGCAGCTGGTGGCCTGGTGGTTAGGGAGCTGCCCCTGCGCTCAGAAGGTCATGGTTTCAAATCCCAGGACTGCCAGTGGCATCACTATGGTACCTTTGAGCAAAGTACCGTCTCCACACACTGCTCCCTGGGTGCTGTGTCTTTGGCTTTCCACTGCTTCACTTGGTGAAAGGATTAAATGCAGAGAAGAAGCAACATACATAAATCTATTTAGGTGCAGCTCAGTTTGTTCAAAGAAAGTGCTCAAAAGCACAACCAAATTGCATTTAAAATATATTTAATTATAGCACTTACATTCTTGTAAGTTGCTCCAAAGTAGCACCTTTAATATACATTAAAATATTTAGAGATTGAAAGAATGAAAGAAAATGCACTTACTTATGTGTAAATTAATTAAAAATATGCACTTTTTTACATGAAGTGGACTATTCAAATTCAGTCTGGTTCAGTTTAGCTTGATTTTATTAGATTGAATTATATTCAACATTTTTAATTAATCTGAATTTAACTGAACTGAATTGATCGAACTGTCACATATCAAATTGCATTGAATGAATTGTAACTGAATCAAGTCACATCTAGTCAAACTGAACTGGATTGAACTGAATTGAACTGAACTGAATTGAATTGAACTGAAGTGATTGTTCAGTTGTTCAGACAATGTTCCTGCAGCTTGTTCTTAAGTAAGTCTCTCTCTATGTCACGGATGTTGTGGAATCTCCACAAGTCAGTGGAAAAGATGAGATGGTGTAAGCAGGCTTCAGAACTAAGATTGGACTTGTTTGTTCTGCCATGATTAAAAAAACTCCCCCCGGCGGCCCACTTATGCGCAGAACACAGCACTCCACTTTTTCAAGCTTCAGCAAATGTAGTAGCTCTTTTAAACACAGTATGTGTGAAGCACATTGAGTGTGCTTGACAGACATCACACGAAGATTTAAGCTACATAAATGAGGACAGATTACTGCCTAGCACAGAAAGCTGCTGTTTTTTTTAATTATATTAGGGCCATTGCAAAGGTATTTAGTAGCTGAAATGATTTTAGTCAGGAGTAAAAAAATGATTTATTTATTCATTCTTTATGAGTGATGATGAGACTTTTATAACAGGGCAAAACTACTTGAATCTCCAGTTATTAATGTGAATTTCTGAGAATGCTGCTGAACACAGGATATAGATCTTAGTGAATCAATGTTTTTTCTGGTTTATCTGTATGAGAAATTATGGCACAGTGTCTCACATATATTTGTCCGTTGATATCCATCTCATTTGAAAGTCTTTTGTAAAAGGGGTACCGTCAAAGTTTCAACAACCTACATTTTTCACCCAAAGTCATTTATTACAACTATTTCCCAGCCTCTATTTATCCAATACACAGGCTGTTTTTGTTCATGAGTCTTTAGGACTGATAAATGTACACAAGCTCTCCTCTGATTGGCTTGGCACTGTGCCTCATTCAAGCTAAAATAATTATAACTTTACACAGAATGGGCGGGGCTTCTTTGTTGTAGGCTTAATAAATGGATTTTTATAAAATTGTTGGTTTTTGTGACATCACAAAAAAAATAATTAATTCAGAATGGGCTGTTTATGTATGCTGCATGAATTTGAAGCTTTGGTAATGTTTTTGATGGTACGCCAATCTCCTTTATTTAAAAAAAAAAACTGATGTACATTTCCCATGTAAGCTCCTGGACCTGCTACAAATCTGCAAACTAAAATCATTGTGATTATCCATACAATTCCATTGTAACTATCACAAATAACTGTTCTACAGACTAAATCAAATGCACTGTTAAGTAATCAGCATGGTTTGCATAGAAACAAGCTCCAGCCTCAGACTAAAGGTTTGACGCTGGACATGTACAAGTTTGCTGAATGTTACCTGGAAGCAGAACTCCAGGAAAAAAGCATTCAACTCCTGTTCCCTGCATTGCTCCAACACACTTGTCAGGCCAAGCAGTTTAACAATACTGTTGAACAATCACTGCACTCACAAAAATGAGGCCATGAGTTCCATCATATAAGATTCCTTGCCTTTCTGACTGAAGCTACGATTTTCATTCAAAGTAGCAAATCAAAGTACTAATTGCTCAAACCGTCCTTCTTGATTTCCTTTGTTGTAATTCATTGTGCTTCAAAAGCAAAATCTATTAAGCCTCTAATAAGACCTTTGGACTGCATGAGTCACTCATTTGAGGTGAATATTCATGCTGGGTCATGTGACTCCAGACAGTCAGAGAGTACAGTGGGCAACTTCAGTTGCACTAAAACTCCCAGATCTTCCCCACTGTGACTCTAACAAAGTCCTGCAGTAATGTGACCTATAAAGAAAAACCTATAAAAAGATAAATGCAAGTGGGGGTCTAGTAATAAAAGGCAGGTTAATTGCTTTCTATAATGATACTTACAACCAGTTACAATGGATTTCATCTGGACATATTCCCTTGCTGTGGTTACATGCTATTCTATTCTAAGGAGACAAATGAATGTATTGGTTTCATTAACACTGATTAATGATCCATGAACCACTTACGTGACTAGTAAACTTTTCCAGCCTTAGTCCAAGTGGATACAGAAAATGTAATTCAGGATTGTTCAGTTTTCAGGTGTGTCGAAATAAGGTCAAGGCAAATTTACCACCGAGCAAAATCATTCACAACTTTGCGAAGATGGAAATTTTCTGCAGTCTATTCTGCCGGGACACGAATGTGGAAGGCTGAGACCTGAGTTGACTTTGATGAGAGGATTGGACAAGTCGCTTAAAGTTCTTTTAAGCACAGTATGTGAAGTCTACTGAAAGTGAAAATGCTGAACTTTCTGCTTTGCAGATACAAACTCTGGGCCTAGTTTGACGGTTTTATAGCAGATACATTTTCTGTGATACATATGTTAAAAAAGTGGCTTTGCTGGGCCCTGCTGTGTGTTTCTACATAGGAGCGATTGGGTTCACTAAATGCCCTCCCTACTTAAGAAACAGGATGGAGCACCATTACTTGTGGGGAGGGGTAGCATGATTTGCCTCCAACAAACTCCCCATTACTGAGCTGATGGAATAAGATGCCTGATGAATTTGTCTTCACTCAGAGAGCTGCTGCAAACAATGTACACACTCCTCATTAATGCTTTGCCTTTCTTCTTCTACTTGAGCCTTAGAAGTGAAGTGTAGGACTGGGACACCATATCTGTATTGATTTAACACCTCATTGGGGAAATGACAGCTGAATCAAGATTAACACTCCTGCTCAATATCTGCACCGTGTGCCCATTTCTCCTCAACCCCATTAGTTGAGAGGTGATAGCCAAGCTGGCCGACAAATCTGTTTACACTGTCAAGTGTGTTCGATGACAAGTGCGCCAACAGCAATCTGCTGCCTTATGAAAGCTTTTTATTTTTCTCTCTGTTCTCCCTCTGATGAATAATCATGATGCTCTATTCCACTCACTGTACATGGCTGCTATAATCTGTATGTAGCATCATAAATCAGATTCTGTCTGCTGCATGAAGTTGTGGTGGGAGAAATGGATTGCTATCTCTCACGTTGACCAGTCTGTTCTCCTTGAGTGCTTCACTGAAATGAAGGTGAAATCTAATTGGTCTGATGAGGAGGGATGGGCAATTTGACAATATGTATTATTGTCAAAGTGCTATTGTGATATACTCTGAAAAGCGTGTCATAATGGAGTACATCATGGGTATCATCAGTATTTCTAAAATGAGAAAAACTGTAAGATAAAAAGGACAGATTTGAAGTGTTGGTGCTTATAATTACTTGTATAAATTACATTGTAATCAGTATCGCCAATATCACCAGTCTGATCACACCAATTAATATATATGTAATAAATTAATAAATTATTACAAAATAATCAATGTGATCATACTGATGATATTGGCAGATTCATTTATTAAGTGGTTTGTCCCAATAGTTCCACACAGTGCCTGACTTTATAAATGCTCTACAGAATGAATGGTTACAAATTTTGTATATTTGAACATACATTTAATTACAGGAATTCCAGGGTTTTAATTGACAGGATTCCAACATTACATTTACAGACAAATGGTGAGGAGTGGTGAACCTCTTCTACAATAAAAAGGTTTTGTCCAGGTACATTTTAATTCCTCGAGGTACAAAGTAAATGTACAGCATGGTCCTTAAGGTGGAGCTGTGTGCATTAAATGAGTTTTAGAGGTACACTATGTTTACTATCCCAGGCGAACAGAGTATAGTTGCACCTTTTCATAACTTAACACAACAACTTTTAAGACAGAACTTTTTCAAACTAATTTATTTTATTATTTTAACTACTTCCTATGGCCACTCCCTGGTTGATAAACTCCCCTGAGAACCACAATAACCAAACCAAACCAGACTGATGCCCATGGTGCCACCTCAGCGTGAGTAATGGTCTCAGGTCTGGCCACCCCCATGTCTTCGCATCCCTCAAAAACAAATTCTGACGCCTACAGATACAGGAATTTAAATATAGGCATTCTCGTTAAGAATCATTAAAGCATGTACGATATACGTGTAGGAAAAGTGTATAGGAATGAAATAATTAAACATATATGAATATGAAATAATTACAAGATACAAATAAGCGAGAATTGATATTAAAATAGTTATTATTCAAATAAGACTGTTAAGAGGACAAAATTCTTGCAACTTCATTTTTGGGTCATATTCAAATTTTCCAAAGCTAACCACTTGAAGATCTGTTTTAATCTCAGGAGCAACATCTAGTTTTGGCCATGGTAACATTTTTTATTTTTTGCAAAGTTAACTAGAATATAAAAAAAACAACAACTGATATATTGCATTTTAACCAATTTGACCTATTGTTTGTACTTAACTTAATTTTACAAATGTTCTGGAAATATTGTTCTTGTGGCTCATAGCATGTAGCACTCCTGTTTGACTGGTTTTGGTCTTTTCCAACTTGTTTCAACCAGAAAACCTTGAAAAGCAAAACATTGTAAAACACACAGTATGTCTTGAAGTATAGTAACATTATGTTTTTGCTATTATCAGAGATGGGGCTCTGGTCAGATGTCTATCATGAAGTATACATTATGTAGTTTCTCTGCTTTTTTTCACTTGTTTGACTGGATTTTTGTTCAGCAGACTGGCCCTGAGTTTCTTTGGAAGGTCAGCAAATTGGCCAGGTCTGCACAAATCATCCCTTTGTTTAGTTTGAAGGGTGTGGGTGTTTTCAAGGCCTCCTCTGTCAGCCTCATGCTACTTCAGATCTCTCTGGAGACAAATGACCCAGCACAGATTTCTGTCCAAATGCACTATGTTTTCAGTGAAGCTTGCCAAATGAAGACCATGCTGTTACACTACGCGCTTCCAGCCATGTTGTCATGCTCCTTCGTGATAGAAAGATGGAACATTGCATGATGCTGTGTCTTGATCCACAGTGACATGTTCTCATGTGTGGCAGCAAAGGGGGCAAAACCTAAACTACACAATCTGTCGAGTCAGGCAGCACTAGAGGAAGGCCCTGTGTGCTGTGCTCTTATTTAGAGTGGCTCTTAAAGGAGCTCACTCGGGCGGAAGTGTTCATTAACTGAATAGGTCTTGACAGTGGAGGGGCTCTTTTGTTTCCCAGCATTAGTGTGCATCAGTAGAGTAATAATGGCCTCATAACATCCAAAAAGGGATAGAGGCATGGGCTCACTAAAAACATTACCTGCCTCCGCACTGATCCCCCTGCCAGTCTGTCTCCTCACCAGAAGCAAGGTACTAAAGTCAGATGAGGAAAAAAAGCAGTATGCGCAGGCTGTTATCTGGCTTTACCATTGACAACTGCAAAATGCCCAACATTATCTATTTATTTATTGATTTTTCTGCCTGCATTAAAAAAAGACTAGCCTTTAACTACATAGGCTGTGATCCTGATTATTTCTAAACAAAAAAAAGAAAAAGAATAAAAAGGAAAAAATAATAAAGAACTGCATCAGTGCATTTCTGCATAATGTATAATCTTTTTATTTCAATATAATCATAGCAAAAGAAGCTGGCAGCTCAGAAACACAATAACAATAATAAAGGATCCCTTCTAGAGTGCTCTCCATAAATATTGAGACTGAGAAGTAATTGAGTGAAAAATTATTTGGGGGGATTTTTATAAATTAGTTTTATCGGGTACATACATTTAAAAAATATTCTCATGCTTTTTAAATAAAAGAGGTTGATATAATTTATAAACACTGTTAAAAATCATTTACTCTCCGGTCAATATGGTCTGTATATGTGGATATAGCTTTAAAAAAAGAACCCATTTTGAATTCACTGTTTTTGTGATGTCATAACATGACAGAGGGATTGGAAACTGGTCAGGTGAAAATGAATTGATGAAATCTGTTCGATGAATAAACTAATCCAAATATCACAAGTGGACCTGAGGGAAAATGAAAAATGGAGAATATGGGTCCTTTAAAGAGGCTTAATATAATGTATATTGTTTTATAGTCCACATATCCAATAGCAGGTATTGTGAAAGTGTTTATACTTTTAAAGCACAATATACAGTAAATACATCTTACATTTTACATTCAGTTACACAACCATAACCTTATTTCAGGTTAATCAAAGTTTATGGATTCATTACCGGGGTGTAACTTTGGGTTGAACACTGGAGAGGTTGAACAGGGCCAGCAACGGGGAAACTTTGCAAAAGCTATTAAATGGCTTTTGGAAATATGCAAAAGTAATAATGATGTAATCTCAATGCAATAACAATGATATAATCTCAGCATTAATGGCTAGGCTAATACAGTGGTAAAACCCCCCTGGGGGGTGAGGCAATAGCACTGGGGCCCATGACGACCTTGCACCCTTTAAAAACTTATTAGCCCACTCTTATAGATACTGAATACTGACACAACCATTTACAAATGACTCACAGAAAGATCTCATTTCTAGCTTCCATCACCACTGCATGCACAGCCTTGATGTATATTTATTTCCCTCTTTTTCATAATGCAGCACATCCATGACAACGATTTTCAAACAGATCCTTCACAACCTGCGGCGTGATATGTTCATTATTTACCATATAAAAAATTTAAATAGGCAGTCTAACATAAACATTTATATTAGCTTTACGGTACATGCTAATGGGCGGAATGGCATGCCTTGAGAGTATGAACGTGTTGGAGACATAATAGTGAGTAAACAAGCAAATTACAGTGACATTTATTTATTCATGAAGTAATTTTCAGAAAAAAGCATTTTTTTTTGCTCTGGGGCCCAACAGACTCCATATGTCTAACACAGTTAGAGAACCAACCCCCTTCTGTTAGTAGGTTGTAGGGTATATTATTAAGTTCAACTGTGGTCATTAAGTTCAGTGGTGCCAGGTTGAATAAACAGTAAAAACATGTTTTATTATGAGAAAGGTATTGTCAAAATTAATTTCTGGAGAGTTTATAGTTTCAAATTATAATTATAATCATTGAGGTTGTGACCCCTGTCCCTCCAGGGAATGACAGTTATGGTGTAGTGTAAGGATATATTACAATATTCCTTTATATACCAAGTACTTATATCATATTACTGTATTATGTTACCCAACATAGTCTTACATAAAAGGCGAACATAAAAGAGAATAAACTGCATACAGAGGATTATGCGGTTACATTTTTTGCCATTGTTTAGGACCACGGTCCTCCTTAGCACAAAGAACATATTTTCAAAGACTTCACTGTTTTCTTACCATATATTCCATCATATGCCTATTTATCCCTGTTGCTGGGGTTTAATATCCAATTTCTCCTCATATATTTTTTTTCTTTTTGCTTCTGCCCATTCCTCAGCCAAGTTTTCTCTCTTGTGTTGCTAGAAGCTGCATTAGCTTCTAACTGCACATTTGAGTGGACCATGTCTAAGTGGTTCTCCACATTTAGCATGCTGGTCTTGACTGCAGGAAGGTCCTTTTTCTTACTTTGAAAGAACCTGCACTTGATGTTGATGTTTCTGTCTTTTCATCCATTAATTTAAAGTTATTAATGCATGAAAAAGACTCCATAGTGACAGTGGAGTTGAAGACTGTTTTTAACAAAAGCAGCACAAACCAGTGTGTCATAGCTGGAGGACGTCAGTCATATGAAAATGACGTGTAGTGTTCTGAATTGTGCTATAACAGTAACAGACAAATGCTTTAAATGGCCATGTTTAAGTAGAGCAGTATTAATGTTAGGTAGTATTAAAGCCTGAGTGGGAAGTGAATCTATACCACCTCCAGCCTGGCATTAACATAAAATATAAATACCCACAAAAAAAGATTCTATTACTAATGTAATTAATAATGATAGTCCTTCATTAATGTCATATTAGGGAACATCATCACGAACATTAACTCTGATCCATTTCTTCATCACCTTCACCACCTGCACAAAACATCTGGCTGAGTCTATACTGCAGCCATTCCAGTTCTGTTTGTTTCGAAAGTTTTATGACTTCCGTCTTACTTCCAGCCAGTGAAATGCACGCCCGATATAATTGCATTTGAGACTTTGACCCATTCAACCTAAAGTGTTCTACTTTCCCCAGTGACAAACTCTTTGCGTCTGCAGTGTGTTTTGGGTCATTGTCTAGCAAAGCGCCAGGCTGTGTGTCTGCATTCATTTTCTTGTAAACAGGCAGCGAAGATGTTTCAGTGCACATCAGACACTCGTGTGCTGCTTTAGTTGTTTTGCTGTTGCTTAAATTGTTCTTCTCTGCAACTCTGTCACAAACAGTTGTTTCTGTTGTTGTTATTGCCAGTTGTGTCACAAAAACAGCCCTGACTTGTTGTGTATATGCGTGTGCTATATATAGGTATACACTTACCTAAAGTTTGTGTATAGGAGAGCTGAAGTTGTGAAAACAATGATGTGCTGCAGTGGCTCTAACATGTTTTACACTGTGTACCATCTCAGAAAATATTTAGCCTAAAATGCTGAGTACCACCAAAAAACCCCAGAAGCTCCACACAGTTCACACAGGAGACAAATTTATTCCTAATTAGTATAATATTTACGGTTGACTCGCATCACTCACATTCATGCTGTACAAAGGGGTAAACTTTGTATTGAATTAGAAAATAATTCAAATGAGAATGATCTCCACTAGTGGCCTCTGACTTTTGCCCACCACTTAGAAAAGATATGCAATCCCCATCTGTTGCCATATTTTGTCACCTACCAAGAGGTACCAGACGTGACACCTACCCTTTGTCTCTGAATTTCTTCATGGGTCTGCCTTTAGTCTTCTTGGTTTATGTAGACTTTAAGCAGGTACTGGGCATTATGGCCTGTATACAACTGCATACAAGGCATATGCTAACACAAATGGACATCATTTTATTGCACCCAACATTCATGTTTCTAGAATTAAGGCATGGACAGAACACAAAACAATATTATTTACTTTGCTTTTCTTTTTCTGAGTCTATCTATGTTTTCAGACATGCTCAGAAATGAAAAGAGACATGCTGTATTTTTTCCATCAATTCAACAATCCACACCACTGTGGCATGCAGCAATATAATACATTTCACACCCACAATAATTAGGGAAAGCGCTGTACATTAGAGGCTTAAAACATACAGCTGCTGTGAGTAATGGGGATTACGAACATAAATCATGATGATTTCTGAAGGGCATGGCCACGAAAATTAAATGTTGTCATGATGCCTTTAGCTACTAATTACACATTGTGCTTGGCCAGTGCATTCTCCGCAAGAGAAACTAAGGATGCAATACTGGAAGATATTGATTCCGCGTGGACTTGTTTCTGATTTAATGGGTTGCTCTTGGGCGTATAGACCAATGAACTGTGTAATAGCACCTTTGCACGTGGCGAAGATTTCTTATCACAACAAACATGAAAAAGACTGTGGGCTTTCTCAATTTGTTTATGGTTTCTCAAAGTACAGAATCTTGAGAATTTAAAGAAGAATTTAATTACCAGTCAAATTCCTACATGTAGGTTTATCATTATATTTTCAGGATTTTGAATTGAATGACTGATTCCGCACTCATGCATTCACCACATTGGCTTGTTGTCCTCACAAAGCTCTGGTGGAAGTCAGTGGCATGTTTGCAAGAGAACCAAGTCTTTAAATAGTGCTGTCTGCTTCCAGTTTGGCTGAAATAATTGCTTACTAAAGTTGTGCCATGACAGCAAAGGCGTTTAAGCTGCATTCCTTAAAAGGCCACGTAAAGTCATTAAACCTGGATGTTTGCGGGGTTGGGAGTTTTTCACTGCTGTGAGTTGTTTGCTACCCTTTCCTTTCTATTATTATGTGGACTTAAATAGACAAATGTAATTTCAGTGCATTTCGAAGCCTTAATGCGAGAGATAGCCACACATTATGGAGTATGCTGCAGAGGATTTATGAGACAAGTGTAATGACACACATGGTCTCCCTTCCCTTAGGCTAGCAGATATATTGTGTTTTAATTATTCATGATCCCTGAGATACCTGCATGTTTACATAAAAAAAAGGTTATTCAAATTGTTAAACCAAAATAAACAGTCTTGCGTCAGGGCTTTTACAAAAGCACACAGGGCATTCGCTCGAGCGGAGGTGGGTATTTAACTCACCTGCTTATGTACATTTTTTGCAAATCTATTATCACACTTTACCTCAGGCTCCTGGCATATGAAAAAAAAGTTATTTACTACCTCCATGTCCCATATTAGACTCAGTAACAACTACACAGCCTACCGTCGCTCGGTATGGCATGCCACATTCACTTCGCTCGTGCTTTGTCGCTGTTTTGTTTTCGTACTTGGTACAGCTAAAAGCCCAGCTGTTCCGAGACACTGAGGTGGATTTTAGAAATGCATTTAAAGAGAACGGGATATTAAATGGATCGATTGTCTAGAAAAACTCATGCCTGGCTGCCCTCCGTCCAGCCAAATGGACGAGGAGAGGGCTGGACGAGCTCATGTTACAGTGCATTATCCTGTGATTGTACATGTCTGAAACTGGACCCTCTTTCTGCTGCATGTGGAAGCGCTACTGAAAGAAGCACAGACAGACAGAGATGTCAGATAAAAATCAGCTTTTCACACTCTGTCTCTTTCTCTCTCTAAATGTAAATTGCCAATCCGTGCTCCACACACAAAAGCCTTATTTAGTAGCTACTCTTACTAGTTTGAAAGAACAGCAAAAATCCCATTCAAATGAATGACAAATGGCTATACACAATTCCACTAAGACGTATGAATGAGTTACTTGATACTGTTAAGTTTCCAGTTTAATATACTATAAAACAATGAGAATATGGATGCCTTTTGGGCATTTAAGTCACCATCACATGCTATTTATTCAATGGGCCTGACTTTCTAAGCGTGTGTCAACAAAGTAATCAGCAAAAGCCACAAAAAGTTGTGTTGTAAACTTGGGTGTGTTTTAGTCATTCCAAAGTTGCACATAAGCTTTATAGGCTAAAATCTTTTTAAATGACTTTCTCTCATCCACACCCTGTGATGCTTGTACCAGGCTAAAATCTTTTTAAATGACTTTCTCTCATCCACACCCTGTGATGCTTGTAAATAAACATGCTCTGTTTCACGCAAAATAAACATGCTCTGTTTCACGACTAAAAACAAAAGTATAAAAAAAATATTGCCAGCATGTCCATCTTGTTTCTGACCATAAACACTTGAACACGAATCATACCATAATTGTAACTTGGTTGGTTATACCTCGTCATTCCAAATGACTCATATCTGATTGACACACCTTTTTACCACATGCATAAATGCACCTGAAGTAGGTCAAATTAAACTTTGAATATATGCAAATGAGATTATATATACCTGTAGCCTAATTTTCCTGTTCCTTTCAAAAATTTATTACCGTTTTAAAATTCCTAATATCCTCACACCAGTATTTGATATCAGAGGACAGCTGTTGAGAGTAATTAGTCTCCTGAGGTAGTTGATGTGGTCACGGACCACATGCTTTACATAATTAATCGTAGCAAGACAGGTAATGGTTTCTGTAGTTAAAACAAATGTAAAATTCACCATTGTTATGCTGTCTTTTCTGTAAGCTTAATCAGGGCAGTTTGCTTACTGTCAAAATTGAAAATCACAGAACCAACCCTTTATTATAGTGTTTATATTGCTTCTGAGATGGGCAGAACTGGTTTACTAAGCTAAGCAGCTAGTCAGCTGTCTTTGACCAGGGAAATTGTGTGTGTGTGTGTGTGTGTGTGTGTGTGTGTGTGTGTGTGTGTGTGTGTGTGTGTGTGTGTGTGTGTGTG
>JBBJLS010000109.1:21011554-21030618 GCA_037577275.1 Bryconaethiops microstoma
ACGACCAAGTAGTTGCAAGCAGACAAATAGTTGCAGTAGCACTGTGCAGTTTGTTTGTGTGTGTGTGTGTGTGTGTGTGTGTGTGTGTGTGCAAAATGTAAAACAGGTTATTTTATATAATTTTTTTAATGCTCTCTCTCTCTCTTTCTCTCTCTGATCTTTGTTTTGTTTTACGTCTGACTTAGATCACGTGTTCCATTTCTTCACACTGTCAAAGCCAGTCATGAGTTCAGAGCATTATTTTAGAGACTCCACTCTACGCTGGAAATTTTGTGGTGCCTCCACCATTAGATAGATGAATTAATAAATCTAGCTGTATGGGGACAAAAGCAGAACAAGAGAACTTGCCAACAAGGCAATCAAGGCTTTATCCAAAAAAGGCTGTGACAGAGAGCAAAGAGACAAAAAACGGTGGTCAAAATCCTCCTCTTTTTGTTTGGTAAATATCAGTAGAGGTTTGAGTGTGTATGAATAATGACGGCTGCTCCGCACCCCAGCGTCACAGGAAGGGAAATGTGTATTGTTGCTGTGGTGGAACCAGACTTAATTACTTGTCCTGAGGTTTGGTGGGTAGAGGAGACACAAAACAAATCTTGTGAAAATATGGATACTGTTTCTGCAGGGGGAATAGAGCAGCTCCATTAATTTAGGAGCTAAATTTTCACTCAGCTCAAAATGATGTGTGGTGATTGCATCTATAGTTGGCTAAAACTGCGCAAAATATATCAGAGGAAAAAACTATGAAGGAATCAGATCCAGTTCCGTTACAAATCCAGAACACACTGTTTCAGGCTGTTTCGAGTTGTCTGAGCATGACTTTTAGATGCTCGTCTTAACTGCAGAACTTCAATTTAATGACTCATTTTAAAGCTTAGCAGTCAAGAAGAAACATGTAAAGAAGAAATACTGGATCAGTATTGGTTGATACTCAAGGATTAAATATCGGGAGCGTAAAAAGAAGAAGCAGTGTCATGTCATCTCTAATTATCTCCATGAAAACTGTTCACTCTACACTATTGATTGAGGAAGATGGTAGATTTTAGTTTAACTTTTTTTTTTTTTTTAAAGTAATCGTGACAGCTGTCAATGTATTTGGAATCCACTAACTGAAAATACATGCATTGTCCCTGGGTCTTGGTTTGTGCACTCTTAGTCTTCTGGATTATGACCATGTTTGAGAATTCTGTTGGTAAAAAGTCTTATTTACACAACTCTCCACTTCCCCCAGATTTAGTCCATCAGCCAAGACATGTTTGGCATCCTGATTTTGCTTCTTTAGTTAAGAACTGGAGCTGTGAGGCTAAAGTTGCTAACAAACACTGTAAGCCAATAGTCACCAAAACGTTTGTGTAAAAACATCCCCAAAACTCTCAACACACTCACACTGCATCTAGCTCTTTATTAAGGTGGTGCAGACTTGTGGTGGGGGTTTAGGACATATGACTTACTATTAGCTGTTAAAATGAAAAAGAAAACAAACAAACAAATAAACAAACAAACTAAAACAAAACTTCAGTGTAGCCAAATGCTTTCGACATTTTTTTCATAAATCACGCCTGGAGCAGGAGCAGTTTTTGTGACAAAGACTGCCATAATTATGAAGGAATCTGATCCAAGATCAGTCCTCCTTACAACTGCTTTGTGAATTCCAGCCCTGCTGTTGTCTGAAACGGCTGCCTGTAGCGGTGAAGTGCTCATTCTGCCAAATGGCTATGAACACAAAAATAGGCTCTAAACACTTCAAACATTATCTGACAGATATGTTGAATTTCATTATGTCTTAGGGACAAA
Source organism: Bryconaethiops microstoma (assembly GCA_037577275.1). NCBI lineage: Eukaryota > Metazoa > Chordata > Actinopteri > Characiformes > Alestidae > Bryconaethiops > Bryconaethiops microstoma. The sequence continues at coordinate 21,013,346 of JBBJLS010000109.1, forward strand.
GCAAGACATTTTTTAAAGCTAAAACTCATATACAAAGCTTAGATAATAATATTTATATTTTACTTATAATATTTATATTTCATCATTATCACAAATACATGTGAGGCAATGCAGTCAAAAAGATAGCATCTGTTTTTTAATGAATTTACAAATTTGGAACAAGCATGTGGGATTAAAGGTTATTCGCACTCATTTAGAAATATGGATGCAGTAAATGTTACATTTGCACATCCTATTACATCTCCTAGTAGACAAATCAAATGATGTGCCTCCATGTTGATGAAGCTAGTTTGATTAATGGAGGTGTTGTTGGCAATATTCCTTGATTTAACCTGTCATATTATGACCACTTGTCAATCATCACTAGAGCACGAGTTATCATTGTCAACAAGAACTGCTGTGTGTGTGTGATCTTGGTCTGTGTGAGGGTTATTAAGCTTGAAAACATGCAAATAGGATGTAGAAATCACACATTCATATATATATATAAAAAAATACTATTTTTGAAGTGCAAATAATATAATATCTATATTTTCAATCCACTTACCCTGGATTTTGGCCTTTTGGCCCTTGACTCACCACAGACATTATGATTTGGACCCAAAAGACAAGATTAGGAACCTCTGGTGATATCAGTGTTGGGTATTAACTACTTTTTTCAGTAGCATGACAATTTCACAGCTATTTTCAAGACATTGTAGATTTTCCACAAACTTGCAATTGTTTTCTAAAAGCAACAATGTATTATGGCAAAATGCTATGTTGTTTTTTTTTCCTCTACTCAAATTGTAGCTAGTACTTTCCACAACCGGATCTGACACTTCTGATTGGTAGCCAGGGCAGCACTAGGAAATACTTCACAAATAAAAACAAGCTCTTTAAACATTGTGTTTTCAGTGAGTTTAAGTTTAGCTTATTTATTATTAAAATGCCCGTTGAAGAAAATTTCAGTGTAGTTAGCTTTTTTGTCTCTGTAGCTTCTTTTAACTTAACACTAACATGGTATTATAATAATAGCAGTAAAATATTATAACATCTTTATTGTGAATGCAAATACAGCTATAAGGGCATAAAGTATATTTAGACATCTTTGATTCTATGTATTTTTTCTTAATATTTATGAACTGATTTCCCATGTTATTATAATTGTACACAGAAAACTATATTGGTAATATGACATAGCAGTGGTTTTTAACCCGTTACAAGAAGGAGTATAATTCAGAGACACTGCCTTTAACAGCTTTATTTAAAGCAAAGACCGAGGAAGTTACATAAATTATCACCTACTCAACATTTCCTTTTAATCTTGTTGATCTTTTTTTCAGTTCTTTGATGTGTCCTCATAATGCAGAATCAATTCAGCTGAGATTAAAGAATGCTATAATTATTAAGTACATTCATTCTGTTGCATTACATTCTGTTATCCTTTTTGGTACTGAATCAATCATAAATAAGAAAACAGCAGCAACAGGTAGACCTCTAAAAATCTAGCCCTGAATTCTCCATCTGCAGTGTCACGATTAGCAGTGAAATAGACAAATAAGGATGGATTGTAGAGGGGAGTCGAGATGGCCCCCTGAGCTAATCACCATAATTAAGCAGGTGGTATTTTCCCTTGCCAATATTTCACCCTCAATCGCCATTGAAAGGTCTATGCCACTGAGGCTACTTTGAATAATTAATGTTCCTCACAAGCGTCTATAATTGAGGCCTTTCTCCATTAAATGTCTAAAGAAGATACAAGGGAGGCGTCGCTGTAGATTTCTCTCAGAGTTTATCATGAATGTTATGTAAGTAGTCTCTGGCTATTATTATATCTTTAGGTTTTTTCCACATGGGTGCTCCTAGTGCTATTGTTCAGTTCATCCATATGTCCTGAATATACAACATGTTGCCTTCTTCACAGTGACAGAAAAGTGGAAGAAAAATGAACACACCACTTGACTTTAATGAGAGAGGGTTGCATCTGTTGCCTGTCAATTATTTTCTTGATTTATTATTTGGTAAGGTCCTAAAGTGTAAAAATATGCTTTCCACAGGAAGAGGAGTCAAAGAGCAACCAGAAACACACACACACACACACACACACACACACACACACACACACACACACACACACACACACACACACAACCACCATATTACAGCATCTGATGATCTTCGATATTCCAGTGGGACCCCATTAATGCAATACACAAAACTGTCTCTGCAGCCTCAGCTTTCTCACCAGGCTTTCAATGCTGTCTTTGTAGATGATGAAATGGCTTCCTCTGACATTGTTGATTAGCATACCCTAGCACAGACCAGACATGTTTTGATTAAGGTTTCCCGAAAAAATAAAATAAAAAAAATAAATAAAAAACAGGCAAAAAGGGCAAAAGTTCTGTACGGTGAAATTGGTTTCAAATGCAAAAATTCAGAGTTAGCTTTCTTAATGTAAATATTGGGCCCCTGTTGCCCTATTATCCCATCTTTTGCTTGAGGTTTTAGAAAAAAATGCACAAGCAAGCAGATTCAAGCAAGCACTGTTAATGGAAGAATAATTACCATAAGGCTTTAACCCATTTTCTGTGGCAGAACTACTGCTATCACGGAACCCATCAAAATATCAGGTGCGGCCCCTGCCAAGTAATGATTGTTAGCTGTCTTACACAGAACTGTGGCAAACAAATCAATGGCTGGAGCAGAATTTTGTCGAGGCTGCTTGGTTGGCTGGAGCCCCCTGAGGTGATTATATCCAAACCCCATTTTGACCCTGACGCAGGATAAGCTCCTCTCCTGCTGTCTGCCCTGAACAAGGACCACACCGCTCGGAGCAGATAATGAACTGACAAAGACTTACCTTCCTCCCTCGTCCTGCATAACACCCCTGATCACCAGGACCGCCTGAGGGATTCATAACACCTACCGCAGAACAAACTCCTGCTCTTCATCTGTTAGGTGACCAATAAGACTCCACATCCTAGTCGTCCGCTGAAGGATTTGTTTGGTCAAGCAGAAAGAGCTGAGCTTGGAATATGAGTCAGATATTAATTTGATTCACCAGACCTGGGCCTCTGCTCCCCATAAAACACTCGTTCCAGGAGCGATGGAAATACTTTAAGGAGGCTGCATGATGACAGTCCCCCCTAGAGACCACAGATACTGAATGAGATAAGCATGACTAGATGCCATTTCCAGAGTACAATGGACTGCTAAATCTTCAAAGGTCAAGTTTGAGTGATGAGAATATTATAAAGGTTTCTAATGCACATTGTGAAGACTTCTTCTTAGTAAACCAGTGCCTTGAACTGTAAAAAAGATATGCAATGTTTTGTTTTGTTTTTTTCTTTCCCTAGCTATGAAGATAAAGAAAAGTCTCATTCTAAAGGCTCCAGTGCTGTGAGCTAAATACACCAAACACATCATGCATCTAACTTGTTTGGAGCTCGTTTTTGTTTTTTCCCTCAGCCATGGACTTAATACTTACTAAATACTATGGTTTGAAAAGGTGCCATTGCCTTGAACTGTAAAAGAGTTATAAAGCGTTCAAAATGCATGATGCAGCTACCTTGTTTTGGTTTGTCCCCAGTAATAAGGTTGATTATATATGGCAAATAACTTACTCAACTAAAAAAGTCTCCAGTGACACACTGAGTTACATAATACACCAAAACCACAATGCATTTAGCTTGTTTCCTTTGCTTTTCTCTAGCTGTGCGCTCAAGGTCTTGTCCATAGTGAAAGTGACCGTGCTGTCATAGGTGAACACACCACAGCACACAGTGTGAACAGCAATTCTTCCTCAGCATTTAACCCATTCACCAGCGGGCAGCCAGAAACACAGCACCCAGGGAGCAGTACCTTACTCAGGGTACCTCAGAGGTGCTTAGCAGTCTTGGGAATTGAACCTACAACTTCCTGATTGCAGGGCAAGAACCCTAACCACTAGGCCACCAGCCGCCCCATACAGTACATGGCAAACACCTCATAATCTGAAAAGGCTCCAGTGCCTTGAACTGCAATACAGTTACACAACGTAGAGTTACCCGTGCAAAGTATGGGGTTGATACTCTAATACAGTATATGGAAAACAACTTCTCATTTTAAAAGGCTCCAAACACCCATAAAAGAAGAATAGTTGTAATGCCTCCACACAGATGTTTTCGTTTATACAACTCGCAGAAGCTGAATGACTGTTTTAGATTCAAATCCGGGGAAAAGGCAACAACTTGTGGCAAGATTGACGTTGCATGGGCTTTAGCACCCAAACACACAATCTATCCTTCCACATCGACATAAATGGCAGACTCTAGAGATACATCAGCTGATTGCACAGAGGAATGTCTCACTTTCTGTCACTCACCGTGTATCTCAGAGCAGCTCGCCCATTAAACTGACAGATCAATTTCATTGCTTCACAGCTTGAAGTCGGAGCGACTCAGTCTCCCGATGCCTCTGTGGATGCCAGATGGGGGTCGTCAGCACTGTGAACACACTCTTTTGGCTGTGCAGTTTGGCTCTTTAACCAGCTTTGGCCCAAAGCTTGACTGATGAATCTCAACAGGAGCTTAAAGTTAGCAGACAGGGACCTAATAACATTACATGACAACATGAAACTTTTTTTTTTCTTTTTTTTTCTCAGAATTGATTAAAAGTGTGTTTTGTAATATAGAAACAGACTTATGCTCCTGTCCAATCCATTTTAGCCCATATTTTGTTAATATTAAAATAGAAATTGGCCTATGCTTATGGTATTGTACGGGAATGGATCTCTAAGACGCCAGTCGCCAGGCTAGTGCCTGTTCCTAGCATAGGACCAATCTGTTTTGTTCAATAATTACGCAGAGTTTTTTGTCATCCTGTTCTTGCAGCTCAGCCATTTGCTGCTCCACTTAGCTTGACAGTAACAGATGTGAAAATTGCATCTCCTATCAGAGTAAACAACAGCTGATAACAGTGGAGAAGCACTGTTAGATATGGAAGAGGGATATTTGTTTCAAATTAGTTTATCCACAAGCCTCTCCATGCCTGCAAGCAGCCACCAACCTCAGCTGTGAACTGTGAGCTCACAATAACATGTGCTCAGAAAGCTTACACGAGTGCTGTTTATCACAAACCGCTCTGTGCTTTTACCAGAATTGTAAAGACTGCACCTGCATGTCTGTTATGTACTTCATGCTAAGCATCCATGTTATTACTGTAAAAATAATGTAACCCACACGAGGAGTGGACAATATTTTTTTCTAGCCACGAGATGCAATAATGGAATGGATTTATGCTAACATATGCACTGTGAAAGCTTTTGCACACGGCAAGAAATCTATATTTTAAACTCAGCTGCTGTTATCATCAGGTGTCCTTCAGGTGCACACAAAACCTGATGTGAAATCTTAAAATAGCATGCTTTTGCAAGACAAATCAACAGCTGTAACCTTCCATGCCTTCATCAAGGAAGTCCTCCGAGGGTTGCAAGATGCAAAGAAGAGTTTTTGATGTCCTTTCCTGCTCAGATAAACATTGCTTATAAATCAAGCTGGTGGAATGAAAGGGGGGCTGGCATCAAATGGCATGTGGAAATCACAGAGTAGATGCTATCTATATCATTGGAAAGTGTATGTGTGGCATGAGATTCAAAGGGGAATCTCGCCAATTTTTCTAATTTTCTGTGTAATTAAATTGTTACAATGTTCTGCTCTTGGGAATCAAACCAAGCCAGGATTGTTCGCAGTGCTGGTGACTGGAACCAGATGTCTGATACACTTAATTCATTCAAAAGCAGCATGGGTGTGACTGAGGGTGTGACTAAGTCCAGGCTGTTGGCCTACATTCCTGAACATTTTTGATAGCCCTTGATCTTCTCAGGGATTCAGAAAAAAATAAATTAAATGTTGAGGATGATACCTAAAAGACATGGGTCATAGGTACAAGGGTACAAGATAAAAAATGGATGAGATCTCTTCAAACTATGGTCCCACAACTTTGAGCTCACCTTCATCATTGTAGACATCACACACAGATTATGATATAATGAAGAGGATATAATCAATTTTTTTAATTACCTTTTTCCTTTTCCCCCCACCACAGTTATCATAGCATTTTTGCAACATGACATTCATCTTCATTCTAAAGCTTTGGGTAATTTTTTTCATTTTTACTGTGATGGTATTTTATATTCAAATGTACTAGCACAGCCTGAGTTGCTGGAACAGAAATAAAAAGGTGGTGACTTAAAGCCTAGCTGGGCTGACTGGTTTTTCAGTAGGTCTAAAGCTAGGAGCCTTAATTCTGGCAGAGGATGTAATAAAAATCAATCATTTTCACCACATTATCAATGGTATTTCATTGACAGCACTAATTACTTCTGCAGGTTGTCAATATAACCAGATATTGTCAGTCAACAGCACTATCACAAGATCTGTTTATTTTGTGTTGACAAAATCAAACAGGATCAATATATTTACTAGATATTGTTTCTAAATACTGCCATATCAATGTGTGTGTTTTTGTTTCAAAAAGAATTATGCAGCAATTTATTTATTTATTTTTTCATGCGAATGCTTGTACAATGTCTGGAATTTTCTGGAACACTTAATAGAAAGTGGGTATTTTTGGTCCCACTTTCTATTAAGTTTGCCTTATATATGTTTAACTGCACATTAACAATGCATGCAACAACAATGTCACTCCTGGGGATGTGTTCACTGTTACAGATGGTTTGCAGTAGTACAGTAGCACATAATCACACATTACAAACTTGTATTGTACTTGATAATGTAATTACATTAAAAGTAAAGTTTTACCAATAGTAAAAACTAAAGTTAACAAGCATGTTTTTACACAAGATGCACTAATCCAGCTGTAACAATAAAAACAGCACCAGCAGTTAAATTGTGATTACGGTGTTATAATGTGTAACTTCACAGTCATTAAAAGCACTTAACAAACCCCAAAGACTGTAATTACAGTTTTAAATCAGGGGGATCCCCAATGCTGTCAAATTGCTTCAGAAAGAGGTTGCAAACGTTGATTATACTGTTACATACTTATATTTAAGGGTTTATTTGTAAGTTTTCTTTCTCTCGAAGATACATTATTTCAACTGTATTCCCAACAACCCCTGATTTCCATCATCAACACTGTAAATAAATCTGAGTACTCTGTAAATTTCACCAATTCACACCAACTCTCAATGTTTTTTTTAATAAAATCTCTTTTACTGTTGGTTTTATTTTTAACTTTAACACAACCAGATAAAATAGCAATTCATTTGGAATTTTCACAGAAAGGGACCTAGGGCTTGTTTCCATTATTCTTTGTGCCACACGTCCATCTGGAGTTGTCGCATTCAATGCCTAAACTCATTTGAGTCGTTTTTCTGTTTGGTGAGTAATGCAAGAAGATATTGGGCCTGACAGAATTTGCGACTACATATCAAAGCACATCCTCCATCTTCTGTTGCTGTGCAGACATCTGCTTTGCATAGCCCATCTTTTGCACATCGTGGCAAGAAGTACACCATGCCAATGTGAAATAATGTTGCCATTTTGGAGGTGCTGCCTAAATGCTTATATGATAGGCAGGTGTAACCTTTTCCTCAGGCTGTTCTCAAGGGCAGGAGGTGGTAAACATGCCAGCCACCATCCTCCATGCCAAACAAAGCACTCTGTGAGTTCCTATATGTCTTCCCAGTGGTGTAACATGCTTTATACAGCAAAATTTCCAAGAAATTGTATCGACTGGGGCTGAAATGTGCCAGCAGTGAGAAGGGGAGATATATATATATATTAAAAAAAATTATATATATATTTTATATATATATATATATATATATATAAAAATTAGGGGTGTCACATTATCAAAAAAATTCGTCGCTCACATTTTTGCTGTAAAAGTGTTTAAAAATGTAAATGAATTTTGGCATACATTACCAGTCAAAAGTTTGGGCACACCTTCTTATTCAATGATTTTTATTATTTTCTAGATTAATATTGAAAACAAACGGTGAAGGAACATATGGAATTATGCAGTAAACAAACAAAAGAGTTAAACAAACCAGAATAGGTTTTGTAATAAGGTAATATGGACTGTTGTTTTTTTTTTCCTCAGTTAAGTGGTTCTTGCCATAATGTGGTGTAGAACCGTAGTCAAATAGGATTACTAACTGTGCACCAACCCGACCATCACAACTGATGATCTCAACACATTAAGGAGGCAAGAAAAATCCACTGGTTGCGGTGTGTGCGTCTCACGTGTATATATGTTCAGCTCAACAAATTACACCTGCAAAGGTGTAATAGCTGCTGTTGACCTACAAGTCAGCACCCTGACTCACATACATTACCTTGGAATAGACTCCCTTACCTCCTGTGGTCTTCAAGAGATCACACAGAGCTCAGTAAAGAGTACACACAATGGGGAATGTAGTTTGTCATGATGAGGTGTGTTGTAATTTGTCAGTGGAACAAGCTGGAGGCTCAGCAGGGTTTGTGGGGATTGGGTACTTAAGACCCTAAGTGAAACTGTGTGTCTGTTCTCTCACCCCAACAGATCCCCCAGGTGAGCTATGCTTCAACAGCGCCGGAGCTGAGTGACAACACTCGCTACGACTTCTTCTCTCGTGTGGTTCCTCCTGACACCTACCAGGCCCAGGCCATGGTGGACATTGTGCGGCACATGGGCTGGAACTACGTTTCCACTGTGGCTTCTGAGGGAAATTACGGAGAGAGTGGAGTGGACGCCTTCATCCAGAAGTCCCGCGAGGATGGTAAGAATCAGTCTAATTGAAGTAATTGCACTAATGTGTTTGCTCAGTCTATTTCAAATGTCCCCAGCCCTGCTGCTAGAGATAATCTCCTAATTACACGCATCCTCAATTAGATGCTCCTTTGATGAAGACAATTCATGTCAGAAAGAGAATATTTCAAACATCAAGTGCATTTTGTTTTTGTCTTCTTTTTTTTTACTACCTATATCCGAAGTCTTTCTCAGGAAATGGAGCTTGAAATGCTCTTCTGGGAGAAAATGCTCTTGAAAGACTTTGGCTGTGTGAGGAATTCTGAGTGCTATGATTGATTTGCTGCTGTTGTACCTCTGCTTGCCTCCAAGGCCATGTGTCTCTCTTAGCACAAACTTCAAGTCAAGTTTGATTGACAAGTTGGAAGATGTTTGCACCCATTGGTCAAAGGAAGTGTAGATTTGACTCTCCTGTCACAGACCTATGTGACTAGAATTGCTGAGTCTACCTCTTGTTAAGCATACCGTAGACATGCTTCCTCCAAGTGTAGTTGCGCAGAGTGCATAAGCCTTTTACTGTAGAAGTCTTCCTGCTGGAGATAAGAGCAAAACCACAAACCGGCCTAGAGGCAGTTTGGATATTTCAATTAAGTTAAGATCTGAAATTCCACTAACAAATACAGCACTACTGAATGGACTTCATGCTGTTATAGGATTATGTAAACCATTAGAGCAAGTTTACATTTTCCTGCAGCGATGAAACATCATGGCGAGGAGTAAAAAAAGCTTTTGCTCAGTTTGGATTTTCATTCATTAAATAGTTTCCCACTGGAATTAGGAACTTGCTCCAGTCGAGGTTACAGGGCCAAAGTGCACCTTAGCTCCCCTGTATGGACACTCTGAGCTCTTCAGGCCCTGTGGAAACAGGAGAACAGCTGTCTCCTCCACATGCACTGACCCAGGATCTGACCCCTCCATGGGGTAGTGCCTAATGGGTAGGGTGACCTGTGAAAGACCCTTCACCTCCCAGCCCTCTGTCATTTTCTATCATTCAGTTGATAGAACAAATTATTATGATGTACCGATTAAAGTCTCCATAACAGTAGTAAGTGGCTCTAAGAGATACGGACCTGGTGGGTCGCTGTGCCCTTGGATGCATCAAAATCGATGTTGCTTTATGATTACTGTAATATGGCATGGTACTTTAAATTACAGTGATTTGTTGCCTTGGAGAAAAGCATCTACTCAGTGACATAAATGTAAGGAAGAAAAGGTAACACTCAGCTGAAACCCTTTACCACGAAGACATCCTTAAAACGCTAGCACATGGTTACGAAATCTTGTTAGCCCGTATTCCAGCTACACTCTTAAACAATAAAGGGGCCTAACAGTATTATTTGGAGCACTGCCATAGAAGAACCAATTTTGGTTCCCTAGGGAACTCTTCAGTAGATGGTTCCTCTATTTGCTGCATCGGCAGCATGTGGATAATTACATGGACAATCATTTTAGGTTGCTGGAGGATGCCTTTAAAGAGCCGTCAACTGAAAGGTTCTTTGGGGACTCAAAAGTGGTTCTTCTTTGACATCATTCTAAAGAACCTTCTGGTACATATACTTTTAAAAGAGTGTATGGTGTCTTTTAAGAATATCACATATTTTCTTGTGTGTTTGGAGCAGGTTGCTCAGTAAAGTCTCGTTGGAACATTCGTAAATAGACTACACACATTACTGTGAGTGATAGGAGTTGTAAATGTGTTAGATGAATACATTAATGCAGTTGTTAGTAAAATAATAAGATAACTGTCTCTAGTCATTGTACTCCTCCGCTGAGTGTGTGAGCGCAGGGAGCAAATTTGATTTTGTATCAAATTACATTCACCAATGAGAAACACAATCAATTTGGAGCACAGGAAATATTTAAAACCCATGAAATGAAACCACAATTTATGAAGAGCTGAATTAATAAGAACCTCTTTTCGCAGCTATGTACTGTGGGTTCTTGCAGCCACTGAAAACAAGAATGAGCAAAAGCAAATAGACAGGCTCATATCCCAAAGGCTGTATTTACTTTCTTTAAGCCAGTGCACAATTCAAATAAAGCTAACGTTATGATTTACCCAGGCTGAATATTATCCACGGATATTTCTTTGGGTGTTGAATGAGAACAACCTCCATAACACTTCAGGGCACAGAACAATAGCTCTATCATCATGTGTTATATTACCCTGATATTTTTGGTAAGGAGTACACATTTCTTGCACTACATGTCTTTTAAAGGGCTCATATCCTGCACTTTTTTTATGTTCCACATTGTGGTCTTTCTACATCAAAAACAGTCATAATTTGTTTTTACACGGCCATTATACATAACTAACCGCGCATAGAAATAAGCTTGCTGCTCTTGCCACTGGGATGAGGATATAGACTACCTCGGTTCTCATTGGCCTATATTATATATCATGGTTCATCCAGTTTAAAATACTCCTTATAGAAGTGTGGAGCTAAACTGCTATACATACATAGGCAGAAATATGCAAGTGCGTATTTTTTGTGACCAAATTACACTTGTTTTGCTTTCCACATTCAGTGAATAAAACAGTATGAAATAATATTTATGTACTACAGCAAGCTATTTTATTTAAAAATATCCAGGAAAACTTTTCCTCATGTTTTCGGTTATACAGGCCCTTTTAGGTCCCATATGTAGCGATGTGTTTTCTGCAGTGTTGGAAAAGGCACATTGAGGAATGTAATTATTTCCCAAAACCCCATATTTAACTTGTGTCCGGGGGACAAATAGTGGCAGAACACTCATTCTAAGCAACTCTTTTCCATTCTGTAGCTGTGGTCATGTCCAGACTGGTCCCACAGCTGTGCTGGGGGGATGAGGATGAACAGCGTGAGACTTGAGGGCCGTGATATGAATAACCATGAGTTTCACTGCAGCACTCTGCTCGCTCCTAATAGCCTTCCCTCAAGCCACAGGGGTGTTTGCACATCTGCCCTGGAAGCTGAGAGAGAGAGAGAGAGAGAGAGAGAGAGAGAGAGAGAGAGAGAGAGAGAGAGAGAGAGAGAGAGAGAGAGAGAGAGACAGAGTCAACAGCTTTAGCTCTGGGAGGATTTGGACGTGCAGGTTCATGAAGCCTGTCCTTCGGAACTCTGTTGACATGGATTTTAACGTGGTCAGCAGTGCTCCTCAATGGATGTGATGCCTGGCAATAATATTCTATGACATCCCTGCACCCGTACCACCACACAGGGCTCCTTTAAAATCATGTCAGCATGATGCATGCCAGCGAATTTTTATTTTGCCTCGCTGACTCAGCCCTCAACGTGCTCAATAAAGTCACGTAGAATTGGTAGCATTGTGGGCACTGGGGGCACTGGGGGTCGATTAAGGACTAAGTCTCAATAATTAATTAAAAACACCCAATGAATAATAGAGAAAGAGGCACCGCTCCAAAGGATATGCTAAAGAAGATATGCGTTCCTGAAAGTAGCGTGTCAGTGCATAGCTGTGACAGTGGAGCATCTCTATTCACACAAGAGCTTGATCTACTAAATATTGCATGGCTAATGGAATACACCAGAAGCACAACTCTCTCAGTTTGTAGATATTGAGGAAATATCTGATTTCTTTTTGTTTGCTGATATGAAACTGAACGAGTGAGAGAAAAAATAAGGTTTCTAAATGGTTCTTGGCCTGGTCAAAGGGTCCTAGGAAGTAGTGAAATGGTGGGCAATGTTCTACCTGTACCAGTTTTTCTCCCAGTGTAGACAAAAGGGCATGTTATACAAAAACACAACCTGCTTTATAATTCTGTTAGATTTTGAAGATGATTTAAAGAAATTTCTCTAAGTTTCTCCTTTTGTTGATAATGAATCGGCATTGACTTGGCAGTGATTCAGGATGAATCATTGGTATTGAATAGTCCTGTAAGCTAGGGAGTGAAACTAAAACTTTAGTATGAACCCTGAAATAATACAGTGATGAGACAATCATACAGTCAGACAGTCGTGCCACACAAGAAAACCCATAGGGCAACAGTTAACTGTATGAAGTGCAGAAATTAAAGTGTTTTTGAGATTTTAATTGATTGTTGCTTGTTATCACATGAAGCAGTTTTAGGCTGATCTGACAAACTACTTTTTTTTACAGTGTAGACAAACCTGTACAAATTTCCCACACTTTTCTGAAATAAGAGTTTTATGTAGAATGTAAATAGTGCTAAAGTTTCTAAATCTATCATTCCCTGTATAATCCATATAGTCCATGGAAATGAAGCCACAAAAACATTCACATTCACATTCATTGTTTTTGTGATGTCACAAATAACATTTATTCTGCCTATTCATGCCAAAACTGTAAGGAATGCTTCAGCTTGAAGAGGTTTTTGAATGAGGCACAGTGGTTATTTACACGTTTTAGTTTAAGAAGTACAGCAACAAAAACAGTTTGGGAAATGGTTGTGTAAAACTGATTTATGACTAGTTTGGGTGCATTAAACACATGGGAAAAAAAAAACACAAAAAGAATGTAGGAAACTGGCTGTTTACCAGAAAGGTATATAAGGTTTTGAAACCGAAAATAAACCTAAACTTGTATTTTTTCAGGTTGATCTACTTACTGTGCATGTGTTTAACTCCCCAACTAGGGGGCTTCCTCTAGGTTACATCATTAACTATAACATAATCGACACTTTTAAAGGAAGAGGGAGCTGTCCACTTCATACTTCGCTGCTAAATCATGTTTTATCTACAAGGGACTTGATAATTATAGGCAAGAATCCTATGAATTTCCTAGACATAAAAACATCTCATGAGAAGTTATAAAATTACGAATTTAAGGTTGAATGCTCCTTGAACAGATGGCTGTGTAATATCTATAAACTGTGTCAACATCTGTTATTTGTGTTGTACATGATATATAAAAAGATGGAACTCACATATGGTGTGAACATGGCTATCAAAGAGCCTTTCCTAAAGCTTCTAGCAAGATGTTGTCTGAAAGGATTAAATTGATTACAGTGTTTCAGCTGTTTGAGTTGCTGATAATGTGTCTTTTGTCACATTTCTCCTACTGGTTTGGTTAACATAGGAAACTTTAACAGGTCCAATGGCATCTTGTTTCTTGCATTTACAACCAATAATGTAGTCTGAGCTTTGGTTTGTTCCCAAACAGAATTATATTAATTGCACTGTGTCAACAAAAAGTAGTAAAGTACAAACATAGTAAGTCCCTTAATACACTTTTCTTCTTTACCCTGTTGACCGTCCTTGAATTGCGACCATATTCGATATTTTCAGGGTTGCAGTAATGGGACAAATTTATAATGCGTCTACTGCTGAGGGACCTTGAAGAGTCGATTTTTTAAACAGCGAAATAGATTTGATGACTTTTGAGAGGTGACTGCCACCAATGTGCATCACAGAGGGAGACTCTTGGCCAGTAGCTCTGTGGAGACTACGTGGGCCACCACTGACTGATGAGTAATCTTGAAACCCAGCATGCCTCAATTATACAGCAAACAGACCACATCACATTCAGCATACATACTACTGGAACTTTAGATAAACAAGATTTGCCAGCCATAATTGATTCCACACAGAGATCCTAATCGAAGCCTTAGAGGCCCTGTTATATCTAATTAGGTCTGGGGTTACTCATCTGTAGGCGGTAAGAGTGGGCAATGGTAATTCGGCCTTTACAGTGCAAAAGCCTCTTGCATTGCGAAAGTCAGTGCAATTGTTCATACTTCATGAGCATTGAAAAACAGGACATGTGGAATATAGTAGGCAATATTTGCTCCGACCCATGTGGAGTGGAAACCTGACTTTTAATCAAATGAACATTTTCGATAAAACACAGCACTGCTTACTGATAATTCATTCTGCATTCAGTTTCAACACGAATTTCTAGGCTGCCGTAAAAGACTGACGCAAATGTTTGAATGCAAGGCTGAGTTGACTCTGGTTGACTTTTGTGTTCCTCCTGATGTTGGAGTCCGCTGTAGGTCTTGAAAAAGTGGCACTGTTTGTCTTTCTCCCAGGCTGACTTCACTAAACCCACACTGAGCCCCAAAAAGTCCAGCTCTGAGCCAATGCTTTGGCAAAGACAACAAACAAGCATTTTTCTGCTTCGAAAATGTCTGGAATAATATATCTCCTTCCTCGCCGCAAGTGAAAGTCACTCTAAGTGTAGCCCTGAAACTTTCAAATCGAAATTCATCTGAGAGCATTGACTCTAAGTGTATTTGAGGATGTTTTGCTGAATCCTTTGAAGTCATGGATGCTTTGTGAGTTTCTTCACTTTGACTTTTCTAACAGTGTGCCTAGCAAGGATAATTGACTCTGGCACAAATCTGAGGATAAGGTTTTGACATTGTGTCACGTTGACTCAGGGCTTGCCATTTTTGCTGCTAGTAAAATAAAAAAGAAAAAAAAAATCTCCAAAAAAGGGCAGCAGCAGACATTTGAAGAAGCTGCTGTTTGTCAGTGTGCTGTTTTTTCCCTTTGTTTCCTCATGATTGTTCCTTTACATAACCACGTTTGAATTTATTTATTAATTTAAGCATTTACATCTTGCCATTCTTCTTCAAATTATGTAAGTTCCTTTTGTTGTAGATTTCTCTATCAAGTCGACTCCACAAAACAACAACAAAGAATACGAGCACATTTAAAGTATGAGCAGATAAGCTAAATCCAATTTTCTTGATATTTGGTCTTTACAATTCAGTGTGAATGTAAAATTGGTTCTTAGTCAGTCATAAAGCTGTGATCAGTGTCATTTCAAAGGGTACATTCACACAATGTAGTTTTAGGCTGACCTGACAAACCATTTTTGCAGTGTAAAGCAAGTCTGTACACTTAGAAACAATATTGGCAAAACCCACAGGCAGTTTCTAGCCGTACAGGACTAATAATTTAAAAGAAGACATATATCACAGAAAACCAAATCTGATGAAACGTGACCATTAAACAGAGCTTAAATTTCAAAATGTATCATTCTCTAATCCATACAGTCCATACTTGGAAATCTCACTGCAAAAACAATTCGTTCAAATTCATAGTTTTTGTGATGTCTCAAACACATCACTGCCCACTCATTAGGCACGATGTTTCTTTACACAGCTTAGTTTTAAAGGCACAGCAGCAAAAACAGCCTTTTTAATTCTAAGCAGAGTTTGTCAAATGGTTCTATGAAATAAAGTTACCACTGGTTTCAATGTGAATAGAAATAGAGAATAGAGTCTGAATAGAGTTGCAAGCCCAAGTCGAGTCTAGAGTCATTAGTAGACCATGGAAAGTAGTCTCAGCAAAAGTAAAACCTGACTAAAAATGTGGCAGATTCAACATGGCTTTGGAAAATGTGCCTTTTAATTCTGACGAACCTTTGTCTGACAGAGTTAAACATTACATGCAAGAAACGAAGTGTTTCCTTAAACGAGACAAAACATGTTGCCCTTTTGTTCCAAAACCACTTATAGTGAGGAGAACAATCACTTAGCTCTCCATGATGCTTGGATGCTTTGCTTTAAAATTGGCTGTAAATGATTAATTGTTTTCATACAAAGAAATGCATTTGTGTTCTCAAGACAGAACAGTGTACAGTATTTCCTGCTGTCATGTTTTAAAATGCTGTTTAGCTCCAGTCATAAGACTATATAAAAATGGAAATATGCTAATATATGTTAATTTATGTCTCAATGTAGTACTTTTTTCTTCTTTCCACAATCCAACTAATTCCGTAGAAAATGATCTTCCACAATTAATTAGCTCCATCAGACTGAAGGTTCTCCTGTTCTCCACTGCAGCAGTAACTTGTTTAAAAGTGTCTCTCATTTATGCTTATTTTATCTCACTATGTAACACTGGAAGTAACATTTTCTTGTTTTCAGCAAAGTTGATATGTTTATTAGAAGAATGCAGTCAGAAGCTCAGACGTTTGTCTCCCAACTTTTTGGTGACCTCACTGTGTGATGTCTGCATAGAAGCACTCTAATTTAACGTAAGGAAAGACTGATTAGATACATTAAGTGTTGTAAGCAAATAGTAAGTACTATTCTTTCTCGAAAAAAAGGGGTTGAAAGACTTTGAATCACAGTATTTTGTTTATTTGTGTTTTTGAACAAACAAATGCTTACTGACCAGATCTATGGCTTTCTATATTATTCTCAGATGCTTGAGCCTTTACCATAGAACAGTACATGAGCCTATTAACCCTGGCCAGCATCAAGCATTGGCTATAGGAGTATGAAGCCCCAAGCTCTGGGCCGTGAAGCAGTAAATACTGGAATTCTATCCATTACCTTTGGGAGAAACTGTAATTGCAAATTGCATAATACACGGTACAAGATTAGGTGAATTTCCAAAACTCACTCATTCCACCTGTCGCGAGTGGTACTTACTAGTAATTACTGGTAGACAGAAGTATGTTTACAAGTTTTATGCAGTTAGCTGTCATTGACTCTATGCTGTATCATGTAGTAGGATATAAATATTAAACTTGTACATAATTTTGTGACATTGAATATCGATTTACTTAAAAATTGTTTT
>JBBJLS010000109.1:21035701-21045926 GCA_037577275.1 Bryconaethiops microstoma
GTGTGTGTGTGTGTGTGTATGTGTGTGTATTTTCTTTTCTTTTTTTTCTCAGGGTTCTCTTAATGTTCATTCTGCATTCTGCTCTCGTTTAGGAGGCTACTGCAATCAGCAAAGAAAGCCAATCTGACCGGTCACTTCTTGTGGGTAGGGTCAGATAGCTGGGGTTCTAAGATATCTCCAGTGCTCCACCAAGAGGAGATGGCTGAGGGAGCAGTCACTATCCTGCCTAAACGCCAGTCCATTAAAGGTAAGACAAAATTATATACACTCAAACATAAAAGTGCCACAAATGGGAGAAAGTAGTATAAGAACCTTTTTTCCCCCTAAATATTTTTAATTGGATGATTCTTTAAAGCAACAGCTCCCAGCCTCCCTGCTCTGCACACCATAGTGTTTCCTTGTTCCCAACACACCTGATCCAACTAATCCGCAAATTGTTTAGTTTTTTCTGTGGTTAAATGTGTTTGCTAGAGCAGGAAACCCATAAAATGTGCAGGGCAGGGTTGACAAAGGACCAGGGTATGGAACTTATGCTTTTGAGAACCGCGTATAGAATGAGATGCATTATAAAAGTGATGAACCTGTTTAAACTTAATTCAGTAGATTATAAATAGCATTAGCCTTAGGTTTAGGATTAGGTGTACATTTTAGGTTAGGGTTAGGGTTAGGCTTGGGGTCCATTTCAATAGAACGTATTTCATAAGGTGAGCATCTACAAAACATCTACAGTGGAACCAGGAAAACAATGTGTTACCTTTATATTTAATAATAACACAATAGGCATTGTAGATAATATTACCTTTGATGGTGATAGTAGATTCATTGATTAAGACAGTATTAACATTAGTATTCATCTATCAATTTGGTCAAGTATGCCTTAATGGAGCATGTTGCTTGGAGAAAGTTTTAGTCACGTTGCGTTGGCCCATGTCCTCTAAAGCTCAGTGGCTTTGCCCTTTGATTTCGACAGAGTGCATTAAAGTGACACTTATCTCATCGATCTGCTCTCAGGGTTTGATCGTTACTTCATCAGCCGAACACTGGAAAACAACAGGAGAAACATCTGGTTTGCTGAGTTCTGGGAGAACAATTTCAACTGCAAGCTCAACCGCCATGCTTTGAAGAAAGGGTCCGGCATAAAGAAATGTACAAGTAAGAAATCCTATCTCCCCACTGGCAAAACGCTCTTCTTCCAAAGCTCTGTGAAAGCAGGAGTGGGGGCGGGGGCTGGTGGGTGGTGGATGGTGGGGGTTGGGTAGACAGGGTGAGGGTGAGAGAGAAAATCGACAGCGAGAGAGAGAGAGAGAGAGAGAGAGAGAGAGAGAGAGAGAGAGAGAGAGAGAGAGAGAGAGAGAGAGAGAGAGAGAGATACAAAAAAAAATAGTGGAGCCAAATCCTTTCAGAAAGACTTGGCCTACTCCACTGTTTGCTGGAGAAACTGCCTGGTTAAGTCGTAATTCCATGAAGCTGCTTCATGTCTGAACTCCTGGGTCGAGCACTATCCTCCCGGCACTAGCCGCATAAAACCCATCCAATCCACTGTACAGGAGGAGAGATGATAATCTTTAATTGATTCAGGCTGTCTCTAAAGGGAGGGCTTTCAAGCACCGTGTCTTTCACCACCACATTCATCCTGTCTTGACCCTCTGGCCGTTCAACACAGCTGTCACATAGCAACGCACCTCTGGTGCAGCCAATCAGTGTACAGTGAGTTCAGATGAGAAGGATGCAGGGCTTTCTAGGGGCAGATTTGCTGGAAGATGGTAGCGTGCTTGAGCACTCACTGCAGCCTTCACTGCAGCAGCGGACTTAGCAGGAGGGCTGGCAACCTCTGGCTTCGTGTCCACACAGAGATGCTGCAGGTGGCTCCCAAAAGCTGATTTTATACTTGACTGCTCCTGAGAATATGCATCTGACCATAGTTTCACAGTTCACTAAATATCTTATGAATTGATTTTTTTTTGCGCATATTCATAAGTGGCCTGCTTATTTTCTTCTAACCAGTCTTCTGTGCATAGCAAGAGGATTCTGGCACGGAAAAGATTCATCGTACTACCATGATAGAATAAATTGCTTAATTTTATAAGGCAATTGTTGGACTCACCAGGAAATCATTACTGTTGCCTCGCTGGAGATTCTTGAATAACTAACATTGATTAAATGTACTGTCTTCGTTCGCTCCGTTAATTACAGCCAATACAATCGTCTGTTGTGTATAGAGAGAATCTACAATATGTGCTTAAGGGACACGCAGGAAATATTATTTATTTATTATACCTTTGTTTTTACAGTGAGTAGAACGCTACAGATCACTGAATGGACATGAACAGTAAGGAAATTAAATTCAATTAAAGACACATGCTTCATTTGTCACTTGTTTGCTTATTTTCTTATCAGCCTTAGCACGTAAAATGAAATGTGGATGGGACATACCCCACTACTGACCTACTCAGTGCATAGCCCACCCCTGAGATTCATTTAAAAAGTGCAAAATAAAATACAATTAAATAGGACCGAAGTGCAGGTAGAGGTGATGCATGTTCTGTTAATGAAAGTGATTCGATCTTGCACAATACTGTAGATTAACTGTGGTACGAAGGGGAAAATGTGTTATAGGTCAGTCAGAAGAGAAAATTAACAGTCCAAAGTAATGTTCACTCATAAAAATGTTATGCAAGTATAACTGGGTAACACATCCTCTAGCAGTGTTTGTCTCTAAGGGGGGATGTAATATTTATCAGAGAGAACTGATGCAGAACCAGAGCCCACTCCCTGCTGCTTGGTAAACCTTTTATTCACCATGGAGTCTGGAGGTAGCATAGAAAAGATCCCCTGCTTATCAGTGTGTTTACAGCATTGCAAAGAATGCGGATTGACATTACAGCAAACAAAACATCCAATGTTTTCCATTAGCAGCCTGCATAGGAAGGTATTTGTTGTCATTAGCTTGCTAGTTTCAGGGATTTAGGAGCATCTTTATCTATTGTTGCTGGCTGCATTACTGAGGTTGTGTAATGTTGCAAAATTGGCCGACAAGCTCTGCTACCTTGCAAACATCCCTCTGCTCGTTTTTATTGTTGGTTTATAAGGTAAGCATCGCTAGTTTGAAAAAAAAATCTTCAAAGCCCAAATAAAAAGCTGCGTGGCTGTAGCTGAATACGTTGCTCGGGTACCTAAGACAGAACACAGCCCAAAGACTGCCTCCAAGGGATAGTGTTCCCACTAACAAATCTAGCCCTGCGTGAGTCAACATGCACCCACGGATCTGCCTAAATCCCCACTGACATTGTTGATGATGACTAATGTGATATAAGATCTTCAAAAAATGCCTCCATGAATGGCTGAGCACAATCTCTGACATCTCTCCAATTGCTTTTTTTTGTAACACTCCAAGAACATTCTTGATTTTAAATCCAAGGAGTAAGTGCTAGCTCCTTGGTCAGCAAATTTGGAAGCTCAGCTGCTCCAGCCTGAGAAGAATGATGTTCTTCTTAAATTCAAACACGACTTTCTGTTTGCTGATTAAAATATAAAACAATGAAGCAAGTGCTCTTAAAAAGATTCTGTGATTACTTTGTCTGACTGCAGCTATTTTTCATATTAGCTTCTACAATCATATATTTATGTTGCAGCAAACTGTGGATTGAATTGGGTGTTTTTTATATGAGCTGGGTTGAGGCAAATATATGCAAATGAAAAAGAGTAGAAAACCCATTTACTGAGGCACTTTCGTTCTAAAAAAACAAGAAAGGTTCTAGATTTTGACTTCTTTTTTGCTGCTGCACATTATACCTTCTTGCTGTAACACACTTAGATGGTAAGTAATGTTTGTTTATTTGATATTTCTGATAACACCATTGGATGGCAGAGGTGAGTAATGTTTGTTTATTTCAGTGGTCACCAACTCTCATCCACTTTCCTGCCTTGTTTAGTTCCAGCCTGCATTTAACATGCTTCCTCAAACCCTTACTTAATGCAGGTGTTGCAGATTGTTGCTAGAACTATCAGGAAGGTAGATCTCCAGGACCAGGATTGGAGGCCACTGGTTTATTTGATATTTCTAATAACACCTTTAGTGAGTTTGTTTATTTGCTGTTTAGTAACACCTTTAGAGGGCAGCAATCAGTAAAATGTGTTTTTTCAAATGTGCGAAAAACACAAAGTAGGCCCCAAACACCCTTAGAAATGAGGGGTTTTGGCTTGGAGTTAGGAAAAATCTGAGAACCTTCACAATATTTGGAGGTTCTTCAAACACTCTTGAACATCTCGTTTACAAAACTGGTTCTGAAATAACACTTTCCTTTGTAGTGGCTTGCATGTTCTATGGCAGTGGTGCTCTAGAACCACAGTCGAGGATTACTATTCTATGGCATCTGTCCAAAACCCTTTTTGGCACCTTCATTTTTAAGAGCATAGTCAAGATGACGGGACTAGTAATTGTACACTTTTTGCCTATGCACTTGCTCAAAGTTGGAGTATCTATAATGTTTTTGGCCTGGAACCCGGAGTGCTCCTATGCTGTTTCCATGCTTCCCTCATATTCAGTGCTGTTAGATAGCAGAGAGCAGCATCAGTGCTGTGATTTCGCAGCCCTCACAAAAGCCCTGTGGTTACTGGAGGATTAAAGGGCTGGATATCTCTGCTTTCAGCTGCCTCTCTCTCTCTCTCGCTACCCTTTCCAGTCTTACAGTTCAGAGCATGCACATTGTATCCCATTTCCAGCAGGAGCGAATAAACATGCGAAGAGCAGTGGGAGATTGGTCTGCGATTGCTTTTCAGTAGATTCACGCATTGAATTTTCTTCAATCACTTCCACAATGGATCTAAATTTTTGTGTGTGTTTTCTTTCTTCTTTTTTGATTGGCTGCTTAACAAATAATCCTTGTTTTAAAAATCAAATCAATAGAATATCGACAGCAGATGCAGCCCCACTGTGCCAGTGGTTCAGCAGCACAGTGTCCTTCACTGCTGCAAGTCCAGCCAGAGAACAAAAACAGAACTAGCTGTCTAGGGAAGCAATGCGACGAAGAGGCTACTCTGGATTGTTCTGGTACACAACGGACCGTGGTGAATTGTTTGCAGATGCACAAGAGGCTCTTGTCATATTACAAATGTTTCTGCGACAGCGGTTGTCACTGATGATGGTTCTTGGCGTCTGCTTTTGCAAATCCAAAATCTCTTGTGATGTAAGAGCAACTTAAGACTCTTTTGCAGCACTCTTCACTGTGTGCCCTGTAGGCTTGCACTATTCAGAGGACAGTGCAGAGGGTGGATAGTTGGTGTCTAATTGCTTTTGCAAGAGTGCTTTGATCAAAGAGCAGGACCCATCTTTTATCTATAAGAAATGTGTAGTGGTTGTACAATTGATTGTAATGTGAAAGAACAAAAGGGCGTAGCTGATCTCTTTCTCTTGAGGTGCCATCATCCAAGCAAAACAAGCATCCGAGTGGGCTGTATTGATGGCCAGAAGCATAAATCCCTTGGTTCATTTGAAAAATCCTCATTGACATTGGGTGGGTAGAGCAACCTAAACCCACACCGAAGCAAAAGTGCTGTTATGTCAGTGAAATAATGACTCAAGTAAAAGTAAAGTACTGACAGCTTCAGCAGAAGTAAGTTCAGCAAAGAAGCAAGTGATAAACTACTGAATTGCTGGTTCTTCCTTTGTGATGCAGTCTTGGTCTAAAATAAAATGATAAATCTACAATCAGAGGTGTAACCAATTTGCAAAACAGTTACCAATGTAACATCATGGAACTAAACACACAGAAGGAATTAGGAACACAAGTTGTCACGATGTATGAAGCCAACTGGGACAGAATAGTACCACAAACAGGAAATTCTAGGCTTGTTCAAGATGAACTGTGCCTGGGTGCTTGGTGAGGAGGAGCTGAAAAGGGAGTCATCAAGATGGACAGTTGTACCAGTAGCCTCCCACATCAGCAAGCAGCTCTCATAGTGTTTACAAATCAGATAAATCGGAATATAAATTTGAATTGAACAACAACCACAAACAATACACATTTAATAGGCTATGTGCTGCATTGCATCTATGTTGTTGAAGAGCTTCTGGCCACTCACGATTAAGTTGTATCAGGACTTCTCTTAGCTTGTGCAGCTGGGTTGCAAGCAACTGTGACGCCTGGTTCAGAAAACTGTAGTTGCCTCACTCCTGCGAGATTACAGTGTCATTGTGTATATCACCACAACACGCTGCTGGAGCATGAAGGAATCCGCGTCCGTCTTTCATACAATGATAGAAACACGGTCACTAACAGAAAGCTGTGAAACGTACACAGCTTTCCAAATAAAATGATTTTATTGTGGAAATCACAAGGGTGTGAGTTAAGTCCTGTACCAGCATTTTTTTGTGTGTGTGGTATCAAGCCTCTCTGATCCATGCGGTTAAACCTTCTCCAAAGGTCAAGACTATTTGATGTTTCTGTTACATTTGTTACGTGATGAACTATATAACCTAATATTTGAGCTTATCACTTGATGTCATAACACTTTTAGATGCTGGATAATAAGGGCAATGATTAGTGGGTTAGTGCAAGGCAGGGACTCACCCTGGGCGGGTTTCATACAATGGGCAAAAAACTATATTACGTATTAATCACAGTTCACAGTAAGTCTTGTGATTTTTCAGCCCCTTGTTTCATCCACCTGTCAATGGTGTTGAAACCTTTCACGTGTCTAAACCCCCTTTGGACTGAAAGAGTTTCAGTATGTGCTTTTAACACTGGTATGGAAAATTAAAGAGCTATTGCGGAGTATGAATATGAATATAAAGCTGCAAAGTATAACAGTAATGGTGAAGAACATTACTCTGACCATTTCAAAGGAAAGCAATGCATCCCCAAGCATATTCTACTGTATTCCAGTGTTCAACGTGTGTCTCTGTGTAGAAAACCTTACAATATACTTGTGTAATTCCTACATCAGTCCTGCCTTGGAATCTCTACACCATATTGGTCACAGAGGACATTTCAGTGTAAGAGTCTGGTATTAACGCCTCGTCTAAGAGCGCTTCTGTTTGGACCAGAGACAAATGCCTCCATGCCATTTAGTACCTGAATCATATCCAAAAGTACAATTACCCTTTGATTGCTGAAAGGATTTTGTGGTTAGAAGCTCACAACTGAAGAACATGCTCTTGATGACACTGTGGCTGCAGTATATGCACCTTCAGTCCTCTTGCCAAGACGTAATGGATTCCTGTATACAGACAGGATATTTTGTTATATCACAAACAGGAGTATGCAAACACAGAGCATGAATTATTGCTGCTCATTGTATTGTTTGTTAATCATTATTGCAATGTTGATCTTTGTAATACTAATATCATAGTCTGCAATATGCAAATCCAGACAAATTACAGATGTTTTATGAGCCTCCTGACCAAGTCTCGCATCATCCAAATGAGTTACTCTGAGTGTTTTGATGAATTTCTGTGTTTTGTGTTTTGCATGAGCATGATCCAACATGAGTGTTTTTTATGCAAAAGACACAATGGAGGCTGTTGTAAATGAAGAGTTTGTGAATGTGCTGTAATGTATTTTAAAGAAGCTGCGCTCCAACTGCAAAAATATGTTACAGGTGTAAATTACCTCTGTTTTGATATGTTGCAAGTTTGTGTATGCTCTGAATATACACGAACTTGTTCAAGGTTGTGACATCTCAGTATCTACATTCATCGTCATATTTGAGTTCATAAAACAAGGAGAGTTCCGGTTTCCATGTGACTGGCTCTTTTCTAGACATATAATTGCAAAATGAAATTGTGCAGGCCAAGTCTGAATGAATTCCCTGTCACATGAAGAACACAAACTGAAGATGCTGTGTTCAAATGAAAGCTGTGTTTCCCTGTGCGAAAAGAGAAAGGGAGAAAAAGGGACGTGTAAACTCTTCTGTAAGAAAAGCGGGCCTGCCAAACCTGCGTAATGAAAACACTCAAACACACTGTGGTATGACAAATTTCTCTGGAGCTTTTCTTGGCACGCGGAGCCAGTCGGAGCCTTCGGTCCCAGAGGGTCCTGAGCCTTGAGAGGTAGGCAGCTTGAATTTTTACAAGGCGTGAACGGCTGGAGGTACAGCATGTCAGCAGCATGGTGCTCCGCCGCAGCCTCTACGTCCGACTCCTCCAAGGCCCAGAAATACCCCTGCGATGCCTCTCTTAATCCAAACGGATTTCTCTAAAGGCACAGAGAGCCATCCAAGTGTGTGTGTGTGTGGGCGTGCGCCGACTTGAAGATGAGAAGTGTGTGTGAGAGCGAGAGAGAGAGAGAGAGAGAGAGAGAGAGAGTGAGTAAGATGAAAAAAGAGTGTATGTCCTTACAGAGGAAAGACAAAGGAAGAGATTGGACAGTGTGAGTGAGATCAATATCATGTTGGTGCTTTTTCTTTTTTTTTTTTCCTTTCTTGCAGGCAAGCCCCTCAGTCCCTGTAACAATCTCAAACAGTGGCACTTTTTGGTCGCCAGTAGTAGCACACTTGGCAAACAATTACACAGGCATATCCTGCTTCTTTAATTCAGGCTTTTAAAGATGCATGGGGCTTGTCTGCGCTGTTAAATTGCCTTTGGTTTTTTTGTGGTAAGGCTGAGCTGGAGCGCTGCTGATTACAGACCCTGAAGTAAAAGACTGACGCATTTTCTAACAGCTACAGTAGCTTTTCTGGACACTCTCAGCGCCTCTGTTTAGATAAAAGAAGGCTTGGAAGAGGAGGAAAAGCATGCCAACAAAAACATGCACTGAATTAATCACCCTTTCGATAAATTCAACAATAAAAATCAGCATGACATTCTTTTAAAGGGGCCGTATCATTTTAATGTAACGTGTTAACACTATTAGCAAGTTTAAAAAGGTATAAGTCATACCCTAGTCTGTATTTATAGAGAATATGCTGCAGAACAGCCTGTTTGAATTCACTAAATTTGTGATTTCACAAAAACATGTTTACAGATATCCACCTATTTGGCCTACAGCACTTTAGCTGCAGCCAGGAGGCATCAAGTTCGTGATGAATCTTGTTGACCGTATGGATAGTGTTTCTCTACAGTATCCTGTCTTCTCTTTGGGTCTACTTAATGGCATGTTCATGTTTCCTCTGATTGAATCCATCCATCTTGTTGCTGGCCGTCTTCTTCCTCTTTCACCTTCAGCTGTTCCAAGCACACCTATCTTTTCTAATGAACTGATTCTTCTAAAACTGGGTCCAAAATAAGAGCTTCAAGTCATTACATTTGTTATGAAGTTTTAAAGCTCCTTCAAGCTTGTTCTACAAGGTGGCAGTTTGTGTTGTATGCTCTTCAGAAAACAAGTCAGAAGTCGTTGATGTCCTGGTCAGTTGCACTGAAATACAGAAAAAGCACAATAAAAAAGCAAAAAGAATAGGCCATTATTCATTATTTATGGAAAACTTGGTTTTACTTATTTTTCCTTTTTTTACACCAGTTGACAGGCTAGGCTATCAGCATCCATGTTACTGTTGTCTTTTTTACATCCCCCAAAAAAGAATACTTTTAGATTCTCAAATAAATATGTCCAAGTAAAAATAGCTATGTGAGTAAGAGGCGATGTGTGTGTGTGTGTGTGTGTGTGTGTGTGTGTGTGTGTGTGTGTTTCTGTACATGTCAATCTACCTTCACTGCCTCATAGCACGAGTGAAGGCTGAACTGAAGAAGCTGATGTAAGTGATTACACAGATTGACATATAGTCATTAATTTTCAAAAACCAAAAGTGAAAGAGTGAATCATAAGAGCATCATACTGAAATAGAATTGTAATATTATTATTATTATTATTATTATTATTATTATTATTATTATTATTATTATTATTATTATTATAACTGCTAAAATAACATTTGTATAATGGAATTTATATGGTGTAGTGTTATATGTTCAAATGTGGGAAAGATCCACATGTACAATAACATTTTTTTTAAAACTGGGCACTGGTTAAACATCACTGATGAAACCCTGTGGAATCTTTAAATGTATTTTTTAAGTGGAGTGGTTGACTTTAAAATAGCATAACCTTGTTTCTGTGTGAGGTATCTTAAAAATTCAAAACGTGTGATAGTGAGGGTTCATTTTTAAAAAAGAAAAAGTCAAAATTGCATCATGTGAAGGGTTTCTGGAGGTCACATTTACATTTACGGCATTTAGCAGACGCTTTTATCCAAAGCGACTTCCATTCCCTAACTACAGGGGACAGTCTCC
>JBBJLS010000109.1:21046026-21071798 GCA_037577275.1 Bryconaethiops microstoma
TCATAGTTGAGGTTTACCTATGATGAAAATTACAGCCTCTCTCATCTTTTTAAGTGGGAGAACTTGCACAATTGGTGTCTGACTAAATACTTTTTTGCCCCACTGTATTTGGAGCACACCTCCTCTCCTGATGCTCTATCTGTCCTAAATCTCACTTGCTCTTGTTGCATTACTCTGTTTAAAGATTTAGTACCTAGAACTCTCCTCTCGTTCTCACACTGTTCTGAAACGTGAGTGTTTCCTCACATTGTGAGTGGTTTTGGATAAAAGTGCCTGACGAATGTAATGTAAATGAATGACGTGCGGTTATACATACACAAATGTATGGGCAGGTTTGACCTGGAGTTTGAGATTGATTCCTCACTAAACCACGGTACTGACGTGTTTGTGCAGCGACACTGACATGTTTGTGGTTCTCAAACCTGCTCTGCAGATTTTAGTGCTTTTCTGCTCATCCAACATTCCCTAGGACCATTCACCGTTTAATCTTTGGACTGTGGGAGGAACCAGAGACCCCAGAGGAAACCCACGGCACCACCAGGAGAACGTGCAAACTCCACACACACACACACACAAGATTCAAACCCCCAACCCTGTGAGGCAACAGTGTGACTCACTGCACCACTGTGGACTCCCAGTCGGACCAATCAGCTTATTAACAAGCCTTTTATTGGGCTGAGGTGGGTTTGAGGAAAACACTTAAAACCCTCAACTTTCATAAGCATGACATTTTAAATACTTTGGACTGTGGGAGGAAATCAGAGCACCTGGCCATATGTAGAACATGCAAACTTTATGCAGAAATAAATGAAACCCAGGAAATTCTCAATGTGTGGCACCAACGCTGCCACCACCATACCGTCCTCTGTTAAACATACAAAAAGTCGTTTTCTCACTTCCACTTTGGTTCCTAATTACTTTTTATTTTATTGCTGTGTTGGTTCAGCTCCTGAACTGCTTTACTGTTGCTCACACCACTGTCGAGCTTTAGCATCTTATTTTAGACTGAAAGGATCCCAAAAAAAGAAGAAGTGAGCCGGACATATTGGATACACTGAGAAGTCCCATCGCGCTTCTATAGGGGTTTAATTTTAGTTCAATGCAGAGATCCTTCATAAACACCAGAGGGGGATGTTCACATTTAAAAAAAATTTCGTCCTGTAGTGAAAATACTGACCCCACCAGGTGGTGAAAATTTGGTTTGGGTTGCTGTTAATGTCATTTTTAAACAAATGTGTATATATATATATATATATATATATATATATATACATATATATATATTCCAGCTGCTATGGACGCGGGTTACACCCTGGACCGTCGCCAGCGAGTCGCAAGGCCACATACAGGGACCGACAACCATTCACACTCACATTCATACCTAGGGCCAATTTAGTGTGCTCAGTTCATCTATCCCCAGTGCACACGTTTTTGGAGGTGTGAGGAAACCCATACGGTCACGGGGAGAACATGCAAGCTCCACACAGAAACACCCTGCGCCCAACCCGGGACCTTCTTTCTGTGAGGCCACACCCCTGCGCCACCGTGCCGCCTATATTCATATATATATACAGTAACCGTTCCAAGAGCACCCCCATATAGTGAAAAACCGCCTTGTTGTTTTGGTTAAAAAAATGTCTTAAAATGCCTATTTTTATAGTGTAAACCCTAAATACCCCCCAAATATGCTCCCAAAACACTTTAATTTCATTTTAAACTCAACTTAATAAAACCCGTATTCATCCTGCACAGTTTACACTGAACTCATGTAGACCTAGAATGTAAATACCGATATTATAATATGTAAGGAATTATACATTGACAAAAAAAGCAACAAAAAAAAATGTGGAGGATATCTGCATTTCCACAAATTTTCTGGAGTTTTGGCCAGCAATTATTAGTTCGGTTGTAAGAAAAAATGACACTTCAATTTCATTTTAAACTCAGCTTAATACATTGCACTTAAAATATAAAGGTAAAGCTTTATTATTATTATTATTATTATTATTATTATTATTATTATTATTATTATTATTATTAAACCCGTATACGTCCTGGACAGTGTACACTGAACTGCCGTTTTCCACTATTAATTCCTGCAGGGGCGCTTTCTTTGGTATGCCTGCCGTTTAATTTAATTGATTTTTGATTTTTTTGTAATAAAAGTACAGTAAAATGTACGGGTAACTACCCATCATTTTTACAGTTTAATAATTTACTCTTATTCAGTCCGTCCTGCTCTGAGTACAGCGGTATTTAATCCTCTGAGGTCGGCGATCCCTCCTGAGGAATATTTCGACTGTTTCAAAACAATCACCTAAAGCTCCGCGAGTTTTTGTCCTAGAAACATTTAAGTAACACAACTAGAAGCCTCGAATCTTCTAGTTTTCAAATATGTGTTTAATTAAAATATATCGATCGCATTTTGAAAAAGAATAAAAAGAACTCTTGAAATTTTCTGTGCCTCAGGCAGCAAGCAGCCTGTTAACGACGCGAAAGACAAGCTTTCTTTGTTCTCTAGACAGTACAAAACATTTATACAGCTATATTTTTATATAAATTTAGCTTAATTTACTTTAATATTCATCTTACAAAATTATTAAATTATACTTTTCTTAACAATTTACAACTAAAATGTGTAAAACAAATATATTGCCACGAAAAAAGCAACAAAAAAAAGGCTGAGAATATTTGCAGGTTCCACGTTATTGTAGAGATTTCCGCCTAAAACTATGTTAGGTTCTCAGAAAAAATCAGCTTGTGACTGAATCGGTGACGCCTGATCCGCGTAAAACCGGGGTCTCTGTGTGTGCGTGTGTGTGTGTGTGTGTGTGTGTGTGTGTGTGTGTGTGTGTGTGTATATATATATATATATATATATATATATATATATACACACAAATATACACAAATATTACAGTATAAATAGAATATATATATATATATATGTGTATGTGTGTGTGTGTGTATTTATACATATTTTTATATCACTCATGAAGATGTTCATTAGGGTCAAGTGGACTAGTACATGTGGTTTAGGACAAGGCATGACTTACTAAGAGCTAAACTTTGCACATACAGGCAGCTGTTTCAGACAACACCAGGACTGATGTCCACAAAGTAAGTTTGTACCACCTTAATGAAGATCTTAAGTAGTTTGAGAGATTATTGTTCGTTATTAACATTAGCCTTGTCCTGGACTTGATGTCTTGGCTGGTAAACTAGATTTTCAGACAAACTCCTTTAAGTTCAGAACTACACTAGCAGACTATAGCCATACTCTGGCTGAACAGATGCCCCTCTCAGTAACTAATAAAAAATCTGTGGACTTTTTTTGCTGCTGTCTGCTCTGCCCCAGCTGACAAATTGAGGTCAAAACGCAGTAATGAAGTAATGAAGACTGATTTAAGTGTGTGAAAGTTATATATAGTATCCATATCAAACATTACAACATTGTAAGTCAAAACTACACCAACCAAAATCCAAGTGCAACCAACAGCAACAAAACAAAAACAAACATTTTTCAGACCACTTTATTTCAAACGACAAAACATAATTTTACATAAATATGCACAGCAATTCTAGAACTGCGCAGAGGGCTCGCTATAAAAATAGTTTTATATTAAATACAGCTGAAAGAATATTGCACCAAGTGCAAAGTCGAGTGAAGCCCGCTTTGATGGACGGACACGTTTAGAAGACAATCACACGGAAAACCATTCCAGCCAGGTAGAGGAGGGAAAAAATGTAAGTGACAAAATTGTCACTTACATGCTGTCAAGTGAAAGTGATCATTTTGTAATATGTGAACACACCACAGCACACAGTGTGAACAGTGTGAAATTCTTCCTCTGTATTTAACCCATTCACCAAGTGAAGCAGCGGGCAGGAACACAGCACCCAGGGAGCAGTGCGTGGGGACGGTACCTTACTCAGGGGAACCTCAGTGGGGCCTCTAGCAGTTTGGGGATTTGAACCCACAACCTTCTGATCGCAGGGGCAACTCATTAACCACCAGACCACCAGCTGCCCCAAGGAATGAGTAAAGGATCGCACAATGACTTCCTCAAAATATTGACTAATAATCACAACAAATCAAATTATTTTGGGATAAAGTATGTTAACAAAATTTCAATTTCAAGAGAAGATTTTGAGAAACGTCATTTTTGGCAGATAAGAGGTCGTTACTATGAGAGATTAGGTCATTATTTTGAGATATGAGGTCATTATACTGGGATATTAGGTCACTTTTTTGAGATATTAAGCCAAAATGTTGACCTACAGCGTTTTTTCCCTCCTCTGCTTGGCAGGAATGGGCTTTCCCCAAAAAAATCAAGCAAAAAGGAGTAGATTTTCTTAAGCCATAAATATCGTAAGTACAAAAGCTGGTTGTGTGAAACGTTGGGGAAGTGAAATGACTAACAGACTGATCTGAATTAGTTCCAGCACAATTTTCTTTGCTACAGTTCGCCGGGCTGTGGGTGGGAGTAGTGAGGTTTGATTTGATCTTAGATGGAGGCGGGCCTGGGGCCTCGCTCTTTTTCTCAGTGTCGTCCTGGTCTGGCAGGAAAAGGGCTTTTTTTTTAGTACTTGACAGTTTCTTGTTGGCATATAAGCTGCTTGTACATAAAAAAGGTGTCCCACCATTTTCCAGCATTGTTTACCATGAGCCTACGTTGCTAACATTAGCATTTAGCACTGCTAATTATCGATTAAGGCTACTGTAACTTAGGATGCTAAAGATAGGCCTTGAGAGGACCTCGAGGACACTGGACACCATGCTTGGAAAATCTATTTCAGTTTTGTTTTTGTATTTGCTTCTACCTAAAATGTGTTAATTGTATATTTAAAATATTACATTAAAGCCTGATGCATTCATTTTTGTTCAGAAGAACGTCTGGATAATCAAAGACTGTAAGGTTTCAAGATAAAAGAGAAAAAACCTATTTGTTATGAGTTGATAGCCCTTACTGAGGGTTTAATCCAGGCTTAATCTACTCCCACCGGGACCAGCCCACTCCAAACCACAGCATGAAACTCAACTGAGAAAAGCAAACACAGCAGGTTCAATGCTGGGTCACCATGGCGACGGTTATCAAACAGGCCGCGCAGGCCTTACCTTGCCTGTTTAGCGTCCTAGCCCGCCTTGTTTTCTCCTCTCCTCCTTTCTGAATAGCCCGCTGGCAGGGACCTGAATGCCGGCTTAGCGAGATATATTAAGCGCCCTGCCCTGGCACTTTTATTTTAGAAGCTGTGCCGTACTCCAGTCGGCTCCATGCGCTGGATTAATGGGCGTGCAGATGCGTTAAAAGTTCCTTCATTAAGTCAAGAGATGACTGCTAAAGCCCAAGCAGTTCTGCTCCTTAACTGTAATCTCTAGTTCAGAGTAGAAGATTTTGGGTTGAGGTGGTTTGATTAATTAACGTCATTTTAACTGAGGGAACACTGATCCCGACTGAGAGCAACCGAGCGAGATTAAGTGCCACAATCTGTCACTGTTTATCCACCTTTTCACAGGAGGGACGGGACTTTATCGGGTTCAGAGGGCCAGCCTCAAATAAACACCCTCACTATCCCCCTATTCTTCATTTCAGTTTAGCTGCTTGGCTTCATTTTCGTTAGATATTCTGGTATCACTTCACTGTAGGGTGGCATTCATAAAGATACATAGCATCACCACAAACCCATTATTACAACTGACATAAACCTACATCAACATGAACACTGTTAGTTGTTATAAAGGCTGCTTTGTGACACTGTTACGACAGTTGAAATAAGTCTTCATAAATGTTAATGTAGGTGTTATGTAGCCTTATGAACTCTGTTCTAGAATAAAGTGTTTCCCATTTTCGTCTTCTCTAAAAATCGCCTGAACTCATACTTGAGCCAAGTTTGGGTCGACGTTAGCATGCAAGCATTTCTTGTGCTACAGTACATAAAAAAAAACTACACTTACTATACATCTATTCACATCAAAAAATAACAGATACGTTATTAAAAGCTCAGCACGTGGCAACGAGCCGCAGTCATGTTAACAGACAAGATCCCGAAGATTGCTGCAGTTTCCGGTCTCCAGTAGAGGGCGGCGTGGTGGGCTGTGGTGGTTTCTAGAAAGGTCTGGAGGGTTGTGCCCTCTTCATGACTTGATCTCGATGACTTTAATGAAGGGCAGACTCTTATTGCTCTGAGTGGATGGTTTCAAAGGCTTGCTGTGGAGATGAGGAAAGTGAGCATTACTGCATGGGTATTTGAAAGAAATATTACAAATATTACAAAGTACAAATTTCCGTGTTGTATAGAAAAGAGCACGCGTGCAAGTGCAGTACCTGTAGACGATTTGGGCATTGTTGTTTGAAGACAGGTATGAGTTGGACCTCTGCCCTTCGGCAAAGTAGTCTATCTGATCACGCATCTCTCTGTTCTGTAGAGCGCGAATAATACATGTAATCAATACACAAGAGAAAAAAATATGTAAAATGTGTCCCATATGTTATGTTTGAATACATACACGCACACATATACACTTACATATGTTTATCTACATCTAAATATATATGTATATATATATAAATAAGTACACATAATAATTATAATATTATACATATGTAAATACACAAATATATATTATATATTATATTTTACATATTATATATATATATATATAGTCAAGCCCAGAATTATTCATACCCCTGGCAAGTTTTGACTTAAAGTTACTTTTATTCAACCAGCAAGTTTCTTCTTGATTGGAAATGACACAGGCGTCTCCCAGAAGATAATAAGACGATGTACAAGAGGCGCCATTGTGGAAAAAAATATTTCTCCACTTTTATTAACATTTGAACAAAAGGTGGCACGTCCAATATTATACATACCCTATTCATATCAATAATCAATAGAAATCCTTTATGGGTATTACAGCAATCAAACGCTTCCTGTAATTGCTGACCAGCTTTTTGCATGTCTCCACTGGTATTTTTGACCATTCATCTTTAGCGATGAGCTCCACCTCTTTCCGGTTGGAGGGTCTCCTTCCCATCACCCTGATCTTTAGCTCCCTCCACAGATTCTCAATGTGATTCAAGTCAGGACTCTGCCGGGCCGCTGCAAAACATTCATGTTTTTATCCGCTAACCATTTTTTCACTATTTTTGCTGTGTTTTGAGTCGTTGTGATGCTGAAATGTCCAGTGGTGCCAAGTTTCTCTGCAGACTGCCTAATAATGTTGTTGTGGAGAATCTTGATGTTTTGCTCTTTTTTCATGGTGCCGTTTACTGTGTTTAGGTTCTCTGGTCCATTGGCTGAAAACCCCCTATACCATTAGGTTCCCTCCACCATGTTTGACAGTGGGGATGGTGTTCTTAGGGTTGAAGGTTCTCCTTTTTACGACAAATGAAGGATACATCATGGTGGCCACACAATTCAATTTTTGTTTCTTTTGACCATAACACAGAAGACCAGAAGTCTTCTTTGTTCAGATGAGCATTTGCAAAAGCCAAGCCGGTGGTCTAGTTGGCCCTGTGATCAGAAGATTGTGAGTTTGATTCCCAGGACTGCCAGTGGCACCTCTGAGGTACCCTTGAGTAAAATTTTGCACTGTTCACACTGTGTGCTGTGGTGTATTCACGTATGACAAAATGACTTTACATAAAGGATGGTGATTAATCATTAAAAGCAGTGAGAGCGGTGTTATTTCTGTCTATTTCTTTCTTTGACTCCCTCTCTTCTCCAGTGGGTCCAGAATCAATTCCAGGCCTGTAAAGTGAGAACAGCAGATGTGTGTGCTGCACATGGTGTCTTGCATGTTTCCCTCAGACAAACCGCTGGGTGGAAAAGTGTGGGGGCAAAATGAAAGATTTTTAAATATGGTGAATATGATGGTTCCCGTGTCCACAGTCTGTGTGTTTGATTAATCATTCCCAGACCTCTTGACAGTCTGCTGCCTGACTCATGTGTTTTGAGAGCCAGAGATCTGACGAATTGCGCTGCCTTTGCGAAAACATGCTACCGTAGCGTAAATTGACAGAAGAGTCTATCGATTCATGCTACCCTATCAAAAAAGGTTCCTTGAAGTTCGTACAGTTTATACTGATAATAACGAGAAATAGGTCAATTATATGCATAATGCATAAAATATATATTTTTAAAAATGTTTAGGCAGGCCTTGATGTGCCTAACAGCATTCTTTACAACCTGATACCAAGCCTAGTTCCCTGTGCACATAAAAAGTGAATTTGAAATTATATTTGAAAGCCATTGCATTAGTATTAAAGAGCAAACATTAGCAGTACTCGGAGGAGTGAGATACCTCCATATGATCTGCCATTACAGAGCATTCACTCCATCCTGAGGAGACGATAGCTAGTGCAAGTCTAGGTCATTCAAAATCATGCTCTTGGCTGATCACTTGTACACGGAACCAGTGAATGTGGTTTTGGAAAATACATTAACATCAATATCGAACAGGCAAAGCAGTGACACGGGTTTCAACAGAATCCCACCTGAATTCAGGTACATTTAAATTTGAGAGACTGCAACTGGGCACCCCACACTAGAAACAGCAGACCATTTAAAAATAAACCACTCTTTATTCAAATGAACACACACAAATTACAGTAACTTTCTGTAGAATAGATTATGTACAAACTCTCTTTAAAGCTTTTGGTTGGAAGGGAATGCCTGCATATGTACAAGAGACAGGTGGTTTTTAACTGGTATGGGAGCCAAATGATACACCCAGCACAGACCTGATAAAACCAGGCGCTCTGTTCACACACCAAATTAACATGGAACACACCATCCATCTGCTCTTGGTCCGGCCCCTCAGTCAAATTTAAGAACCCACTGTGGCCCACGACTCAAAATGTTTGCCCACCCGTTATAATGTACAGCAACAGGGTTGCCAACGCTCACGCATTGAGCGTGAGACACACGCACCTGACTTACCTCCGATTTCTCTCGCCGAAAATCTATTTTATCTATCGGATCTAGGCCGCCCATTGCGTCGGGCCAAACACCACTTACGATCGATCAATTATGCATTTCCCACGGCTGAACAGGCAGAGAGGTGTTCATTCTTGTGCACACTCCTCTACGGTAGGTACCTAATGATGCTGCACTCGTCGGAAGCTGATATACTGATAATTATTTATTGCATTATCAAACTCGATGCAGTCATTTAATGTGCCTGTAAAACTGATTGCTGTGAAGGGTATCACTGAACATTGGAAGCACTGGACCTCCAATGCTACTGCATGCAAGAATAAAGTTCTGCCTGCTGAAGAAGAGGCTTCCGGGTGAAGTTAATAAGAAATTTTCATAACTCTCAAGCCTTGGTCTATACACAAATTACAAAACACCTTTATTCACATAAAACAGCATTTAATATTTACAGTATTCCCAGATGCTTTTATACAGGGGGACGTACATCCGTGCTTTGTAGTTCATGCGAAAACATTACTCATCTGAGAACCTTTTATAGTCATTCAGATCAAAATGAATGCCCACATAAGACCTGTTTATAAACATAAACATGCAGACACAGACAATACTTTTTGCAGTGCATGGAAATCTGGTTCCTCTGTAGAACCCCCTGAGATGATGGCGTGTCTATCATTTTGGACCACAGGTCACAAATACATGATTAAGGGCATTTCTTTCTAACAAGCATCAGAAGTTAGAGCACATATGATGGACAAAGCAGACTTGAATATGACCTTGCTGGAAGTGCTTATGTAGGTTTATGTCATTTGTCATGAAAAGCTTATGTTAAGGTTAAGTGATCTTATGAACACTGCCTTTTTTTTTTTTTATAGCTGGTTCATTTTTAATGGGACGCTTTTAGACAGATGAAGCAGACATCATGCTTATGGCTTAAAGAAACACATTTAGGCTCAAATTAAGCTTTAGTGCATCTCAGACCTTGTCCCGCGGCGACTCTGTGCTTAAATATCAATCTGGCCAGTTTACACTCACACAAATACAAAACATTACAAAATCCCAGCATCCATGCCGAGAGCATGGGCAGCAGCACCTAAATAATCTCTGACAGGAATGTAAACTGGTCATGTCGTAGAGAACATCCGCACAGGGAATTACATCACAAAAAATAAATTATTCAGAATAAATAGTGTGATAAGAGCACATAACATCCCTCCTTTCCTCTAACCTTATTTCCTGCCTGAGGCAAAATCCCACCAGGGGCATCGGAAGAATTTTTAATGTGAGGGGGACGTGTCGGTCTACGCCTGGGGGCGGGGTTTATGGGTTGCTGGGTGCGTGCAAAGTATCGGTCCTTTTAGTGGGTGGGCAACCACAACCCCCAAAAGTTTGGAAAATGCTGCCCTAGGCCATGTTAAATAAATGTTCAACTAAACGGAACATTAGTTTAACGTGGCCTAGGGCAGCAGTTTCCAAACTTTTTTTCTGCTCTCAATGTGGCTGACGTTACCTGCTCCAGTTTCGAGCAGCCTGTCTGTGCACTGACCATTCATTCACTTGCATACGGTGAGCTGGAGGCAAACCCAGAGCGGATTTCCAGTGGTATGTGTATTCTCCTATTGATTAGGTGGAATGGATTATTGCGACAAGATTCATGAGCGCTGGGTGAACTAATATTTTATGGTAAATGTGGAGGGGTCCAAGCAAATAATTATGAAATATGAAGGAGACACGTCCCCTTCAGATTGAATGGCGGTGACGCCCATGCAAACCACACATCTGAACATGAATGGGATAGTACAGCTGTAGGCACCCCAGGTCTAAAGGCATGGGCAGTTGATTGTCTGAGTAGTAAAGCTCTATAAAATATTTAGTGTTGGTCACAGTGTTGGTCCTCTTTCACTTTCTCCACCTTCAGTCAGTCACAGAGCTTTTCACATGCAAGTTGCACTAAATTTGATGTTTACGTTAACTTTCAGCACCAAATCTGCTTGGTTACCCTGTGAACAAAGTTTGTGTGATCATAATTTGGGGACAATAATTTGGGGGTGGGGGGGGGGGGGGGGAAGGGGGGGAGAAAACCTTCCCCACCCCCCCCAAAACCCCCCCCCCCCCCCCCCCCCCCCCCCCCCCCCCCCACCACCACCCATTTTTAACCTACACTAAATGGCCCAAAGTATGGATTTCATGACAGACAGTTCTTGAGCTTATGGTTAAAGTGCCTGAGCTCTTCAGTACAACTCAGTATTTGTGTGTGGAGGCTGCATGACTGTATGCTTGTCAGCAACAGAAACATCTGAACTCAGCGGAGGAGTGGTAACATATTTTTGGCCATGTAGTGTCTCACAACCCACTTGAAACACACCAATCATTGGTTTGAAACCACTGTTTGACACCCTAAAGGGTTATAATGTGCCTACTCACTCCATCAGTCTTCACTACCTCACTTCCACAAACTTGGTCCCTGATCTCTCCGATCCGAGCTGTATGCTACAAAATAATGAAACATATTCATACAAATAAATAAAATAAGGATGAAATGCACATTTCCCTGAGTTAGGTCTTCAGGTCAGCTCTTCTGTTCTGTGGTAGCCTGACGACCCTATTAAAGTGCCTTTGGCAGTGTGACAAAATTCGTACACTTTTATACAGAGGTACTGCCTCAGTAAGCACCACTAGACAGCAAGAGCGGTAGCGTACCCTTTCAGAAACATCTTCCATTTATAACGGGGCATTTACACCACAGTAATCCCAGTTTACTGCAAAACACCAGAGCGCATTAAACAGTCCTAAATTAAAGCGAATGGAACCAAATGAAATAGTATAATGCTTAGCAGTGTCTTGTAGGCCACATTTCTCTTATATTACATTTACAGGATTTAGCAGACGCTTTTATCCAAAGCCTCTTCCATTCCCTAACTACAGGGGACAGTCTCCCTGGAACAACTTGGGGTTGAGGGTCTTGCTCAGGAACCCAGTGGTGGTGTGCTGGAGGTAGGATTTGAACCCATGATCTCTTGGTCCAGAGGCAAGTATCCTACCACTAGGCCACCACAACCCCCACATTTCACGACCACTTGTTCCTTTATTTTCAGTAATTGAACACTGTAGGCAAAAGCTCTCCACCACTTCACCACCAATAGTAAAGTTAGCCATCTTTCCAGTTGTTGTAACCTTTGTTTCTTTCATGTGGAGCTGATGCCCCTTCAGGCCTTCGAGTCTTCCTGAGTGTTGTGTCAACTGCATGTCTAAGGCTATACATTTCTCCCTCCAGTCTTGAGTCCGTCACCTTCCTTCAGTCCTTCTCTCATGCTATTTACAGCATACATGTTAAACAAGCAGGATGATAGTACACAG
This sequence comes from Bryconaethiops microstoma, assembly GCA_037577275.1. NCBI lineage: Eukaryota > Metazoa > Chordata > Actinopteri > Characiformes > Alestidae > Bryconaethiops > Bryconaethiops microstoma. Next base: position 21,058,321 of record JBBJLS010000109.1, read on the forward strand.
CCCTCTCTAACTCTAAGAGGAAACAACAATGCAGGATAATGAGCCCTTTTTAGATAAAAGGGACTATTCTCAGCCTTTACAAAGCCACTTGAATAATTGGAGTGAGCGACATCAAACTCAAAGTCAGCTAAGTGTTGGTTATAGCACAGGATGGCATTGTCACGGCTGGTCCCAAGCTTTATGCTGAAGACTGCACTGTGCAATTGAGATCTGCCACCATGACATCTGATGGCCCATCTCCCAGTTTAATTCGGCAGGGTCATAATTGAAACTGCTCCTTTGCAATTAAGATCTTATAAAAAAAGAAAACGAAAAAAAACACATGCCAAGCAACTCCAGCTCTAATGAATATACAGCTGTCTGGCATGATTATATGAGCACAGAAAGATAATTAATCTTGCTTGCTCTCTTGCTGTCTATTATTCCGCCCTCGTGTGTTAGCAGACCACTTCCATTTATCAGTCTCTGCTTGAAGAACACGATACAGGGTTAAGATAACACGGATGGAAAGGCATTAAGACATTCCGTCACATGCCATAAAGGGTTGCCTAGCTCTTATGCTATTAAATGAAGGTAGATCTAAACTAGCCTGTGAGTGTGCCACAAGAATTACAGAGTACACTTCTAACATTTCATGCTATCCAAAAATTCATTTCACAGGCACTATGAATATTTCATTCAATACAATTCTACTTAATGATGTTAGTGTGTCATTTTCTATTATCACCAAAGACATAATTGTAACAATTTACATAAGAATGCCATATTTTCAAATATATATATTTTTAGCTTTATTTTGCACAAATGACACTGCGTATCTCATGCAATTAGATTGCATTAGCCTGTCCAAGCACTTTGTGCCATTTTTATACAGCAGCTAACACCAAGGAGAAAAAGAAAAAGAAAATTAAAAGAAAAGGAATGTAAAAGAATTCACAAGGAATTCTCACCCTTTGAGCTCAGACATTATTTTAATTACTCCAGGTTTTTTCCCTGGCTGCCTTTGTTGGAATAAGTTGTATTTGAACATCATGAAAAAACGACCACACGAAGCTGAAAATGTGCTGGTTAAACAATTTTGACAGATGTTACATTTCTTTTTCCTTTTTTGTTCTCCAGATCAGGAGAGGATTGGGAAGGATTCGTCGTATGAGCAGGAGGGCAAGGTGATGTTTGTGATTGATGCCGTTTATGCCATGGCCCATGCACTCCATAGCATGCACAAAGACTTGTGTCCTGGCAAGGTGGGGCTCTGTCCCAAAATGGACCCCATCGACGGAACCCTCCTGCTAAAGTACATCCGCGATGTCAAGATCACAGGTGCAGTATGACGCAGGCTTACATGAGAAAATACTGTTAAACATGTACACTGGAAAATTAAGGTTACCTCATTCAAACATCTGCTTCATTTATTTATTTTCATATACTTTATTGATCACAGATGAAATTAGTTAGACCTCTGCATTTAACATGTTCACCCGAATGAGGCAGCTGACAGTGTGCCCGGGGAGCAGTGTGTGAGGGTGGGGAGCAGTGTGTCAGGGTGGGGAGTAGTGTGTGGGGCCCAGTGGCATCTCAGTTGTGCCGTTGTGAGTCCTGGGATTAAACCCACAGCCTTCTGATCACAGAGGCAACTCCTTAACCACCAGACCAACAGTTGCCCTAAATACATAAAACCTATCACATATTATCAGAGACATCTAAAGATTTAAAGAATCACTCATGATTAATCACTTTATTTTGTGCTATTAATCAAAAAGATGATTGGAGATTTAAGAAGCAGTGTATTTAGTTAAAGCTGCAGTCTCCATAATGTTTGGGACAAAGACACATTTTCCTTGTTTTGCCCCTCTACTCCACATTTTAAAATTTCAAATCAGACTTGATTAAAGTGCACATTCTAGGCTATAATTTAAGACAATTTGCATATATTTCAGTTTCAACATGTTGAAATTACATGTCTCATACAAAGCCCCTTTCCCCAATTCCAGAGAATCATCATGTTTGGGACATAGTTGGTATATTAAAGCAGTCATGTCTAGTACTTTGCTGCCTGCAGTGAAAGCCTGAAATCTGTGATTCATAGACATGTTGAGTGTCTTCTCTGGTGATGCTTTGATAAATCCTCTTTTTTGCCATAGCATATATGCTGAACATTTTCCGGCTATGGGCTTTTCCAGTTTTTGCAGAATGTTTGGGATCATTATCTTGCTGTAGGGTGAAGCGCCATCCAGTAGGTTAAAGTCATTTACTGGAACTGTAATATGTTTCTATACATCTTAGAATTCATTGTGCAGCTGCCATCAGCTGTTACATCATCAGTGAGGAAATGTGTGCTAGTGCCTGTGGCAGCCATACATGCCCAAGCCATAACACACCACCCCCATGTTTCACAGATAAAGAAGAAGTATACTTTGGATCTTTGGCAGTTCCATTTTGTCTCCACATTTTGCTGCTTCCATCACTCTAGTACAGGTTAATCTTGGTCATATCTGTCCAAAACCTCTTTCTAGATTTCTGCAGGCTCTTTTAGGCACTTTGCAAAATGTAATACAGCCAAACTGTTTTTGTGGATAGTTAGTAGTTTGCGTCATTTAAAAAAGTAAAATATTGAAACATTCTTGCATGTCAACACACCACACACTGAACAGTGTGAAATTTGTCTTCTGCATTTAACCTTTTCACTTTGTGAAACAGTGGCCAGTCGTGTGGGGACTGTATCCTACTCAAGTGTACCTCAGTGGTGCCACTGGCAGTCTTGGGATTTGAACAACAGACTGCTTCCCCAGAAAGTTTGATTTATGTCTCTAAAGGCTTTTATTCTTCTTTTTCAATCATATAATGGCCTCTTTGACTTTCATTGGAAGAGCAAATGTTTAACAAGCACCACTAAAATAAACCTAGGTGTCTCATGACTGCACTAATTAAGCAATGAAACATACCGAAGAAATCACAAACTCCTGTAAAACCAAATGTCCTAAAAACATTATGGTGCCCTAAAATAAGGACTATTCATGAAAAAGTGTTGTAATATCAACACGGTGAAACTGAAATTTCTGTGTATACTCTTAAATTAAAGTGTGGAATGTGCACTTTAAATCACGTAAGAATTGTTTGATTTTGAAATGTAAATTGTGGAGAAGTGAGACAAATCAAAGAAAGGTGTGTCTTTGTCCCATACATCATGGGGAGCAATGTCAGCCAATATACATGTCCCAAACGCAAGTTTGGCTTTCATGGACGAAATGTAAATTTTCAAGGAATATTTGTGATATACTTAATTCATGAGGAAACAAAGCACATTAAAGCAAATATAAGGAATTATTTTCTTGTGGTTACAAGCAATTCAACTGGTTTTGTTAATGTAATTCTTTTGGTTAAATAAATCAAAGTAAAACAACAGTTTCTATAAAAACAACTAGAAAAGCAACGGTTTACATTAGTCCAATTCCTACAAACACTTCACATCAGTCTCTTTTTTAAATAATTTTTTACAGTGCATGTTGGATTAGGCATGTGAGTTATGTGTTTGGTAAAGAAATTCAAACACTTTACACATACGCGCTTGGAGGACTTTTGAGAAGATGCCCCCTAAACCCTTGTTTTTCTTCCACCACCCCTGACTGTAAATTGTCAAATGAAGGCTGAAGGAACAAATAAAGAGTATTATGAAGATTAGCTGTGGCAATGGATTTGAACTGTGTGAAGCTACAAAATCCCCCAAGGACAACAGACTGCTTCCCCAGAAAGCATTTGACGTGAGCTTAGCATACCCATTTTACTTAAGGCAATTACAACACACTTCATCTTCTTCATCCTGACTTATCAATGGCAGCAAAAAAGAAGCAGCACTTTAACAGTGTCTGCTCAAAAGATAGTAGTGTGACCCGTGTAATATAAATGCTTCAGAGGACGGGACCTGCCCATATTTTATTTAGATAAGACCTATTTGTGGCACTGCTTTGTGATAGCGATATCTGAACGTGTCCTGTAACGTCGCCCTCAGTTTTTTGGCTGAGACGTGAGCTGTTGTACGACTACGCCAAGCTTTTTCATTACTAACAGTGACGTTACACCGCCATCCATACCAAATGACCACAGGTTACTCTTAATCATGTACTCTTGCATCAGCAGACATCAGAATGAACATAGTCACATGATGCTCCTGGGTGCTCTGCACATGCACACTGGTGTTTCTGGCAGAAAACGAGTTTACCATCCTACATTTAATTTTTAATTGTTATTAAAGAACCACATATATCTTGGGATGTCCAGTTAGAGATAGAGCGAGAGAGCGAGAGAGCGAGAGAGAGAGGGAAGAAAAAGAGACAAGCAATGGGAAATGGACGGGGAAAGAGTGAGAGAAAGCAAGAGAAGGAAGAAAGAAAGGGAAAAAAAAAGGAAAGAACAGAGTGAAAGAGAGAGGCGAGAAAGAGACAGACAGACAGAGAGGCAGACAGTCAGACAGACACAGAAAGAAAGAATGTGGTAAAGGGAGAAAATGTGGGGAGAGAATAAGAGAACAGCAGAAACAGCAGCAACAGTAGCAGCAATATGGAACACACTTACCAACAAAAAAGTGCCATCCTGGAGTTCAGAGTTCATACCCAATACCTTCTCTTGCCTTCTCCACTAGCTGCAAAGTTCCTTCTACCAAAAGCAATTTTCAAACAATCACTCGACTTTTCTCCTAAGCTCCTTTTAGTTCTCAGCGGAGCACACAAGCACCTGCAGCTCCAGGTCTGACGAGATTTGACACGGCGTTCTGTTCTACAGCAGCGGGTAATCCATGTTTTTCTGAGGCAGGTTCCAGTCATCCATACATCCCCCTATAATGTGCAGGTGCTTATTTTTGTTAATAATAATGGTGCTCTAAATGTAACCAGAATGAATCTTTTGGAACTGCATATTCATTGCTAAATCTGGGGACTTGAGATGCTATTCAAACCGCGCTGATTCCATTGGGTGGGGATTAGCCGAGCTGTCATCCTCTTTTGTAATTTATTGCTAGCTATCAGCTCCACAACACGATCACATGCTGTGATGAGCTTGTGCGCTCACACATCACAAAAAAAGGAACATCTTTGGTATTTTAGACTTTTCCAAACCATTCAGGAGCTGCTCATTGCCGTTTCCAGTGCTGCACACGTAGCCTACATACACACGCATACACTCTTGCGCGCGCACACCCCCTCCCTTCTTGTCCTCCTTTGATGCGTCTTTGAGTGAGGTTAGTTAGAGACTTCAATAGACTGAGACAGAAAGAAGCACCCCATCAGTTTTCAATCCATGCTGCCATCACTCCAGGCAAAGTGCACTCTGCTTTAGTGCATAGTGAACCGCTACAGTGGTTTCCCTGTCGGTCCAGCATCCAAAAGTACAAGCAAGTGGCTTTTTTTGGGCTTTTTATTCCCATTCAACCAGCTGGAAATTTCTTTCCCTGTATGTTCTGACTATTCATTGCTAACCCCTGTGCAGTCAGGGGGAAAAGGAATGATTAAGAGATCAGATTTGATACATTCAGCATCTGGTCAAACCCATTTTCATCAACACTTTATGGTTTTATTCCCTACTGGGCGGAGGTCAAGTCATTACTCCCCTCTTGCATCACCACTAAGCTGAGGGGAATTTTCACAGAGCTGCGACAAATTTCACAGACAACTGTTACTTCGTTTTAATTCAAACCGGCCTCTTGTATTTCCATGTCAACAAATCACACTTTCCAAACAAATGGCGAGCCAAGTCACACAATGCACCGTAATCACATAATTGGATCTGAAAACATGCTTATAGATTGAGAGATTAGAAAATTACTGTGTGATGCTGAGCACGAGTGTGTGACCGTGTGGGCTGCTCGTGAATATTATGCCCGTTTGAAGGGGCTCTTGGCTGGTCAAAGAGCTGACTGTACTGAAAAGGAAGTCTACCTGGGAGTATATTCTTCTGATCCTCCACATCAAGCACCATTTAACTGACTTATTGAGGACAGCTCTCAAACTTTAATTCTATGGAGCAGCTGCTCAATGGTCAGTAGATTTTCTACACCTATACAAACACTCACTCTGGCAAACGTCCTTCTGAAATGACTACCTGAAATCAACTCTATCCTGGACTCATGTTGCCACTTCCTTAAAATGACATCTGTCATTTGTTACTTGCAAATTGCAGCTGCAAAGGGCCTGCTCAAAGGCAGGGTCTCAAACAGGATGGCACTTGCTAAATGGTTCCAGCACAAATGGTTCCATTTTCTTCAGTCTCCATTATATATCCAAGAAAATGGGCAAGCTAGCAAAGTATGGGAGCTTGTTTGAGGGACAGATTCTCTGGGTGGTCGTATAGGAACTATTCTATTATAAATTCCTAAGTAAAATCTACCTGCCGCCAGACATCTTCAGGGAACTCCAGTCATCTGGTACTGGGACTATAGTAATAATAAAATCAGTGTGAAGTCAGTCAAACCGCTGTGCAAACACTAAGTGTTTATTTAATTCCCAGGCTATGAGTTACTACACTTGTCATTCAGTGGTAAAGCTGGCATTTGAATTATATTCTTCCTCATGAAAAAGCCATAATCCGGCAGATTTGTGTATGTTTTGCATGTGCTTCCCTGTCACCAAAAAAAACCCCAAAAAACATAATTCTTTAATCCAGTACTGACTCACCGTGATGTGGATTATGTATCTTTGAGCTTGATATAAAGACAGAAGAATATTCATCAAAATTCACCCCTCCTGCAATCTCGCATGCCATTCAATGAGAAAACCCTGTGAGGATTGTGAATTGGAACAGTAAACCAAACATGAGTGGCGAAAACAATTGCTTGTGCTGCTGTTCAGCACACTTGGCTGTATTGGGAGTTGCCTGGCTGGGGAATGGAGTCGGACATGCTCAGGTGCTTTGAATACAGATAGCTGAGCTCAAAAAGGTTAAAAGTAAGAGATTGGCAAAAGCTTGGCATGGATTGTTCCTGAGAACAAGACACCTTATCCAAAATTCATCATGAGGATGCAGCAACATTGTTCTCCTGTCTCCTTCACCTTCCCTTTTCAGGTTTTCCTGCAAAAACTGAAATTACTCTCCATGCTAAAGTTAGACATAACAGGGTGGGAACATGCATATCTATCAATGCAACATGTTTAGTAGTGGATTTGTAAATTGATAGCATTCTTTTCATTTTAGTTCAAGTCATTTTACTATTTGATTAATTTAATGGACATGCTTTCTTAATTCTCCTTGTGTCCTTCTGTTCACCTCATTTTTCAAACAAAGACATTCTGGGAAGCAGCCTTATCAGGATTTTACAATAAGGTCTGACCTGACTACAAGAATCGTAGAATGGTTACTCTCCTGAGGGTTCACGAGGTTTTTGTATGTGGTGCAGAAATAGATCTGGTGGTTTTCTAATTATGTTTGTTTGCTCCTGTTTCCAGGCATTGCTGGCAATCCAGTGCAGTTCAATGAGAATGGGGATGCCCCAGGTCGGTATGATATCTACCAGTACCAGATAAATAACAAAACAGCAGAGTACAAAATCATCGGCCATTGGACTGACCAACTCAACCTAAATGTAAGTGGTTATTTTAAGCTCTATATCGTAATTTCTCCTAGGCCTTCTACAGTGCAAAGTATGTGTCTTTTCTTTTAAGGCATAACCATTTGAGCAAGAATTGAGATTCATAGGCGGCCAATATTATATCTTTGCTGCAAGGCACCTCAGAGAATTTGTTGTCATTAAACCAGATTTGTAATTTTGATCATTTCTTGGTTACCACTGATGTGGGCAGTAAGCCACATTTGTGCTTGTGTTTCTCAGATGCCAGAGATACAGTGGCCAGGCGGTTTGAAGCAAGTGCCCTCTTCCATATGCAGCCAGCCCTGCAAGCCAGGCTGGCGCAAGAAGATTGTGAAAGGCATCCCTTGCTGCTGGCACTGTGAGCGCTGCGACGGATACCAATACCAGGCTGACCCATTCACCTGCAAAATGTGCCGCTTTGATCTGCGCCCCAACAAGAACCACACAGGTTGCCATAAAATCCCCATTGTCCAACTGGAGTGGAGCTCACCTTGGGCAGTCATACCTGTCCTCATTGCCATTCTGGGCATCATGGCGACCTTGTTTGTGGTGGTTACCTTCATACGCTACAATGACACACCAATTGTGAAAGCCTCAGGACGGGAGCTCAGCTATGTCCTGTTGACAGGCATCTTTCTCTGCTATGCCACAACCTTCCTGATGATCTCTACTCCTGGTATCGGGATCTGCTCACTCCGACGCATCTTCTTAGGCCTGGGGATGAGTATCAGCTACGCTGCTTTGCTAACTAAAACCAACCGAATTTACCGTATTTTTGAACAGGGGAAGATGTCAGTTAGCGCCCCTCGCTTCATCAGCCCAGCATCCCAGCTAGTCATCACCTTCAGCTTGATCTCAGTACAGCTCTTAGGGGTGTGTATCTGGTTCGGGGTGGACCCTCCCCAAGCCTTCATTGACTATGAGGACCAGCGCATGGCTGACCCTGAACTAGCAAGGGGCGTGCTCAAGTGTGACATCTCAGACTTGTCGCTTATCTGCCTTCTGGGATACAGCATGCTGCTTATGGTCACATGCACGGTCTACGCCATTAAGACGCGAGGGGTGCCAGAAACCTTTAACGAGGCAAAGCCCATCGGCTTTACCATGTACACCACCTGCATCATTTGGCTGGCCTTCATCCCCATCTTCTTTGGCACATCACAGTCCACGGAGAAGGTAGGGAATGGTTCTATGACTCTAAAGTGTGAGAGAAATATGAACTGGCTTATACAGCTTGACCTGCCCATGAAATTTAGGGAACACAACCCAGGCAGTCACAGGCAGCTAAGCTGAGAGAAGTGTATTACTTTATGCTTCAGATCAAGTTGCAGCCAATGTTTTGTGAGGTACCATATATGGGCTTTTGATCACCATATTAATGTGGACATGTGCAGCTGGAAGACAGGAGGTTCTCCTTTGCTAATCTTCAGAGATGAAAGAGGCTTTGAAAATGGCTAGGATATCGAACATCAGCTTTTTGGGGGTGATGTAATCCATTGACAGCAAGTATATTGGAATAACAAACAGAGAGAAAAACAGGAGTGGCACTCATGAGAAAATCCTTTCCAGGCAGAATTTAATTTCAACTCACACAGCCTTACTCTGCATTACTTATTTTAATCAGAAAACCTGGGACCTTCTGTCGCAGGGATTTAGATAAGAGGGCTTTCCTCCTCCCTTCTTCTTTCAATTCTGCCACAAATTATTTAATTAGCACTGTCCTTTAGCATGCCATGCCAATATTTCACTGTATTTCCATGCAGGCAGAAATTATTTTTAAACCTCAGTGAAAAATGAACAGTAGAGTCCCGAACCTACCATGACCGCAAATTAATGAGGCCATATTTGTTGGTTGTTCCTTCCGTGTGTTAGTACTTTAAACCATCTTTTCCTCCTTCTTAGCGACATGCTTTTTTTTCCCTTCTTAAAACTTCAAGTTCCATAAATAATCGATCATTACTTTTGTTCTGACATGTGGTATCAAAGGGATACTGGACAGAAGCAGGAATTTGTCTTTACTTATAGCTATAGTCATTAACAGAAATTCACAGCACTGGCAATAAAGCTATGTATGTCATGTGACAAATGTACACCTTTGAAGAACTCCTGCAAAATTAACATTTCAAAACAGCTGTACCTCACAATCATCCAAGCTGACAAGCACAGCCAAGCCTGGAGAGGGTGAGATGACACGTCTTTTAGTGCAATTAAATGCCCCGCTTCCCCCTGGCACTTGATTTACTGTACCTTATCTGTCCGCCTGTTCGCTCATCACACGCTTACGGTCGAGCGTCTAATCAGCACACCCACTCAGTCATTTGTTTGTCATTTCATGTCAAACTGAACATAATGAATGTCACTTGGGGCCTTATGAATCACTGAAACGAGGGCATGTGATCTCGTCTCTATAGTATGTGATGAGCACGCTAAGTGCTAACTGTAAAGGTAAGACTAATGTTATCTCATCCTGCTCGTTTTGAATGGATGGGAAGGGTCTGTGTATCTGTGAATTCTGATTGGTGCTCGTCCTTAGGTGCTAGAAGTGAGTATGACCAGCAGTAGAAAATGGTGAAATATAACTGGTAGGCATACACTTATTTTCAAATCTGAAAACCAAGATTCAGTTCAAATTGTGATATCTAATATGTATAGATTTGATGAAAAAAAATTCTTTTTTAACTCGTCAATATATTAAACATGTTTTAATGTTGAAACCTTTGTAGGAATATTATATGATTATGTAACATACATTTTTTCACATGTCACTTTTACATTTTGCTTTTTTGGCATTTATTCATGAAAATAAATTGACATAAGGTTCTCTTACAGTGATTTTATAAATAAGTTCAGCTGAGCTATACAAAAATCTTGACTGTGTCCCAGTGTACCATTATTTTGCAATATTGATGTCACAAAAGCACAAGCAAAAAAGTACATGCAAAATCTATGCTGGGTCTGACTCTAAGCATGAACTATGTGCCCCTTTGTAAGTGTGAACTGATCATGGTTTCTACAAGGACAGCAAACAAACAGAAATCAGAATATACCAAAACGTGTATTAGAGATACTTTGTTGGAACTGCTACACTTTACTGATTAGCTCCTTTTAAAGTATATGTCCACCTCCCTTAAACAGGAGGTCAGCAGCATAACACATACAGGTAATAAATACCGTACTGTGCAAAACAAAGCTAGGGCTAATCTCGACACTGAGCCCTGAGTGCAGGCTGCCCAGCCCACCCAGTTGTGGCGCAGAGCTATTTGAATCTGCACCCCGCACAATTGCAGGCTATCGTTGTGGTGCTAAAAGGCTGACTTGCAGGAGATTTTCCTCCATTGTGTTGTTGACAGAGTAATTACTGTCTCTGCATGTGGTAGAGCGTGGTCCACACCTCTTATTACATACAGGTGTGTATCAGAGCTTGGAAAAGCTCAGTATGAAGTTTCCAATCTGTCGCTTGATGCACAGGGGAAAGTTGTCACTTTAACTGTGATCTTTTAAAAAAAAAACTGTCGCAATATTGTCAGGTACGCTGAAGTTCGCTTGGCACTTACAATGCTTTTGGCATAATCAGGTGATAACAAGCATTGTCACACCTCCACATTAACGAAATATAACAGTTTTCAGCAGCACCATGTCTACACAGGGAGCTCTAGCAGCGTCAGAACTGATATCCTGACATTTCGAGCAGATTTCTGGCCATTTGGCTGCAGCTTCAGTTTTCCATAATGATGCACTGCTGTCCAGCAGAAAAAACAAAACATAATGACACTTGAATTGAAGCAAATAGCTCAAATCTGATCTAAGGGTGGATGATATGAATTTTCCTCATGATATTTTTCAGCATCCAGACAATAATAAATATATATATATGAGAACAGGGAGGCACTGTTGGCCAGCTGTCACCAAAGCTGGCAGTCTAGTTGTAGCAGCCAACAGCCATGTCCTGCCTTATTCACACTGTTATTGTAAGCAGGAAAAATAGATGTTAAACCAAGTTTTAGACACAGTCTCTACACAATAGAACATAAATAGGCATGAGGGCTTTTAAACACAAAGCATAACTAAGACACATAAGGCACAGGTAGCAACTGAATACACAACTCTAGGAACTTAAATACAAAACCTACACAGAACATAAACCAATCATTTAACATAATCACTTAACTAAAATACAGGACAGCTGACAACGTGACAAATGACACAAACATACACCCAGTTCAAAATAAGAGTCTATATAACAAAAACTAACCAGCCGCTGGCTGAGACATTGCACTTTCATGAAATGTTTTTCCTTTTCTTTCTTTCTTTCTTTCTTTTTTTACTTAAAGATTTATTCTTTTAAAATTGTTTTTAAAATTGGTAGAAAATGATTTAATCGAAATTCAAACCAGTATAGGTAATATGGCAACAAAAATGAATGAACATAAAATGAATGCACATACAAAAAAACCTAAATTAACACATTTATTTCTTCTTTTCATTTGAGGAATATTCCTTTACCTTTTGAAAATTATATTTTACTCTTCCCTCTTTTAAAAATAATAACAATAAATTACTTTCAATGTTATATTTAAGGATGTACAGTATTATTGAAATTATATCAGGCCTCAAAGATTATTAGCAGATAACCACTTTTAAAAAATACCAACAATGGATAGATGCTTACATTTGACCAATATGTTGAGAAAATGTTGAAAATAAAGACTATATACAAAATAAGTATGTTCTAGGTGGAATTAATTCACAGTATTTACAGTTCTTATCTGTCTGCATCACACTTCAAAACAGACAACAGTTAGGCCTCATGCCTCTCTTGTGAGCTTCTACCCTCACATACCTTATTTTTAAATCAAAAGTAAAAATATATTTAATTATTTTGACTTTTAAATGACACCATTTAAAAAAATTGACTGATTTAAAAACCTTATCGTTCTAAACACTGTATGTTTTTTTTTTTAAGTTCGATATCTCTGATTCTACACAACATATGATCTTGAAACAAAGCTTCCTATAATGTCTGAAACTTCCACTGTTGACCCAAACACACAGAACTCAAATTAAGGATGCACTTTTGTATAAAACAATGTGTAAGAATATGATTGATACCCATACAGGGCCAAACCGTAATGACTAGTCAACTACGTCAAAGATGGAGATCAAAAGTGTTCCAAGGGAGGACAACAGGTGAACTGGTGACAGGGTTATGGGCTTCTGAGGCTCACTGATGTGTGTGAGTAGTGAAGAAAAGGTTCTATTATTTAAGGGGCAAATTTGAAAAAGCAAGGGGGTAATTCAGTAGTTTTACCCCTAATTAGTCTTAATCTGTGCACTTTTTCTCTTAATTTTCCTTGATTTCCTGTATGGGAAAATAAGGAAAATTAAGGTAATTTTAAGACGTAAAAATTAAGGTGTTTGGTTTTGTAGTGTGTCCACGGCTGACGGCACATGTAATGGGCACTTGAGTATGTGAACTGGATTGTTTATGGGAATAATTTAAGCTGTACTTGTTTTCATTTGGCTAGGAACAATACTGTTTGTGGTTTGTTATATTTGGGCTTTACAAACACAGTATAGTAAAATGAATACCAATGAATAATGTGCAGACATGTTTAACACCTCCCTGTCCTACACTGATCAAGTGAAAAGGATGTAAGATACAGTAAAATGTATGACTGTAATGTTCATTCTTGTTCAAATGAACTCCATCTGTCTGTTTCAGTGACAGCAGCCAAAAAGCAATTCATTTATGACTTCTTTGTAATAAGTGCCGTAAACACATTTGCCTTGTCTGTTGGTCAGGTTCAATGCATATTTTAGAGGTTAGCCACACACACACACACACACACACACACAGACACACACACACACACACACACACACACACACACACACACACACACAC
>JBBJLS010000109.1:21071898-21093313 GCA_037577275.1 Bryconaethiops microstoma
CACACACACACACACACACACACACACACACACACACACACACACACACACACACACACACACACACACAATAGCTTTTTTATATGTGCTGTGCTGCAACCTTCAGTGGCTATTATATCTGCTTTGTAAGAACATCAGCATTCTCTAGCATCTTCGTAGCTTTCACATGGGGCTGGTCTTTCAAAAGCATCATTATGTAACACTGTCAAGGAGCATAATAAGATCATTGTTGCATGTTCACAGGCTTACTTGTACTACCATCTTGAAAATCTTTGCATTATACTTACAGAACAGGCAAAAAGTAAGACTATTGTAACAACAATTTACTTAAGCACAGTTATTAATAAAATAAATAATTGTACTTTTATTTTGCACTGTTTCATTCTAAGAATATATGTGACTACAGCAAGATCAGTTAAATATTGTTTGTATTTACATGCTCAAAGAAATTCTTTCTAACACTACACTCATCCCCACCTGGCACGTGCATGACACAATAACAATACTCACGAAAAACACATAAAAATTTGGCCTTAAAGGAAACAATGTAATTTGGAAGGCGTGTGATCAAACCAGGCATTATCTGTAACTATATTCCTGGAAGGCGGGTATACTATTTAGCAAGTGTTGCTATAAGCAAATGTTTTCTCATATACGCTAAAGGCCCTTTGTCACACAGGGCTCCGGGCTGCTCACTCAAGTCACCCTGATGGCAAAGCCAGCCATGCATGAAGTCATTTATTTAGGTTAAACTGACAAACCATTTTGCACAGTGCGATCACAATTTGAAAATATTCTTCAGCTGGCTCGGCTGTATCCTTGGAAATAGCCTCATTCTCAAATTATGCTCAAATAATACCACTGCAGCGGAAATAGTTGATGAGCCAATGTTGTTTCAAGGAATACCATGAGGTACTGTAGGTCACCAAGAGTTGGATTAATAGCTGCACCAATAAAAATTAAAACCAAAAAAGTTTATATCCTGAAGATATAATTGAACCACTTGAGATGTTAAAATCAATCTAAAAGTAATCAATCAAGTCTAGAGCTGTAAGAAGCACTTTTATTGCATTAATGACCCTTGGGTCCTCAGGTTTCAGTTTCTTGAACATGAGGAAGGAAGTGGCTATGCCAGATCCAATCACGTGGTCCAATTTCTAGGGTCAGTGTTAGTTCATGAATTGTGGCAGGCGCATAAACACATTGCCTGAGGCTGAAGGACTGAGGGAAACAAGTATTTGAGATGTATGTTGTATACCTCACTGGTCTTCCAGGACCCATGGTGGCTCTGGTTTCTGCAGATCGCCTTGATGTCCTCCGCTGTAAAATTGTCAGACTAGTCCTGCTATAGATTTCCTGGTTAAACTTGACAAAGAGCTGTCTGAGTTCAATAACTAATTTGGAAACTTCAGCTGTTCTTTGATTTGTGAGGTACTTCGGGGATATCTCAACTGTTCAACCAGGGTCTTGTTACTCGGCCCTTTGTGCTGCTTCACTAGGCAGCTTTGTTGACGTCCACACTTTGGCAAAGTGCAAAGCACTCGTAGCTAAGCATCACCATGCTGCGTGTCGACAGTTCCCCAAAGGTAGCGCTCAGTGCGGCGCAACGGTCATCTGTTTGCACATCCTGAAGAAGCTCACCCCGGCTGGCTCAGCTCTGGCCGGCCTTTCCTGCCTGTGCTGGGACTCTTCCCCCAGGACAATGGAGAGAGATCACAGCGATGAGTCACTCTTAATCATAGCGCACAGAGGAGCTAGCGCTGAGGTCACGTCTGGGGAGCACAAACACACAGCAGTGTTTTAAAGCAACAGCAGGGGGTCCGCAGCAGGGCCAGGGTGAAGCGGAGCCATTAGTGCATTGTGTGAGGGTGGGAGGTTGAAAACATGATGTGCACAGGGGGATGCATTGCAGCCTTGCATGCTTAAGGCAGTCAGTCATTATCAAATATGACGTCACATTCTTGTTAAGCTGCGTGCATACATGGCCAATGGCTGCATACATAGAAAATTATAACAAAAAAGACATCCTGTTTTTAATTAACCTTTGTGTTGCTTAGATCATAGACAATCATGCTTGCAAAAAAAAATCTTATTGTCTTCTACGATAAGGTTAATAATAATGATAATGATAATATGCTTTGACAATGTGCTTAGCAAGACAGAAATAACAAAAAATATTCAACCATATCAAAACATATAATTTTAGACATGCTATAAGCATCATAAGTTCTGTTTCAATAAACAATTATAAGACACAGAGACTCAATATAGGTCTGTTTCTCTCATATTAGTCTCCTTTTAAACGTTGCTGTCCCACTGCTTTTGCTTAATGTAAGCGTTTGCATCTCATTTTCAGAATATTTTGTCCAGTGTTGGAGAATGGCTTTTTGCAGCGATAGATGGTACATTGCTGCTGTCATATTAAAATAGTGTTTCTCCAAAATTATGGCTATATGGGATCAGGAATGAAAATTAAACGAAAAGAATGAAAGAACTGAAACGACAGTGGCGATATCTGTTCTGATATGAGAGATCTACTGTAATGTCCAGTAGCAAGAAAACAAAACAAACTTATATAAGACCGTGCAAAGGGCCTAATAATGTCTTACATGCTTTACACATCATCCATCTGTGTATTCAGCCATGCTGAAATGATCAGTGATGTGAGTTGTATGTCATGCCAAATAGAACAAACATTATGAACCTGATCACAGGTGACAGACAGATGGAGAGCAAAATGTGAATGCTGTAGACAGTAATGACTGTTTTTTTCTTCTTCTCCCCTCTACTTTTGTCTGTTGCATTGGCAGATGTACATCCAGACGACCACTCTGACCATTTCAGTCAGCCTGAGTGCCTCTGTTTCTCTGGGGATGCTCTACATGCCTAAAGTCTACGTGGTGCTCCTCCACCCTGAGCAGAATGTGGCCAAGCGTAACACTCGCAGCCTGAAAGCCGTCGTCACTGCAGCCACCATGTCAAACAAGTTCAACCCCAAGGTCAGCCTGCGGCCCAATGGAGAGGCCAAGACTGAGCTGTGTGAGAACCTGGAAACTCAAGGTGAGATGGCTAGGAATAAAATTACAGCTGTCATTTTTAGCTTGTTTTAGTTTGATATTAATTTTAATGGCTTAATTTGTAAGACAAAAAAGAAGACTTAATGCCATTATTCTGCCATCCAACATATAGTTATAGTTTTGCTGAGTCAAGTGTAAATGATGGTTTTTTAATCAAATTTCAAATTTCTATGTTAAATACAAAACAAACAAAAACAAACAGACAAAAAACACAAATCAAATGGTGCAAGCCTTACCAATGGACCCTTTTCATATTTTATGCAGTGGAAGTCAACAATGTTGATAATACATTACAGCAGTTGCGTTTACAAATTAGACTGCAGAGAACTTATTTTCACACCCTTATTAAGGTGTTTATCTACCTAACTTTCGATATTATTTGTTTGTTAGAGTAGTTTTCACTTTTGAAGAGGTGCAAGCTTGATGAGGTCAAGATTAAAAGTAAGCTATGGATGTCAGTTTCTTTAGCTCTGGATGGACATATGGTACTGATTTATAAACACTGTTTGTGTGGAGGAGTGAGAATACATGACATTATCTATAAATAAAAACTAGTGATGTTACTGAACTGTGTAGAGCAGACAGATCTGTCTGGGGACTGTTGATCAGTATGATTGATCTGGATGCTATTGTGTAGTAACATTAGTGACATTGCTGCTCAAACAATGAAGTAATTAAACACTGTCAGGTCTGTTAGCTTATATAGGAATTCTGAATGCAACCTGGACATTTACAGTATTAGACATTGTACAAAACACCAGCAACATTGGATGGAAATGTAAAAATGTAAGGTTAGAGTACTGTCTAAGCGCTGGACCTATTGCTGGGAGATTACGAGTTTGATCCCCGGTGGTGTTGCAGCCAGCCGTGACCGAGAGTCCAAGAGAGCACAATTGGCTTCACTCTCTCTCTGGGTGGGTAGGATGGCCTTCCCCCCCCTTCACTCAGCATGATGCTAGCCGGAGGGGTCATCTGTTAGCTGACGTAACAGAATTGGCAAACAGTGCTCTGCTCCATGCAGTGCTCAAAGCAGCTCCAATGACGTTACATTAGTGCCTGTTTGAAAAGATACAGTGCATAACTTCACATGGAGGACTTGGAGGAAGTATGCACTAGACTTGACCCCCTGAGTTTTGGTGGTATTATGTGATTGAGGGAGTCCAAGCTAGTGGGTGGAAAAAGAGATGTTTAAATTGGGCAGAAAATTGAAAAAAGCCCTGTTTTTTGTTACTTGTCACCAATCCTTACCAAAGTAACATCTTCCATGAAAAAGTTACTGTATGTAAAATAAATATAAAATAAATAAATGAGCCCTCAACATTCTCATTTGTAAATGCCGGCACTACTGTAATGTTTTCCCTGTTGTAATAATTTCCAGTGCATCAGAGTGAAATATAGAAGTATAAAAACAACAACTGAAGAAAAAAATGACCCAAAAGTGATATATAATTTCAGACAGCCCGATCTTTCAAAAGCATTCATTTGTGTAGAAGTTTCTTTCACCATTTTACAATGAACAGAATGTAGAAGGTAGTTAAAAGCTTAATGTGCAAGAACTTTCACTGAACATGGAATGGCGCAAAGCCCTAAAATCTGACTCAACTTAAAATGACAGACAGCCCACTCTTTTTACAAGTGGTTATTTGTATAGAAGTATTCATTGTACTTCAACAAAAATCAAGATGTAGACTTTGGTTATAATGTTAGAATGTCCATTTTCATTGAACTCAAACCACGATTAAATGGTGAGCTATTTCACTTGATGAAATATACCACAAAATTATACTTAAAGGGATCTAAAATTGCAGACAAATCAGTCTCTTAAAGAGTATTCATTTGTATAGGAGTTCCCATTGTTCTTGTACGTTGATCAGGATGTGGAGGTTGGATTTAGGCTTCAATGTTTAAGTTTCAGGCTCAGATTTCATTAGAAAAAAACCCACTATAATCCAAAAGAGGCATGTAAACGACAGACAATCCTTTTTTCAGATGTGTAGAGACAATTCTATGGTGAGAACAACCTTCACTCTAGGGCCAGAGCAGCTGTCATCTAAATACGGCAATCTTCGCACATCACTCCCTCTCAGTAAAAGACTGAATTGGCAGTTTAAAGCACTGCTTATTGTCTCACTATTTGGTAGATGAGACAATCTTCAAATATCACTCTCATTTAGTAAAACATTAAATTGGCAGTCTAATTCACTGCTTAAGCATGATCCTACGTAAATTACCAAACTGGTTTGATTTCAGTGGCCCACAAGACTCTTGCTGAGCTGCTAATTTGAATATGTATAAAACAGGGCAGCAGACAGATGGCTTTTGTACAACAGCAGTAAATAAAACCATAAACAGCTGAATCAGCGGAAACAACTTTGAGTGATTATGCATTTCCACTCCTTCAAGCTGCACAGGCAATGATAGGAGAGCCTGTGGAGGGAGATAGCTGCCATATTCAAGAGAAATTACAATTTGATTTTGCTCGGGGAACCAAATTATTCATGCTTAGATAAGATACTCTCCTCTGTATGTAATAAGTACAATTCAGGTAAGGCTTGTAATTGCTTTTGGAAACTGAAGCTTTTTTTCACTCCATGACAGAAATCACAGTTACTTTTCAAAGTTGTGCCAAACTCACTACACAACCTAAGTGAGCAGAATGTGGGCGACACTATGGCTTAGTCAACATTCAGCAAATAAATGTATTATGTCCCTTCTAGTAATGAGTTCAGGGGGAAAAATTCCACTAAAGCATATTTCACTCCTATCCTTTCCATCACACTGGCAACACCAGTCACTTAGGAAGAATAAGTCTCACGCTGTCTCCTTTTTTACAGGACTTAGCCCCAAACAAACATACATCAGCTATAGCAACCATGCAATCTAGCAAAAGAGACAAAAAAAGAAAAAAAAAAAAAGAAAAGAAAAGACCGCTTCCTAAGAGTGACTTGTGGAGGACAGCGTCTAAAGGTGAACCACTCTTATGGTTTCCAGATGGAGGAGAGATATGAAAATGGTCTGCGGACACCACGGAAAACTTTCTGGTCATGCAAGATCATGAGAAGACCCTGCGGAGGGGGAAATGGGAAGTCCACGACATTTCGGTGATGCTACTGTACGTTCCATAACTCTGGCACCCGGCAGAAGACTGCAAAATTCCATTACAGCTTAAATGAATCTACTCATTCAGATGTCATAGATCTGATGTCATTTCTAAGGACCAAACTTCAACATCTTCAACAACTTCAACTTTCAGGTATGCATACATCGATGGGTGGCTGAATTAAAGAAAAAAAACACTATATACATATATATCCTTTTCCTAGCAGGGGTTCTCATGTTTTCCTCCTGGTGATGGCGACAGCAAAGACCATTGTTTACAGATGTTGAGCATGCTGGTTTTGGCATCCTGTGCTGTTGTGTTATTTTGTTTGTTTGTTCGTTTGTTTTTTGTTTTATTTAGGTTTTTTTTAAGGACATATCTGGAATGCTTTTTAAAACCATGTTGCTGTGTCGTTACACACTTTGAGCCCTCGTGATATCAAAACAATGTTTTAGGTGTATGGAGTGTTCTTTGGGGTAATGTTCGCTTGTGCTTGAGTACAAAAACCTTTATTAAGTCAACTTACCCTGCGTTGTGGTCCAAAACACTCTATAGCTCTCACTGCCAACCATGCTTTGGCAAAAATCTGAAATCACAACTTAGTGGATGGGGTGATGCTAGCTCATTAAAAGTCTTTTCTGGCGCCCCTCGCTGATTTCTCTTCGAGACGACTCAACTTCAACTACCGATGTCCTATTCTGTTCGAGCAATTAAAAATTAAGATAAAAAAGTAAAGTAAAAAAAAAAAAAAGTACGCACAAAACTTAAATGACCTTTAGAAATAATTGTAGGAAAGAACAGAAAAAAGGTACTAATAAGAAGAGCCGTCAGGCAGTATATTGCAGCCGAGCATTTTGTGGATGTTCTGTGAATTTATGATTCACTTTCTATGATTTTGTCCCTTTTTTTTTTGTTTTGTTTTGTTTTGCACTGTTTGTGTTGCCAAAATATGTTCATGTTGACAGTGCTACATGGCAACTTAATGTGTGTTCCTGATTGGTAATGTTTCTGTTTTGTCCCGAGAAAAAAAAAAAAAAAAAAGAAAAAAAAAATTAAAAATGAAAAGGGGAAAAAAAAGAAATTGGAAACAGTGCCTGTACTAAAGTATTTGTAAAATAAGAAAACTGAGGTATGTGAAGCATGATCATTTTTTTACATAAGTTGTTTCTAATAAAAATATTTTTCAAAGCGCACTGTTTTTCTGTCATTTGTCCATGAACTGAAGTGCCCCAATGTCAGTTTTACATTAATGGTGTTGTCATATTCATGAGCGATTACTGAGGTTAATTAGTGACACAAATTGTTAGCTTTGAATTAAATGGTTTATTTAAATTGTTTTTTTTTTTTCTTTGTTACTTTAATAAGAGTTCATTAAAGTTTCAGAACATACCATTTAATTCCCAGTTTAAGTGGTGATTTATGAAAATGTAGAAGCAAAATCAGATTAAGTTCACTGCTTTTGTGACATCAGTAAAAACAGCACATTGATATATATGTATCCGCCTATTCGGCCTACAACAGTTAAACTCCACCCATTCACGCTTCATTTCAGTCTGGACTGATGTAGAGAAGCTGATTGGAACCAAGATTATTTATATTTACCAGTCTTAAAGACACATGTTGTTTAATTGTAAATTATTGTAAATATAAATAACTGGTTGTCAGTCCAGGCTGAACCACGCCCTACAAGTGAACCTCATTAAAAAAGTAAAACGCAAGAAACATATACAGAGGTCCTTCTTGTATCAAATTATGATTCTACTGTTTTTTGACACTACAGTCTCTACAGTCAGGCTTTCTCATGCAAATCAAATAACTAATTTCAGAAACAAAGGAGAAGCACATTATTTATTTTACTGCAACTTCAATCTAACACATGTTACGAAACTGTTTTTTTTTTTCTTGGACTGTCCTCTTTAATGGAGAGTAAATACTCACTGAGGTGGAAGAGGCTCCTGGGAGCTAACCGAGGGAATTAAAAGAAATGTCATTAGCTAGAGATATATTTTTACAAGGGGTGGTCGTCCATCATAGAGTGAATTTCAAAAGGCCCATTAGTATTTGTGAGTTATGTGTGCCATCAGTGCAAACAGCGCAGAAGCAGACAGGTGCTATAAAGAAGAGCTATAGTGCCGAGACTTCTTGATGTACAACACCACGGCTAGAGATAAATTACTGCCCACATTGGGCTTATTTAGGTCCGTCTATAATATAGGACATAAAGCAGTGGCCTGATTGGAATGCTCTTCCATCTCTCTGTCAAAGATGACAGCATAGGGAAAGTGGTGAAGAAGGAGAGGCAGCAAAGTGCGATGAATTAAGGAGAATGCTAAAGCTGCTATGTAGGAAAACTGCAGTAATATGGGGTGTGCAGGCACATGATTAATTAGTGTGATTTATTTCAGCCAAGGAAATAAACTCTCGGCAGGAGCCTGGTTAATTGTATAATCGTTTGCAAGGGCATATTACCAATAATTCCATCAAGTGTCTAATTTTGGGCCAAGAACCTGTTAACCTTATCGCAACATGTTTGAACACTGCCAGACATATTTATAAAGAATTTTTAAGGTGTATTTTAGCCTAATGTGATAGTACATGTTCGTTCAAGCCCAAGGCTGGCACCAAATCTACTAATAAATGGAGGCGGTGGGGGTGTGAGGGGGTGTCTATTCAGTCTCAGTTTGGTGAAACAGCACCACTTTGTGGTTAGCCCATAAAGCCTCTGAAGGAAATTCGCACACATTTAGGTCCAAGGTCTACCGGTATATTTCATTATCCATACTCATATTCAGAGGCATCACTTTCCAGTTGAGCCAGGTCAGTTTCCTTCTTGTTTACGTTCTGAAACACCAGGGTCACTGGGTTATATTCAGCAAAGGCACAGCATAGCTCAGAGCTTGAACTGTGTAAATGCTGATGTAACCTAAACGTTAAAGGAATGAAATGCTTTTTTAACCCTTACATTCCAAAGCCTGTCTCAATCTAATACTTATAATTCAGTTATTATATAGAAAACAAACAAGTTATTCTTGGTAATAGGAGTAAGGAACAAAGATCTAGACCTACCAGCAAGGCATTTGATCATTTAATCTGTGGATAAAAACAGATCCTGCACTGTTTGGATTCACTTCATATTAATGACATTTATAAAGCACGCCTGCTACATGGTAGGGCTGTTTCAATTTTCAAAGATAAATCTTCTATTTGTTATTCCTTAGTCAGCTGAATATATAGTAGATTCTACATAATGAATGGAGAATGAGTTAAGGGCGGAGTGCTCTGATCCAACAAACACCAACGTTCCGGTATTGTCAGTAATTTTACAATGCTTAGAAGAAGAAATATCTTGGGGAAACCTATCTGGCTGTAACTAACATGCTCTGAAACATTAGCGTTTTTCTTTGCTTTATAAGACTTTTTTTACAGCTATGACTGAAGCACAATACATAGCAATGAAAATTAACGGTATTTAGCAGGGTGGAGCTTTATTGCTACAAGTGATCACAGTTTAAGCTGCTCTGGTGCTTTAAACAACATTTAATGTAACTTAAATAACTTACCCTGCAATGCAATTAGAGTGAACTGCAGTGATTCCTCTGTGGCCCTTATTAATCCACAGGACAATGAAAGAAAAGCCACTCAACCTGACAAAAACCAAACCACAGTCATTGTGGAGCATCTTGGTACTGAGGTTGTGGAGCCGACCCCTAATAAGTGGAATGTCATTTGTTTTCCTGGCAGATGTCTGGAAGATAAGGTTGTTTATGTCCACTGCCTTAATATGGCAAGTCTTTTGGTTATGCTGAAAAATCATAAAATAACAGTCATGTTCAGCATTTGCTGTAATTTTCTGTTTATACAGTAGAGGCTTTTCTCCATCTCCTCTACTCACCTTTTCACTTCCTGATCTCCATCTGGATGTCTCACATCATCCAAATAACATGACTGTAAACAAGCCACTGAAATGACAGTTCTAAAACAGTGTAAATGATGAACATTGTAGAACAGAGTGAATGGGGAAAAAACCTTCTGGAACAGTGTGAATGGTAAAAGACAAATGGATGAAAACATTATAAAACAATGTGAACAGTTTGAATGGGGAGAACATTCCAGAACAGTGTGGACAGACAAAAAAATGAAAAGCATTTAGCAACATTCTTGAACAGTATTCTAGAACATTATAAAAGTATGACTAAAGGTAATATTTTGTAACAGAAGAGAACATTCCAGAACAGTGTGACTGGAGAGCTTACTAGAGCAGTATAAATAGTGAAAGATGAATAAAAGAGAATATTATAAAACAGTCTGAACAGTGTGAATGGGGGTGTGAAATGATGATGGGGTGGTGGTGGCCTAGTTGCTAGGATACTTGCCTCTGGACCAAGAGGTCATGGGTTTGAATCCTACCTTCATCATACCACCACTGGGTTCCTGAGCAAGACCCTTAACTGCCAAGTTGCTCCAGAGACTGTCCCCTAAAAAGCGTCCCAGTATTCTGGGACACTATAAAAGCGCGAATAAAGGGTACCATATTAGAGCAGTCTGATTGAAGGAGAACATTCTAGAACAGTATGAATCGTGGAGAAGATGTTACTCTCTATTTAAAATAAATTGTCAAAGGTAATGTAATTAATGTGGCTGTGTTAATGTATCATATTGTTAACTTACCTGGAAATGTTAGTTATTGTTTTTCTTTGTTATGTTAAGTACTGTTAGTGTCTACAGATTCTGAAAGACTGTTAACACGAACATGTCTGTTAACGTGTTGAGGTGAAAATTAAGTGTTTTAAGGCACAATGCCGAGTGGCTCATCAGAACAGAGGCATTTTACATACATCACTTTAAAACATAGTCAAAAACAGTTGATTAACAACTAAAAGAAAAAGAGACTGAAATATCCATGAATACACACGTCATTAGCATTAACAAGACACCCAGGTAAAAAGTATATGATAAAGTCTCTCATTCTTCAGAACTTCACTTTTAGACTTTTTTTGCTTGTAGATGTGTCGCTAAAAAGCACAAGTATATGCTTGTATATATTAATATGCTTGTATATAGTCACAGTTTGTGTGTGTGTAAGTACGTGTTTGGGAGTGTGAGGTATCTACCACGCTGAAAAGCACCTCTGCTTACTCTTATTGAGGTGTCAAGTTATGGTCGGGTCAAGTAATTTGCAACGGGCCTCAATCTATCAAAATGGCAGCTGGTGCTAGAGGTACAGGAGGCGAAATCTCCAGAGGGAAACCTTTTATTATTTTTTACCTCCTATCTGGATTAACGTGTCAGAAGAAAGATGTGGGTGTAGTATGTATATCAGATTTGCACTTTTAAGCATGTCTGTATTTGTGACTGTCTTCACCCAGTAAATCAAAAAATGTCACCCAAATGCCAGTCCGCTCCAGAAAGCTCCTCCAGCACCTCCTGCACTACTAATGAGGTATCAGGAGTTTGGTACACTGAGGGCCAGCTGCATGCGTGAACACAGACTCAGAGCAAAATGTGCCTTGATGCAGTCTAGATTTAAAATTCAATTTCCTTTCTCAGCTTGTCCTAACACAGGGGCGTTGAGGTTCTTATAAAAAAATTCAGGGCAATATTTTCGATTTGTGGGGGGGGGGGAAGGGGGGGTCAATTTGCCGATTGGGGGCGTGGGTGTAGGCTCCATGAAAGGTCGACACGACAGATGATTATGAATAAATCTATCAGTGTTATTGGTTATTTTTAATTAAGTTTGTTTTTGAAATCCAGAAAACCTTAGGGTCTGTGGCTCCAGATGCCTAGCCCTGTCCTAACATCAACCAAGAGTTCATTAGTTTCGTACCATATTGCAAAGCATTCATGGTGTCTACACTGGAAACATCATGCCTCCACATGCAATCAAAACGTAAATAAACTATAAACCAATCAGCTATTTGTGAGCATGTATTATCTTTTATTAATTGGAATACATATTTTACATTTGTGGAACACGTTAAATGCAATGCCAGCTGTTTACAGCATGCAACTAAAAAACTTGCCATTTCTGCCTGAAATTTCCAGCACTCTCACAGCCTGGTTAATTTAGCAGCTCTCGTTTCTCCACCTCAGGAATAAGTCTCTCCTCACAAGGTTTTGGCCAGGTTAATCGTGTTAAGGTGGCTGGCTTAACAGCAGCACTCTATTTTTGTTGAGGTGTAACATTAGCAGGTTGTGGTGCAACATGTCAAGAACAGGAACAGGGTGCCCGCTTATATTTCACATGTGAAGCATGCAAAACAATTGGGTGAATAATGTATAAACACATGAAACAGTGACACAACACAGTGTGTGCTCTGATGTTTTTGTGTTATGTTTATATTGTAAATTTTTCAACATGTACATAAAACATAATGCAGTGTGCAAAATTTGTCTTTTCTTGTGTGTATTTTTCTGTAAGTGACAGCGTATCATATCCCTGTGTTCTCGGCTGATAAATGCAGCTCCACTGATGGTTTTGTCTTTGTTGCTCACTTGAGTCACTTGCTGTTGAACAGCTCAGGCTCGTGGATTAACTGGTCAGTGAAATAATGGAGTCTTCAACAAACTCAACAATTTTCTCTAAACAGAAAATGAAAGTTCAGTACCAAAGTTGGTAAGAAACAAAAAATTCTTCCCCACCAAAAACAGGGGTGTTATTTCACTCCTTCTTAAAACAGAGCATCTTCTCACACATCTGTCTGATCCTGAGAGTTTTAATTCTTCAGATGGTAAATGTTTCTTCAGCACACGTTTGATTCTAGTGCCTCCATCTAACTGCTGTATTTGCTGAATGTTGTTAAAGAAGGTCTTTTGAGATCCGAGGTAAATTTACACCTGGTTTTAAAGGCAGAGAAAAATCAATGCAAAAACGCCCACTGCACTCAGCTCTAACATTAGCAAATCAAGCAGAAGCTGCTGCATGTGTAACATCTCCACCCATATTTTGCATGGCCCTCCCACGATTGTGGCGTGCCTGTAAATTGCACATTTAGTCTCAGGCACAACATCCAGGCAGAAGAGGTCCTGTTTGCACCTGAAACTGCCATAAAAGCCTTTAAACATGATGTTCTGACTGTAGGTAGAGAAGCAATATAATATACTGTAAACGATCATTGATCTGTTCCTATATATATATGCTCATATTTTCATCTCCTCTTATCTACCCCTTTTTCTATTTTTGCTTGGTTATGTCTTTTTTTGTTTGAATATGTGTTAATAATCTGTTGTCTGGTTTGCGGCACTGTCATAAATGTCAGCACTTGTTTAGGCAAACTCCTTGTGTGGCAAAATAGGGTGATTCTAACTGTAGCACTTGACAAAGCTTGCTGGATTGTGTGGTGTATGTTGTCACTTCAATGTCTAGGAGTGTTACCTCGCATGTAGCATGTAGCAAAATTCCTTTTTTGACAACTTCTAAACATTGTACTTCAATGAGTGATATAATGGAAGAAACTTTAAACAAGATAAAACACAGAAAGATTTTAAGTTAAAGGAATCATTCTGTGACAAATAAAAAATTAGCACTACCCTCATCTCTGATGCAGCCCATCAACTTTGACATGGTTGATGCTTAGAAAAGGCTTCTTTGAGACTAATATTGCTGCCAAAAAGTCAGTCATTCAGTCACCCAGACTGGTTCCATAAACAGGTTGCTAAGACCTTTCGCATCCAGCTCTTCATTACGGTCCCACACACTTGTCAATGTGTTTTAGGACTATAAAAATGTGATGTAAGTATGACTTACTGTGAGCTATACAAAACTTTATCATGTAGGCGATGGTGCGGGCAGCCTTTATAGAGAACAGTCTTTAAACTGCCTTAGGAGCAGGAGTGCTTATCTTCAATCGTTTTTTTTTGTGGCAATGACTGTCATAAATATGGAGGAATCTGATCTGAGTCCTCTCCAGCCCTGGTACTGTCTGAAAAGGCTGACTATAGCAGTGAAGATTTCTTTATTTTTTATCTCTCATACTGTGTCCTAAACCACATCGAGGAGTCTGTGCCACCTTAATGACGAACTGGATGTGGTTTAAGCAGGTTGAGAGAAGGTTTGGGAATGTTTTTTTAGAAAAAGATTTGGGTGACTATTGACTTCTAGTATTAGTAATTTTCGTCTTGTAGCTTTAGCTAAAAAAAACAGCATTTGGATAGCAAACATGTCTTGGCTGATTGACTGATTGATTTTTTAACTCCTTCATCCACAGAGCATGATGGGAATTTTGAAAACAATTAATTTAATCCCCAAGAGAAAAACACAAGTAGTTTCCTAAGTCTGAGTGACCCCATGTGCATAAAGTTTGGGGTCCTGAAGCCTGGGATTAAAAATCTCTTTCGACCCACAACACGCATCCTCAGGGGTCTATAGTGAATGGTAATCAATTGCAGCAAAAGGTCAATAATGGACTACAGCTGCACAAAACATGTTTATTAATTGTTATTACAATGCTTGCATTTGCAATACTGATACTGGTTGCCAATATGCAAATCAGTCACAATATTCACGTAGTCTAACAAAATACTGCTAGAAATGTAGTCTAATGACAAAAGAATTTCCCTTGGGATAAATAAAGTTCTTAATTTGGAGCAATATTATTACAGTTCTTGTGTTGTGTCCACATTGCACAACCCAATAATATACAGAAAATATTGACTATCAACATTGTCAGAAATAAGCAGCTTGATTCTCTTATAAAGATGAATCTATAGCTCTTCTGTGTGTGTGTGTGTGTGTGTGTGTGTGTGTGTGTGTGTGCATGTGCGGAGCACTGGATCTATAAAGGTTTCATGTGTGTTCTACCCTCCGCCACACTGCTACGCTCACTGCATGGTTGTTTGATTGATTGCGAGTGAACTGCAGTTGCTTTGATTAACAGCCGGTCTGCAGCTTGTCAGTGAGGTATCTGGTGTAATTTCTTGCTTTTACTTGTCAGCAGATTGGAGTGTGTAATTTTGACCAGTGCACTTGTCACTAAGCCCAGGGGGATATAGCCAGTAATCACATCTCGATTAGGGGGGCTGTACACTGCAAATTACCTCATGTTGGTGTTGTGGCACTGTTCATTTGCACACGGTGAAAGATGAAAATTACAAGGCTTCTATGCAGCGTGCAAAACACAGCGTGCAGGTCCACAGACCAATGTGCAGAGCAAGCTCATTTCCGCGACAGAATCCTGTAAGCACAAACATTTGTATTCCAACACTGCCGTGGAGCCTTTCAGGTTTGGTGTGCTAGTATACCCTGCTGTAGAAACCTACAACACCTCAGGCTCAGGCTCGTAACATTGACAAAAACAGTCACCTTCAAGCCATTTGCCGGTATAAAAATCAATGGAGATTTGAGGATGCTGATATCAACCATTTCAAAGACGAATATGTCAACACTACATGCTACCATTATCAAGATCAATGACATACAAGCCATGCCTCGTAACATATTACAATGGATTATATTCCTCATTTGCCCCCATAAAAAGGTGCCTACAACGGATCCTTTTTTAAGTGATACCCTAGAAAAACATTTTGGCAACCCAAAAACCATTCAACTCAATGATTTCTGATGAGTTTTAAAGGACTATCTATGGAAAGGTTCATTAAGGAAGCAAAAGTAACTATTGTAACACCTTTTTTTAAGTGTGTTCAGAAGTCTAGTTGATTGAAAGGAAAGTAATGATCTTTCGTAAAAAATGAGAGCGGAATGATTAGGAAAATGTGGATGAATTAAACTGTTGTATGACACACATGCAGCAATTTATTCCATCATCTGGACTATATTAATAGAGGAAGCTGAGCCATATAGACAGTATTTTAAGTAAAAAGCTCCCTTGTAAAAATTATCATTGTACCATCATTGTTGCATCGGTGGAGGAGGAAGGGGAGAGGTTTTTTTTTAATTTTTTTATCTGAAATGGTTAGAGCCTGAGCCTCCTTCTCCATACTCTTTAAAAGGATTGTTTAAAATAGGCCCTTTATGTAATTGTAAACTGGATGTAACCTTTTTACAGATGAAAAACCTTTTTGCTTGCTGGATAATAGGGTTCTTTATCATCTGAAGAGTCAACAGCGACAATATTGCAACAGAATTTTTGAAGATGTCACATTTTCTGCGGAGGTGTAAACAGCTTCTAATTTACAATCACAAGGTTGCAGAATTAAATGCCTTTGAAGTTCTACAAAGAAGTCAGATTACGAAAGACGCTGAGATTCTAACATCCATGCCTACGGCTGACCGTAACAGTTCAGATTTTAGTCCTAAAAAAGCTTTATGTGCACAGTTCACTTTAGCACACTGGATTCAATTTGTGCACTATTGTTTACACTTCCTATGCTCCATTAGAGCAGGGAGGATGCTATTGTGCTGTGGTCAGCCAGGGATGAGGTTTAGTCACTGCAGTATAAGAGTAGAACTTTGGTGCAGCTGGTGGCCTGGTGGTTAGTGAGGTGCCGCTGTGATCAGAAGGTGGGTGGAGCTAGCTCAGTGGGTAGGATATTTGCCCAAGAGGTCATGGGTTTGAATCCTACCTTCATCATACCACCACTGGTTCCCTGAGCAAGACCCTTATCCCTAAGTTGCTCCAAGGAGACTGCCCCCTGTAGTAAAGAAATAGAAGTCGCTTTGGATAAAAGCGTCTGCTAAATGCCGTAAATGTAAGGTTGTGGGTTTGAATGAAATCGGTCAAATGCAGAAAAAGAATTTTGCATTGTTTACACTGTGTGCTATGGTGTGTTAGCCTGACTTTAAGGGGCCACTTTACTTAAATACCTGACAACTGCTTCTTTTACAATGTTTGAGGCAGTTGAACATAACAGCTTTCTTTTTAGTGAACTAGTAATGAATGAATGAGTCTTGTAACACTGGTCTACAAATTTTTGGAAGTTGTTTACTTCGGGAATAAAACATTCCACCAGCCATACACCCAGTACCTTTTCTGTGAGGTACTGGGTGTATGGCTGATGGAATGTTTGGATACAGCAGTTATTTCTTCTTCTTTGTCAAACCTTTTCCAACATGAGGCACCATTGAGAAATAACAATTGTTAACATAATCCGTAGTCTCTCTCCAAACCATGGGTACTGCAAATGGCATGGATTTTCTCTTCCTGTTCAGCCACTGATGAAGGTTTGTTACACAATTGTTGCAGCAAATGTGTGGAGCCCAGCTCTTGTCTTGGTCTCCAACTTTGCACCCGAAGTAAAGATGATATGCTTTCTTTACTTCAGCAGTCATACTGCGTTTCTATGTTTTGAAGGTAACTTCCCCGCAAATATAGCAAAACTGATCGGCATTGTTCGCACATAAACGAGGCATCTTTGCTCATACAGTTTACCTTAAAAACAAAACAAACACATATTTCAACAATACAACAGAATAAAATAAATGTAATACTTGTAACATTTCTATTAGTCATTTTTTATCTGAAAAGTGATAGCCCCTGCTTCCATACAGCACTTAAAATGGTCACTCCGAAACATTGGCCCGTATATATAACGAGACAATGGACAAATCAAATGAACCCGGTATACCTATAAAAGAAAATTTTTAAAAATATTAATTTTATATCTTTGAAACATCGCAACACAGCAGAGCATACATCTGAGAGCTAACACAGCTAACACAGCTCATTATGGGTACTTGGTTTAAGAACAGACTCTGGTCAGCTGTAGGTGGGACTTTAAAATTTCACTTAAAGAGTTAAAATTTCACTTACAAGTCCTTGTGGACCTTGAGGCATCTGGTACTGAGACACTTCAGAGATTTGAGGTTTTATTCCAAAAGCAAGAGTATTATCACTGATCTAACAGAACCTTGTATGTCCAGTTTTGTGCATCATGTAAAAAAAACAACCATTGCTCTTTATAATGTATAAAAGTATAATAACGAATGAACTGATAAAAATTCTCAACAACTTCCCTGAAAAAAAAAAAAAATTACACCCAAACAGTGTTGAATATGTCTAACAAAGAACCACTGGCCATTCGGCCATGTGTGCAGAACTCCATAATGGACAAATTGTGCATTTGGGTGTAGAAACTCAAACGTTATCATTTCTATAGCTCACTCTTGAGGAAGTAGGGAGCCATTTCGGATTCAAAGTGCATCCAGACAAATGTATTATTTACAGCTTAGTTGTTTAAGAGAGGGAGAAAACAGACTTAGATTAGCATCGGCTGGTGCTCGAGGTTGCAGTGTCAGTATTGGACATAAAAATGTGGTATCATGCCATCCCAAGATTATAGGGGTTTTCATTTTGGCAGCGATGATCTACGAGTTTAGCAACCTTGACGTTGTATCTTTGTTTTCTCAGAACTCCATTCTTCACTCCTCCACCAGTGTGATGGTCCTGTCCTGTCAACTGCTTGCTGGGACTAGGTTCCCACTGCTGCCATTTCCACCACTTCTGCTGCAGTTTTGACATCCAGAATTGCAATCCTACATAGATAAAGCCCGCACCAAAATAACTGTCTAATTCATCTTATGATTCTGGAAGCAATTCGCCCAATTTCACATTGTTATGGACGCCCCCCTCACATAGCTCTCCATTTTTATTTACCAGCATTTCTCGATGTTTCTGCATAACCATTTGCTCCTGGAGGGGTCTAAGTCTGACTCAACTCATTATTTAATAATGCATTTCAAGCATGGCATGCTCGAAACATGACATTCCAATGTTATAAAACCCACTTGTAACATGCAGCATCAGAGCACAAGTAATATCTCATTGTACTGGAGTAATATTGTGAGGAAAGAAAGACGTACAACCACTCCTGCAGCATCCAAGAGCTGTTCCCAAGATTGAGAGGAATATGGCTTGTCTCATAAAAGGCACACAAATGCTTTGACAAATGTTTGCGCTCTCAGATCTTGCGGATTCTCACTGTGCTGATGGTTTTCCCACTCGTCACCAATCAGATTCTCTAACAGCCCGGACCCATCCAGCAGACCCCCAACCGAGAGCGCTGACAATGGGCATCTGGCACTGTAGACTCCTATCAGAGTGCCTAGTTACTGATGATGGCATCAACAACCCATACACACACACCTGTTATAACAGCTATTGTTTACAGACAAATGTAAATACAATGTACTATACATAGAAACATACATCTCTGATCTTACAATGATTCAGTTTGGTTATAGTTCTTCCAGAAATTATTTGGCACATTATGAAATGTCAGTGATACTGAACTAATTATTTTGGTATGATACAGAATTAATTCATTGTCTGAGCCGCTAATGCTGACCAGAGTTGTAGGGGTTGCTGTAGCCTATCCCATCAGAGGAACATCCTGGACAGGTTGCCAGATCATCTTAGATTCACACCTAGGGCCAGTTTAGCATCTCCAATTCACCTGATGCATGTCTTTGGAATGTGGGAGGAAATGGGAGAACCCAGTAGACACAGGGACAACATAAAACAACATTTTTACATTAGCAAATTTTATTTTGGTTTGAAAATAAGCACGTACATTTTATCTGTAACATGCCAAAATCAATGTCATGCCATAATAAAAATGTCACTTTCAGAGGGATACCTAATGATGGATACCTTTTTACAATCTACATGTTAACATGAAAATAATTAACTGTTAGAATTGTTTTTCTGGCCTTATTTTCCAGCAAATTTGAATACTGTTGTTCAGAATTGTTCATGAGACTACCATTCCTTGAAAACTGCATAGATTTACCCCCAACCACCCAGCGTGCTGCCTGTCTTAGCACAGCTTCCCAGAGAACAAGACAGGCTGGTGTGCCCAAATGCAATGCCACAGCACACTGACATTTTGATTTAGACATCAGAACTACCTCCAGCCTTCCTGTAGTCACTTTATCATGTCTGCCCAAGTTTTCTAAGGTTGTTTGAACCGATATCATCAGTTGTGCCTAAACCTTTCAGTTCATGATTCTTTTGAGCACACTGACATATATGTACATGAATACTGTGCTTGTATGTAATCTTATCTTTAGGCTGCTATAGTTATGATGATAACAGAAAGGAGTGCAGGCCACAGACTCCAGCAATGTGACACCCTCACTGAACACCAATGTTGTAGTAATGTAATGCTGATTTATGTAAGAACAATGCAAGTACACGCCACCCTGTAGTCTGCATTTATCGATACTCTTCACATTTGATGACAATATTCTTTTCATTCTCATCTTAGACGTAAAAAAGAAATGCAAAACAAGCCTAAAGTGCAGACCTTTTCCCTTAAACTTCCTAATGTGCATATTTTCATTAAAATAAGACGGTTATCTTGCGTTATGCAGACGTGCCACCTTATCTAAACCCAAGACATTTGCTGTTAATAGAATCTAGCTCTTTTCAATCCATATCTGAAAATGTTTGCAGTACAGCATTATCAAATTCAATTTCAAGGAAGATGGCAATGACTTTTAAGTCTCTGTATTTCAAAGCTGCTCTCAGCTAGAGCCACCGAAGTGAGTGTGAGTCTTCAGGCCATTAACCCACAGTATGACAGCTGACAGAGAATGGACATTACCAATTATAGCCATAAGTAGATAAGGCTTGACACCTCTCTTTTTCTTCCACAGATACAACCTCCAGTACCCTTCTCTATGTGACTTAATCTCCGATGACATTTCCACAGTGAGTTGTAGTTGTCCATGGGTTCTATACCATAATAAAGTCACCCTTATTAGCTTTCTCAACTGTGAATTGACCATCAACAAAAATACCACTGACATTGACAATCTAAGCAATTAATGAGGAAAGCACACTTAAGACAGTAAAACAACAGTAATATTCAGAGATGCTGATGTCATCATAGAAATAACAGTAGAAAAAAATGTATTACTCTTGGATGAGGCTCTGTAAGACATTATATTGTCAGTATTAAGAAGGTCATTTTTCTTCTTGAAACTGACAGAAAGAAAGTATCATTGCTGGAAAATATCTAGCATGTTGGAAATATTTGAAGTGAGGCATTAGAAGTTGGAGTAAAAAATAAGTATACAATAAACATTAAGAAATAGTATAAATGAGTCTATAACATGCTGTGAGAGACTGGCAACCTGTCCAGGGTGTTTTTCTGCCTTTTGCCCCATGACTGCTGGGATTGACGCTAACCAATGGATGGTTGGTTGGATGGTTGGATGGATGGATGGATGGAATCTACTAAGTGAGTTTACTTTTTGTCTAAATTACACTGCTCACAAAAATTAAAGGAACACTTTAAAGAAACACATTAGATACATCAGATCTCAATATGAAGTTGGATA
>JBBJLS010000109.1:21116114-21149410 GCA_037577275.1 Bryconaethiops microstoma
TATATATATTTATACACTGATCAGCCATAAAATTAAAACCACTGACACTAAATAGCAAAGGGTACCATCAGTTCTTGAAGATGATGTTGGAAGAAGTAAATATGGGGAAGAGCCTGACTGTGATGGCTAGATGACTGAGTCAGAACATCTCCAAAACAACAGTTCTTGTGGAACTGTTTCTGGTGGTCCTGAGAAGGTTAAGCAGTGAACCAGCTACAAGCTCATGGACGGCCAAGACTCACTGATGCACGTGGAAAATGATGGCAAGCTTGCCTGGTCTGATCCTGCAGAAGAGCTTCTGTTGCACAAATTATTGAAAAAGTTAATGCTGGCTGTAACAGAAAGGTGACAGAATATCTACAGTATGTTGCACTGCAGCTTGATGCATATGGGGCTACATAGCTGCAGACCGGTCAGAGTCCCCATGCTGACCCCTGTCCGAAGACAAAAATCCTGCAAAAGGGCACGTGGGCTTTACCATGAAGCAATGGAGGAAGGCGACCTGGTCTGATGAATCACGTCTTCTTTTGCATCATGTGGATGGTCAATTGTGTGTGCATCACTTACCTGAAGAGGAGCTGGCACAAGGAAGCACTATGGGAAGAAGTCAAGCCGGAGGCCCCAGCTCATAACTTACAAGACTGGAAAGACCCGCTTCTAACATCTCAGCTCCAGATAACACCCCACACCTTCAGAGCTCTCGTGGAGTCCATGCCTCGGTGGATCAGAGTCCTTTTGGCAGCATGAGAGAGACCTACACAATATTAGATAGATGATTTTAATGTCGTGGTTGATCAGTGTATATTTACATTGTGTGTTCAGGTTGCTGTCATTTAGTTTATATTGTATCGTGTATTTTGTTGTATTGTATCTGTATTTTGTTATCAAATTCCTCTTAATCACTTAACTAACAAAACGATCATTTTTTCTTAAAGATATCACCTTATTTAAAGAAAAAGTCACTCAATAAAAAATAAGAAAAACACATATAAGGGAACTAGTACCAAAATGCCTGAACTCATGTGTTTGGTTCTATAACTTTTATATTCTTTTCACAGAAGTGTCCTTATCAAGTATGTGCTATGGAGTGCATTGGCCTCAAAACTGAATACTTGCGAAATATCTGTGATTATATAATGCTTCATATATTATTGATGTAATTGTGATTTGAGATAGTAAGCGAAGACTGACATCGGCTGCAAGGTTACAGTGTTGATGTGGTTGTTCGTAGGCATCAAAAGGAGATCAAAGGTCCCTGGGGTTATGATCACACAGTTTATTGAGGAACTGCCAGAGGGGAAAACTACTCCTGACTTCACTCGCAAACCCATCGCTTTAACCATTCAAGAAGGTACGGCTGGCTGCAGTGAAAATCTTTTCAAAACACATCAAGTGTCTAACTGGATAATAAGAGATGACCACAGCGAGTTGGAAAAAATTCACTACTTCACAACTAATCTCGTTTTATTCTTGATCCAGTGTTGGTCTAAACTGTATGCATGAGACTGCATTAGGATGCGTAGTGGGTAGCCATGCTGTTGTCCTATGTTGTCTTAACATCTAGTTTTAATATTTACATGCAATTTACTGTTTGTCTTGACTTCAGCCATATGTGTAAATACTGTAGCAGAAACTGCCTCAAAAAAGACTGTGAGTCATTTAGAATTGGATTTCAAAAATACATTATGTAAAATAATAATTTTGTTTTGGTAATCAAGGATATATGTAGGGCTCATGGGCTGACTTCTTTCTTGACTGATCTGACGTTATGTGAGCATTGCAAAATACTAACCTTTGCCATTTGCCATTAGGTAAATTAGCCATCTTTAAAGCCATTGTAATTGGAGATCCCAAGCCCACTGTATCATGGAAAAGAGCCAAAGGAGAGCTGAATGATCCAGAAATGTACCACTGCAAATATGACCCTACAAGTAATGAACACACTTTAGAGGTCAGAAAGTTCATAAATCTTTCATTTACAACTCTTGTTATTCTATAAAATATAAGAATTCATGGTATCAGCTGTTGTCTTTGTCTTATGAACATTTGTTCGTACCATTCTCTATTACAAACTAATTACTAAATAGCTTGTGAAAAAATTGCTTAACTTTTTTATACTTTTCAGATGCCTAAAGTAACTGGTGAGCAGGCTGACACATACAAATGCTACGCCTTTAATGAATACGGAAAGGCTGTTTGCACTGTCGTCCTAAATGTCATTGAAGGTGTGGTACCATATTTTTCAGGTCATATTACAGTAATGAACTTCAGTTGAAATACATTTAATATGCCTTTAATGGCATCACTCCATCTTTGTTATCTTTATTCTTTTGCAGTGGGATTCAAAAAGAACAAAGCAGTTAAAAAGGCAGAACAGTGTACGTTGGATATCCTGCCTTGATTACACTACTTTTGTTCCTGAGCTGCTTTAAACTTTTTCACTCTTTGATTGCATTACATCAAAAACTGCTTTATGTGTTTAACGTAGTTTAACTACATATATAAATTTATGAATTATCCTTCAGAATAATGACAATGCTCGTCAAATACTACCATCACACATTAACAATGCTCTCTTACGTTTGCCTTCAGCTACTGAGGACCCAAGAGAGTTCAGAAAGAAGCTCAGGAGAAGGTACCTGTTGACACAGACAAAATAACTGATTTCCTGAATGACCTTTTGCCAATTTTTAAGAATGACTTGGAGTAATATTAATGTTACAAAAGAATTAGTACATTATTGTGTTAAAGTTTGCTATGAATCTTCCATTTATAGTGCTGGAAAAAAGGTTGAGGAGAAAAAGGAAGGAGACATTGATGAATCAGTGTGGGATCTGTTATTGTCAGCTGATAAGAAAGACTATGAGCACATTTGTGCTGAGTATGGCATCACTGATTTCCGTGGAATGCTGAAAAAACTGAATGAGTTGAAGAAAGAGAGGGAGGAAGAACAGGCTCAGGTATATATGGTTACATATAGGACTATAATATTATATATATAGAAACATCTCATCTTAATACAATTTATTTTTCACTCTATTAGTTCATTCAGCACCTTTCTAACTTGAAACCGATTGAGGTGAAGTCAGAAGATGCAGCTGGATTTGAACTGGACATGGAACTAAAAGATCCCAACAGTCGCATTTTCCTCTACAAGGTACATCTAAATGGCTGCATGTTCTGTGTTTCAATGTATTTTTAAGAGAGTGCATCTGGAAAGCAGAGCACCGTTCTGTTCCATCTGTTTAGGATGGTGTCATGGTTCCACTCAGCAAAGAGGGGGACGGTGATGTGAAGCACTTCCTGAAGCAAGTTGGCAAAAAGTATGTGTTCACCATCAACAATCTTAGTCCTGAGGATGCTGGTATTTATCAAGTGGACGTTGAAGGAGTCAATATCTTCTCAACCGATTTTAAGAGTATGTTTTCAGTAACTGGACCAATGGATTTAAAAAGTAATTCTAAACACTTATTTGGGATCTACTTGGGATTCCCAGTTCTCATTTTGTTTCTCTGTCTGTTTCATTCAGTACCCCCTGCAGATTTCATTGTGAAGATCCAGGAAATAAAAGCTGTAGAAAGAGAAGATGCGGTCTTCGAGTGTGTGACTTCTATGCCCATGAATCAGATTGTATGGACATTAAAAAGTTCTGCACTATCCAACAACGATAAATATGAGATTACTGTTTCTGAAGATAAGCTTATTCACCGGCTGAAAATCATTGACTGTATGCTCGTGGATGCTGGGATCTATACTGCTACGGCGGGCATTAAGTCTTGCAGTGCTTGGCTTGTGGTGGATGGTAGGTTAAGTATACAACTAAGAATAAAGAATCTAATTCTTAAAATGAGGTTTAAACTGGGAAAAGACTAATTGGGTTACCATTCACTTTTTATGTACTACTCATTTTCAGTGAAGAAAAAGATTAGACTAACATGTTCAGTGGTATGCGATCCTCACATCTTTTTGTAAAATTGTACCTTCTGCAGCTGACAAAGATGGTGTCAAAGGCAAAAAGGTAGCCCGCAAGACCACGCAAGCAGGTGGCAGCAATGTTGACCTAGCTAAAATTGCTGCCGAGCAGCAAGAGAAGAGCAAGAAGGAGATGGCAGAGGCAGCAGAGGCTGCCAAAAAAGCCAAAGCTGAGAGGGAGGCAGCTGCTGCCAAAGCCAAAGCTGAAGCTGAAGCTGCCCTGGCAGCAGCACAAGCCACTGCAGCTGCCAAGGCAGCAGCCGCTGCTCAAGCTGCTGAGGCTGCACTAGCAGCAGCAAAGGCTAAAGGCATGTCAGAGCAAGAGGCCAAAGCTGCGGCTGAGGCTGCAGCCGCAGCTGCAGCAGCAGAAGCCCAAGCCAAAGCTCAGGAAGAGGCAAGGAAGCTGGCTGAAGCCAAGGCTAAGGAAGCAGGCCTGAGCCCAGAACAGATCGCTGCAGCTGGAGAAGCAGCTGTCACTTCACTAAATAAAAATTTAGCTGCAGCAGGGAAGCGTGGAGCAGGTGCAGCAGGGGCTGCTGGTGCTGCTGGTCTTCCAGGAGGAGCTGGAGGTGCTGGTCTTGCAGGAGGAGCTGGAGGTGCTGGTCTTGCAGGAGGAGCTGGAGGTGCCGGAGGTGCTGGTGGTGCTGGAGGTGCTGGTGGTGCTGGAGGTGCAGGAGAAGCAGGAGTTGATGGCTTGTTGGGAGGTGCTGATGCTGGGGGTACGGCTGAAGCTAAAGCTAGGAAACGTGAAAGAGCAGGACCTCTGGTCCCAGATACCGTCATAGGTAAGAGCACACACGGGTGTGCCTGCCCCTACAAACACACACAACTGTATAACCAGAGAGCATTGATTGAAGGTCCAGAGTAGTAGTGCCCTTTCTGTTCAAAACCTTTACTCAAACCGAATTGACCTTACTGGGAAAGGCAAGTCCTACTATGGACCTTTTGAAATCAGCCCATTGCTTCTATTAATGCTATGCGAGTATTTACAATGCAGTGCGTGTTGTCATGGATTGTCATTTATTTGATTAACATACATAATTGGTTGATTACAAAACATTTTCAAAAAGTAATCAAAGAAAAAAATAATGTTAAATTTTAACCAAACTATGTACAAACTACTGAATTGTATACAGGCATAGATTCATGCAGTTTGTATGTTAATAACTGATATTACCTTTTCCATTTGCTATTATTAGACATGTCATTTTATGTGTCCATTTGCATAAATGTTGTTTCTGCTACTTGAGTTATTGTACCTGTAGATGTCTCAGCTCTCAATGTTTGCTATGTTTGCTGTTTTAAACAAGCGATAAACATTAATAACTATGTCCACTGTAATTCACAGTACAGACAAAAACAGAGCAAAAAGGAGTATAATCAGACAGGACTCATTCACCATTTATACCACTACTTATCTTAGCAGCATCAAATCTTCCTGAAGCTGCCCAAGTTAATGAAACTGGGCAAAAAGGACAGACTGGGGGGCATGATTGCATGAAGCAAGCCCCATTGGTGCCAGACACTGTGGATGGTAAGAGTTTGGATTTAACATTCACTTAGACATCGTCAACTAGGAGTGAACTGAAATCAACATAATTCTCTAATATGCTATTCTAGCATTTTACAGTATTACCTAGATCTTGAGTGAATGTTACAAAACTGGTTTTAACCAGAGATGACCAACTAAAATAATAGTGAATTTAGGCCAACAATAATTCTCTAACCTACTATTTAAGTATTTAACAGTAGTACCAACTAGGGCCTTGAGTGAATGTTACAAAATAAGAGTGAATTCAGGCCAACAATAATTCTCTAACATACTAATTTAGCATTTTAACTGCCCACTAGACTTTTAAGTGAATGTTATAAAATGGGTATAAAAAACAGTATTTGATGTTTAAGCATGCTAAGTAATTGCTAAGGCTATCCACCATATAATCAGAACCAACACTTATGGTAGGAAAATCAAATCAACACAAACCTGCCCAAGTCGAACAAACTCAACA
Source organism: Bryconaethiops microstoma (assembly GCA_037577275.1). NCBI lineage: Eukaryota > Metazoa > Chordata > Actinopteri > Characiformes > Alestidae > Bryconaethiops > Bryconaethiops microstoma. The sequence continues at coordinate 21,122,096 of JBBJLS010000109.1, forward strand.
AACAGGACAGACCGAGGGGCGCACTCGAGTGAGGCAAGGCCCATTGGTGCCAGACACTGTGACTGGTAAGAGTTTGGCATGAACATTAACTTAAACATAACCAACTAAGAGTATACTGAAGTGAACTTTAATTCTCTAATGTAATATTTCGGCAGTTTAACAGCTTTGAAAAGGAGATTGTGATTTCGAAATCATGCTTCTCAACCGTTCAGAGTCCCAAATTTATTTTATCCAAAGTTCTATCACTTAGTTACTATATGGATCACAATGAAAACTACAGTGTGCTGTTTATAAATATTATAGAAGCATGTGATACAAGTTTGAGCCCTGCTTAGCACTGCTTAGGGCAGGAGAATCAAGTCTTTCTGAAAATGCCTCAGTTAAACAAATTTGGCATCTTATTGCATGTCATGCTGCTAAACATCTATTTCTTCTAATGAGGTAGTAAAATGTTTTAGTAGTTGAAACATGGTGACCATGATGTTTATCTTAAATGAACTGCTTCTACTAAAGAAAGTTCATTTAAAAAATGTTAGTTAATAATGTGATTATCAAATTGATAATTGATAAATTGATCAATTATTTACCAGTTAAACTAATACATGGTACAAGAAACAAATCTACCTGAAGCTACCCAAATCCAAAAAAAAAAAGGGGAAACAGGACAGACTGAGGCCCATGCTTGTCTAAAGCAAGGCACATTGGTTCCAGACATTGTGATTAATAAGAGTCTGGGTTAAATATTAACTCAGATATAATGAAACAGGGGTAAACTGAAGCCAGCATTAATTCTTTAATGTAATCTTTAGCATTTAATTAGCAACAACAGTACTGCAAACTAGGTCCTTGAGTAAATGTGTTAACCCAGAGAAAAATGTCAGTATGGCATTGTTCAAGCATGTTTAGTAGTTGAGGTTATCCTAACATTCTTGCACTACAGTTTGAAAGAAATATTTAAACTACATGTTACCATTATTCATTCCTAGCAGTAGTTAAGGTGCTAACTTGTGTCCATCTACAAATAAATCATGTAAAAACATACAGGGTGTATTTTAGCCCCCATTATTAACACCATCCATCATCCATCATAACAACATCCTAATTTGCATTACGCAGTTTGTGCTTCATGTGCCGTCGTGTACTATGTGTGTTCGTGCTCAGTGTTTGTGTTATGTGTACAATATGTTTGTCCACGTTTTTGTGATTGTCTTATCACCTGTATACGAGATACATTTCCATGCCTCAGCTATCTATGCTAACAATACATATCATCTCTATCATCTAATTTTACTAATGACCTCTTGATAGATATAACTTAATTATGAGAAAGTGATGTAAGCCTATTGATAGTAGTAAATCTTAGATACTACTGAATTTAGACTGAATATTCTAGATCAAGATCTGATCCTTCAGATAGCAACTATGCTAATTTTGTACTTCTCATTATGAGTTTCCAAGTTTACTGGCTAGGCATTAGTATGCCTTGTATCTCTGAAAGTTCAGTGTTTGTCTGTATTTCTGTGACTGCTTTTTTGTCACTTCTCTCTTTAATGTTATTTGTATTTTATTGTCCTTTAATGTCATTGTAAACATCCTTTATGACCTTCTTGGCGACGTCAATCAACTACATTTTTATCATCAATTGGTTTTAAAAAACGAATAAATAAACTAAAGATGGAGGTAACCCACACGGGAAGCCACATGGTAATCCACACGGGAACCCACATGGGAATCAACACGGAAATCCACATGGTAATCCAGGAGGTAACCCACATGATAATCCAGGAGGTAACTCACATGGTAATCCAGGAGATAATCCAGGAAGTAAACCAGGCAACCCAGGTGATAACCCAAGTGGTAATCCTCATGGTAACCCAGGAGGCAACCCTGGCAAAAATCCAAGTGGTAACCCAAAAGGAAACCCAAGCGGTAATCCAGACGATAACCCAGGAGGTAATCCGAATGGTAACCCAGGAGGCAGTCCAGAGGGCAACCAAGGAAGTAATCCAGGTGGTAACCCAGGCGATAACCCACAAGAAAACCCTTCTGGTGCTGGGTCTGAAGGCGGCGAGGGGGCTACAACTGCTTCTGAGGGAACTGAGGCCACACTGGACAAGTCAGCTGGAGCTGGCAAGAGTTCAAGTCGCACAAGACAAGTCCCAGTTCTTCCAGAGACAGTTATTGGTAAGAGATGGTACAGGTTATATCAAAAAATGCATGGAAGCTATATTTTTCAATGCTGTCCTAAGAATGGCTTTGCCACCGCTTCAGTGATTCCAGAATAACAATGTCAGTCACTGATGGGCTATTAGGTCTAATCCTACTCAATTTGTTACTGACTTCTTCACCAGCAGAGGTGTGTTTAACCAATGGCACAACCTTTTCTAAACTAACTTGTCCATGAATTTGAAAACCATACAGGTGAACTTTCCAAAATCAGCATTTTTTAAAATAATCTGCAGTACATAGTTGAATCAAATCTGTTGGACATGCAGTTCTACCACTTTTAAAAAAAAAAATGTCTACCTGCAACTGTTCTCAACTGTAAGACATGAGTCCCAATTACCATAATTTTCCTTTTAGAAATGTATCATCTCATGTCACTCAATCACATCATTTAAATAATTACTTTTATTCACACAGTTTCCTTTGTAAATTCTTTTAAGAGTTTGATTTGTGACAAATGTTTGTTGTGGAAAACAAACTGTGTTAATGTGCACATTGTTTGTGTGTTAAAAGTGTTTGTGATGTCTTTACCATTCTTACCTCATTTAATAAGTTAATCAAATAATAGAGAAAAACGTACAGTAAATCGACTTTCTTAAACAAGTGCCACAAGGACTTGAACAGAATGAAAGAATATCAAGTACATGCTGGGACGCAAACTATTCCTGTTTTACATGAAGAATATAGAAGCATATGTTCTGGTGCATTCCTGAGAGAAGACTAAAGACAGAAAGCAAGAGCACTGATTTTGGGAAACAAGATGAAAACATGTAGAGAAGTGTTGAAGAAAGCAGATCTCAAATGATCGGAAATACCAGAAGACACAACAAGCTTGCTATGAAGAATGAACTGTTCAAGATTATATGGCAGGAAGAACAGACTGGTCAGTGAAAAGTGCAAGGTACTTCACTACACATAATCAAGACAAGGATCCAGAATTGTGCAGATGATGGACATCTATCAGTTACTTCTTTTGGAAATGTTATTGTTTGTTTAACAAATCTCGTATTTTACATTTAAACATGTATTTTAAATAATTAAAATACATGGTGTTGATAACAAAATGTAAAATACCCAGTTTACTAAATGTATTTGAGGTGAGTGCCATTGTACAAACTGGACTACTATAACATATGAAATTCATATTAAATAATAACTCTACCCCTAATTTAGTTATTGTGTCCAGTGAGAATACAATTGTGCATTGCAGATCCTGGTGTTCACTTTTCGGCTGGCCTGGAGGACTGCAAGGCCATTATAGGAGAGGCTGCTGAGCTGGTCTGCAAACTCAGCAGTGCAGAATGTAAAGGGACTTGGTACCGAGATGGAAAAGAGGTACAGTAAAGTATGGAACAGGACCTGTAGGGGCGCTTAGCAAATTTTTTGTTGGCCAGGTGTCACGTCTTTCCCTTTTCCCCGAATAAGGGCAGGCGCAGAGGCAGTCATCCATTTCCTTTCCGTGAATTTTATTTTCAAAATATAACATAAACGGAATGAGGGCCAGGCTTCAAAACAAAAGGATATAAGGTGACCCAAGGTGACGGTGGACCAACAACAAATGTCCATCTAATTTCTCTGAGCACCCGGGCCAGCTGAGACTCATAATAAACCAATTCATGAATGGCGGTGCTCAGAATGTCATAATGAAGGTAACAAACCAACTTAACCCAAAAACGGCCCCTAGTGGCCGCTAACTGTAGCCGCACCCAGGCCTGACACCAGGGAAGGTACCGGAGTGTAATAGACTCTGGTCTTTAGTAGTAAAACCCAAGCATTTGTTTTTATGTATTTTTTACAATGGATTTTATCTAGACTTCTTATTTCATATTGTTCTTTTCTCTGTGTGTCTGTGCAGTTTCCTCCGGGATTCTGAATTGGGATCTAGGGCTATTCATATTTATAAAACATTTGGGCAACACTCTGCCTTTCATTGTCTTCATATTCTAAAATATTGCAAAGGGTTGTTTTTTAGGAATGTAGTATAATATAGTATTAATACCTATGAAAAGGTACGTCTTTATGGTTGTGTTTGGATCTGTGGATCTGTTTAAAGCAAAAAAGGCCACAGCCACAGTTTCTGTAAACAGTGTGAATCCTTTTATGGTATTCTCTTTTTATGGTAGATCTCTGATTCCATGGAGGGTATCACCATCAGCAAAGAGGACGCTGTTCATAAACTGAAAATTCACAAAGTGACAGAGGAATTTGCTGGAAAATACAAATTTGAAGCAGATGGCCGTAAAACTGAAGCAGTGATTGCTGTTGAAGGTGTGTTTGGATTATTTGCCTAGTAACACGCACTGAAGGCTCCAAAACACCATCGTCAAAGCCATTTAAAAGCCATTTTCATTTATTTTATATTCTCCAGTAAGCTTATGCGACTGAGCTTTACACACAAAAATATTACAGTGCACTGTGATTATGATTATGAATGTCCCATTCATATCGGTCTTGATTTTCACATTGTTCTCCTTCTAATTTTTTTTTTCCCCTAGACCCACCAAGATTAGATTCCAAGGATATTGAGGCATTTGCCTTGCCAACAGTAATAAAAAATAATCAAAAGGCTGAATTCAAAATACCATATATTGGACGTGAGCCTGTGAAAATTCAGTGGTACAAAGAAGGCGAGGAACTTACACCAGACACCAACTGCAAGATCGAAATTTTTGAAGGCCACAGCCGTCTGCTTCTAACCAAATTACAACGCAAAGACTCTGGGGAAATTAAGGTCAAAATTAAGAATGAATTTGGCACTGTTGAAGTCATTAGTAATCTTGTTGTGTTGGGTAAGCACTTTAAAGCATATATAGAATGCAATAGCTGTGATTCCTTAGATACCTCACATTAGAGCTAATATCTAGATATGATGTCTAACAGATAAACCTACCCCCCCACTTGGACCACTGGAGATAATCGAAGCCTCTTCAAACTGTATCGAGATCAAATGGCGCCCACCAAAAGATGATGGTGGTTGTCCGATCTCTCATTACATCCTTGAACGGAATCAAGTTGGACGTAACACCTGGAAGAAAATTGGTCCCATTCCTGGTGAGGCTCATTACAAAGACACTGATGTGGATCATGGTAGAAGGTACTGCTACCGTATCAGAGCTGAGACCCCAGAGGGCATTAGCGAGCTATATGAGACAGAGGATGTCCAGGCTGGCACAAAAGGTTAGTTTCTTATCTGCACTGTATTATGGTGCTTTAAATATACTCGTCATTTCTCTGTAATTAATCATCAGAAATGTAAGAAGCTTTATGAATTTATTTTACAGCATATCCTGGCCCACCTTCTGCTCCTAAAGTGGTCAGTGCTTTTAAGGACCACATCACCCTATCTTGGGTCCCTCCCACCAACACTGGGGGAAGCAACCTTGTGGGCTACAATCTAGAGAAACGCAAGAAAGGAAGCAACTTATGGGGACTTGTTCATCCACCAGAGGAACCAATCAAAAGTTTGTACTTTCTTCACTGAGTTATTAAATTTAGATACCAACAATAGTTTTATAAAAACATTCATTTTAAAAATTAATAACAATGTATATTTATCCATAATCTACAGCCAAAAAATATGAGTGTAGAGATGTAATCGAGGGAATGGAGTACGAGTTCCGTGTTTCCGCTATCAACTTTTCTGGAGCTGGTGAACCAAGCACACCATCAGAGTTTGTTTTTGCCAGAGATCCAAAGAGTAAGTCAAGCAAAATGATTAAACAGCTAATCCTATAATGGAGTGCAGTAAAGAAAATATTTGATACAACTACCAGTAGATTTTTTTAAATCTAGAATGGCATGTTATTCCTCCTTCCCCCCTCACACTGATGTTTAAGATTTCATTTTGTAAAGTCAGCATTAATGATATTGTCACAATTTCCCACCACTAGAACCTCCTGGTAAAGTGATCGACCTGAAAGTGACAGATTCAACATACACCATGTTGTCCTTATCTTGGACTAAACCGAAAGAGGATCCAGGAGTGCAGGATGAAGCTAAGGGATATTTTGTTGAAATCAGACCTGCAGAAAGCACTGAATGGGATTGCTGCAATACCAATGCAATTATCATGACGTCCTACACAGTGAAAGGACTAAAGTCAATGGCGATGTACTGGGTGAGAGTTGTTGCTATTAATGAAGGTGGGCTGGGAGAATCTCAAGAGCTGGATAACTACATTCTGGCTATGCCTCCCCCCGGTAAGTCACTGGACGAAGATCTCTTCCTCTATACATGTGGAGACATAGGATAAAGATCTCTCAGTAATTGATTCTGTCAAATATAACTTATCTATAAAAACAATAACAAAAAAGCCTAAAAGGTTTTGGTGAATATTTTTTTGACTCATTTTTTCCTTCTCTTTAGTGAGACCAAGTTTTACAGATTCTAAGATGAAGAGCTTCATGGTGGTCAGAGCTGGAAATTCAGCACGATTAAATGTTAACTTTGTGGTAGGCACAGTTTTTGTTTTGCTTCGTGAAATGCCAGAAAACATGAAAAACAAAGTCAAGCATCTCGCTTGATTAACTACAATTTTAAGACCAAATATGCCAAAAAGAGTTTATTGTATCATGTCATAGAAGAACTAGCCAATATTTATTTAAATAACTAATTTTGTAAATGAAGTGTTCATTATTGGCATACAGTGGGGGAAATAATTATTTGATCCCCTGCTGAATTTGTAAGTTTGCTGACGTACAAAAAAATAAAGTCTCTAATTCATGAGGTAGTTTCATTTTTATGGCGAGAGACAGAATATCAACCAAAAATCAAGAAAAAACATCACATAAAAGTTATGAATTGATTTGCATTATGAATTGATTGTCATTGAGTGAAATAAGTATTTGATCCCCTACAACCCAGCCAGACTTCTGGCTCCCACAGACTGGCTGTGTGCCCATGCTGCACTCAGATTACAATCAGATCATTAACAAGCTCTTCCCGTGTAGTTCTGGGCTGATCCCTCACCTTTCTCATGATCGCCCTCACCCCATGAGGCAAGATACTCCATGGAGCTCCAGACTGAGTTCAGTTGATGATAACTCATTCCAGCATTGTGCAGGTCTGCAGTCTTGTCCCTGGCATCCTTTGACAGCTCTTTGGTTTTGCCCATGGTGGTGAAGAGGTTGGAATGGAAGAAACTGATTCTGTGGACAGGTGTGCTTTATGCACATAACGAGTTAAGATCAGGAGTATCTGTGTTTGATAGCTTGATTGTAATCTGAGTGCAACATGGGCACACAGCCAGTCTGTAGGAACCAGAAGTCTGGCTGGGTTGTAAGGGATCAAATACTTATTTCACTCAACGATATGCAAATCAATGTATAACTTTTATGTAACATGATTTTTCTTGATGTTTTGCTTGGTGTTCTGTCTCTCTCTACGAAAATGAAACTACCTCATTAATTAGAGACCATTAATTTTTTTGGAAGTCAGCAAACCTGCTGCTACAAATACCAAGTCACTTTTCATAACCACTTGCACTAATAATCTGTTACTTTATTATATCTGTTATAGTTATTTGTTAATTGTTTTGCTATAGTTATTTTGTTATTCTGTTTGCACTATTACTATTTTTATATATTCTTTATTGTCCCATCTTTATTCCTCTTGTTGCACTGAGCATGTTTTTGACAAAAGAATTTCCCTTAGTATAAATAAAGTTCTTTCTTATCTTGTCTTATGTGGTATGAATGGTGGTAGTTAACTTTTTGGAGAGTATTATGAGGTTAAAGTGTCATCGGTTGAGTGAAATGAGCAGAATGTTAATTTAATAATTAAATTTAATTATGATGTGAAATGTGGTTTTACTGTGTTCCTGTATTCTCCTGCTTTTCTCAGGCTTCTCCTTGGCCTGACGTCATTTGGCTTAAGGATGGAGTTCCTGTTTCTAAACGTGTCACAATTAGCAATGCTGAAGGAGGCTCTCAAATCCTGATTCCATCTGCAGAACGTTCTGATAGTGGAATCTATACCATCATAGTCAAGAACATTGTAGGCCAAGAGACATTTAGCACTGAGATCAGAGTCACAGGTAAACTCAGGGCTGAATTTCATTGTTGCCGACCAGCTGCCATGTTAAAGCCAAAGTGTTTTTTAGTAAACTTGTAAACACTGATGTTTACAAGTTTACTAACTTAAAGATGGGAGGATTTGTTATGACATGCTTTACACCGTATGCAAAATATACCAATATGTTATTGCCAAAGTATGTGTTTCATATGGTCGTACTTCTTACAAATACACATTTCTATACACCTATAGTTCTATAAGAATAAACATTGTACCTGTGTGTTTTGCCAGATGAGCCCAAGGCACCAGGCCCAGTGGAACTGGATGAGAATGTACCAGGTACTGTGACAGTCACTTGGGAAGCCTCACTGGATGAGAAACGGGATGACCGTCTGCACTACATGGTGATGAAGAGGGACTCCAGCAAGAGGACCTGGCACACAGTGGCTGACCATATTTTCAATAACAGGTTCACAGCCTGTAATATCATGCCAGGTAGAGAGTACCAGTTCCGTGTCTATGCTAAAAATGACATGGGACAGTCTCCCCCTTCAGAATCGACTAAGTGGCTTATTCCTCAGAAGAAAGGTTTGTAATGATGGTTTGTTATCAGCCTATTGGGATGCAAACTGAATGAATATTTATTTTTTTGTTCTAGACTGCAGCTACATTTTATTGTATGTAGAATGTATAATAATTAAAAAATGCATAATAATTTAAAAGAATGGACATCCAGCATGCTTTCTTGTACTTTACTGCACCTTCCACTAGAGGGCGCATATTTCATGTATGTATGTATGTGGCTCCATATAGCTAAATACTGCTCTACTCCAAAGCCACCAATGCTTGTTCCCAGTGTTAGGCATACATGTACAATCACTTGAATGTTTTGTCCCTTGCAGAAAAATTCACACTGGCCTTCCCTGAGTCTAAACCTTGCAACCTTGAAAGGCCTCCAAAATTTCTGGTCCCCTTGAAACTACACACAGCACCAGACGGCTATGAGTGCTACATGAGCTGTGCTGTGAGAGGAGACCCCACACCCCACGTCACCTGGTATCGTAACAACGTCAGTCTCAACACCAACACCAACTACCTAATCTCCAACACATGTGGTGTGTGCTCCATGCTCATCCTGATGGTGGGGCCCAAGGACACTGGAGAATACAAAATCGTGGCTGAAAATCCATTAGGGAGAGCAGAGTGCTCCACCAAACTCACAGTCAGAGGTGAGATCTTCAAGCCCCCATTTCTCTTATAAAAAAATATCACTAAAAAATTAAAAAGCTTGTTTTGATCGCAGTTTTTGGCACCATCTGTTGCAACTCAAAATAAAAACAAAGAATAATGAATAAATAAATAAATAAACATAGATAGATAGATAGATAGATAGATAGATAGATAGATAGATAGATAGATAGATAGATAGATAGATAGATAGATAGAGATGTTTTAAATTAAATTAGGCTATAAAAACATCTTGGTTGCATCTCTAATGATTTTACAAATCTATTCAGTCAATGTAATACATTTGTGCATTTAATACACATTGTTATACCTTAAACATGTTTTTTATATTAATATATTTGTATAATATTATTTTTGTTCTTTCAGAATAAAAGCCATGCCTGGACAAAGAACAGAAGGTTTACAACTATTTATTTAGCTGATTTTGAATGATGTGTAGAAGTAGTGCATTTTATAAACAACCACCTAATCACATGTAACATTATGATTTATTCAGTATTCTCTGTTTAGCAAACATCATATTTGACAGTATTTTATGGGGATACATTTGACTGTTTAATTAGTGGACATCAACTCAGCAGACTTTTAATCTTCAGGATATTTGATCTTTTGTTTTTCCTTTGATTTTTCTCATCTTTCTTTCTGTTTTCTTTCCTTGAAGATAAAGATGAATTTGTTTTATTGAGCAGTGTGTTTGCCTCTTGATGCTTCATTTCTCACAGGATTGACTTAATTACTTTAATCAACAGTTATGAACAAAATGAATCACATAGTGTTTTGTTTACTAGCTACTTTTACCTTCAGTATTAAATTATGATGCAGTGACTTGCTGATACTTGCCTATATTGACATGCCATAGAGCAGAGAATGAATGATAATAAAATTTAAAAAAAAAAACACGGAGAGCTTTTGACTTGGAATAGCAGATATCCCTCTGTTAAATATCATGATAAGAACCATGGTGTAAATAAACTCATCTACTTGATGACCTTTTGTGTGTGATGCATTACGAGTTGTGAGCAATGTAAATTTGCAGTGTCATGAAGGAATATGCAGCTATATCAGTATGTATGATTTGCCAGAATTGTGATCACAATAGTATGAGGCTCTGAGCACTTTGCACTTTGTTGAACACATATCTAAAATGAAAATAGAGAAATAAATAAAATATCACCTGTCCAAATATCATTCTGTTCTTCAGGGCCCAAACATAAAAATGTCGAACATTCTGTTCTTGGTATTTTTGGTCAGATTTTTTCACCATCATTACCTTGGAGTCAAATAGCATGAGGCACTGTCTGTGTGTAAGATCAGCTTACAGAATAGTTAAACATGCCTACTGGCTTTAAACAGATTGTAGCGTCACTAAAGCAGGATGAATTACACTGCCCTCTCTCAGCTTCCTCAGGCCCATATATGGATGATGATGCTTTTGGATGACCATAGCAATGTAAGTGCAAATCTCATTTGAACCAAGGGCATCTGCTCTGGCATGGGACACTTTAGTGGTAGTATATTTTTATGTGAGGAGAGACTGCATCCTTCTTCTTAAGTCCACCAACAAAGATATGGTAGATGGACCTCTTAAAGCAAGAAGCCCATAGAATAGAGCTCAACAAGACCATGAAGCACAATGTTTTAGATTCTGACCAAAAAAAGCTTTCTTAAAGCTTTATAAGGAAGTTAATCTACCACACGCAATAACAAGTTTTAGAAAAATTGTGCTACCCACACCCTCATCACATTATTTCATTGCTCATAATTACTGTCATTTTTCTTATATGTTCAGGTAGACATTTGCTGGAAGCCTCTAAATCCATGCACTTACCTCTTCGCTGGTAGTTTTCTCAGTAGTGGCTGTAGAAAGGAGCTCTATGTGCTCTCTGTGTACTGCAGAATGTTCTTCTGGTGGAATGCAAGCAGTGGGTTTTGAAGGGCATAGTATATAAGCTCCTCTCTGTAGCATTCTATAGCTTGAACCTCAGTGATGAGGGAGGAGTCACAGGTTCACCTCGCTCTCTTGACCCACACTTGGAAGGAAGCCTATCTCTTAGTGGCCCTCAACACAGGAGCCGGTGGGGGAGGTCAGCAGAGAGCATCTCAAACAGGCCTTATTTCTCCTGAAAAGGAGGAGTCGACAGTGTAACTTCAGCGGGAGCTGATCAGCACGCAGCTGGGCAAAGGGCACAGTACACAAAGTAAGTTCTCACCACCTATTTGGAACTCATTTACCTTATCTACTGGTGGCAGGCTTAACTGCAAAAGATTTACTGCTAATGGTCCCAGAACTGGGTTATAAACTGCTCTGTAAATGACCACATAGGTGAGTTACAAATGAGAATTCAACCTGATTCAGCTGCATCCTCAATCTCCACTCGAGTCGTTCTCATCCCTCATCCCTTTATTAACACCTGTTCACTGTTTGTATGTGAGAGGAATGCTTACAGTGCAAAGAAATTTCTGCTGGCATGTAGATAAATAATTAATTGCACAATTACGAAATCCTGTGGTGCAAACATAGGTCGATACGGCTGCTGTCTAAATGATGCTAAAGAGACGCATTTGAGAAAGCACTACAGAGGCATCAGATCACGATCATGTTTAATAATTCAATTACAGTCAGCATCTTAAGTTATAGAGATATTCTAAACTCGATACTCTTTTATAGAAGAGATGGAATGTGAGCGATGCTTTATAAACTTTGATTTTATTGGACTGCGTGTGCAATGACTGCAGGTTGCTGTATTGCATTACACTACAAAATCATCAACTCTGGGGTGGCATCTTAATTTGGTTAGTGAGCACAGCTACTAATATTTTTATTGGCCGAAAGGTGTTTCTATTCAGAAATGTGTTCTGGAAGATCTGGAAGTATTGATCCTGTTCTGGCATGTGTTTTGTTTTTGTTTTATAAATGTCACAGCCAAAAAAAACCAGCAAGCAATATTGTCGTTATATCATACATGCTAAACAGCACATACTTTCCATCAGCCCCAAATGTCTCACAATGATATTTTGACTTGTATTAACCATTCATAGCCAGCCAAAGCACATTGACATGTTGCTGAAGTCCAAAAGTGTAATATTATACCCTGTAAAACAGCAGGGAACCTAAAAAGGTTGAGCTAGGAATGGCTGAGAAGAAATCCAGAAGTCATAAAATCTGAGGAGCCAAGGGGCCAGATGTCAGGGAGCTCTGCATCATCGAGTGATCTCTGCTTATATATATAAATCAATCACCCATCTCTGTTGCTAGGCACAGCTATTTTTCCACTTGTACAAATATGGAAATCCTGAACAGGAACGGAAACAGATTACTTTACAAAAGATATATAATTGGTTCAAAGCTCAACACTTCTTTGGCATTTTTCACCACATGCATAAAAAGCATAATTTATTGCCAAAAATATCCTCTTTAAAAATCATTCCTACATAGTAACAATTATGGTTCTTGATTTTAACATATTAGTATCTAAAAGCTTAATCTTAATGCTGGCCTTCTTTAAAAAATCAGTGAATTGTGAAGGTATAGTAGATATTATGGCAATATCAGCCTCTTACATCTCTAATTGAAATCTTCTGTGGAATAGGAAAGTTGTTGGTCTCAAGGACCAAATGAGAGCTTGTGTCAGGCCTCTCTGACTGATCGGTTTATGAGGTATGTGACCTATCCCAAGTAAGAGCATGCAGGACCATTTGACTCAGCCTGCTGAGCACATGTGGGGTATTCTGTGATCACAGAAATGCCTCATTTAGTTGCGTTTTAAATTACCACCTGCAAAACTGATCCAAATCTCACTGAGCCATTTAAGACACACTGCTCAGAAGCTAAGGCGCTACAGCAAACACATTAAGGGTGCCCATAATGTGTTCGCTGTAGCTCCTAAGCCTCCGTCGTTTCACACTAGCTCAAGTTTTACAGGTCCTACAAAAGCACATTTCATATAAAGTCTTTTGCAAGACATGAAACCAAACATTCGAACATGGTACCAAGTCGAGGGGGATGTCAACACTTCATCTGAAGATTAGAAGAAATATAAATTAAGCCTCTCATTTCGCAAGACCCATGATCCCATTGCCAAAACACGAGCCAAGAAACGCAGCATGCATATAGACAGCACACTGAGTGTTCTCCATTCACTCCTTACTATTACAAGTCATGAAGGTATAGTGCTCAATCTTTAGGGTACAATATCATCCTTTTCTCCCTCCCCATTTTATCATTGCATCTAATAAAGACTTCAGCAAGAGCAGGGTTTACTCAAAATGTGTCAGCGTCACATTCCTGCTGGAGACATATTGCCCAAATCCTGAGGTTGCAGCGAGGTGTAAATGACACCTCTGCCAACTTGATCTGCACTACCGCATAAATTATGCTCTAGCCAGATGGAGTTTCCTCACTGTTGCTGGAAATACCTGACAGGAGCCTTACTCAGTTGCCACTCTCCAAACTCACCACCTCAGGGAACAAAACTCAACACAGTGTGACGGTCTGGAGAATAGAACAGATTTTATAGAACTTTTCCTTTTTTCTCTTTAGCCAATGGCCTATAGAGACAATCTTAATAAAAGCAAATTTCTTGCTGATGTGAAGTTTGTGTATCCCAAAATATTTGGGAAAACCCCTTATGAAAGCTGACATCTTTATGGAAATACAGAGTTTAAATTGAACTGACAGGGTTTTCTTACCATACACACTGCAAGCCAGCAATTCGGGCCCGCCTTCGAAGTGCTGCTCTTTAAAAAAATTTACAACAAGGAAACATTACGAATACTTAAAACTCATGTAACTGAGTGGTTTTGAAGTGTAATGTAACAATATTCACTGTAAGTGCAATTTAATCGTTGAGAGTTTATGTACGAGTTTCAAAATAACCGCCCCTTGTGTTTATCACAGCAGCCCACATTTGCGGCATCCATTCCCGCAATTTTTGGAAATAACTTGTGCCCAAACCCTCCTAACACCTTTTCAAGCTTGCAGTTGTGTCAGTTGTCAGTCCATCTCGTCCCTTGCAGGTCAGTGGGAGAAAGATTTGGAGACTGGGGAGGCCAGTCTTTTTTGCTTTTCTTTGGACATGATCTAATGCTTGGGATCATTATCCTGGTGAAGAATAAAATCTTGTCCAATGATATGTGAACTAGAATGAATTGTGTGATGCTGACTACTTTTCTTTTTTCATAATCAAACACAGTGAATGTCAGTGTTCTAAAGACAGACTTAATAGATCTCTTCAAAACTAACAGTTTAAGCCTTTGTGGCTAAATAATGAGTTACTATATTGAAAAGCGGTGCTTTACACTGAAGTATTTGTAATGCTTTCTTGGAATAAAACTTTGATAAAGTAGTGTATCGTTTATTTATTTATTTTTAATTTGGAGGTGGGCCCAAACATCTGATCTGTAGTGTGCTTAAAAAATATTAGAAAGCTGTCTAATACAACATACACGCAACCTTATAATGAAGAACTGACCAAATCTGACCAACAGGGGTGGAACCTTTAACATCTTCGGTGAAAAGATGAAGTTTCGAAAGGCAAAAGATGAGGAGCCCACAGCTCCTGGGCAAGGTGGGTTTTACTTTTTTTCAATGAATCTTTAGTGTATCAGAGGAGTCACATGATGTTTTCATTTCCCTATTCAGTGGCCATCCGGAAGAGATCTAAAGTTCCTGGTGTGATGATCACTCAATTTGTGGAGGAAATTCCTGCAGGAAAGAGTCACCCAGACTTCACACGAAAACCAATCGCCCTGACTATTCAGGAAGGTAGAACTACAAATCAGCTTCTCTGACTTTCTTTCAGCACAGTAATGTTTACAGTCCTACAAAATGATGTTGTAAATCCTTTTTCAAAAAGGAAAGCTGGCTGTTTTTAAAGCCATTATCACTGGAGATCCAATACCGACAGTGAAATGGATGCGAAATAAGGGTGATACCGCCGATACACAAAGATACTCCATTATATATGACGAAACTATGGGAGAACATCAGTTACAGGTATCATATTTGCATTGTAATTGCTTTCATAGTCATAGTACACTTAAAAGGGTGTACACATTTTTTAGTAGTAGCCACAATAACGCTGGCTTTATTCTTTAACCTGCATGTTTTTTTTTTTCACTAGATGCCTAACGTAGCTGTAGACCAGGCAGACACCTATAAATGTTATGCTGAGAATGAATATGGACGTGCTATCGTCACTGTGACGCTGAATGTGATTGAGGGTGAGATTTATTCTAGTTTCTCTCGTGTTTGAAGGAAATTCATATTTTCCAGTATTTTAGACCCATGATGCTTAATCCTGTTTGATAGCATATGGATTTGAACAAATAAACTGAACATAAGAGCTTTATTCAGTTCTCACTTCCATTTGGCAACACCAAAAGCTATGCAATGTTAAAATTTAACCAAAATACTTGTTTTAATTACAGTTGGTTTCAAGAAGAGCAAGGCATTGCAAGAAGCTAGAGCAGGTCAGTCTGCATAAAGTCAAGAATAATGTTTCATCTAAAAGTAACAGAAAAGGCACCCTATCTCACATTTCAAACTTTTTTTTTCTAGCTCAACGTGAACAATCAGTAGATTTCACCAAAAGTCTTAAAAGTCGGTAAGGTATCAAGACCAAGATGAAGTCACTCCTTGATCAATAGACTCCCTCTAAAAGCAAGTGAAGTCAGATTTGTTTTGTCTTTTGTTGTCACAGAGCTGAGCGTCCAAAATCGGAAAGAAAAGATGGAGAAGTTGATGAACGGTTCTGGGAGCTTTTGTTGAGTGCTGATAAGAAAGATTACGAGCGCATTTGTGCTGAATACGGAGTGACTGACTTTCGTTGGATGCTTAAGAAACTGAACGAGAAAAAAAGAGAAATAGAAGAGCAGCAGTCAAAGGTCATTTTTAGGATAGTCTGCTTTTCTGTATCTTAAATGAAAAAGTATATTCATCACAACAAGTACATTTGTGCTAACAAATACATCTGATGTTTTTAACCATTACATTTGTGTTGTTCTGCATATGCCTTCCATTTCACAGTACGTTGAATACCTGGGCAACCTGAGACACATTGAGATCAAAAATACTGGATGTGCACAATTTGAGTTTGAGATGGACCTAAAGGACCCCAATTCCAAAATCTTCCTCTATAAAGTGAGACACTATTTTAAGTGTGACCATTAATTTTTTTTTAATGTAATCACATACATTTGTAAACAGGAACCAAGGGCAATTTTTTTAGCATGTATTCAGCATGTTAAAAATATTTTCAATTTTTTGTGCTATAGGATGGTGTTATGGTTCCATTTGACACAGATGTGGATGAGAAGCACAGTTTGCGTCAAACAGGCAGAAGGTTCGTCTTTAGTGTAAATGGCCTGTCTCCAGATGATGCTGGACTCTACCAAGTAGATATTGAAGGCGTCAATGTCTTCTCTACTGACCTTAAAAGTGAGGTTCATTTAGAAAGATTTACAGTTCCAATAACATTAGGACTGGGTATTGAAGTTCAATACTTTTGTGTTACAGTGCTAATTACTTCAGTGGTACAGAGTGTCTAAACATTCTGTGTCATTAAGTCCCATATTCCAATACCTAAGTAAAAGGCTTTCATCAGCATCAGGCTGTTTAAATTACATGCCATAGTCATATAATTAATAGTAGCACTTCTTAAATTCTTTGCAGTTAATTCTTTCAAAACAATATACAGTTTTGAGTCATCGTATAATTCAGGAATCAGTGCTGAAGTTAAGGTCTCAGTGTTTGCATCTGTATCACAAAACTTTGACACAAACCCAACCCTAATATATAATAATGCTGAATTTTGTTCATCTTGCCCATTATTTCTAACCTATTTTATGTTACAGTTCCAATGGTTGATTTCCTGGTGAAGATTCAAGAGGTAAAGGCAATAGAAAGAGAAGACGCAGTCTTTGAGTGTGTTCTTTCTGCCCCGGTCACGAAGCTCACCTGGATGGGAAAGAGTGTTGCACTGGCGCAGGGCGACAAGTATGACATTACAGTTTCTGAGGACATGTTGATCCACAGACTGGTGGTGAAGGACTGCATGAAGGTGGATAATGGCATATATGCTGCTGTGGCTGGAATCAAGTCCTGCAATGCCTGGCTGATAGTAGAAGGTACAGACAGATCTAGTTGATGTTCACTCCACAGATCAACCATCTGTAATCTGTTTATCATATAAATAAATAACTAAATACATGCATACATACATACATGCATATATCACGTATGCACAATTTGAACAATAAGCCTTCACCAAAACAGTGGACTGAGTGCAGTATAAATCTGTGGGTATGGTACTGCCATGCAGGCAGTTTTCCATTCACTGACTAACATATTAACACGTCTGTGTTTGCCTGCCCTTGGAACAGCTGACAATGACCCAAACAACCGTGGAAAGAAAGCAGCACGCAAAACAACCCAGGCAGGAGGGAGTGGCGCCGACCTGGCGAAGATTGCAGCTGAGCAACAAGCTAAGCTGCAGCAAGCAAGACAGGAAAGAATGGAGGCGCTCAAACAGAAACAGGCTGAAGAGCCTGAGCCCAAAGCCATACCAAAGCCCCAGCCTAAACCTAAGTCCAAGCCTGTAGTTGAAGGGGTGGTCGAAGAGCATGAGGAGGAGGAGGTGATAGAAGTGGTGGAGGAAATGGCTCCAGAGCCTGTTTTAGAGCAGGAAGAGGGGGAGAAGACGAAAAGAGTGAGGACAGGACCTTTGGTCCCTGACACTGTAATCGGTAGGTCATTTTCAGTGCAGTCCACTGTGCAAAAGCGATTTTTGGCAGATATGTCTATGATATCACAAAAAGTAGACCTGAAAAATGGAAAGACCACATTTTATTGTAATTATTGGATTTTGCATGGATATGGTATGCTCAACATATGTGTAGGCACAAAGTGCATGAAGCATATACCATAATACAGCTATGAACGATTAAGTTGATCTAGTGCACACAGTAGAGTGTACATATTGCTCATATGTTGAGAAGTAAATCAACCTTTTAGATAATGGGTATACATTATTCATCCAGACCCAGGAGTTCACTTCACTAGTGGATTACAAGATGTAAGAGCCATCATGGGTCAGTCAGCTGAGTTGGTGTGCAAGCTAAGTAGCGCAAACTGTGACGGAGTGTGGTATAAGGACGGACAAGAGGTGAGTGCTCTCTTGAGAGGTAAAACCATCTGTCAAGTGCGACCATGCTAACAGTTTTCATAAACTCTATCTATAGTAGACATTTCGTTCTTTTCATGCTGCTGCTATTCCTAGATTAAAATTTTAATTATATAGAAAATAAATGCAGTAAGTGAGAAATGTTGGAAATAACCAACGTGGCCCGTCAGTAACCACTCTAGCATCTGCACAGATAACATCCACAGATGATGTGAAGATTATCAAAGATGGGGCTATCCACAAACTGGTGATTAGTAATTGTAAGGAAGAGGACAATGGAAAATATCGCTTTGAGGCTGACGGGCGCAAATCAGAAGCTATGCTTACAGTGGAAGGTAATTCTACTGACTGAAGGTAATTTAAGGTCATACACTTCAGTTGTATTGGCCTTTATCAGTACCATAATGTAGGTAGAGACTGACAAGGTGCTTGTTTTTAATCCAGCGTAAATATGTTTTACAAAAATATTCTGGAGAGAATCACGTCCAGTATTCCATTAAAATTTAAGCTCCCTCAGTTATAGCAGATCTGCCACAGATTTGCCCAACATATTTATGTTGGGCAGATCTGTGGAAACTCTTTAACTTTTAGTTGCTGAAAGTTGCCATAAAAACTGGGGTGAACTTGAGACAGTTTCTTTATCCTGAGTGTATCCCTGCTTTAAGTCAATGTTTTTGGTAAAGGTCTAAATCGAAGGAGAAAGGTAAAATTAAATAGCTCAAAGGTAAATTTAAATATGTTGAAAGTATCCCTCACAAGGCAGTGTGATTTGACTTGTTTGGTGGTATTTGTTGAGCCCACTTTTCTGACCTAATTGCCTTCTATCTTACATTTACGAGAGGCTGAGCATTTTGCTTTTGGTATCACTGTCATTTGAACCTTGATCATTAACAGTAAAAATCTAACTTATAGTTTTCAGTCTTGGCTATTTGTGGTAATCGTACAGACAATTCTCTGGTAAAATAATCCATCTTGGACAGTGGTGTAATACATTAATGAAAATGATTTAGTTTTAGAACACACTCTGTGGGAAGAAGCACAGTGATAAGGTATCCTTGCTTCCTAAGTTAAAGGTTATAATGTAAAAAAATCAAGTGACTGTTTATGTATGTTATAGACCCACCAAGGATGAATCCAGATGATCTAGCTAAGTTCTCAGAGCCAGTGATTATCAAGGTTGGCCAGAATGCCTCCTTTAAACTGAGCTTTGTGGGTAAAGAGCCAATAAAGGTCCAGTGGTACCATGAAGGTGAGGAGCTGCTAAATGACACCAACATCAAGATTGAGAAGTCCTCCAGTGAAAGCAGCTTATTACTAACCAAATGCCAGCGCAAAAGCACAGGCGAGATCAAGCTCAAGCTAAAGAATGAATTTGGGACTATCGAGGCTCTCTCCAGGCTCATCGTTTTAGGTTAGTAATGCTGAGGTCTTACATTTATGAATATTTAAAATTAGTAGCTTACGTATCCTTTACAAACTTTGAAATGTTTTATTGTAAATGAAGTTTTCATGGTCTTGCTTCTATTCTTCACTCAGATAATTTGTTTTCTATAGTTACTAAATAATAAGGGAAGGACAAATATGAAAATTCAAGTGTTGATACTGTGCTGAATAATATAAAACAACAGGGAATGCTCTTCATTTCTTCAAACACAGACAAACCTACCAATCCACTGGGCCCTACTGAGGTGATTGAGGCATCATCATCATGTGTGGAATTTAAATGGAGGCCCCCAAAAGACGACGGAGGCTCTCCAGTGATTAACTACAATATAGAACGGCAACAGATCGGGAGGAATACCTGGAAGAAGATAGGGAATATCCCTGGTGTACCTCACTATAAAGACACAGATGTGGACCATGGAAGGAAGTATTGCTATCGCATTAGGGCTATAACTGCAGAAGGCACAAGTGATGTGTTTGAGACAGATGACATACAGGCTGGCACAAAAGGTAAAACAACATGTCTGAATGGAGAAAAGACTCTTGTAGCTTGTCCAATTCGTATTTGTGCAAAATCCCTGGTGTCAATCGGGGGTTTCTCCCATGAAAATTTTGGTTACAATGTGTATTGGTCACAGGGTCAACAAGGGTGGGGTGGACAGTGGGGTTTTGACCAACAAAATTAATCAATATTTTTTGATGGGAGGGTTGGTGATGGGCAAAACAAAACAAAATAGAAACCAAATGAGTTGACGAGTTGAACATCTTTTAACTCGCAGATTTAAGAAAAAATAGATCAAAGTGTGATTTTTTTGTACTGTAAAGTCTGTCCTACTTCAACTTTTAATTTCAATTAAAACAAGAAAATACAAAACAAGCTAAAATCCATCTCTGAAGATAACTATACCAGATGTTTCATTTGAGTTGGTTTGTTCTAATTTGTACAAGATTGTCACTGTGAGAATAACAATCACATCTGTTATTAAAATGTTGATGACATATGAATTACTGTTTTATACTGTAGCTTATCCTGGCCCACCCTCAACACCCAAAATTGTCAGTGCCTTCAAAGACTGCATAAACCTATCATGGACACCTCCTGCCAATACTGGAGGTACAAACATTGTGGGCTACAACCTGGAGAAACGCAAGAGGGGCAGCAACCTGTGGAACCAAGTCAACCCTCCAGAGGATCCGATCAAAGGTTGAACACCTGCATATTTGTCTTTAATCTCTAGGCTATAGACAAATTAAGACGTTCAGTACTTCACTTTTGAATTTTTTTTTTTTTTAGTTCCATACTTTCCTTTTGGCAATGCACACTGCAAAAAGTGCTAACATTACTAAAATAAAAGTAAGGGCCAGATTATGAAATCATACTGCGTAATTCCGACCAGGAATTCTGGCCTGTTTGGTTCTGGCCTGAAAAGCATCTTCTGGGATTAGAATATATATACACAAATATATATTTAACACTAGAAAGGCTGAAAACTGGCTATAGCTAGAACAGTTGCATGCATCAATTGACGCAGTGCCCAGTTTCGCACAAGATGCGTCCTGATACGACGCTGCTGCAGTATGTTCGGGCGTTTAGTCCTGCAGCCGCCGGCAGACATCCACGCAAGCTGCAGCCAGCAGACACAGCAAGTGTCCAGTGGACTTTGGACCCAGAGCCCGTCGTACAGCGCCAGTCGTCAAATCAGAATCAGAATCAGAATCAGAATCGCGTTTAGCCATTCTATGTATATACTGCTATACCATACGCATTTCACCAGCAATTTAGTTTGTGTTACCATGTTTTAATCAAGATTTAAAAAAAATAAAAAAATAAAAGCCAAATTTGTTCAGATCTTTGCAGCAAGAACTTCAAGGAGAAATAGTGGTAATTTTCTTTGATTTGCTTCTAGTGTTAAGCAAAAGTAACAATCTCTCTCCTTTTTCAAAGCATTTGCTGATGAAATGTGTTATAGTATAGTTTGTTCCCTGAGAAGAATATAGAATCTAAATATAGAATCATCCTGATTGCTAAATATAGAATGAAATATTGTAATACTTAAGTATTACAGTTTTTCATTCTATAGAAATGATCTTAAGCTGTGCCCCTTTGATTTTTTGTGATCCATTTTATTAAACCTTAATCTTTTCAGTCTATTGTCTTCAACAACATAAACAATACACTTTATCAATTAGTTATCATGAGTCTAGTATCCAGTAATTATTTTGTAAGGCTACAATTACTAAGGTATGTATATTACTTCGTGAAACACAGATATGTGACAAACTAAATATATGTGACAAACTAAATTGAAGAGCAAAACACACTCAGTCCAAAAGCATTTTTTTCGGAAATTGTTTTACCTATTGGAAAGCAATTCTTACAAAGAATTTTTTTTTTTTTAATTTGAAATTTTACAGCTACTTGTGATTTTTCAATGCCTGTTTCTAAAGTGCAACTCCTGCACATTTTAGCATGGGCAAATTTGTTTAAAACTGTTTTTAAGTAAATCGATATTCAATGGCAAAAAATTATGTACACGTTTAATATTTATATCCTACTACATGACACAGCATAGAGCCATCTTTGTTTATGATCTACCGCCAGGGAGTAAGTAAGTACCACTCGCGACTGTGTGAGTGGACTGAATGAGTTTTGGAAATTCACCTAATCTTGTATCGTGTATTATGCAAGGACTGAGTGAGTTTTGGTTGGTTATACTATTGCGCATAAATAGGTAATGTAAAAATAATAGTTGTGTTACCTAAAAAATCACAAACAATGGACTGAGTGAGTTTTGGAAATTTGCTCTTCAATTGGTGGTATGTGACAAACTGTGTGCTTGATTTAATGCAGCAGAAGGCAAAGATTTGTGTCCACATACTATTGGTGATGTATTATTGTTGCAAATGTAAAGAACGGATACCTGGACTCACCAACAGGTCCTTAGAGTTTAAGGTTCTTAATGTTTACTTCAACTACCACTAACACACTCTTTGCTTACATTTCCAGCCAAAGAGTATGGAGTGAAAGATGTTGTTGAAGGAATAGAGTATGAATTCCGTGTCTCAGCCATCAACTTTTCTGGTGCTGGAGAACCAAGTTCACCCTCTGAGTTTGTGATAGCCAGGGATCCTAAAAGTGAGTCATGGAAACACACATACTCATACAACCAAAACTACTCACACACACATATAAACAAACACATGAGTGCATCTCAAAATGAAAAAGGAAATATGTAGGATGTCAGATAAAGCTACAGTCTTTTCCAACTCTAGATCACCTACAATCCTACTATATTCATGTTCATTATTATATGCAGAGCCCCCTGGTAAAGTAATTGACCTGAAGGTATCAGACTCCACGTATTCTTCCTTGTCACTGAGTTGGACTAAACCAAAGGAAGAAGAAGGAGTGCAGGATGAAGCTAAAGGATATTTTGTGGAACTAAGACCAGCAGAGAACCCAGAATGGACACGCTGCAACTCCAGCGCAATTATCACAACTAGCTACACAATTCTTGGCCTTAAGTCTATGGCCATGTACTGGGTAAGAGTGGTCGCTACCAATGAAGGTGGAGATGGTGAGCCACAAGATCTTGACAACTATATCATTGCTATGCCCCCACCAGGTAAAATACTTTTCCATTTTTCAGCTTCAATACAGGTGTAGTTTATGATTAGACTGCAGTCCATCTGTTTCTCAGCATCATTTGTTAGCCCACTTTACTCCTTTTATCTACAGTTAGGACTCCCACAGGACTACAAGGGAGCAGGTCTGGTAGCACTCTATCCATTGACTTTTCACACTATTACACATGTCTAACCCATTGGTCCACCTTACAGATATGGATGACAGTTCGTCTGCTTGTGCGAGTCATTAGTGGCCAGTTTCTGGTCAAAAGACATGGTTGGCTATATTTCGGATGCTGCACTATATTCAGGTTAGCAGTGACACTGAGGTGGTTACAAACATTAACAGCACTGCTGTGTGACACACATACACACACACACACACACACACACACACACACACACACACACACACACACAAACATACACCATTTTACTACCATATAAGTATTACTGTAGTGCTACCACCCAAATAATACCTGTTCACTGGTGGTCCTGATCATTGATAAACAGGGTAAAGGGCACTAACAAATGTTAATTATAAAGTATAAACTATGAAGTGGAACTACAAGTGGATATGAAAAAATGGACAACAAGTGTAAATACAGAGTAGGTGCATCTAAAGAAGTTGCTGGACAGTAAATTATCTTCTAAATATAATTTATTTACAGTCAAGCCAAATTTCACTGATCGAAAAATGAAGAGCTTTCTTGTGGTGAGAGCTGGGAATTCTGCCCGAGTCACCATCAATTTTGAGGTATGGCAAAACATCTCAAAAGCTTGCAATAATGAAGTCTGGCTGTAAAATAAATTCTAAACATTTAAATGTTTATTCATTTCTAATTGACAGGCATCTCCTGTACCAAAAATAATCTGGCTCAAAGATGGAGTGCCTGTATCTAAACGTGTGACCGTAAGTAATGCAGAAGGGTCTTCCCAAATAATGATCCCATCTGCAGAGCGTTCAGATACTGGAACATACACCATCATAGTGAAGAATATGGTGGGACAGGAGACCTTCAGTACTGAGATTAGGGTCACAGGTAAGACATCATATTGCAGTGAGTTGAATGAAATATTTTAGTCGAGAAGGGCAGACCCAAATGAGTGAGTTTCATAAAACAGGAGGAGTAAAAATGTAATGAAAGGTAAGAGGATCCTAACAGTCTACATATAAAATAAGGAAGTTTATCAGAATGGCTTATGTGAAAACTGAGCTAACAACAAATATATATGCCTCATTTGCACAATTTATAACTGTTTAAAAAAAACAAAACGTACACAAAATGCCAGGGTGATGGACGGTGGACCAACAACCACTGTTGGTCCCCAAGCAACTTAAATACAAAACTCCACAGAAACGAAAACCAATACACACACACAACTCTCAATATTCTGAGCACCCTGGCCAGCTGCAACTCATAATCTACTAATTCCTGGCTCAGATGTCATAACAAAAGTTTTACCAAAATAAAAACCCCAAACACAAACCCAAAATACAAAACATACACAACCGTCACTGTCCCCAGGCCTGACAGTATCCCCCCTCCAAAGGCGCACCTCTGGGGCGCCCACAAACCACCCAAGAGGCGGAGGCAAAGGGAAGCGTCCTGTGAGCACCACCCGGCCGCATCCCACTGTATGAGTGTTCCAGTCTTTACCAGGGAGCATCTCGCAGTCCTTGGGGGCGGGGCCCCCTACCGGGAGCCCCTCACTGTCCTCGGGGGCAGAGCCCCTTACCGGAAGCCCCTCACTGTCCTCAGGGGTGGAGCCCCCTACTGTGAGCCCCTCACTGTCCTCAGGGGCGGAGCCCCTTACTGGGAGTCCTTCAGCGGGGGACTCCATGCTGTCCTTGGAGGAGGAGCCCTCTCCCGGGAGCTCCTCTCCATTCTCTAGGACAAGGCCCCCTCCTGGGAGCCCTTCCCCTCGCCAACCCCTGGTGCGGAGACCTGGGAGCTCCTCCTTGCCTTCGGGGTCCATTTTTTTCCAGGTATCTCCTCTGGACCTCTTACAGACCCTGGTACCCCCCCCAAAAAAAAAAATTCAGGGGAAGACCCTCGGCTCCTGTGGATGTTACGGGCCCCTCTGTGGCTGCTACAGGCCCCTCTGTGGTTGCCACGGGCCCCTCTGAGGGTGCTTGCCCCCCTATGGGGCCCCTTTGTGGCTACCTGCCCCGCTACGAGGCCCTCTGTGGCTACCTGCTCGTTTACGGGCCACTCTGTGGCTGCTACGGGCCGCTCTGTGGCTGCTATGGGCCCCTCTGTGGCTATCTGCTTGGTTACGGGCCCCTCTGTGGCTACCTGCTCGGTTATGGGCCCCTCTGCTATCGCTACGCTTTCAGGCCCCAATACTGTGGCTATGGCTATGGGCCCCACTACTATGGCTTCGGGCCCCTCTGCTATGGCTATGGTTTCAGGCAACTTTGAAAGCCCCTCTGCAGCTACTAGCCCCTCATGGAGGCCCCTTTGCAGCTAACAAACCCTGTGGAGGCCCCTCTGTGGCTAACAGCCCCTCAAAAAGCCCCTCTGCGGTTAACTGACACTCTACTGGGCTAAGCTGCTGGGCTAACGGGCTAAGCTGCTGGGCTACAGTGGGCCTTAAGTGCTCAACAAAAGAGCCTGATGGCTCCTCTAAAGGGCCTAAAAAGTCCACGGGCTCAGGGCTGGGGGCTGCCCTGACTACACTACCTGACACTGGTAACCAAAGCCGGGGGGCAGGCGTGGGAGGCTGCAGCCATTGCCGAGATGCCTCGGCGCTCAGGAGCGTGGTCTCGGCAGCGCTGGTCGGCGCTGGCGAGCGTTGCTTCCCCAAGGAGAGGCGGGACGTGTTGCTTGGCCGCATGGAGCTGTGCTGGTCTTGTTGCTTGGGGGTCAGCTCCTCACTCCTCCACGCCACGTCAGCAGTGATTTGTTTTTTATGGTTAGTCCATCTGTCAGGGTTTCCCCTCTTCTGCGAATAAGGGCAGGCTCATAGGCAGAAATCCATCTTATCTTTCTTTATTTTTCCAAAACTCAAAAAACCAAAACGTACACAAAACGCCAGAGTGATGGACAGTGGACCGACAACCACTGTTGGTCCCCAAGAAACTTAAATACAAAACTCCACAGAAATGAAAACTTCATTATTCTGAGGACCCCAGCCAGCTGCAACTTGTAATCTACTAATTCCTGGCTGGCGGTGCTCAGATGTCATAAAAGTTTTACCAAACTAAAAACCCCAAACACAAACCCAAAATACAAAACATAAACAACTGTTCCTAGGCCTGACATTACACTGAAGGTACCCTCTGAACATCTGCACTGTTGTTCTTCTTTCTTCGTAGTCTGTAGTCATTAGTCTGTTAAACTATAACTGTACTGTTACATTGTATGAGTTGTATTGTATACCAAACTGTAATGTGGCTGTAACTACAGTGGGGCATTTAGTATTTAGTCAGCCACCAATTGTGTAAATTCTCCCACTTAAAAAGATGAGAGAGGCTGTAATTTTCATCATAGGTATACCTCAACTATGACAGACAAAATGAGAAAAAAAAATCCAGAAAATCACATTGTCTGATTTTTAAAGAATTTATTTG
>JBBJLS010000109.1:21149621-21181607 GCA_037577275.1 Bryconaethiops microstoma
GCTATATGATATATTTAACTGAAATTGCTGATCCAAACAACCAATGATTTATAAAGAAAAATCATGAAATTATCAGGAGTGCCCAAACTTTTGCATACCACTGTATATATATATTTGTAGGCATCCTACACATTTCTGCCTGAAATGGGAAAAAAAAAAAAAACATGCCTACCATTTAGGAACATTTCAGAACATTCAGTCTCTTAAAGTAGAAGAGAATGACACTAACATATGTTTTTTATGTACATATTACAAATAATATATGTTATTTTTATGTACAAATTAAGAAAATAAACATGTATTTTTATATCCTAATACACACTAATTAAATTGCTCACTGCAGGTACAGAGCAGTCTCAAGATATGACACATTCCCTGTGCGCATCCTGCATTGTTTGTTTCTCTTCTAGAGTATGAAGCAAGGTTAAGGGTTAAAAACACTTAGAAGTGAAAGCAAGTGACCTCCGGCTTTATTCCTAATTAAACTTCCTTGCAAATGCCATTTCAGTCCAATAACATTCCTTTTAAGCATTCACCCCGAAATGTATTTACAACCAACTTTTTACGATTTGATTTAACAAGTAAGTCAAATCGTAAAAAGAAAGTTAAGAAAGACCAAATTGGTAGTAAATTTCTGGTTATTACATCAGCCCTGACCCCAGTTTGTAGTCTTCCATTAATAGATACCAATATTCTGCATGGGAACACGAGTGTATGCTGACTGTAAAAGAGAAATGCAATGAGGCCTTGTGACAGCTGGCAAAACAGAGCCTCTGGGTGGGCAGGCGGTGGAGGGAATGGGATGGTTTCAAGCTGAAGATGGACAGATGGAGATGGACAGAGACAAAGTCCTACAGTGGTGATTTCAAGTTGGGCTCCTGGGACAGCCTGAGATCTGTGAGACTCATCAGAGTTCACAAAAACGTCAGCTTTTCTTTTTAATCCTTAAATGTTGGACCGGCACTTGAACATCAAGGCAACAGATCTTAAGAGGTTCGACTCCATTGGAGCATGAATACAAATCTAATTGTAAATCTGCAAGCTAACCTACATCCTAAATGGAATAATCAATATTTGCCCTAACTCATAACACCTTCCTTGGTGTAATATCAAAAGCAAAATGTGGCCTTGTTTTCTGAAGTCATTCGACCATTTGCAATATGAAAGAGGCCAAGCTCCACCACCAAGTTAACAAGAGAGCAAACACAAGTCTGTATCTTTTTTCTTACTGGTTTTGCTGTATGTTTTGGTCACGAAAACATCTGGAACAGCCTTTTGTGTATACCATGGTCAAGAACTCGTACTGAAAATCTTTAATACAGTATGTATCTTAAAACCATGGTCAAAGCAAAGCCTTTTAAATGGTATCTGAATTAGCATCTTTTAAAATAGTCTTCAGGAGGCCCAATATGCTGCATGTACTCATTTGAGTTTGTTTATATAGTATAATAATAATAACAACAATCATCATTTGTTCTTTATCCTTCTAAATGAAGCATCTCATGGTGGCACGCAACATTCCAAAAGGAGAATGGAGCCATGTGACTTTGAAAGCATTACACAAAGCATAGAACATTGTATTCTGTTCTGTCATGGTCACACCTTGACCCTGCCTTACCACAGCAATAAATGCCTTTAAGGACATCAAGCTTCTGAGCTCACATCTCAGCACGCATGCAGCTTGCACTGGGTTGGCCTTCAGTGTGAACTTCTCAAAATATCCACCGCTGTCAAACAAGCTTCTCCCGGAAATAACTGATTTCCCTCTGCAAACAAGGAATGTTATGCATCAATGTCTTGTAAGCAATTCGTTTCACCAGCAATGTCTTGTAAGCAATTAGTTTCTTATCCATTTATTCAATTCCCAACAATGTGCCTAGTGAAACTTTTTCATGATATTATCTGATTCTGTTAATGCACCTAACTCACTATTACAATATACTACTGGAACAGAAATTTGTACAGTTGCTCAATACCAGTGCCTACATACTTTTCCAGTTAAGAAATGGCTGCTGGAAAACATTCATCAACTGGAAGGTGTCAAATATGAACTTAATAGGAACATAAGAAAATATTTCTTCTGTCAATGTCAGGGTTGAGCGTAACATCATACAAGGCAGTCCATAGGAGTCCCGGACTCGAATGAGAGATACTTCTAGAGGTGCTTGCAGAGCAAAGTCTTTACTGAAGCACTGAGCAGGCTGTTTTAGGCTCTTAAGACTTAAGGTGTATTATGTATTCATTGAGCATAATCATCATTTACCCAGAAGTTTGATTCTTTTCATATTTATTTGAAACTATACAGACAGACTGATATATTTATATCAAACATTTTATACGAAATGTTCAAATTAGCCTTAAAAAATTATTTAAAAATTATACATATTATATATTATGCTATTAAAATTATATATGTGTGTGTGTGTGTGTGTGTGTGTGTGTGTGTGTGTGTGTGTGTGTGTGTGTGTGTGTGTGTGATGGTAACACTATTTTCTAAGAAGCTGTCCTGTTTCAGTAGTGTATTGTAATAAGTGAGTTAAGGGCATAAACAGAATCAGATAATATTGTAAAAAAAAAATGTACTAGGCATACTATTTTCATCACATATATGTTCCTCAGTGCTCTTAATTTAAAAGAAAAAAACACACAGAAAATTGATTAACTGTTATCTATTCTGAGAATATGTGAAACATTTTTTTTGCATAACAAGGGAATTACTTCCATGTCTTTCTATGACACTAGGAGGTTACAAAGATGTTTGAAAAAATAGATTAATATAAGTATTTTTTCATCATCATATTACCCAGTTGCTCTCCACTAAACACCAAGCGCTTCAACTCTCATCCCTTCAGGGGGAGCTGTCTGTCTGTAATTTAGGAGGCTCTGGTCAGTAATTATTCGACAGTAGGGTCACGGGGATAGAGACCTTGCTGGCGTCCTGGCATTCTTAAATGAGTTTATTAGCCTTGTGGATAGAGAGGCTTCACAGGACTATCAAGCTGGGCAGCAGAGCAGTAAGAATAGACAAGGTCATCTGACTGAGGGTAAGTTTATACACTTACAGGGCACCAAACTTTCAAACATAGGTTTACTTTGGAGAACAATAGTATTGCTAATGTTTGATTCATCCAGTAGCATTTTGTTACCTAAAATCATTGCTATTATTTAATGGTAACTTGGTTTACACTGACATATTCATCCAATGAATTACTCCTTGTGTTTTCTTGCTTTTCAGCATCCATGTACAATGGGCAAGAGAAATACATGTAAAAACAAACTATGCAGAGTGAACATTTGTTGATTTTAATCATTTGCTCATTATCAATTGCACCATTCTCCTGTAAACTAAATATGTGCATGATGATATAGCTGACTCATCCTTCCTTGATGATGAACACTAACCGTCCTACTCCCTGCAGAAAAATAACCAGCTTGGTGAATTCCAAAATTATACCATCTAAGATTTAAGACAACTGTCACGTAACGACTGTGCTGAGAAGCAGTTTGTGTCATCCTGAGACGATATTGTGAACTTTATGAACTTTAAGCAGACAAACTGAAATTAACTAAAAAATAGTGCATCACACAGGTGTCAGCTAGGACATAAAGTTATTACACCAGGACATGATTGACTCTCATTACCAAAAGCCATTTCTATCCTCAGTGTCATATTCACATCATCTGCTTGATATAGGAATAGAACATCTTAGTGAGTGAAGAAGTGCCCATGTATCGTTTGCTGCAAGCATTTGTGCAAGTTAAAGCAATGACTCCTTTTCAAAAACTCCTTAACAGAACAGCTCAAAAAATCTAAATTAAAAAAAACATTAAAATATTTAAATCTAAAATCTTTTCAAAAAACAGTTTTAACTGTGTAGACCAGTGTGCCCTCCCTAAAGTGGACTACACATGTCTAACATACGGTTTCTATAGTATATAGAGTGTAGAGTATGGAGCTGTGAACTGCACAGTGCAGGCCGAGTCCAGAACTGAAGGTTACAACCACCGATCTAGACTACTGTGTGATATCTGTCTTTCATAATCTGGTTGTTTTCTTCAAAGGTTTGTGGATCAACCAATATATCATTGTTCTTAAGAATACACAGAAAATACATGGTCAAAATGAATTGGGTTTCCTAGTTAGAGATCATTATCTACTAAAAACTGGTTAAATTTGCCCAACCCCAATAATAAATCAATGTATTTTTGTCCTGCTGGAACCTGTCCTGCTAGTGCACAATGTATACTGGCAAAAGGCGAAACAAATGTCAACTGTAACATAATTTCAATTTGGGAATTCAACTGCCTGATAATGGGATGAAACAAGTTTTTTAAATGACCGAAACTGAAGTATTTATAAGTGATTAATGTGGTTTACGTCACTGCTAGAAGTAGAATGTGCCTCCAAAAAGCTGGTAATTGTCAGTAATGGATCCATCCTCTTCACAGCTTATATTCAATGGAAATTTTACTCACAGATTCATGGGGCCCATTCTGAGCAGCAAACAAGAAGCCTGTGTCCACCCAGCTGCATAAATTCCACTGACCTCAGTTCAATCTGTTTACATTTGTTAGATGGATTAAAAACAAGCTGCCCATTAGAAACTTTGGCTGCTATAACAGTTGTCATGCAACTTGCTGGATATTATAAATGCACAGCAGGCAAAGTCATAATACGCCTTGGTTTCGCCTTGGTTATACTGCAACAGCTTAGTAGGCTGATCTGGCAACTTATTACTGGCATGAGACATGTAATAAGTGTGGCAGCAAACTAAGTAAACTATGCCTTAGAAGAACAATATATGTCCCTAAATAACATTTTTTGTAAATGAAGTTTTAAAGGTAAAATGTAAAGGCTCTTTAACAAATGTATGGTGCTTTACAAAATGTTCTTTAAACCTTAAAATGTTTTTTTATTTACAAAAATAGTACTTTAAGAATCATCAATTGAAAGGTTAATGTAAGAACCTTTTCTGATAGCCTTTCTTTTTTTAAATTGTGAGTGGAAAACTGACTAAGAGGGTTTCATCCAAACAATGCCACGTCAATCTGTAGATCGGAGTCCAAAAGAGAACGGTGGCCCTGACCTCTCAGAGAGGACTTATTTTCCCCATTCTTGTTCTCTTATGTGTAGGTCCACAAACCTGAAACTAGCAAATATGAGTTCTCAAACTAAAGAAGTAACAATTAGAAATACATAATAGAAATACAGAAATACATAAAAAAAAGGTGCTCCTGAAAATTCACCTGAGGTTCATATGTTAATGTATATATATAAATATATAGTGTATATATAAATTCAGCCCATGTAAATGCTAACAAAAGCTACGTTTAGAAAGACGATCTCAGCTTAACTACCAAAACAGTAAGGCTGACATGAGGATCTATTTTGAAAAATCAATAGATCAGGACAAAAGATTCAATAGATACCAATATTTTCACTATTTACAAGCACTTATGAGCTCATGGTTGCTCATATGTTGTTTGTGTGTTTTAATGCTTGGAGCCTTTAAAGCTGAAGCAGAGTACCAAACTCCATCATGCATCGCTGTTGACGAGGTCCTCTGTGAGCCAGTGATTCATTTTTAGCAGAATGGGCTGTGTTGAATAAAAAATATATCAGAGAGAAAGTTGCAATGCCTTAAGCATCTGATTTAAAAAAAAAATCAAATACACAAACAAAGTCAATCATGCAAATATACCTCTCAATGACTCAATATTAAAGTGGGGCAGCTGTAGTATGTGTAAATGAAGCAAAATCAGGACTGGAATTTCAGATGTCACACTGAAGCAAAAACATGCTTATGTATAAAAAGTACAAAGGCCATTATCAACAATTTTGAATAAATCAGCAAGTCATCCCAGCCCTACACAGCACTGAAACATTTAAACTGTTAAAGAGTGGGCATGCCATTGCAGTCAAGCTTTTTTTCTAGACACAAAATATTACAATAGCCACTAGCTAATATCCCTCTTGTAATATAGACAGTAATAAATGAATATTTGCCCCAGCTTGGTGGTTGAACGGTATCTTGAATGTTACAATATGTTTCCCTACAACATTTTTTTTGTTTTCTCTGCTCTGATACACCTGATCCAGTTAATCAAGTGTATTCGAGCAGAGAAAACAATTAAATATATAGGACAGAGCTAGTGTAAGTCAAGACTTGGAAACCATTACAGGTTAAAAAAGTTGATTCCTCAAGGGGAAAACTTAGTGGCCTCAGTCTGGTTGTACACTGAATGCCCTTAACACATTTGGTGCTTGCTCATGCCGCACAGTGACAGAGATATGTTTTCCACACTGTGCTTTTGGCCAGGCCATGCACACTGGTGGCAGGTGTCTGCATTAAATGTTAGCATATGCAACAAGCCACATGGGACCATAAAAATCGACCTCGTCCGTGTCAGGCGGCCTAGTTTTACGTGTTCTGTCAGTACACCAGAAGCTCATTTTCAGCTACAGGATCCAGGCCAAGAAAGGAGCAGCCTGCTGTCCTGGTGGGGGCACAGGCCAAATTTACACCCACGTGTGTTTGACAAACCTAAGATTAACACTTTCTTTACAAGGCAAATGATATGTAATGTACAGCTTCAGTGGTATTCTGGGCAAACGTCCTTAATCCCATTCTAACACCACATCTCTATTAACAGGTACCATTGTAAACTAAACCATACAGAAATACACCCAAACTATTCCTTTTTAATAAGGAAACACCTTTTCAATGCTATATAGAGTTTATCTCAATCACAGAGTTTCTCGTCATTTCCCATCAATGGTGAAATTATTCAATAGCTATTTCTTTTCCAGTAGAGATTCTAGTCACTCTCCCATTATACCAATATTTCACTGTTGATTGGTCTTTTTATAACATTTTTAGTTGACTTATTGTTTATAATATATAGAGATGTATTTGACAATTTTCTATTTTCTGTGCTAGGCTAAATTTAGTGAAAAAAAGATGCATTACTTTCCAAAAGTTTGGGAACACTGGAATTCCATACTATAAAACTAAATTAGTTGTAAGGACACACAGAATTTTTTTAATACTGGGTTGATATTCTGTAGGGTTTAAACTGTTTGAAGGATGTTTTTAAAATTAAGACATTTTCAGTTATCAGCATAGATGATTCCACGATCCATATCTGAGAAACCTGTATTACATTCAGAGTGATCCTAACAACATAAAATTAACTAATTCTGGAATTCATTTACTGTGATCAATTCTTGCTGATTCGTATTACTAGTTTAAAGCATTTCACATTTATTATGTCAAAAAATGAAAATAGGTCATTAAAGTGTCTTATTTAATATTTACATTTTTAACAGGTTATGACCTCTCATTGTTCCTAAAATAATGTAACTTAAATTTTAAATAAACCATCAGTTTATATTCTGGTGTTTAACTGTATGCAATTAACTATATTAGTTATTATTTAATAACCGACAAGGGACTCCAAACTTTTGAACAGTAATAAATACAGAGCTAAAGTGTTTTTGTAGAATATCACTGCAGATTTGGCTATACAGTAAAATTGGTGACAGTAAAATTACAGTTAAAAACATCTTGCAAATAAGAAACTTTCATTCTAAGTGATGATCAAGTGCTCAGTAATTTATAATTTTTTATATGGCATGAGAGACTCAAATAACAGCCTCATGAGAGCTTGTAAATATAACCTTAGAATATCATACACGTGTATTACATGCAGTTTTGAATGATCTGATATTTCAAATCAAATTCTTGCTATATATTTATGTGCTCACATCCGTGACAGGTCAAACATGCAGGCCAGGAGTTCAAGATGTAATGTGATAAAGTGGTTAAAGTAACTGGGGTGTCACTGGTCCGTGCGGGTGTGAAGGGCTCATTTGACAGCCACCATGTCCCAAACCAAAGAAAGCCGTCCTCACATGGTTCCCAAAGGATTAACTCGTTTGTACATGTCAAATTCAAATTATGTGTAATATGTGGTCTATCATGTATAGAAGTAAATGCATTACAGAATTAAATGGATCGACTATAACCCATATGCATTATAATATCCGTTTGTGAGAAATCTGTAACATGATTCTAAAAAATCTTAATAAAATATTTTATATATATTTATTTCTATGCAAAATGCCTCTATAATACATAGAGGTATTTCGTGGAGCATACGGCTCTCATTAGCTATTTATATTACGAATATTCCATTGCTGGAGGTTTCAGATATTGTTCATATCGTTCTTCTTGTCCACTTTAAGATTTAGTGGAGACCTCGACAAGTCAGCAGATTACCAAAAACATGTCAGCAAGTCAGCACTGGCACCGCTTAGTGTTTGTGGCCAAAGGATGAGTGACACTTGCTGTCTTCTCCTAAGAGCAGGACAAGACAAACGACCGGGGTGAGACGAGAATGAGACTGTTCATGCATCTAAAGGTCACTTTATGCTGTGCAGCTTGCACAGTGGTCCAAGAATGAAATGAACCTCTAGGAATTCTTTCTCAAATTATTTTAATGTAATCATACTTAAGACGCTTAGAATGTGTTTGAATAAAAATTTTTTTTTAAATCCAAATCCAAAATTATACCACTGAGAGCTTAAATTGATAACATTGGTTGTCTCATTGCGATGGCTTGTGTCAAGGGGTGGTTATATGAAGCAGCAAGTAAACGGTCAGTTTTTGAAGCTGATCTGTAGGAAGCAGGAAAAATAGGCAAGCATAAGGTGTCAGTGATAAGGGCCACATTGTGATGGCTAGATGACTGGACCAGGGCATCTCCAAAAAGTCTTGTGGGGTATTCCTGGTATACAGTGGCACCAACCAAGAGTGACCAGGTCAATGTCTTGGAAGCAGATACCACAAAACATGTTCAGAGGACATGCAGATAAGACCATTTTAATTGACTCTTCAAAGCAACTCATCCAGAACATCTGACATAGTACAAGATGCTTAAAGAAGATTCAAAGCGTTTATTGTCATATGTACAGAAAAAACAAAAGTGGCATTTTCTCTGTGCAATGAAATTCTTTCTTTGCTGTCCACACACAAATGCCACCTTACGTAAAGAGTTAATAACTAAAAAATAAAAATAAATAAGAATATAAGGAAATTTAAAAAATAATAAAGAAATATATATATATAAAAAAATAGAACAAAATAAGAAATACAAATAAGTAAGTGAGTGGAGCGAGCAAACACGTCTGCCTCGGGGGGCGCCATGTTTTCATCATCAAAGAAGGCTACTTTTGCAGACATGCAGACATTTGCGATCATTATTGTTAAAACCAGTCATGAAATAATGACTGACAACATTCTGTAAGCTTGGGCCAAACACATGAGCTCACTTGTAAAGATGAGCTCAGAGTTTTGGGTTAACTCATATGTGAGTAGTTACTGACCCCTGCAGGCGTTTTAAAGTGTTACATTCATTCACTACAATCTGCAATATCATTCATTCTGGAAGGTTTACATCCCTTTCACACTTTACTCTTGTGCAATAACATATGTATTGTGCACTAATGTTCACTCTGGAAGGTTTACATCCCATTCACACTACTGTTCCACTGCAGTATTTTCTATTTATTGTATATTTTTCTGTTATCTCTTGCACTTTGTTCAATGCCGCTAACTGCTTCTTGTGCAATAATCATATTTATGGTGCAATACTAGCCATTCTGGAAGGTTTACATAGCATCCACACCATAATGTAATATTACTGTTACATTGTTCTGATGTCTGTTTATTGAGTTGTTTGTACGGTTTCTGTCATAACTTGCACTCTGTTGAATGTTGTATGTTGTTATATATTGCACCGCGATCCGTGGAGAAACATCATCACACGATGCATGGGTACACAGTTGCTGATGACAATAAAGGAACCTTGAACATTAACTGTATAAAAATTGCAGCAGTTGGCAGTGCAGTTGATTGTTGTCATCTAAATTACAGGTTCTTTACTTTAAGATTTGTCTGTGCCTACAAGCAGCAAAATGTGGAAGAAATCAGAAAAGGTGGCAGATCAGACAGCAGCAGGCACAGGTAAATCTAATCTGTTCAAACAAAATCTATATAATCATCAGTTTTCTTCCTTGTGTGTGTTTGTGTGTGTTATAGTCAAATTCAACATGAGAGTAAATTCTAGAGGCACTACAGGTACAGGTAGCACAGATTTTAGAATCCGGCTATTTATTCTCTGCTTGCCCTACTTTGCTACAAACAGGCCCTAACTACACAGAGTTCTAATGTGTTTGTTAAATAAATAAAAAAGTAAATAAGTAAATAAATAAATAAATGAACCCAGCTATATGAGAAAGCAAGAGCTTTGATCACGGCATAAATGAGTTCTTACAAAAGTGCTAGTTATCCAGTTGAACAAAGTCACAGTACAATGATAATTTCTCCACAGTCATTAATACTGTTTTTTTTTTTTTATTCAGTGGGCATTAAGAAGAGGTCTAAAGTGCCTGGGGTGATGATCTTGCAGTTTGTCGAAGAAATTCCTGTAGGAAAATCTCATCCAGACTTCCAGCGGAAACCCATCGCTCTGACTATTCAGGAAGGTGCACTTCTTCCAGTGTTTCGGGAAAATGTCTAAACACATATACTTAATAATTCATGCCAGTTTGACAGAAAATGAATCAGTACACATCAAAGCTCTGCTTTCTGTCCAACAGGCAAACTAGCAGTTTTCAAGGCAATAGTCACTGGGGATCCTGAACCTACAGTCATGTGGTCCAGAAATAACGGAGATGTCTCTGATTCACAGAAATATCAAACTAAGTTTGACCCCAATTCTAAAGAACACACAATTGAGGTTTCAGATGTTTTGATATAATTAATCTGTATGTCTTCTACATTGCCTATGGGATTCCAAAAAAATTTAAAGATAATCCTGCCTGGGGTTTGTGTTCTAGATGCCTAACGTTTCACCAGATCAAGCTGACACTTACAAATGTGTCGCAACTAACGAGTGGGGTAGGGCTTCCGTCACAGTCATGTTGAACATAATTGAAGGTATGAAATTGTCTTGCTTTGTTTCCATTCTAATTAAATTATAAGACCCCTATCACCAACAGTTTTGCATATGCATTTCAGTGGGTTTCAAAAAACACAAGGCACTGAAAGCAGCTGGTGAGTCCTCAAAACCACATTCTTGGGGCAGTGTATGCTAAACGCAAACGCAGAGAGTGATTTCCTTGTTTTATGTTTCTTTTTTCTGCAGAAACGGAGACACCAGAACTCAAATGGGCACCAAAGAGAAGAAGGTTGAACGTAGCTTAGAAAATCACTGTCAGAACAATAGCCACCTTTATGTTGTTCATTATTTTTAGTCTCATTTGAAAATGCCTCCTGCTCTTTATACTGCGGTACAATTTGATGATGAATGGACCAATGGAAATGTTCCAAAATTACTTGGAAAAAAAATGCTTTACCTGCCATTCAAAGTTAGGAACATTTTTTCTCCACTTTTTCCCATTTCGCAAATCATTTTGAAGATACAAGGTTTTGTTACAATGGCAAATATGTATGAATTTTGGCTTATTTCATCTCATTTCAACTTTAAACCTTTCTTTCACAGTAAAGTGCGTCCAAAAAATGAACATAAAAAGGAGGGTGAGATCGATCCAAAGTTCTGGGAGATTTTGCTGAGTGCTGATAAGAAAGATTATGAACGTATTTGTGCTGAATATGGAGTGACTAACTTCAGATGGATGCTGAAAAAGCTGAATGAAATAAAAAAAGAACGAGAAGAAGAGCAAGCCCAGGTATCTCAAAGCACTTCCAGATGTGTAAGAATCTTACAAATAAGAGATTCTGTTTATCATATTAATGGCCATCCACCTCTCTCAAGTTCGTCAAAAGCATTTCCAACTTGAAGCACATTGAAGTCAAAGGTGATGGCACAGCATCATTTGAAGTTGATCTGGACATTATAGACCCCAAGAGCAGGATTTTCATTTACAAGGTAAGCTGACTGGGTGGTATCACACATCCTTGTTTGAGCTCAGATTTCAAGATACATTCAGAACTCTTGGTGGCACTCTGGTATGAATCAACATTTAGGATGGAGAGATGGTTGAGTACTCCGAAGAAATGGAGTCGGAGATGAAACACAGCCTGAGAAAAGTGGGCAAGAAGTTTGTGTTCAGTGTCAGGGACCTCTTCCCTGATGATGCTGGCCTTTATCAGATAGATGTCGAGGATGTGAATATGTTCTCTACTGAATTTAAGAGTAAGTAAACACTCGAAATAACCTCAAAATGCCCTTCATCATAGGTACTCAGTCTGTTTCTCTCAGTCCCACAGGTGGAGTTCTTGGTGAAGATTCAGGAAGTCAAGGCTATGGAAAGAGAAGATGCAGTATTTGAGTGTGTTCTGTCCAATCCCTTCTCAAAAATTCTTTGGATGGGGAAAAGTGATACTCTAGAACAAGGAGAAAAGTATGACATTACGGTATCTGAAGACAAACTCATTCACCGACTTGTGGTGAAAGACTGTATGCAGGTGGATAAAGGCATCTATGCTGCTGTGGCTGGAATCAAATCTTGTAATGCCTGGCTGTTAGTGGAAGGTAATGTTTTACTCCCACTAACATAAGGAGAAATTGTCTATATCAGTAAAATCACAATGTCACTGTAATATTAGTTTCAGCTAAATTATAGCTAAATATATCTAAAATGTAAGTAATATGTCCATATTTTGTGCACTTCTTCCCATTATCCAGACGCTCACATTTAACCGCACTGTGTCATATCCACTATGTGCTTGAGAGCATTTTAAAATGACAGTTTATTATCCATAAAAACAAATACACAGTAAATGGCCTTTATGGAAATGTGCCTGGTTATCATCTGTTATATTGTGTAACATTCCCTTTGATGTGAACTTCTTAATAAGAAAAACAGAACAAAACAGTATAGTCATTGAGTAAAAGCACTGAGAAGACATGAATTTGTTAAGTGTTAACTGCTGCGGTGATTTATTCAGAAAATACGGGGATGTTGAATCCTATCGGTATCACCCAGCATCTCCAGTGTACAAACAAGTTTGTTTTCTGTAACAATAAATTGATATTTTATTCATCTATCAGTCATATAAAAGGGCCCCCATCAGCCACATCTGTTCCTTACTAATAAATATTATATAGTAGTCACCAAGTAATAAGTCTTAAGACTAATAACTAAATACTGTAATTTAGCCTTTTTTGATACAACAAGAAAAAGTAGCTACCAGTGCATGAAGTATCTATAATATATATTATTACTGCTTATATCTTAAGATATTGCGTAATTGACATTCTTTTGTTAACCCCATGGTCAAGCTGACAATGATCCAAACCAGCGTGGCAAAAAGAAAGCCCGAAAATCAACACAGGCTGGAGGAGCAGGCCTTGACCTGGCGAAGATTGCAGAAGAGCAGCAGGCCAAGCTGCAGAAAGAAAGAGCGGAGAGGATTGAGGCTATAAAGACAGCCAAGGCAGAGAGAGAGGCAGGAGGGGGAGGAGCTAGCACCACTTCTGGCTCCAGTGCTGGATCTGGGGATGGTGTTTTTGGAGCTGATTCAGGACTTGGAGCTAGTGCAGGCTTTGGCACTGGCTCTAGCTCAGCACCTGGACCTGGATCTACATTTGGAAGTGGATCTGGCTTAAATTCCAGTTCTGGTTCAAGTTTTGAGGATCATTCAGGAGCCAGGAAAGAGATCACAGATAACACTTCTGGAGACACTTCAGGACAGTTTGGAAATGCTGGGGAAGGACGACTCGGTGTAGGAACTGGAGACATACGTAAGGAAGTTGTGTTTTGTCATCAAGAATTCATAATCATAATAATCTATGGAAACATTTGGAAAAATGATTTCAGATTCGGCTGTAACTTACCATTCAGTACCATTTCATCACTGGTTGTTATATTCATGTTTAGACACAGTGTGGCACTCTAAGAACACTCAGCATCTTTTGATCTACAGCTGTTGAGATGCTACACTGTAAACTTTAAACACTAAGGGTACTTTAACAAACATTGGGGAACTGCTTGAATCACTTTTCAAAGCAAATTATCCAAGTATTTATATTTAAGAAATGTGCTATTTAGTAACAACTTAATTCTGAATACTACAATTGAGTAAATTTGTTCCATTAAACATAAGAACTTACTTAAAACTTTGCAGCTAAGTATATTATCACTCACAGTGTAGTGTGTTATATGTTCATTTTAAAAATGTAGTTGCAACATTACAACATATCAAAAAGTTACTGTTGCAGCGAATAAGTTGCAGCGAATACTGTTGCAGCAAAAAGTGACTGGCTACAATTTATGTTTGGCAAAAACAAAGAAGCAATAATATTTAAATAATAACTCATAATCAAGATATAATATGTATTTCCTGCAAACATGAATATTCTATGGAAAAGTATATTTGTTGGATTTGAGGTAATTACAATGATTTACAGCATGCCCCCTTGGCAGAATAAGTAATAACTGCTGTTTGCAGCCTTGTAATTTGGTTTACATAATGCATTCAAATGAGTGCTCTCAATCCACATACTACAGTTTATGATTTACATAACTCACTGCATTTCCTATGAACTTTCAGTATGCATTTCAGCAATTAAAACCATTTTCACCCACATGAAACCAGATTAAAATGAATGAAATTGCAACTACCTTGTGAACAGAGGAAAGCACACAGCTCTTGAAAATGAAAGCAAGCTGTCTAATATCATGACACCATCTGTTTGCAGAAGGTCAAGTGCACCTGACCAGTGGACTGTCAGATGTTTACGCAGCTCGTGGCAAGCCAGCAGACTTGGTCTGCAAACTGAATAATAATAAAGCTGATGGAGCCTGGTCCAAAGATGGGGAGAAGGTAACTTACTTTTTGTAAAAAAAATAACTCAGTGGAAGGTATTCTTCTCATCCTAACTCATCTATTCTCAATCACTATTTTTATAGCTTTCTTCTACAGGTGGAGTGACTATATCCAAACATGAAGGTACTCATAAATTGACTATCGAAAGCTGCAAAGATTCTGACTCGGGCAAATATGAGTTTGAAGCAAGTGACTGTAAAACCAGTGCTATGGTGACAGTTGGAGGTATCCAAGTCTGTTTATGCTAACTCTTTTTCAATTTGTTGAACACTACTACATTACAATCACTGATTACTCACATTCCCATTTGTTTTTTTAGGCACTGATACGAAACAATTATGCAATAAATGCAAACAAGACAACATGCAAGCTGGTCATTTCTTTGAATGTTTCAGATGCTCCAGAATTTGACCCTGACGAATTGCACAAGTTCACCAAACCTGTGGTAGTGAAAGGAGGCCAAACCGCATCCTTTAAAATGATATTTCCACCACAAGATTCTCTGGAGATCAGGTGGTTTAAGGATACTTATGAGCTGATGGATGGTGGTGGGGTGAAAGTCACTAAAGAACCAAATCATAGTCGCCTTCAAATAAAGGACTGCTTGGAATCAGATGCTGGAGAAATTAAGATCCAGATTAAAAATCTTTATGGTACTGTTGAGGCTTTATCAAGACTAATTGTCCTTGGTAAGGGTTTTTTCAAGTCAAACTTTGTTATTTTTT
The DNA here is from genome assembly GCA_037577275.1 of Bryconaethiops microstoma. NCBI lineage: Eukaryota > Metazoa > Chordata > Actinopteri > Characiformes > Alestidae > Bryconaethiops > Bryconaethiops microstoma. Next base: position 21,165,205 of record JBBJLS010000109.1, read on the forward strand.
TCTGTTTTATTGCATCACTGATATTTTAAGCAATACATATTTGTTCTCCCCACCAGGAAAGCCCAGTCCACCAAAAGGTCCAGTCGAAGTGTTAGAGAGCACTGACTCTTTAATTGAACTCAAGTGGACCCCACCTAGTAATGATGGTGGCTCAGCAGTAACAAACTACATCATTGAGCGTCAGCAAGCAGGCCAGAGTTTGTGGAAGAGGGTTGGGGATGTCTCTGCAGACACTTTAACCTTTAGGGACAGAAATGTATCCCATGGCAAGAGATACATTTATCGCATTTATGCAGAGAATACAGAGGGTATTGGCAACCCACTGGAGACTGACAACATCATGGCTGGAACTTTAAGTAAGAGACTTTAGAGAAATTGTTCGCTTTTTGCATATGAGTATGCTCCTTAAGCTTTATTACACAAACTGTAAATAAATCATGACTAAACATGAGACAAATATTCCATGAATTACTCATTTTGGTAGCACATTGGGCATGAAAGTCAAGTGTACTTTTTTAAAATAAAAAAAGAGATTGAATGTGGAATGGGTTATAGCCATATTTAAGCACACTGTGCTTGTCAATACTTAGTGCTTGTCAATGTGTTGCAGTATTTCCGGGCCCACCAGCTCCTCCTAAGGTGGTCAGTGCATTTAAAAACTGCATCAATCTGCAGTGGGCTCCTCCAGAGAACGATGGAGGAACAAAACTTCTGGGTTATCAGCTGGAGAAATGCAAGAAAGACACAAACCAATGGGTAGCTTTGAATCCAGTTAATGAGCCTATCAAAGGTAAAATAAAATAAAAAAGACTACATCTTCAATCTGCAGATTGCAAATGACTCCATGTAATTTTAGCACAACTACACATGCTTTACCTTTAGTAGTCTTTGAAATCAGTATGAATGGATGTGCTTGTATCAAAACATCTTCTCTATCCTCACTCAGGACTGAAGTATGCGGTGAAGGAGGTGTCTGAAGGATCGGAATATGAGTTTAGAGTGGCGGCCATTAACGCCTCTGGAGCTGGAGAACCCAGTCATCCCTCTTTGATGGTCTGTGCTAAAAATCCTAACTGTAAGTGGCAGGAGAAATTAACATAAAACCAAATCAGTCCCCAGTTTTAAGGTTTGAGCAATATTTCAGTCCATTAAATAATATCTCTCTTTTAATTACTGTTTTTTAGTGAAACCTTATTTCAAAAATTCTGAAGACTTCATGGTTGTGAGAGCAGGAACATCTGCCAGAATAAAAATTGATTATGAAGTAAGAGATTTATGTTTTAGTGGCTTCTACTTTATTATTCTGTTACTCCCATTCAGTTCTGTCTGATAATGTTTGTTTATAGGCTTCTCCAGTACCAGAAATCCAGTGGTTGAAAGATAATGAACCCGTGTCTCCATGGTGGAACATTGTCAATGTTGAGGGTGCATCAACACTTATCATATCCAACTCAAAGCGGCAGGACTCAGGCTTGTACACCATTGTGGCGAAAAATTCCAGTGGGAAGACTACCTTTGACATAGACATCAGAGTAACAGGTAATGTTAAAACCTTCACTCCATCGTCATTGTTGTCTAACCCCAGGAGTATTTATGGGTGCACATTAGTCTAAGCTGGAATAGTTCATTTTTGCTTTAATACCACTCATCTGGCAGACATCAAAAGTACTTTCATAGGGAATTACCCCCGCAATCAGAAGGTCATGGGTTTGAAACCCAGGACTGCCAGTGGCACCACTGAGGTATCCTTGAGCAAGGAACCATCCCCACACACTGCTCCCTGGGAGCCGTTGTCGGCAGGCCACTGTTTCACTCAGGTGAATGTGTTAAATGCACAGGACTCAAGCAATTTCCTCCAGGAGCAATACAGTATATGCATATAAAAACAATCCTGAGGCAGTAACTTTAAACTGACTAAATGAACCACAGGATGTAAATGTAGTATTTAGATGAAGTGAAGGCCACTTCATAGATCAACAAAGACATAGATGACATGAGCAAAAGACCATACTTGTGTACTCTGTAGAACATTCTCCTTTTTACACCTTGAAGTTAAGCATTAAACCTCCCACTATCCACCCCCTTAATTCATATTCCCATTACTCTCTCAATTATGTGTCATCAGATGAACCCAAGAAACCAGGCCCAGTGACTCTGGAGCAGTTGGTCCATGGTAAGGTCATCATCACATGGACTCCTTCACCAGACCAGGAGCTGGATGACCGGCTGCACTACATGATAGCAGAACATGACTCAGACACACGCATATGGCGCACAATAATTGATCGTCTCTTCTGCACAACCTACAACACCAGCGTCCACTCAGGACGAGAGTACCACTTCAGAGTGTACGCCAAGAATGACATGGGTCTATCCGAGCCCTCAGACTCACCAACATGGGGGGTTAACAGCAGCAAAGGTGCGAATACGTTACAGAAGCCAGAATCAAGTTTGAAAAGGGCTCTTTTCCTTTTTATGCTGCAAAAACTGGTTACGGATCAATTTGTTCTGAGGTTATTATTTAGTACATAGCTGTAAAAGAATAAAGCAGTATTGCTCATTAGAGATTCATCAGTATCCATGTACTGATGTACAGAATACATGTACTGATGGTGCTTGTACATGCATTGTACTTCGTACATCCATCATGTAGTAGACAGTTTTCTTAAATGAACTACTTTGCAAAGTTGCATAAAATTCCATTTACTGTCTGTTGCTTGTTTAGCGTCACTATTCACAACTCTGCCAGCCATGATCACCTTTGAGAGACCCCCCTCTATTCTGGTTCCTTTGAAAGTCCACACTCCTCCAAAGGGCTACCAGTGCTACATGACCTGTGCTATTCGAGGTTCTCCTGCACCCAACGTCTCGTGGTATCTGGACGGCATCTGCATCAACTCTAATAAGCATTACTACATCACCAATGTTCATGGTGTTTGCTCCATGTACATCATTAGAATTTCACCCAGCGATGGCGGCGAGTACAAAGTGGTGGCTGTCAACTCATTTGGGAAAGTGGAGTGCTCTGCCAAAGTTCAAGTAAAAGGTAAAGAAACCAGTGTAGAATTAACTTGTCTACTTTTGGTTATTATTACTATTATTATTATGATTATTATTATTACTATTATTATATATATATATTTTTTATCTCTTTGTTTTTCAGATTGAGAGTCTGCATGTCACACTGGAAGATAATGCAGACAATGGAATTTTTCCATTAGAATATACATATATAAAGTCATTGTGTGTGCATTATATTATATTACAGTAATCCCCGCTTTTCACTGGGTTTACGTTCCAAGAGCACCCGCGTAAAATGAAAACCGCGTTGTTGTGTTTTGGTTAAAAAAAATGCCTAAAAATGCCTATTTTTATAGTGTAAACCCTAAATATGTATTAAACTGAATTTAAAATTTCATTTTAAACTCAGTTTAATACATTACCCTTAACGAAAATATAAAGGTAAGCCCATACCGACTGTATTGTAATTCATGCACGGGCATTTTGTATGCACTGTCAGGTAAATACAGTAATAAATTAGTGTAATTTTTAGTAATAAAAATACAGTAAAATGTACGTGTAATCACCAATAATGTTTACATCAATAATTTACAGTTCATCAGCCGCGCGTCTTATTAAAGCAGACATTGGACGGCGACTGAGCTCAACAGCCTCTTTCAATTTAATTTACAGTAATAAAACTACGGGGCTTTAAGAAAAACAAAACGAAAAACAAGAGAAACACTCAAGATGAGTCAGGGGTGGACTGGTAATCGGTGCGTTTTGGAAAAGAACAGCTGTCCAGTGCAAGGCAGCTGTCGGCCTTTCTTTCTCGGCCGAGATGCAGAAGTCACACAACTGGTGAAGAAAGTCCAGGCTGTTTTTTAGTCCCAGTCCACCCCTGCTCTGTGTGCAGCACGTTTAACCATCCCAAAAGCGTTTTCTCTGTGTTCTCACGAAAAACATTATACAGTTATATTTCATATGGAAATGTAGCTGAATTTACATTCATATTTATGTTATAAAAATTTAGAAGTAAAATGCGTAAAAAAAAAAAAACATATATTGGCACGAAAAAAGCAAAACAAAAATGCAGAGAATATTTGCAGGTTCCCCGTTATTGTGGAGATTTCAGTTAGGTTCTCAGAAAAATCCGCATGTGACTGAATCCGCTACTTCTGATCCACGTATAACCGGGGGGTTACTGTATATTGTATTGTATTATATTATATTGTGATTGAACGATGTTGTGTGGCATCCTATATTGGCTATAAAAAAGATGAGTAATAGATATTTATGCAACTAAACAAAAATAATTTGAGTTTCTGTTTTGTTTTTGTGTTTGTGTGCGTATTCTGTATATTGCCTTTGACATGTAAGCCAGTAATCTGGGGTACTACTTTCATTTACATTGTGTAATCATACAGCATTATCTTAGTGACAGAATGATCTTAAGAAAGCAGAAACATAAAGATGTGTGTAGATGAGCCACTTCACCAGCTTGGTGAAAGCCGCAAAACTATAATGAATTGGAATAAGCACTTAAGATTATGATTAGCAATCACTCCATGTGTTTTGAACATTGTTAATATGTAAGCATACAATGTAAGACATCTGAAAATTACATGCTTTAAACTTTATATATTGCATGTCTACTTTTGGTGGTAATGTTGAACTTTTATGCCCCTTGAGGCAAAAAAATATATATATGCTTTAAGTATCATGAGTTTCACTTCAGCGGCAACCACAAAATGTTTTGCAACGGGATCTTCTAAGACATGACAATCTTTATAGATCTATGTTGCTTTTGCTCACTAAATAATGACAGCAGCTAGCAGAAGAGGACACAAAAGATAAAATAAAGATTGTTATTAGATATCAACAGTCAATATTTTGTGTATTGTGAGAGAATTTGCTTCAAGCTCTTGCCAGAAAAAGTAAAGTCAAGCCAAGTAGGTTTTTATTGTCATTTCTACCGTATACACACAGTACATAGTAAAAACGAAACAATGTTCCTCCAGGACCATGGTGCAACACAAGAGCAGAACAGAACATCACAGAACAAAACACAAGTGCAGACATGGCAAAACCCCTCTTTATTTGGTTGTCCTGTATCAGGTAAATCCTAGTTACTATAGTACTAGTTTATATGAGCAATAAATACCAAGGTTTGAAACCCCTAAGTGCTTGAAAATATACAGGCCAAAGTTGCTCTAGAGCATGTAAGCTACAGATGAATAAATCAGTGGATAAACCTCCAGACAGTTGTACTATATGACACAATTAAGCAGTTAACATCATACCATGTTCCGTAGCATGTATAAAAAGGCTGAGTAGGCAGATTTTGGATCTAGATAACTACATAGCGGTGAATATTACAGTCGTGCTACAGTGCATAAAGCCCTCATAACAAATAATGATTGAGATCAGTGGTGCATAGGTGCTGATCTACATTTACATTATTTAGCAGAAGCTTCTATCCAAAGCGACTTCCATTCCCTATCTACAGGGGGCAGTCTCCCTGAAGCAACTTGGGGTTAAGGGTCTTGCTCAGGAACCCACTGGTGGTATACTGAAAGTAGGATTCAAACCCATGACCTCTTGGTCAGGAGGCAAATATCTTAACCACACCACCACCCCATTACACAGATGTTAGTGGTAGTTCATGACCTGGTGCTTAAGGTCATCAGTTCAAATCCCAGTGGCACTACTGAGGTTCCCTTAAGCAAGATACTGTCCCCACACACTGCTCCCCGGGTAAATGATAAATGAGTTAAATGAAGAGGACAAAGTTCACACTGTGTGGTGTGTTCTTGTGTGACAAATGGTTCAGTTGCTTTTCCAGTGTAACTACTGCAGTTTGTCGTTGGTTTTCATTTGTCACAGTGACATTTGTATATATCTTTTTGCCCAGATTTTTATAACATGACAAACATGATTTTTCTGTTTTGTTCCTTTGGTAGTTAAACACAAGAACAATTCCTGAAAAAAACAATGACTTCTCAAACCTTTCTGTAGCACTTATTTCAAAACAATTTAGAAATGATATTATTTCCTGTAGCTAATCAGCAAATCTGAGAGATAGCTCTACAACATATTCACTTGTTCCACATGGATGACCCATTCTTCTTCTACAAGAAATGAGTTTCATTTTAATATTCTGACATTTGGATGCTTACCGTAAAATGCTAAAACAGGCCTTTTTAATTTTCCTGCATCATAATTCCCCGGAGTTATCATAATGTCAAGAATGTTTGCTCTTCTATCACGCTCAAGGAGACTAAGGTACAGCTGTACCCTACAGCATACGGACTGTATACCAAGCTGGCTCCAAGTTACGAGAGCAACCGTCTGGGAATGCCAAGCCTGTTCAGCCCAGTCCATATGAAATCAAATCCTGCTGTAGAAGGACAGGCAGTGCCCTAACCTCTTTCTAATGCTAGGATTAAAATCAACATTAACAACTCTGACTTATTTTGATTTCTTCGTTTTACTAGAAACAGCTCGAGTAATATTTGATTTATCTGTTGCAACCTGGTAATTAAAGTTACAATTCAAAAATCCCTATAACTGTGTGCTTCATTTTATCAGGGGTCATCACTGACCTGAAAAGTCATTTGAGGCAAGAAAAAACTCACTCATGTGTATATACTTTTGTTCAGTGTTATTTTCTTTAAACATCTGCCTGAGGGTGCATCTAAAAAATAATAATACAATCTGTTGTGATTATCTGTCATTGCAGCACATGTATTTAACTCTTACTCATTACTGAAAAAAACATGAATGACCCATGTGCAGTACCTCCTCCTCACTGCCCATATAAGCCTAACCCAAATAAAACCCTTATGTGGCAGCTGATAGTTAACCATATGCAGGGTTTCCATTAAGTGACCCAATAAATTACTGTCAAACAAAAAGTACAGGTCGCCCTCAATGCCTGGAAGTCAGTAACGAAACCAGTTACAGAAAGAAGTTAACAAGATTCCAAGGTGAGTCCATCCTCCATCTTTTTTTTTAATTAATCAAGAATTTAGTTCTTTAAACCTCTTAGTTACTTGCTAGTCAATATTTTACATTTTGGTGCTGAACTCTCAGATTATTTTCATATATTCATTTAGGCATCATGGGAATTCTTTGAATTAAAATACATTACAGATTTTTGGTGACGTATATGGTTCATTGCCCTCCTTGGTCAAACCTGATATTACATTATTATACAAAAAATAAACATCTAAACTCATTACACAAATTTGAACAAATACTCAACAAATAGCACAAGTATGATTTTTGTACAAAATAACTGGAGATAAGAATGCTTCAGTTTATTGTTTAGATTCTTGTTGGGTAGAGTTTCTGTACTTTTGTCCTGTTTTCTGCTTAATTGGACACAGTAGAGATTCTCTTTCTTGTGAAAACGTCTATTTTGAGGGGGAGTAATAATGTATAACAATATTACAGTTACTTTTTCTGCTAAATAGTTTGTAAAACCATAAGGACATATTAGACCAAATAAAATCATTTTAAACAAAACACGTACTGACTTCTCAGCACTGTAAACTGGAGAGCTGAGAAAGCCCCAGAAGGAAGGAGTGGTGACGAATATGCTAGGACATCTGTAAACTTTATGAGATATGTGACCTATCAAATACAAAATAATAACTGTCCCCTGCAGCTTGCAAACTTTGCTAAGTGTCCTGTGAACTCTAGAACTCTAAATTTAAAATCTTTATTGTTGGTCTTGTATTACTCCCCATGCAATATATATCAAATCTAAAACTGGTTCTGTTTTTAATGTCACCCACTGAAAACTTAGAATACTAGAAAAGACCTTCAGGGTCAACTTAAGATCCCTGAAACACTTCATAAGGCTGTCTGGTGGTTTAGATAGTGGTGTGCAAGTGAGCAGGCAATACTTACAGTCACTTTTAACAAGGATTACTGAAAAGAAAGTAAAAAAGCAAGTTTTGGCTATATGGCTGACATTTTGCAGATTCATATTCGAGTATATTTAATTCTAAATCTACAGTCATAATCACGCTATAATTTACCAAATCATATGTCAGCACTGTGATCCTCCTGAAGACAGATTACATGACATTTACTACCTGGATAGGAGCAGGCTGGAATATCATGACAGGTGTACATTGGGTAGTTAGGTAGAGAAATATAACTGTCAGATATAGTTTCAAGTTACATGTTTACACCCCACAGTTTTGGCTACTGATGGCTAGGTGAATGCTGCAGAATGACATTTAGTGAAATTATTAGAATTTCGATTCCCATCCAATTTCTGTAGACATACAAAAAAAAGCTCTCACAAGACTAGTAAGTTTGACTTGCAATGCAATAGTATGTAATACATGGACAACAAACACTATCAAATTTCTAAAAAATACGGTTCACTTAAAAGGCTTTGATTCTGCAACCTGCTGCAATTGTCCATAATACATTGTTGTTCAACATGCAGGTAACAATGTGTGGAAGGAAACTATACCAAAATCTATGGCATCTGTAGTGAATTAAACAGCATTTGTATCCGAACTTACACGTGAATCCTTCAAATACTTTCGGTGCTCTAAACTGGAATGAAAATGTACTGGTGCCACTACACCTGGATGGTCAGAAGATGACGAAGTGTGGGGTGGTGGTGGTCTAGTGGGTAGGATACTACTGGACCAAGAGGTCATGGGTTCAAATCTTACCTTCAGCATACCACCGCTGGGTCCCTGAGCATCTCCCTTAACCCCAAATTGCTCAAGGGAGACTGTCTGCTGTAGTTAGGGAATGGAAGTTGCTTTGTATAAAAGCATCTGCTAAATGCTGTAACTGTAAGTTTGTGAACTAAAGACTGCTTTTTTCTTTATTCAGGGCACAGGAAAACATTTATTTCACATTTCAGACATGTCAGTGTCAGTGGAAAACAGTGTTACTGAGAGAGGTAAGTCACAGTCACAGCTGTTTTTTTCCCTGTTTTCACTCAAGATGGGATGATTGACAATCTTGGGCGACATGAAAAAATAGTTCATGTTTGTGTCTTGTGTGATAAACTAACACATGTAAGTTTGACACAGAAAAGAATGGACATAGAAGAGGGTGGACCAAAGAAGCAACAACAGTCATAAATAAGGGGTATCAGTCAGAACTAATATTTCATTGTTATGTTAATTTCTAACTCCTAGAAGGTACATCATACATTACATGCTATATACAGGAAATAAATAAATATTCTATGTGGTTGGAATGTTAAATACAAACAAAAACTATAGTATGCCAGTAAACAAATAAATAGATAGATACATACATAATTCCTGGAGTGTGCAACTACAACTGTTTAGAATAACACACACAATTACATCTTTTCACCACCTCATTCTAAAATGACCAGTGGAAATCAAGAAAAGGTCCAGGGTGCCTGGAGTTATGATTACACAATATGTAAAGGAACTCCCACCAGGACAAACCACTCCAGATTTCACCAGAAAGCCCATTGCTGTGACCATTCAAGAAGGTAAGAATGTACTTTTGGATATTTGTCCAAATTTTGTTCACACATTTCTTCTGTTCACCTATTTTGCTTTGCATTGCTTCATGAATTTGAGTTGAATAAACCTACTTAAATCACTTAATGCTAAATTTGGCCTTTTTTTTAACAAAAAAGTATTTTTTACAGTGCAGATGTCAGGTCTTCTATTATGAAGTGGGTGATGGGTTTTGTGGTTTGTGTTTTGTATAAGTCACAGCTGGGTGTTGTTAAAGTAAAGTGTTTGAGTTTGGTTATTGGTGGTTGGGTTTTTGAGTTCAGGTATTTAAGAGTTTGTGTTTAGTTTTCAGGTGTGGGTCAACCCTCAGTGTAGTGTGGTTTCCTCCTGTCTCATTTAGTTAAAACTATAGTTGTTGAGTTGGGCTCCCATGCCTGTTTTGTTTAAGGTAAAAATAAAGACATGAAGCTCTTCGAATATCCTTGGTGTGTGTGTGCCTGCCATTCGTGCCTGGAGAAGGGGAACCGATGTGACAACATACACGATTCTTTGGGGACTTAAGATCCTCTTTTCTACAGCATTGATTTGATACTCGTCACGTTTTTGTGGAAATAAGTATCATTAAAGTCTGTGCATTTCATGAATTAATTACGTTTTTAATTATTCATATTTGGTTTAATTATTCATATTGCTTGATTAAGGAAACATATTCTCCCAGAAGAAGACTAAATTGGTCAAATGTTGATTTTTGATGCCTCAGGACACATGATGGTGTCCTTAGGAAAAACAGCATTAGACCAAAAGGAGACTTCTGGCCTGCATAAAAATGACTGAAATGAAGGTTATTCACATGATTAAATTGGAGAAGGTCATTGGTGAGAATTGGCTTTCATTTGTGTCTCAGGCTCAGGTGCAGAAAAGCATGAGCATTACTACCTTAAAAAATCTGAGCACAATGTGTGACTTCTCTACTAAGACACTTTTGCTTAGGAGAAAAATCTAAGCATCAAAAAGCTCTGTCTTTCCGTCTGACATCACTGTCTTTACTACGGGTTCCTGAATCTGTAGTATCTGGATGATACTATTGCCAATTTGGAAACTAAATTATCTGCACCCATCAGAATTAGAAGTCATCATTGCTAGAAGCACTCAGCTGGCATTGCCTATTGTTGAAGTGAGTTGTTAAAGCCGTTTTATGTAAGTGTGTTTAGCCTGTGTGAGTGATTTGTGCCAGTGGGCGTGGCAGGGCCAATTCCCTTAGCCTTGCATGGAGCAGTATCAAACAGAATAGTTAAACACAGCCAGCTTCGTGCTGCTTGTGTCTACGCCTCTCTGTCAGTTACTGTATCAAACACATATGAACAGAACTTCCACTGACACCTCATTTTACTTTGGAGCCCAAAGCTTTATGGATGAGGAGGAGTAGCCACCGGGTTGTAACATAAGACTGCAAAATTCATTGCATATATGAATCTCTCAGCACAGTCTTATACTGCGTAGGAGGAGGAATGATACAGTATATAAGAGATGAGTGAAAAGGCCAGCCACAGCAAGGCGGGAGAAAGCGAAGATTTAGCAGCGTAGTTGGATGGTGGTGGAGACAGGATGACAAAAGGAAAGGTTTTTACTGCAACAGAACAAAGAAGGGCGAGTGGAGGCATGAGGATGCAGCTCTATGTGAATCTACTCTTTTTCTTCCCCCTACAAGTATCCTTGTCAAATTAAGATACAGCTTCTGAAAAATCGGAAGACCAAAGGAATATCAAAGTCACTTTATCTCCATCAAAAAGAAGGGGAATTAGTAATGAAACATCAAACAATTTGTACAGTTATTAATATCTGCTCAAGGGCGGCAGCAGTCTTTTTTTTTTTACTTTTCCATCAGCTGAAATGGTGTCACGAAACGTTTATGCTGTACAGTGCAGATGATGTCCTTTCACAGAGATGCTGGACTATTTCAGTGATTTATCAGGAGTGAATAATCAGCAGCATCAGCCAGACTTAAGAAAAATACCCCGTTTAGCACAGTGTTCTTGCAACTACTGCAGTACTGAGGGGAAAACATCACTGAGAGCCTCTGCCAAACAAAGCCACAAATCACATCAAGTTTAGCACGCATATTTTACAAAGTGCAGAAAATTGATTGAAATAATTGTGCTTGTAAGACATATGCAAGACGATTGCCCGGAGGAAAACACAGTAAATCTGCTGTAAAAAAAGAGAATTAGATTGGACAACAGTGAGACATTCCAGCTACATAAAACTATATGATAATCTATTACCCTATTAACATAAGCTCTAATACAGAGATTGTACATCTGGGAGCAAAATGATAAAGCATGCTGAGATGATTTAGCCACTCCAGTGTAAAAATAGAAAACAAACAAGAAGAAACATTTTCTTCTCTATTGAGAAGCTGCAGTTTTTGAAATGCCGTGTCAGGAACAATACCAATGTGATTTGGTTGCAGTAGAAGATCACACCTTCTACTATTAATGTTATTTGCAATAAAGCACAACGTTGAATGTTCTTTTCTTTGTTTGTCTTTTTTTTACTGAATAATGAAAAAAGGCTAGCAAAGAAACACAATTTTTATAAAATGTGCTTTAACACTGGCTAAAAAAAGGTCATTTTGTGTTGTGGATGAATGAAATCTGAATGTGCTTTTATTCAGACAGTCTGTAAAGCATTTCACAGCCCTTCTTGTTTGCTGATTTGTATACATTTTGTTTCTGAAGAACTCCAGCTTGTTTAACATTAAGTTACTGGTTCCATTATCACAGCTGCCCACTGAAAGGTTTACTTAGAGGCAACAATGAGTTCAGAAATTGATGCAGACTTGCTGTCAAACTGACCAAATGAGCTGCTATGTAGAATGTATATGTTGTCTGAAGTATTAATTTTCTGTTTTGTATGTGCAAAAAAAAAGAAGAAAATTATGGTAAATGGTAATGATAAAGTATGAAGTGTGTTTTCACTTAGAAACAGTTGCTTAGAAACCGGTGATAAGTGAAACGATACAGTTAGTAAGCATTTTTCTGATGGTTGAGAAGTGCTTTACCTTGCTGTTGTGTATAATGCTTCTCAAACTATCAGATAGTGCTGTAGGTGTCATGTCGGGTGAGATGTGGACAGCGTTAAAAGTGAATAGAAGTTTATAAGTAAAGGTCAAGTTCAAGGTGCTGTGCCATCTTCACAATACACAGCAGAACTTCACAAGGCAAATACACAGCTGAACCCAGAGGACCTTCACTCTGGCTGGCACGATCAGGATACAAAATACAATATGAAGTTCCGGAGGACCTTCACTCTGAACGAACCTTAAACAAAATACTGGAAGGGAGACTCTGTGTCACGTGCGAAGCCCGTGACAGGACCGAGACCTGGACTGCGAGGAGCTGGACCTGAGCTGCAAGGAGCTGGAACTGGACCTGAGCTGCGAAGACCTGGAACTGGATCTTGGGTGTGATGAGCTGGACCTGGCTTGTGAGGAGCTGGAACGGGGCCTGAGCTGTGAGGGGTTGAGACTGGATCTTGGGAGTAAGGAGCTGGAACTGGATCTTGGGGGTTAGGAGCTGGAACTGGATCTTTGGTGTGATGAGCTGGGCCTGGCTTGCGAGGAGCTGGAATGGGGCCTGAGCTGCCAGGGGCTGGAACTGGGTCTTGGGTGTGCGGAGCTGGAACCGGCTCTTGAGTGAAGGGAACTCCTGCTGGAGCTCGAGTGTGTGGAATCACTGCTGGCGCTTGGGTGTGCGAAAACACTGTTGGAATCTGAGTGCGGGGAAGCACAGCTGGGGCTTGAAGTCGAAAGGCCGATGCAAAAGCTTTACCCTGAGGGACTGACACGGAGGTTAGATCCTGGGTGACTGAGGCAGGAGCTGAACCTTGGCTGATTGAACTCATTATGGGGGCTTGTATGCGTGGATTCTCCGTTGGAGCTTGTATGCGTGGGTTCTCCGCTGGAGCTTGTGTGCATGGAGCCGTCACTGGCGCTAGTGTGAGAGGCCCCAGAGAAGCAGGACCGAGAGAGAGCGAAGCAGGACCGAGGGAAGGAGGAACAGGACCGAGAGAAGGAGGGACAGGACCGAGAGAAGGAGGGACAGGACCGAGAGAAGGGGGGACAGGACCCAGAGAAGGGGGGACAGGACCGAGAGAAGGAGGGGCAGGACCGAGCGAGGGAGAGACAGGACCGAGCGAGGGCGAGACAGGACCGAGAGAGGGAGAGGCAGAACCGAGAGCGGGAGAGGCAGAACCGAGAGAGGGAGAGGCATGACCGAGAGAAGGAGAGGCAGGACTAAGAGAATTAGGACTGAGAGGGAGAGGAGCATAACTGAAAGAGGGAGATGCCTGACTGAAAGGAGGAGGAACATGACGGAGAAAGGGAGAGGTCTGACCAAGAGAAAGAGGGGCCTGACCGAGAGAGAGAGGAGCCTGACCGAGAGAAGGAGGAGCCTGACCGAGAGAAGGAGGAGCCTGACCGAGAGAAAGAGGGGCATGACCGAGAGAAAGAGGGGCGTGACCGAGAGAAGGAGGGGCAAGACAGAGAGAAAGAGGGGCATGACTGAGAGAGTCTGGCTGGATGTAGGGAACCGAAATGGAAAGGGTTAAGCTGGGCTGAATCGACTGGAGTGAAGCCTCTTGCTCTGGGAGATCTCTGTGGTCTGGGGGCGGAGCTTCCTGGCTCAGAGGCGGAGCCTCTCGCTCCGATAGCGCTCTGCGGTTTCGGGACGGAGCCTCGTAGCTTGGGGGCGGAGTCTCGGGCTTGCGAGGAGGCGATGGACCGTGAGAAGGGCTGGGAAGAGCGGGGGCGAGTTGGATCGTGGTCGTGGAGAGGGTCGGGTAGCGGTTGGTTGGCACGATGCGGGCTGAGCGGATGACGGGGGCCGCGGGGACGGCCGAGCCGTATTGGAGGTCCAGGCGAAGGCTAAGAAGGATTAGCGCCTCCAGCGTTTCCGGGCGCTCGTGCCAGATCATCTCGTGCTGCAGGCGGTGATTTAGCCCCTCGTGGTAGAGGAACCGTAGCTCGCGGTACCCCCACTTGACCTGGGCCGCCAAGGCGCGGAACTCCTCCGCGTATTCCACCGCAGAGCGGTTTCCCCGTTGGAGACGCAGGACGGCGGGTGGCAGTCGCCACGGGAGTTGTACTGCCGAATCTGCCGGGTCTGGACTACTTTGCCGGGGAAGTCTGCGGTGCCTCGCGGATGGGATCATTCTGTCACGTGCGAAGCACATCGAGGAGAAGGGTAAGAGGCACCACTGCAGACTTCCATGATGTAAGGGCTTTATTAAGGCAAACAAAAGAACAAAAGGGTGGCACGAGGGCCAGTCAAAAGGAGTATAGGTACAAAGAGTAGTTGAGGAGAAGAGTCGAGGGGTCTAAGGATCAGTATGGTCCCATGACGCGAACTAAGGAGGGGTGAACTTAAATACTCTGGAGAAAGCGTCATGGGCCAATGAACAGAGGGTCTTTAATGGGGGGGAAATATCTAGCCGGCCGGACCTACTTGAACTAATGCCGGCTAGATGAGGCTGCACCTGGAGATTCAGTGCAGAGTCCGCTGGCGCCCTCCAGCGGGCGCCGACCTGAACCATGAAAATAAGTGCATAAATAGATATAAAGAATTGTATTTAAAACTATTTACCAAAATCTATTGTATATAAACGATACTGTTTTTAACGTTATTGTTTTTTAATCAGTAAACCCAATTTCCACGTCAACTTGTATCATTTTACTTGGCGCTTT
Source organism: Bryconaethiops microstoma (assembly GCA_037577275.1). Lineage (NCBI taxonomy): Eukaryota > Metazoa > Chordata > Actinopteri > Characiformes > Alestidae > Bryconaethiops > Bryconaethiops microstoma. The sequence continues at coordinate 21,180,427 of JBBJLS010000109.1, forward strand.
TGCCACTCGCAACTGGGAACACAGTGAATGCAGCGTCTACTTATATATGTCTATGTAATTACGAAGGTCAAACAAGTAACCTTTGTAATTGCATTTCACAAGTAAAGCGAGGGAAACAGTACAGTCTCTCTTAAACAATGATGACTTTATCGATACAGTTGTTCATCCTCGCGCCGTACAAAGGAGAACCAGTGAAGTTGACCAAAGTAATTTCACATTCATTGTATATATATATCACAAATTCAATATCTTCATTTCATTCAATATTTTCATTCAGTATAATATATTGGTGTAAAATAGAAATTGTTCACACAATAAAAGCCAAAGATTATTTAATTTTTTGTCTTTCTTTGAAGGCATTCTATTCATCAAGACGGGATTTTACGCACTTACTGTACCAGGATTACACAGCGAAAGATCCGATTGCATTCCAAATATATCATGTTTCATTCCATATATATCGAGTTTAATTAAATATATATCAGGTTTTATTCCATATATATTGAGTTTCATTCAATATATATCGCGATTCATTCAGTATGTTCATTCCATATATCAGGTTTCTTTTCATTTATATCAGGTTTCATTCAATATATATCCCCGTTCATTCCATATATATCAGGTTTCATTCCATATATATCAGGTTTCATTTCATATATATCAGGTTTCATTCCATATATATCAGGTTTCATTCCATATATATCTGCTTTCATTCAATATATATCAGGTTTCATTCCATATATATCTGCTTTCATTCCATATACATCAGGTTTCATTCCATATATATCTGCTTTCATTCCATATATATCAGGTTTCATTCAATATATATCAGGTTTCATTTCATATATATCTGTTTTAATTCCATATATCAGGTTTCATTCCATATACATCTGCTTTCACTCCATATATATCTGTTTTCATTCCATATATATCAGGTTTCATTCCATATATATCTGCTTTCATTTAATATATATCAGGTTTCATTCAATATATATCAGGTTTCATTCCATATATATCTGCTTTCATTTAATATATATCAGGTTTCATTCCATATATATCTGCTTGCATTCAATATATAGCAGGTTTCATTTCATATATATCAGGTTTCATTCCATATATATCTGCTTTCATTCCATATATATCAGGTTTCATTCCATATATATCTGCTTTCATTCCATATA
>JBBJLS010000109.1:21190452-21204752 GCA_037577275.1 Bryconaethiops microstoma
TTTATGTAGTTTACCGCTAAACACAGTGTGCAGTTAGTTTTGACGGTTGGAGGAAGGAAAACGCGTCTCTCTCTCTCTCTCTCTCTCTCTCTCTCTCTCTCTCTCTCTCTCTCTCTCTCTCTCTCTCTCACCAGCATAAACAAAACGTTTAATACACGTGAAATAGTGTGTTAAATAACATAACAATAAAATAACAAAAATCTTGTTTTATGCTAAACACAATGTAAAATGATCGTATTATATGATAAGGTTTAGTATAATACACTGAATAATTTAAGTGAAATACACTATGTGGACAAAAGTATTGGGACACTGTCAGGGTTTGGGCTAGACCCCTTACTTCTTAATGTTTCACCAAAACGTTTTGGACAACGCCATGCTTTTCCCCCCAATTTTCTGGACACAATGTTTGAGGGAGGCCCTTTTCTATTCCAACACGACTGTGCCCCAGTGTACATATCAATGGAGATTGAGAGCCAGACCTTCACATCCAACATCGGTGCCTGATCTCATAAATGCTCTACAGAATGAATGGGCACAAATTCCCACAGAAACTCCAAAGCCTTCCAAGAAGAGTAGACGCTGTTATAGCTGCAATGGGGGGACAAACTCCATATTAAAGTCTATTTATTTAAGTGCAACGTCATTGAAGTCCCTGTTGGTGTAATGTTCAGATGTCCCAATAACTTTGCCCATATAGTGTATGTGCAAATATAACATTTACAGGTCAAAACAACACTGACAGTGCCTTAATTACCATCACTGTTGAACTTGTCATCTCATTCTCCGCCACACATGCATCCTCCTGCCCTCTGCAGCTTACTTCCTTTAGTGCAATTTACTGAGAAGAGCTCGCACAGTATTGATGAGTTTATTAAACTCGTTTTCTTCTTTTCCTCCGTGAGAAGTGATGTAGATATCTCAGTGACAACAACACAGTCCCAATAAATCGATAACGAAATGTTTTTATAACGTAATTTTTATCAATTTCATCAATTTGTTGTCACAGGCCTACTCTCCTACTTAACAGCGCTAAAATAAGCATAAAAAGTACAAAATAAAAGAGTAATAAAACCTGTATAGAAGAATAAAATGAAGATTCAATAAATGTGAAACAAACGATGTTGTGTAAGTATTATAAAGATAAAGGTAGAGTCAGCTGATAATAGAAGGCAGGGAAAACAGCAGTTTTTAGCTTCTTTTAAAACTGGCAACATTTGGGGCAGAATCTGATATGTAATGGGGAGCTGGTTCTAGCAGTGGGCAGTAAAATGTTAAATGCCTTTTCACCTGGAATAGTTTCATATGTAGGCACAGCTGACCGGCTCATGCCAGACTAAGAGATCTACTAGGCTTATGCTCATCAAACATTTGCAAAGTATATTTATGGCCAAAACCACTGAGTGACTTGAGTAAACAATGAGAAATACCTTGAACTCTGTTCTGTATCTGATTGGAGGCCAGTCTAAAGAACTGGAGAAATATGCTCATAAAGTGCACAAGAGACTACATCTTCTCTGATACCACTTAATACACACAAACGGCGGTATTCTTCTGCAGCATAAATTGTGTTTCTTTTTAACTTAGATAGCATTAAAAATCAGACCATATGGAACTTATGGAGATCCTTCCCTTCCCTCTGTTCCCATGCTCAGTGATTTCACAAGATTTGTGAAGGTGATTCATGTGAAGGTGAAGAATGTCATTAGGCTTATAAAAGTAGACTACCACATAAGTAGACATCACACTATCACACCACATAACCTAGAATACATAAGCGTATATATCTTGTCTTACAGTTATATTACAGACTGAAGTAATGCAGACTGAACTATTACAGACTGAAGTAATTATGCAGTCCTACTGATAAAGGAATAGTATGGTATGTAAGCATGTTTCAACTGGTCAAAAATCTGTAACCACTGTTCATGTCAAGGCAATCATCCTGAGGGGCACAACAATTTCTGCCACTTGAAAAAAGGACATCCCACTCGAAACATGCTATACAGCAAAACAGCAGAAGCAGAAAAGCAAGTTTCTGCTAGCACCCCAGAGCCCGTTGCCAGTTTTTGAAATGAGAAAAAATCACAAACACCAGTGCTAAAGTTCACAAACATCAGTGCCAAAGTGCAAATTGTGACTAAAAAGAGTTCAATCCATTGGCTTGGATGACCATCCATTCCCTGCTGCTGAGGACACTGAATTCCATATGTACATATTTACAGTCAGCTTAGACATGTTCTGTTGAAAACAGGTATTATTATCATTAAAGTATATTTTCTTTACAACCTTGTAGTTTTTACATTTAGTTTGTAAATTCAGAAGCACAGATAAAACAGCCATTTGAATACAGTAAATAAACAAAATTAAGTTTAAAGAACTTAAAATGCATTTGTAAGTTTAGTTTATGTTTAAGTTTAGTTTAAGAAGTTTTGATGTGAATGCCACAGAGTCTGATTTACTTGTTTGAATGGGCAAATGAAGGAATGGATTTGTATGGAGTGCTTTTCATTGAAATGGAACATGTTCTGATTAAATGCAGGTAAACTGGCCTTCTTCAAAGCTGTGGTGACAGGAGAGCCAACACCCACCATCTCTTGGGTTCGCAACAAAGGAGACACTTCTGATCCAGAAAAATATAAGACGAGATATGATGAAAAGGCTGGAGAATATATTTTAGAGGTGAAATGTTTATTTCAGTTTTAAACACATATAACATGTCTTAAGTTTAGTTTGTGATCACACCTTGCATTAACAAGAGCTTTGTGTCTGGATCATATCTTGATATACTTTGTCCGGATTTCATTTCCATGCATTCTCAGTGTGACCACTCCAGAGCCTTCAGCTTCCCATAAAAGCACACAAGCACCTATATGGTTTCCATTTGACATCGTTTCCATGTGAACTGACAAGGCGCAAGGTGTAAACAGCTTCTCATTAGACTCGCCTCTGCTGAGTCTGGATATTAGAGTATTTAGCTTGGTAAATAGTGGCATAGACATGATGAGGCTTTACAGCAAATGTCTTGAAACAATCATGATAATGTACCACAAAGCAATCATTACTGTAGCAGTGCAAAAACATACCAGAGGGGCTTTTAGTAAATATAGTATTTCAAAGTAAAATATAAATGAATATAACTGTAGTTGCCATGAGTTACAATAATAAAGCAAGAAATAAAGAAAGTCAACACTGCTTCCGGCACTTCAGCAGGAGCAATGGAAATTATGTGTGCTATATCCATCCACTGACAGGTTCAATTCTTTCCTTCCTTTTCCTTTCTTTGTTTCTTTGTTTCTTTCAATTCATGACAGATACCAAATGTAACCACAGACCAAGCAGACACATATAAATGCTTTGCTACTAATCCATTTGGAAGAGCTGTTTCTACTGCCACACTGACTGTTACTGAGGGTAAGAAATAAGCCAGTCTAGCAGCTGTAATAAAAATCTCACAATTTGTGTTTCAAACTTACTCTTATCATTTTTGTCATATTGTAGGTGCATTCAAGAAAAGGCAACCAGGTGCGTCTGTGTTATTATCAGTTTTATCTTAAAATAAAACCAAGCATATCACTTAGTCAAATTTTAAATGGTCATTAAAACAAAAATGAGTTGTTAAACAACAAGGCAAGCAGAAATGGGTAAGGGATTAGGCTTGAATAGGATTTAAAGATCACAGTAAAGCTATTCTGGTTGATTAATATCGTTTTCCTCGGTCATATTTACAGCTGCACAACAAAATGACCCTGAAGACTTCAGAAAGATGCTGAGGAAAACTGTGTACAGTATCACATCCAATGAATATATAATCCCATCCATTTGATGTAGTGTCAGCAATTAAAATTCCTGTTTGAAAGGTAAAAAATTCAGTGTTTGAAAGGTTCATATTGCTTTTCATTACTTGTTATGTAGAGTTGTGAAGAAGAGAAAAGAAAAACCCAAGAAAGAAGGAGAGATTGACCCAAAATTCTGGGAGGTGCTGCTGAGTGCACAAAAGAAAGACTACGAGCGTATCTGTCAGGAATTTGGAGTCACTAATTTTCGGTGGATGCTGAAAAAACTTAGCCAGATGAAGAAGGAGATGAATGATGAACAGGAGAAGGTATCAGTGCCTTTGGAGTTTCGTTGTCAGGAAATTTCATGTGGTTCACTGTCGTTGCCTGTGCTGTCAAACACGGTTCTACATTTCTGCAAATGGCTCCTGGATCTGCAATACTGTATTCATCTTCTCATGCTTTTTTACTTCACAGGTTGTTGAAAAAGTTGATAACTTGAAACACATTGAGATGAAAACAAGTGGAAATGCCGAATTTGAACTTGACATGAAGCTTAAGGATCCCAACAGCAAAGTTTATATCTACAAGGTGACATGCTCTCTAGTCTCTCCACTGCACAACATATAAGTTATGATGCCAAAACTGTCCAGTATCAGTCAGTTAAGATGCTTAATATACAATTCCTTGATGCTTTGGCAGGATGGTGAAATGCTGGACTGTGGTGATGGTACTAATAATTCCTCCAAACATAGCATGAAGAAGGATGGTGATAAATACAAATTCAGCATCAATAATGTTGGCCCAGAGGATGCGGGATTATATCAAGTGGATGTTGATGATGTTAACATCTTCTCAACTGGTCTGAAAAGTAAGAAGTCAATTTCATCCACATGTTACACATTTTTTTATTTCTTTGAATGCATCAATTTCCAGCTACGTAGCTCATTGAATTATGCTTCATGAAGCTTTGTTGAAGATTTGAACGGATACTGAGAAGGATTTTTGCATTAAGGCTTGGTTTACAATGAAGGTCAGATTGTGTCTTGAATGTTCCGGCGTCAAGTTACAGCTGACTGAATCTGATTTCAGTGGTCAGCAGTCAGTAGTGTCAATGGTGTAGTTGCATTTTCTCTTACAGCTCACACTTGTGTACTCAACATACGTCTGAGTACACTGTCCAGGGAGGGACTTAGCAAACTGACCACATTTAAGAGCTTAGACTTTGTTGTGCACCATTTCTTAATCAATATAACTTGCAGAGTGCTTGCACTGTATTTAACAACAGTATTTTATTGTTTAAATCCAATTAGATTAGATTTCATGTGACATTTTGCTGTTCACACTACAGTAACTTGTTTGCTGCTTGTTGCTCAAAACACATATGCTGAAAAAGATTTGAGCTGCCTGTCTGAAGGCCTGTATCAATCATCAGTCTGACCAACTTGTTTCTGTCCTCAGTTCCTGATGTGGAATTTAATGGCACATTGAAAGACGTTCAGGTTGTTGAAGGGCAGGATGCTGCATTTGAATGTTCCTTATCTGGTCCTGTGTCAAAAATCACTTGGTGCGCCAACGATGCCTCTCTTGAGCATGGGGATAAATATGACATCACAGTGTCAGAGGACATGCTCCATCACAAACTAGTGGTGAAGAACTGCAAACCAGGGGACAAGGGGATCTACACAGCGATCGCTGGCATCAAGTCAAGCAAAGCTTCTCTGTCTTTTAAAGGTGGGTTTTTAGCCTTTCACCCACTCCTAGCACACATCGTGCAGTATTAAAAGTACAACTCCTTTTTATGCATTATACTTTCTCTACACACAGGTGATCTGAATGCCCATGGGAAAGGCCACCTTGGTGCAGGTGATGAACGGGCTAGGCTGCAGGGGGAGGGGGATGAGGCAACCAGGAGAGGCCAGGCTGAAAAGGATGCTGCAGCCAATGCAGCCGGACTGAATGGTAGTGGTGGATCTGGTTCAAGAGATGGAATCGGAGATGGGCAAAATAAGATGGGAAGGGATGGAATGGGAATAGATGGTTTAGGAATAGATGGATTAGGAAAGGAGGGAGCAGGATATGGTTTAGGAGGAGATGGATTAGGAAAGGAGGGAGCAGGATATGGTTTAGGAGGAGATGGATTAGGAAAGAAAGGAGCAGGTGATGGTTCAGGAAGAGATGGATCAGAAAAAGAAGGAACAGGAGATGGTTCAGGAAGAGATGGCTTGGGAAAAGATGGATCAGGAAGTGGTGGAACAGGAGATGACTTAGGAAAAGATGGTTTAGGGATAAAAGGCCTAGGTGGAGATGGAACAGATGAAGGTGGGTCAGGTGGAGATGGAACTGGAGACACAAAGCAGAAGAAGCGCATCAGAGATGGCTCTTTGGTCCCAGACACTATAATAGGTATGTGTTCAACTCTGGTCACTATTACTGTCATTGCCTAAAATGTTGAACTACATGAAATAAATATATTTCCATGTTTCCCTGATGTTTTTATACAGAACCTGGAGTCCACTTTCTCAGTGGATTGTCTGACATCACTGCCAATGTCGGGGAGTCTGCAGAACTGGCCTGTAAACTCAGCAGTAAGGACTGCACTGGATTTTGGTACAAAGATGGTAAAAAGGTAAAGGATGATAATATGCATGATTTAATGACCAGATAAACTTGGGTAGTTTAACCTGCCATATTTTATAGAATGTTACTTTGATGTTGCACAACTGCAGTAAAATCATTACAGAAACTCTTAATATTGCTTGTATTTTCTGTGTACATTTTCCGAATCTTAGTTGGAAGCTAAGAATGGGATTGATATTGTTAAAGATGGGGCCATTAATAAACTAATCATCAAGGCATCTAAGAAGGAAGATTCAGGGACATATAAATTTGAAGCAGATGGACGTAAATCAGAGGCAACATTAACAATTCAAGGTAAGAACATATTCACATGTTAATTTTTCAAAGAAATTCAGTGTATATTGGCAATACTGCAGTTTATTCTGAGGTGTAATTTTCACAAATAACAATGACATAATCTATATTCCTTTAAATGTTTCTGATGTAATTAAAGGTTACAAATAACTTCCAGATTGAGAGCTATGGTGTGTTTCATTCTGTTGTTGTTTAGATCCACCTAAAATCAGTGCAGATGCCTTGGGAAAGTTCTCGGACCCGGTCATTGTAAAAGCTGGAGAAAATGCCATTTTCAAGATTCCATTCATGGGCAAAGAACCTATCAAAGTACAGTGGTTCAAAGATGATGTGGAGCTTTTGCATGGCCCCAATGTCAAGATAGAGAGTTCCCCGACTCACAGTCGACTGTTTCTCACCAAATGTCAACGTAAAGACACTGGAGAAATCAAAATCAAAATCAAAAATGAATTTGCCACCATAGAGGCAACATCAAAACTCATTGTCCTTGGTATGTCTAGAGCACAGCTAAGTGAAAATATAAACGCTATCTATATCTCAGTATTCTGTAATTGTAACTGTAACTAATATGATCTCTACATTTGTCATTTTCTAGACAAACCAGCTCCACCACAAGGGCCTGTAGAAGTGTTGGAAAGTTCTTTGTCTGCTATTGAGTTTAAATGGAGGCCACCAAAAGATGACGGTGGGTGTCCTGTGACCAATTACAACATGGAGCGCCAGCAGCTGGGGCGCAACACCTGGACTAAAATTGGAGACATCCCTGGGCAACCCACCTACAGGGATACAGACATAGACCGTGGCAGAAAGTACTGCTACAGGATCAGGGCCAAGAATTCAGAAGGCATTAGTGACATGATGGAAACTGATGACATTGCAGCTGGCACATTGGGTGATTTTTCTTATGTATGCTTCTTTGTGTGCATTGTCTCTAGAGTTTTTTTCTTCCACTTCTGTTATAAACCTTAACCAGACACATTAAGTGGTATATTGCACCCCTCAACCTCCATTAAAACTCCATTAAAGACGTACTGAGCAGTAGAAACTCACATTAAGGGATCTAATGAAGTGGGGATTCCTTCGCATGCCCTCTTAAATGTAATGAAGAGACAGCTGAATAGCTCAGATTGATAGTCAGTTGTTAAACTCGTGTCTCTGTTTATCTTTCAGCTTTCCCTGGTCAGTCTGCTCCTCCAAAGGTGGTCAGTGCCTTCAAAGACTGCATTAATCTCACATGGCTCCCGCCCACAAATACTGGAGGAGGCAGTATAATAGGCTACAATGTGGAGAAACGCAAGAAGGGCAGTAATCTGTGGAGTCAAGTGAATCCTCCAGATGAACCGATCAGAGGTCCTTGTCCATTACATGTCAAACCTAAGTGCCTAAGTGTTACTGAGGTCAAAGCATCACAAATACTTACAGATACTTCCATTCCACATATTTTTCTTTTGTCCTTAGAGAAAAAGTATGCAGTGAGAGATATATTGGAGGGAGCTGAATATGAATTCAGAGTGATTGCAGTCAACACATGTGGCCCTGGAGAACCAAGTGGCACCTCTGAATGTGTGTTTGCAAGAGACCCTCAGAGTAAGTAAAATTTAAAAATGTGATGTCTTAGACTAAACTAAGAGAAAAGGAAGGAATGGGTTAGCATAACGCAGCAGCTGGGAAATTTAAATTTACACAAAATTTAAATTTACACAATTGTCCCCTTATCTAGAAGTTTGACTCTTTAGTTTTGCACCAGCGCTATAAGGCCTAAGCAGCTAGCAAGTAATAGGAGCTCAAATACCTAAATCATAAACTTGCTATAAACTGCACTGTGTTGTTTAGTGATGTAAATTTAGATTGCTTATGTGTCTTTTGGTGCTGAATGACTGTTATCTATAAAAGGTACAGACAAAATTCAGGTTTCACTACTACTACAATTCAGTAAAAAAAAAAAAAGATGAGTATTAGAGCTAGGCCATTAGATTTAGTCACAAACATAGTCAAAATAGTCAAAATATAGTCAAAAAGCAAGGAATAAACAAAGCTTTACAACACTGCCGATTTCTACTAGCAATCCTATTGGATTGTGTAATCTGTTACCAATAAGATAACAGCATTACACACTTTTGGACTTTCTAGATTTAACATGGACATCTGAAGTCTATGAAAAGCATTCCATGTTTTATGTAACAGGAAGATTAAATATATTTGGTTGATTCCACTGTCACTTCCTAATTACACTGATAGTCTTGATACCATATAGGCATAAATAGATTCTAGCTGTATATTTTTGTTGGCTAACCCTAACCCTAAGCCTATTGTTTCCATCCAACACTTAAACATTTAAGTAAAACTATAACTGTGCTTAAAAATGAACCTGATTCTGATGAATGAAAATGAACTGAAAATTACAGACAGCGTTTCAGTTCTCAGAAATCATTGTCTAGGGGGCCTACTTTGGTCCATTTTTCCAGAAACAGTATGTCAAACAGCACAAGGAACATGAGAAATGAACTGGTGGGGTATGAACTTTAATTTCTCTGTAGCATGATTGCAAAACTAAAGCAGTAGACACAGTTCCTGGCCAACATTTGAGATTAGCATAAAACTACGAAATTTTCGTAATTCCCTAAATTATTCATTGAAGTATTGTTTACATAAATCATTAGATTGCTGTTTTTTATACTCCAGAGCCACCTGGGAAAGTAAAAGATCTCAAAATAACTGGCTCTAGTTACACCACACTGTGTCTGGCTTGGACAAAACCAAAAGCAGCTGCAGGTGTGGAAGATGAGGCAAAAGGGTACATTGTGGAGATCAGACCCACAAACCAACTGGAGTGGAACCGCTGTAATACCAGTGCTGTCGTCCAGACATCCTTCACTGTAGTTGGTCTGAAGTCTATGGCCATGTACTGGGTGAGAGTTATCGCTGTTAATGACGGAGGAGAGGGACCTCCGCAGGGGTTTGATGAATACATCATTGCCATGCCTCCACCTGGTAAGGACAAACATTGTTTTGGTAGTCATTTTTACTGTATCTACAAGAAATGGACCGTAACTTTGTCTTTGCAGTGAAACCAAGATTTACTGACCGTAAGATGAAAAGTTTTATCGTAGTGAAAGCTGGAAACACAGTGCGTGTCAATATACGCTTTGAGGTACTGCACTTCACAGATGGTAAACTATTACTACAGGTCATGACAGTGTAAAACACAGATAAGCATTTGAATGTTTTGAATCACTTTTGATTTTAATACTTTTTGTTATCTTCTAAACAATGACAAAATACAGTGTAGGCCCACTGATTTTTTTTAACTATCTTCAGTCCAATTATTAAAACCATTAAAGACCACTGTGAGCTTAGAGCAGCTGTGGGATTCAAAAGGTGACAGAATATTTTTAACATGTACAATACACGGATTCAGTCTCTCAGTATTTCCTTTTTATCCACAGGCTTCCCCTTTACCAGACATCACTTGGCTAAAGGATGGTGTCCCCTTGGCCAAACATGTAACTGTTACTAATTCAGAGAAAGGCTCCCAGCTACTGGTTCCATCATCTGAAAGATCTGATACTGGTATCTACACCATTCTTGTGAAGAATGTGGTGGGTCAGGACACCTTTAATATTGAAATCAGAGTTACAGGTAGGATAAACTGGCATGCATTGGTAGCTCATTTTGTTTCAACTTTCTGTATGTCACGTGTCATTTTAGGCCAAATTTAAGCCAAATTGTGTATAATGCATGTAAATCAATCTGGAGAAAGTGCTGCGAGTCCTTTATTCTTCAAAAATACAAACTTTCTGAGTAGTAGCCTGAATAAATTGTTAAATTCACTCTCCACATGAGACTAATTGCAAAAAATTTGTTAGTGTGACCATTAATTGCATGGCTTAACATTTTTCAGATGAACCTAAGCCTCCAGGCCCCGTACAGCTTGAGCAGAATGTACAGGGCACAGTGACTCTCATGTGGACTCCATCTCCTGATGAGAAACGAGATGACCGGCTGCACTACATGGTGATGAAGCGGGACTCTGTCAAACGTACCTGGCGGACAGTAGCGGACCACCTCTTCAACCACAAATTTACAACTGTTAATATCATGCCGGGGAGAGAATATTACTTCCGTGTTTTTTCTAAGAATGATATGGGACTCTCTGAACCATCTGAGTCTCCAACATGGGGAACCATTAAAAAGAAAGGTTTGGGAAAAGGTTATCATTTAAGATACTGAAAAAGTAAATGTGATCTGTGCATTCCCTTACAAATATTGGAATAGTTTTACATTTTCTTGCAAACACTTTGCTTTCAATGAAATATGTCTTGATACAGTTTGCTGCATTTTGTATGATAATGAATTTTTAATAATTTTTATCTGTAGGTCTCTTTCAAGGTACTCAAGAATGCCTTACAATACATAGTAAAGTTGTGTGCAACCTATAGTATGTTAAATTACACAGTATATAACTTTTCTATTTTTAAATTAGTCTGAAATACAAAGATTAGTATTTTTCATTATCAAACGTAGTTTTGATATTAGTGAAGACAGACTTGAAGGTTTGCTGGGATCTCTTACATGTTTAGAAGTTTTGAAGACTTTATTTAGACATTTGAGTTACAGGCGTTGGTGACTATGCCTCAGGTTCTAGTTTTGATGTGTAAATAATTGTAAAAAAAATATGTAGATGGATTTTACAGGATTTTTATGTCTCAATAATATTATCATTGAGATCAACTCCTGTTATAAAAAAAAAACTCACACTCCACATTGCTGAGTTACAGAAAATCATAGCTCCAGGTGCCTCCTCACACTTGAATTTACATTAATGTTTAATGGCAATTAATATTGAAAATGGGGGAAATCTGTGTTAAATGACATTAGTGACTGTTATGCCTGAGCTTTTCCGTTTTCCACAACATCGCTGCTGTAAATCTAATTTCAGGAACGAGGCAAGTCCAGCTTAATTGTAACGTGCCACCATGTTACAGTACTATTTTGCTTAGGCCACAGCATTAAAATCAAATGCGGAACCACATACTCATAATGAGTCTGAAACAATTGCTAACTAAATTCTTCAAATAGGCTTAAAGTAAGTATAGTCTTCTAACAATGCACAGAGCTATGCTGCATAGTTAAACTGTAGTTTTGTGAGTGAATCCAAAGGCTTTTGCAAGGGAATGCAACTTAACTTTACAATGAACCTCATTTTTAGAAGCAAATCAAAGGAAACGGTGCATAAAAAAGTGTAAGAAAACGCCATATTTTGCCGTATGTTCCTTGTAGAAGATGGGTACATTTTCTTTCTTTGAAAATCAACAAAACATGCTCTTTAACCAGGGGAGCTTAAACCTTTGCATAGACATTTAACAGTGAATCGAGACACATTTTTAAATCACAAATTATAACTCCAGCACAGCACCGAACCAAGTCTTACATTCCTTTTATTCTTTTCAGGGAAATTTGTAACACATGTGCCAGAACCAAAGACGCTGGACTTCCAGTCAGCCCCCAAATTTACCGTCCCTCTAAAACTACACGCAGCTCCGAAGGGCTATGAGTGCTACATGACCTGTGCTGTGAGTGGCAACCCCAAACCCCACGTCACCTGGTACCACAACGACATGAATCTCAACACAAACACCAACTACTACATCTCCAACACCTGCGGGGTGTGCTCCATGCTGATCCTGATGGTGGGCCCCAAAGACACAGGAGAATACAAAGTTGTGGCTGAGAACCCTCTGGGCAAGGCAGAGTGTTCCACCAATCTCACAGTCAGAGGTAAGTGTCTGTGTTCATATATTTACTGCAGGTTACATTTCCCAAAAAATTGTGAATATTGACTAAGCCATCTGAAACCATCTAACAGGTTTCTTTCTCTTTCATAAATTACAGAATAGGAGAAGTCAAACAGATCTGTTGTGCAGCATCTGGATAAGAAAAAATACTTTCTGTGTTCTCCTTCTTCCTCCCTCACCCACAGAAAGCTCAACATGATTCGAAGCCATGTCGTTTTAGCAGCAGTCTCAGCACTATGCGAAAGTGGCATTATTCAAAATGGAATAATCATTAAACGTTTATTCAAAAATATGTCATACTGTCTTTCTTAGCCCTTGAAAATATTGAGAACTCATTATAGAATGCCAGCAGCTCATTTCTCTGTCTGTTATTTAATGGTGCTAGCCATACATTATTGATATCATTGCAGCAGTTTAAACCAAAGCTAGAAAATGGACATGAAATAATCAGAAAATAACTGGACAGACCAAATAATAAAACTGGATGAATTTGCTTAACATGAAAACCATATTACATTATAGTATCCTGTGTTATATTACATTGTGAAAAAAGAAAATTGCTTCGTGCAGTAAGAACAAGTAAAATACAGTCATGTGCCGCAGTAAAAGGTTGTAAGGGGGTCATGAGACATATTTATGTCACATAAGGCAAAAAGTAACATTACGAAAGAATATTAGCCTAGATACTTATAGGGGGATATAAGTTTGCATAATTCAGTGGCTGAGATGTAAACAAAGTCAATCAGAGTGGGACTGGTGTGAAACCAGTTCATTGTAGAGAAACTTTGATTTCCTCAAGTCTCTCTACAAACACATCTGCTGGGCTTTATGTGTAACACTAGTAATGATAAGTAGTGGTAAGGAGGGGAGGGTTACAAATACATTTTATACATTTTATTTTCAAAGCTATCATCCCATAACACATCGCAGCAGACGTTAAACCAAGTCTTGGGCTTTGGGCAACGTAACCATTTTGTGCAAAAACTTTGTGAGGTAGCTTTAAACCACCCAACGTCTGGTTCCATTCACCGCCGCTGTGAAATATGCGGTAAAACACTTGAAAAAGTGTGCACATGCGTATATACACTATGTAGACAAAAACATTACTATGGCTGACCATCACAACATTGCATTCAGATACATAGACTTTAATATGGAGTTTGTCCCCCTTTGAAGCTATATAAGTTGGAAGGCTTTCCACAAGATTTTGGAGTTTCTGTGAGAATTTTGTGCCCATTCATTCTGTAGAGCATTTATGAGGTCAGGCACTGAGGCTGAACGAGAAGGCCTGGCTCATGATCTCTGTTCCAGTTCCTCCCAAAGGTGCTGGATGGGGTTGATGCCAGGGCTGTGTTGTGCTGTACACCAAACTCATCCAGCCATGTCTTTATGGAGCTTACTTTGTGCACTGGGACGCGTCACGCTGGAATGGAAAAGGTTCTTCCACAAACTGTCCACAAATCTTAATGGTCTTCTGAAACATTAAGATTGTCCATCACTGACAGTAAGGGGCCTAGTCCAAACCCTGAAAAAACAGGTGTGTCAGAATACTGGAGTGTCCAGCACAGTTTGATGGTGGTTCTCCTCAAATACATTCACTAAACCTGAAGATTAACTGGCGAGGTGAACCAGGTGTTTCTAAGCAGGGAAATTACCAAAACGCCTGGACCCTCCAGGACCAGAGTTGGACACTCCTGTATACCCCATGCTTTAGTCTATCTGGGGGGGGGGGGGGGGGGAGTCTGGTGACTTTTCCCCCCCCCCGAACGAAAGGGGGAGCACCACACCCCCCTCT
>JBBJLS010000109.1:21213242-21237612 GCA_037577275.1 Bryconaethiops microstoma
GTTTTGGCCACTGGTTTGTGATGTAGCCCATATATTGCTATACATATTGCTATAAGTGGCCAAACAGTTAATTCAGTGATGATATGTGTGCCTATACATTTGTGAAAAAATTCACAAATCAGACTGATGAATGTGAGCCTCGCTGGACCTGCTTATATGGTAAAGATTTTTTATTATTTGCGTTTGACATTAAAAATACAAATTTTAATACCAGCACATTTAGGGGTGGAGAATGACGTCATCCGAATTCACAAATCATGATTGACAACATGCCACTGTGTTTAACCGTCTACCACACTGAACTGTAGAGATACAATCAAAAGAGTGGTGAATCGCAAACTGCAAACTATCTTTACTGCGGTTTCGCTCACATACTCAGGCAATAGACGTAATTCTGATTCGGCGACTGGTGCTGTACGACGGGCTCTGGGTCAAAAGTCGACTGGACACTTGCTGTGTCTGCTGGCTGCAGCTTGCATGGATGTCTGCCGGCGGCTGCAGGACTAAACGCCCGAACATACTGCAGCAGCGTCGTATCAGGAAACGTCTTGTGCGAAACTGGACACTGCATCAACTGACGCATGCAGCCGTTATAGGTATAGCCAGTTAGCCGCCATAACATAAGGATGAAAGAGCCGGGGTTTGCCGACCCCTGGTCTAGTTGGGTAAATAATTCTCTGGATCCATAGGTTTGTGTTTAGTTTTTGGTCTGGTACCCCAGAGTCTTCAGTTTTTGAAATAGACTTAAAAAAGAATGATTCAGGATTGTACCCCCATTTCTTTCTGTTTTCAGTATTGAGCAAATGCTGGCTGTGAACCCCGGAAAGACACCCATCAGTCTGCTGCAGGAATATGGAACGCGGATAGGCAAGACCCCAGTGTACGACCTGCTGAAGGCCGAGGGCCAGGCCCACCAGCCCAACTTCACCTTCCGTGTGTCTGTGGGAGACATCAGCTGCACGGGCCAGGGCCCCAGCAAGAAGGCCGCCAAACACAAGGCTGCAGAAGCCGCCCTTAAGATGCTGAAAGGAGGGATGCTAGGAGGGCTAGGGGGAAACGGAATGGAGGGAGACGGGTTTGTTGGCATAGACATTGCCCTGGAGGGAGACTGGTAAGAATGCTGTAAAATTCTTACCTAAATTAGGACACACATTATGAGCGTAATGTATAAGAATTGCATTGTTAAAAAACATGTTATGAGTCTCATAGACTAGTGCCTCCTTCAGACTTATATTATGTGCTTTTATTGATCATAATATGTGGCACCCACAGCTCCCAGTCAGATATGAAGTCTTCCAGTTCCAGCCAGCAAGCTGAGTGTAATCCAGTAGGAGCTCTGCAGGTGATTCGTTCTTTGCAAATGCGTGTTTTCTTCACTGATACACCATTTAAGCATATATTTTAAAGTAATTTTGAACCTATACTACTTCTCATAGGAGCTGGTGGTGCAGAAAGGCTGGCGTTTACCTGAATACACGGTCACACAGGAGTCTGGGCCTGCACATCGCAAAGAGTTCACCATGACCTGTAGAGTGGAGAGATTTATTGAAATTGGTAAATTCTATGTACTTAAAATCAGTTTGGCATGATGAGAATTTCTGACTAATCTTATTAAGATGTACTTTGTCAGATAAAATGACTGCAGCTTTCACAAAGGAGCAACAAAGAACAATATTCTTTATAATAATAATGATCGTTTCTTTCAGCAAGCATGTAGCTATGTATTTTGACAACAGTTAGCTATGATTGGCAAGCAGCATAACAGTAAAACAGCATTCCACGAACGGCACAATTTCTTATGCTGTGCTGCTTGAAAGTTTGTGAACCCTCCAGGCATGGTCACTGTTTTTGTAAAAAACATTAATATAACTATATTGCACATACATCCAAATCCCAATTTGTAAAGCACACCTTCCAAATAATGGAAACACATACAAAAAGAGAGATTTTCATTATTTAATTCAACAAAGGTGGTTTATTTAACAAAACCGAAAATTTAACATGTGCAAAAAGATGTGAACCCATGTGTTAGTAGCTTGTGGCTCCTCCTTTTGCAAACATTACTTCAACTAAACGTCTTCTGTAACCACTTACCAGTCTCTCACATCTGCTTATGGGGATTTTTGCCCGCTCCTCCTTGCAGAACTCAGCCAGTTGAGAGAGTTTGGAGGGGCATCTGGCATGTACCAACTTCTTCAGGTCTCACCACATCATTTCAGTAGGGTTAAGGCTCGGGCTGGGGCAATCCAGAGTGCGAGTCCTCTTTCTCTGAAGCCATTCCTTTGTAGTTTTGCTGGAATGCTTTGGGTCATTGTCTCGTTGCATAATCCATTTTCGTCCCAGCTTCAACTCCCTGACTGATGGCAGGAGATTCAGGTCAAGAATTTGTTGATATGCAGAATTCATGGTTCCTTGGATAATATGGAGTCGTCCAGGTCCAAAAGCAGAAAAGCAGCCCCAGACCTTCACATTTCCACCACCACACCATACACTGTTGGGAGGAGGTTCGTTTCTTCATATGCCGTGTTGGCTTTTCTCCAAACATGTCGGATTTGATTGTGACCAAATAATTCTATTTTGGACTCGTTTGTCCAGAGAATGGACTTCCAGAAGGCCTCTGGTTTGTCCAAGTGCTCTCTGGCAAAATTGAAATGGGCAGCTTTGTTCTTTTTTGAGAGCAGAGGCTTTCTTCTAGCTACCCTCCCATGAATGTCATGGCTGTTCAGTTTTCGTCTGTTTGTAGACGCATATTTGACCCAGATGCTGCCAGAGAGGTCTGCAACTCTCTAAAGGTGATGTGTGGGTTGGCCTTATCTGATTTATTATTTTTCTGGTGCTTCTGGGTGAAATTTTTGATAGGCGTCCACTTCTCGGCAAAGTTGCTGTCATGTTGAAGGCCTTCCATTTGTAAATTACCTGTCTTACAGTGGATGGATGGAGCTGGAATCTTTTGTAGATGGTCTTATAGCCCTCCCCAGACTGATGGGCTGTCACTATCCACTTTGCTCTTGGCATTGTTGATTTGTATGGGACCACAGTGGTTTAGTTGGTTTCCTTTCTCTTTTAATTAGTGCAGGCCAAACCCTGAGGATGTCTCATTTCATTGGTCTGCTTAAATAATTAATTAAGCACCCAAATGGGTTTCACCTGAGTCTGTTACCTGTTTGACTTAACCAATGCAGCTGGGGGTTCACTTACTTTTGCACATACACTAATTCCATGTTTCATGTAGTTTTTGGGCTTCTTAATCAAGTCCCACTAAACAAGTACATGCAGTTGATAAACATATATCTGACATTTCATACATAAAAACTGGTGATGATAAAATAAGAAAATCATGGTAAAACTGCTCAAGGGGGTCACATACTTTCAAGCAGCACTGTATGTTAATATCTCAATATTATATCTCTGATATGCACCGTTACTGAGTTATACTTGAATGTCTTTGAATATGGATCACAGTCAATCAGACTGTTGAACCTGGACTAACCATTAAAAAAATGTTTGGTTGTTTTTTGAAGGCAGTGGTACATCAAAGAAGCTTGCGAAGCGGAATGCAGCTGCCAAGATGCTCTCTCGGATCCACGATGTGCCTGTAGACATGCGCAGTAGCCATGAAGTTGAAGCCGAGGATGACACCTTCAACATGGTGTGAAATGCTTGCGCTGCACTTGTAGCAGAAATCTTTGACTATCTTGATATAACCAGTAATCTGAACTGTCTATCTAATTTCTGTTCTCTCTTGGTTTCTATCTAAGCACATGAGTGGCAGGTTAGAGGGAGGGAAGTGTAAGGGATTCGGCTGTACGTGGGATTCCTTGCGAAATTCAGCCGGCGAGAAGATTCTGCAGCTGCGGAGTCATCCTCTAGGCCTTCCCAACTCCAACTTCTGCTCTCTACTCCACGACCTCTCTGAGGAGCAGCGCTTTGACGTGAGCTACCTGGACATAGGTAAGCCACAGGCTGACTTCAGGATATTTAAGGCTGTCTCTTAGTCTCAGAATAGCTGATCTACAATGAACACGTTAATGATATGACTGTACAAACAATTTCCAGTTCAGCTCAGCGTGTATTTCTGTACTTCGTTTTATTACCACATCCTCCATGTTGCCAGACAGCAGTCCATATTTTCCCAGGTTATCCGAGCTCATTATCAGATTATGAGCCATGGCACACAGCACAGTGGGAATAATTGATTTTCAGCTGTGTTCATATTTAATATTATTCTAAATGAGTATTAGGCAATGGACTGTGTAATACTTAAAAAAAAAAACAAAAAAAACCTTTGGCTAATACTGATATTTTTCCATAATAAAGTCATAAGCTTTGAAATGAGCTATTTTGAACTGATACACTTCACATAAGAGAGTCATCTAAAAGTACACAGGAGGAAATACACAACCTTGCACTACATGAGTGTGTGGTTTTTCAGGCTGTATTGCTTCGAGACCAGGAACACACTGGAAATACACCCTTCTAAAAACAAACTGTGTAAAACTGTTTACTGAAAATGTAGCCTGTCATTGTGGTAAAAAATTAAATTTCTAAACTGAATGTGTGTGTTCTGGCCAGAGGAACGCAGTCTCAGTGGCCTGTGCCAGTGTCTAGTGGAGTTGTCGACTCAGCCCATCACAGTGTGTCACGGCTTTGCCCCCAGTCAGGATGCAGCACGAGCCAGTGCAGCGTACAACGCTCTCCAGTACCTCAAGATTATGGCCGGTGGAAAGTAAGGTGGTGCTTTTTCAGTGAAACATGAATTGAAAGGTGAGGAGGAGTTAGGAAGCTTACTGCTTTAGCCTGCGGTGTTGTCAACTGAGGGCTCATTGGATATTTTAGGTGCACCATCATATTGGCCCAACCTGTCCTTTTCAAACTGCCCCAGTTATATTTAACCGAACTCTAAAGATGAACTTATCAAGCCTTTGCTTCCCTGAAAAGGACCCAAAGCCCCTCTCCCCAACTACAAAACTGACTGGGAAGAAAGGTGTTTTTAAAATTGAGAACATGTTCATGCTAATTAGCCCCAAATGAGGACTTTTATTCTTGAAATTGTGGTGTTGAATTATCTTGAAATATCACGATATTCCCTTTAACATTTGATCAAAAAAGTTTTTCTTTATCTTTTGTTTTAATGTGACTTTTGAATTTCTATTTACAATTTTACTTCATTTTGAAAGTGATCTACTATTTCTGTTCTGCATTTTTAGCTGAAATTCAGTACTCAACATCATGTCCATCCTCAAATAAATTTCAAATACATGACTTGCAGAAACACATCTGTACTTACCATCAAGTCATAGATGAACTTGATCTTTTAAAAAGATCCATGCTTTCTGTATTTATTCACCCTAAACTGGGTCTATACAGTGTGGAAAAGAGCAGTTTTCCTGTAATATTAATTGTACCATGTAGTTCTGAACTCTCTTAATTAAAGCGTTTTTGTAAACGTGTGAAATGCTATTAAAATACTGGTGTTTTTCATTTGAGCTGGACTAAATAAAGTTAGTACTTTGTGGATACAGTTTTTGTCGATGTGGTCGTCTGTGGCTGCGTGCATATGTATCAGTTGGTGCAGCTGGTGACCTAGCGGTTAACGAGTTGCCCCTGCGCTAAGGTTTGAATCACAGGATTGCCACTGGCATCACTGAGGTACCCTTGAGCAAGGTACCATCACCACACACTGCTCCCCAGGCACTGTGTTCCTATCTGCCCGCTGCTTCACTTGGTGAATGGTTTAAATACTGAGAAAGAATTTCGTGCTGTTCACAATGTGTGCTGTGGTGTGTTCAGGTATGACAAATGGACACTTTACACATGAGCATGCTCCCTGATCCTTCTTACAGCTGTGACTGGTCTAATCATTATTGACATTAGAATGGCTGTGCTTTAATTTAGTATGAAAAAAATGTGTATCTGCAGTTGTGGTCGCATCCCAATGAAATGAAGTATTGACATTTGCCCAAAATGATGACTGACATTAGCATTGATATGCAAATAAATAATTTATTCGACCACAAATAAATATTTAAAACATCGGCAGTAGCGAAATGCACAGGAAACAAAGGAACAAAGTACTTTGCATTCATAAAAAGCTGAGGCACGGCAAAATATACTGAGTTTTCGCAATACATCCGAATAGCTCATAACCAGGAGCTAAGAAACACTCAAAGGGACGGGAACTGGATTACACAGCGGATTGCAGTCCTTACTCTTAATCTTACTGCTTTTTGCCACAAAAAAGACAGGCCTGCAGTCTGACAGCAGCTGTGGTGGTCTTTTGTTCCGTCATGAGAGAGCTTCCTCTCACTCGAGAAGCCGAAACCCAGATGAGCAGATAGGCAGGGATGCTTGCGGAAGTGTGAGGGAGGGTTCTCAGTTCTTGTGCCCTTAGTTGATCTCTCTGTTAAGCGTAGGAAAAGAATGTTGTATGTCTTCTTCAGCGTAGCCACTGCTGTCTGACTGAAAGCTGTCCCCTCGCAGGGGTGAACCTGACACAGTAAATTAATAAAGTGAGAATTAGCCTGTGAACACGCTTTACATTTTCTGAGAATACTGTGAGTTTGAGGTTTACATTTATATTTACGGCATTTATCAGTGAGTTTGAGGTTTCCTCTGTGCTTCCTGTAATACGAAACCTATTGAGAGTGTTAATGCTACCAGCATAACACTTATATGTAACACCACCTCCTTTTACCACTCATACACAAGTGGCCAGTACGCAGAGCTGATTACCGTAAATCCTGTGTGTGTGTGGGGGGGGGGGATATGAATCTTTGCAGGACATTAAACTGTTTTCACATATCTGGGTCCATTACAATTGCATATCAAAAACAGAACTTGTCAAAGTTTTTTTTTTGTGTGTGGGTGCTAGAAAGAAGTAACTGCTATGACTCACATTTCTGTTGACTTGCTGCTGTAACAGATAGTGTGTGTGCACCGCACTGCTCTGCTGATATGTTCTCTTCCTCCTCCGCACTCTGCACCTATATGGAGACAACATGTTGCAGTTGGTTACTCAGCTCTCCAATCCGGCCAGTATACCACACAGCAGGGCACATACCTGATATGATGTGCAGCAGTATGGATAGAGTTTCACTTGTCAGTGTTGTGGCCTCTGTGTGAAACTACAGTACTGTGCGAAAGTCAGAGACCACATATCCTCATTTAGGGTGGCATGGATCATGAATTTTCATAGCTGATCCCAATTCAGATTTTTTTTACAGCCGAACTGGACGATGGCAGATTTTTGTTTGCATTTTTTATACCCAAAGCTCACGCTGTGCTAAATGAATGTGAAACTCCAGCACACTTCCAATACCTTCTATTAGAAAAAGTTCCATAATAATAACAGCCATTAACTAGAAGTTAGTAATTCTTTAGCATCAGAAAACATATTTAACAGAAGATTTTTACTATTTTGTTCACCCTTGTCCAGAGCAATGTTGTTTTTCTTTTTGGTCCATTTCCTTGTCTGAGAAAGAGCCTGATCAGTTACACATCATTGGATGGACAAAAACACCTGGGATTTTTCAGATCTGAAGTTATCTTCTGCTTCTTAAAAATTTGTGATGTTTATTTGGTGGTGATACTTTTAGTTTGGTCTTTTTTTACACATCTCATTTTTGGCTGCATTTTCTTTGCTTACTTTTCCATGACGTCCCCCTTCCTTAGGCAAGTGAATTATCTTCAGTTTAATCTCCTAAGAAATGTCCTCTAGACATTTTTGAGTGTCATGAAAAAATGTGTGGCAGCTGAGGTGTGTGTGGGTAGTTGTTTATGCAGTTGGGGGCACAGAATTACAAAATAGGCAAAAATAAATACTAACCAATATGACATTATACTCAGTGTTTGAGGCTTTTGTGGTATTTTATCTGAAATGTTTCCTGTAACTTTTTTCCCAGAAAAAATGAACTTGGCCTTTGTGACTGAAAATAAAAAAAGGTGGTCTCTGATTTCTGCACAGTACTGTACATTGTTTTCATTATGTGTACAATATGGACAAAATACTAGCTGCACATTGTGATACGCCTTGCAATACAGTAACCTCCAACTTTCACGCGGACCAGCAGTCACTGTTTCAGTCCAATGCAGATTTTTTTTCTGAGAACTGAACTAATCATTTTTCGCTGAAAATTAAGAAAAATAAAATTTACTAATTTTGTAACATAAATATTAAAGTAAATGCAGCCACATTTCTATAATAAAAGGAACTATAAATGTTTTGGTATTGACGAGAAAACACAAAGAAAGTGTGTCTTGGGATGGTGAAATACCGCTGTACTCCGAGGCAGGAGCTTTGAAAGTAGCCAATCCGAGAACACTATTTATTTCTCCTTGCTGCTGATTAGCTAGTGCCATTTGACGCATCCCTCGCTGTACTCAAAGACAGGAGGTTTGAAAGTAGTCAATCCGAGAACGTTATTTATTTATCCTTGCAGCTGATTGGCTGCTGCCCTGTGACGCTTGTGATGCAGCTACAGACCAGAATTTCTCCCGAGGGGCATCTCCAGTGTTCTCGTGTTTTTCGTTTTGTTCTTCTTAAAGTCCTGTATTTGTATTACTGTAAAATAAATGAATTTCTTACTGTATTTACCTGCTTATACCAAAGAAAACGCGCGTGCATGAATTAGAGTACAGTCTATAAAGGGGGTAAAATTCTAGCACTGTGGGTGTTCAGTTTAAACTTTACAGTACTAATACGGATTTGCCATTACATTTTCTTCAAGGGTAATGAGTTTAAAATGAAATTAAAAGTGTTTTGGGAGCATATTTAACGTGGTTTTTCACTATACGCGGGAGCTCTTGGAACACAACCCCCACGAAAAGCGGGGGGTTACTGTATATTGAAAATATTGACAAATGTGAAGTTGTTAAAGGCAGGTTTGTATTATGTTAATTAAAATGAAAAAACATTATTCAGTGATCTGCAAATGAAATGATTTTCTGACAGAACAATCCATAAGTCATATTTGTAAGAGAAAAAAAACATAAGTAGTTACAAACCTCCTCCAGCTCAAAGGAGTTGGCCTGCTTGATTTGGATGGTTTGTGGTTTGATGGGTCTCAGGTACCTCAGGTTGCCTAATGCAGATAGCTGAGGGGTGCTAGTAGAGCACATGGGAGATAGAAGGTCCTCAGATGGGTCTTTATGGGGGACAGTGGTGTCACCTTCCCATCCCGTGACCGTAATCCTGCATGGTGACCTCTGTGAGGCGGTACAGGAAGGGGACTCTGGGTCATCTTGTGAAATCTCTGAAAATCCTTTCACAAGATACCCATCCTCATCCCCAGTTGACAAGCCAGTCTGTAGCTGTGTATCTGTCACCGCTGATTTGTCTTTTGATTCAAGTGTTCTAGGACGTGAGGTTTCTCTGTGAATCCGAACAACAGGATGTGAGCCCACTGCTGCCACATTGTCCGTTTGTGGAGAACGATAGGGTGCCTTATGCACACACTCGAATACATGAGGGCTAATAACATCATGGGTAATAATGGCAACTGTTGGCTTGGTACTGACAGGTTCCTCCAAGGTGCCAGAAAGCAAAGTGGAACTGGTAGAACCCTCATCTATGACCGTATCTTTTATTGAGTCTTGAGTATGTGTGGATTCCAGAGGTACATGCTCAAACTTAAACAAGCAGGCCTTTACCCTAGGACTATCTCTGTGTCCTGACTGTGACCAACGCTGGATTCTCTCCTTGTGTGGATTCATCACTTTTGGAGCAGGCTTGATTTCGGCGGTCTGTTGTGCCTTTTTGTCCCCTGTCTGGTGGGCTATGTCATCGGTCATGCCCTGTAGCCATGCTGCCCTGCCTTGGTCTATGCCTCCTTCATTCTTTACAGTCCCCAGGACCATTCCTACCACATCCGGCAGGCTGTTCCTCTTGCAAGGAGAACTATTTGGAGAGGCAGAATCTGAGCCCCGAGAGCCTGTGTATAAGCACATCTTCGAGACCGTATCTTTAAGGCGCTCCACGGGAGAGCGTGGCTCATTACGGATGTTGCCAAAGAAGCGTTGTCCGATGCCTCTATCCACATTGGGTGAAGACAAGCTGAATTCAGGCGGGGCCAGTTTCTGAAGCGGGGTCCGGGACACATGGGAGTAAAGAGAGTAGAAAGCATTGGCCATGGCTGTCAACACCTCCACCTGGCGGAAACGACCTGCACACAGAGGAGACCAAATAGCACTTGATAAAACAATCTACTGGGACCTTACAAGAATTATTTTAATAATATTCTTTAAAGTCCACTTTATTACAGGTGTAGTAAGGATAGTAAGTTCATAAATTAGATGCTGACTGAATGTGTTGCTGCATCACTGAGCTCTGAGGAATTTATATTATATGCATACAAACATTTATTAAATTATCCCTGTTTATGCATAATGGTCTTCACAACAGAGTGATGAGTGCATTTTTGATAGGTTATATTTTCAGAGTGGGTAAAGGGTGGGTTTTTGTGCTTATGTTTGATCCCTTTGGTGCACCATGATGTCATATGGCAACAATGACTTTCCTGTTAAGTTAAATCATGTTAATTTCCAGATCCATGAAATAATGTTATTTGCTCCGGTCCGAACCAAGCTTGTACATTATGTACATTTTCTGAAATAAAATTCTGACACTGATCATACCAAAGCTGTTCCTTACTCGCAAGTGAAAGGTTGGGGTCCTCCTCACGCAAGCGGCGGAGCTGCGACTCGAGGAAGAGGCGGAAGTTGATGCCTCTGAGCTGGGAGGGGAAAGTAAAGAAACGGGCAGGGATGCGAGCGGTAACCTGCGGCTCCTCACAACCAAACCCCAGCTGATACAGCGTCTCCTCTGCATCTTCTGCACACATCTGCAGCACGTCAGACACGCTGGTGTGAGGGACAGAGGAAATGACAAAGTAGAACTAGGATTAAACAGGCTGTTATTGTTGCTGTGATTTTGGACTGATATGTGAATGATCCCTGTACCGAACGGCTGGACTGTGTTGTGAATTGCTGAAAAAGGAGTCCTCTTGTTACAACACATGATCAGTTAATTCAAAACAGGCTGTTCTTGCAGCTTATATTCACTATGAACCAGACAGGCAACAGTGTGTTTTGAAACTTTAACCATGTAGTCATCCAATATCTAAGACATTTACCACAAAAAATTCACTTCAAATGTATTCGTATAGCATGTATTATATTTATATGTACGATGTTCTAATACTCTACCTGGAAGCTGTTTTACTGGTAGCAGCTGAGAAGGCACTGGACGCCATGCTGTGACCCATGTTACACAATGGCAGGCCGAGCCTTTGCTGAGGAGTGCTACAGATACACAAACACATGATTCAGAAAGTGTGCAATAAGCGACTGGGATTAAAAGCCAGAAGTGTAACAGCTGGTGAGATGAGAAGAAAGAGGCTTGTAACCTTGTGTGGAAGTCTTTACGCGATTTGGGAGGAGGCAGGAGCAATGGGCACTGCCTGCAGGGACATAAGTCAAGATGTTTTAAATATTTCTAGAAATGTATTTTGGCTTCAACATTATTTCAACATAATTAGGAAGCAAATTCCTCACCCAAACTCTTCATCGTGTGATTCAGCATCTAGTGCTGTGGCTACAAAAGAATGATGGGGCATGTTAGAAGGTGTTCATTTCTGCACAAATTACATCCTTTATTTCTACACAGTAAGTCATTGCATCCAATTCCTGCAGTTGATGCCACAAGAACTGGAGACAGCTAGACTTTCAAACTGAGTTTTTTTTTTTATTGCTGGATAACATTTAAATTTATTCAGAGAAAAAAAAAAAACAAGTATGTATGTATATGAGACCACTGCAAAAATGTTCAGTTTCACACCTTTGCTTTAGTTTTTAAGAACTGCTGACAATAATTCTCCTTATTTCCAAATAAAAAATGTTGTTCTTTAAAGCATCATTTTAAAGGAAATGACAACACATCAAAATAAGAGAAATGATGCAGTGTTTACAGAACGTGAATAATTCAAAGAAAACGAATCTCTGTTCACTCAAACAAAATGCCAATAATTACGTTTGACGAACTTCTAGTAGTGTGTTGCCATCCAACTGGTCACATTTCGAGAGAAGAGTGTTGATTACAGCAGTGTTTTTATACTTTTCCTCTTTAAATAAGATTTGATTCAGATGATCACTAATCGGTACCTCACACAGCAGAATGAGGTGCTCGTGTAGGAATTTAACAGACACTGGCATGGAGTGGTTGTCATACTCAGAGATGCTGATTTAAAAATAAATTGCAGTCTCTTATTTTATTCCAGGGCTGTATGTAACAGCAGGACCTTAGAAAACATCTTTTCAGATGCCTCAACCACCCTTTGACCCAAATAGTTTCAATATGTGCTTTTAACAATGGAAAAATGAATGGGAAACAAATTGCAAAATAACTATTTAGCTAAAACCCATTCTTAATAACCAGTAAGACATGAGACTGAGTGTTTCTAAACAAAACCTTTGCACGTATTTTTCTGTACTTAACCTAAAAGGAACAAGGAGAAAGCTTGGTGTCCCCGAAGCACTGATAGGACTTTTCCGGGCGAATTCTTTAGCTGATAAAATGAATTCATTCACATTGTGTTGTGAGTGTACTCTGCATGCTTCGCTGCCACCATATGTGTCTGTTGGGGCAAGCATTTGTTTGGACTGCCTGATTGACATCTGGGCTAGGTGTGTTGTTAAGTCCTGAGTAGGAGCTGAACCCTATCCAGTCACAGGCTATTGCTTTGTGTATAATCACCGCCATCACTCAGTACAAGGACTCACTGACAAGTACAAGGATGTCACTCCTTGTCATGAGGAAGAGGTGTTGCTTTTGATGTCACAATCAGGCCATTGTTTTGAGTGCATTCCATGATGCAAACCTGACAGAAGTGAACGGATCAGCTACAGCAAGCAGCCAGAAAGTTTTGTTAAAAAATGGCCACAATAGAATGGTGTTATTCTATTGAATTCAAAGACAGAGTTACAAGGAAATAAACAGGCCTGCACTTCCTTATGTCACATATGTGGAACACAACATTGCATCCCTGTATGAAAATTTTCCCATCTAAATGACTCATGCAAATGAAAATTGTCAGTAGTTGCTATGGTACTGACTTTTTTTATTTTACGTACCTTCAGCTCCAAGGCTAAGGTCATCTTCAAAACTGCCGGCCGTCTTTACCAAAGATTCTACAAAGCACAGATAAGCTGAATGAGAAGAGGGCAAACATGCTTCATTTGCAGAGCTATGAATATCACATACTAAGAAAAAAAACATTGTCCATGCAAAGGTACTTTCTACAGCTCCATTTAGCAACGCTGTAGGTCTAACCACAAACTTTTGCAGCTAAAGCTGAAATATAGTTCGATATAGTTCAATCTTTTGGTAATTATTATCTCAACATTAGCCACTGTAGCACACATGCCACAGAAGACTCCAATATGCAAATGATCCATATAACCAATCACAGCATTATCACTGTGTAGCATCTTGACTAATCATAGATCCAGGCCATGTTATATCATTGATTCACCAATGCATTGTTAATAAATTGCAAAGCATATCACATTTCAGAATCAGAAAACTTTACTGATCCAGGGGGAAACTGTTTGTTACAACTACACAGACTCACAGAAACACAAAGACAAGAACTGAATAAAAACTCTGCAGAAAATACTCTATATAAAATACACTATGCTATGTATTCAAATGCTGAGTATAAATACTATAGATAAGTAACTTACAGTTAAGTAAATAACTAGTAGCACAGCTGCTGGTTATGGCAATATTTATTGTTATAATAGGCAGTATGTCACAATACACTTTCCGAGCATCTCATGAATATCAGAACTTATTGACCAACTGCTGTTTCATTGCAAAGGGTGCATAATTAGGGATGGTTAATTTGATTTAGTGATATGTGATGAATGATATTTAGAAAAATGTTGCATGAAAATGATTTGCATTCATTGTTTTTGTACACTTGTGCCACAATCAAGAAATAACAGGACTAGGACTGCCACATTTGATCACTTATAATTGACTATTCAACCTGAAACTGATTGATATACACCCTCATTTAATCTGCTTAATGATTCTCAAATTAGAGTGATAAATATCATCATCATATCAATATCAACAATATAACCAATATGGACAGCCCTAATCATAACATGTATCATGTAGCAAAAAAAATCTTAGAATATTGTTGTCTTACAATACCACCAATATATTAGGAATATGAACGCAAAGCTAGCATTTTGTCCACATCATACAGCCTTAAACTTGACAGTGCTGTGTCCGGACAAATGTCAACCTATAACCTCAAATTTATGCTCAAATTTAGTAACATTCTTTACACTTACGGTCAATTTGACCCCAGCAATTTAAAACTTCCAGACAATGATATGAATTTAATTTGTTGTCAGGAACTTTTTTTTTTTTAATTGACTACCTAAATAGTGCTTTGTATAAAGCATACATGTAATGCCCCCATGGTACTTGAAATATCAATGGCGGGTGAAATATCAGTGGTTCTCACACTACTACAGGTGTGATTTTGTTAGGTTATGGCTCTAGAGTAGAGACATTTATTGAAGATTATAAAATTGCATATTACAAGGCCCTAAATATCATCCAAAACAAACAAATGTGTATAAAATATTGATATTTCTTTGATATATGATATATGTTAAAACAGCCTGGGGTCAAACTGACCCCCAAAGAACACTGATGTGTACAAAAAGACTCCTCCCCATGTTAATATTGCAATTTACTCGGTTGCTC
This sequence comes from Bryconaethiops microstoma, assembly GCA_037577275.1. Taxonomy (NCBI): domain Eukaryota; kingdom Metazoa; phylum Chordata; class Actinopteri; order Characiformes; family Alestidae; genus Bryconaethiops; species Bryconaethiops microstoma. The sequence continues at coordinate 21,228,022 of JBBJLS010000109.1, forward strand.
CCATTAAACTAGGAAAAGTCACATACTATGAAGCAAAAAAAACAATTTCTTTAAATTGTGCATGAGGTCAAACTGACCCCATACAAAAAAGGAGGGTTAACTTACCTATAGTGAGGTGACTGTGGTTCTCAGGGCTGGCTTCATTGCTGAAGATGCACAAAAACATGCAAGAGAGAAGAAAACAAAGAGAGTGAAAACACAGCAGTCACTTTTTATCACATCTGAATCACTGTGGTCCGTGGGCGAACTGCAGGCATGCAGCAAGATGCTCTGATAAAAATACACATTGGTGCACGAACCCCTCTGGACTGTAGATGAATCACAATACAGTCTTTCATTGAAGCTGTAACATTTACAAAAAGCAACGTTGGGCCAGCGTTTTTTTCTGTGTGATTGACTGACATAAGCAAGATGATGGAGAGCGTGAGAAATTTAACAACGCCTTAGAGAAACACGCTTTCCCACAACCGTGTGAAGCAGCGGAAAACTGCCACTACTCAGACCAGCAATAACACCCCCAGGAACTGATAATGAAAGGAAAAAAAAAACAAACAGTGAGATCAAAACGCACTACAACACGACTACACTTCACTACCTTCCTATGGGTGTATAAGACAAATAGAAGGAAGTTTGGAAATAGAACTTTTCTGAATACACTGCAGAGCTCTTTGCTTTAATATACTGAAAGCTTTTCTATACTGCTGCTGATTTTTTTCTTGATCCTCTTCAAATGTGTGTGTGTGGTGTGTGTTTGTATATGTGTATATATTACACTCGCACAAATTTCATATATAATGTATTATATGTGACACATATATGTATATACACATATACATACAACCACACACACAAATACATAGTGGTATATACATATATAGGATGTCATGCACATGCATACACAAACACACTTACCCACAGCCTTGGAGCCAGGTTTCAATCTTTCCTGTAGAGCATCCTGTGGAAAATGCATTGAAGTGTTAGCACTCTGTATGTTTATGCATGTGCATGCGTGTGTGTGTGTGTGTGATTTTTTGTTGTTCTGATACAGCACCTACCACATTTTCCATTCTTCATTTTACTGCTCACAATCTGTTCAAACTGACGTTCTAACACAGGAACAAATATTTGAGATAGATACAGATGGCAGCAATTCAAATAATACTATTATTAGCCAGCTGCTCTCAACAGCAGCCACCTGTTTATCGTATTAGAAAAATAACAAGTAGTAGAAAACTCCACACCTCCATTACAACTGCAAACACAAGGAAATATTTTGCTTAAAACAATTGCTACAAAATAGTCTGATAGCGTGTGGTCCGACAAAAGCGTGGGTTATGTTTTCACACTGGCCGATCATGGAGTGCATCTTAGATACATACAGCAGTGGTATCTATTAGCACTTAGTAACTAAGATGTTGAATACACTCCCACTTTTAACATCCAGGAAGCTGCCTCCGAGGAAACCGTATGACGGATATAAGGTAAGCCATGTCATGGATTTGTAATATGTATCCTTAGTCACACTAAATTGAGCAAAGAAGTTCCTCATGGTTACCAACAGCATTAATGAGAGATAAGTCTCCCCGGGGTACAAGTCATTACTGACATACGTTCGGTACAGAGAAATATGCTGGGTGGCACAAAGCCTAACCTCACTGGTCCGTATTTCCTTGACTCCACTAATCTGGAAATCTGACAGGTTCAAAACATCTTTGGGTTAAAGATTAATGCCAAACTTTTGGTTTAGTATTGCCCTGTCGCTATCACTCAGATATTCCCATCACTTAACATAGCTTGTAAAATGTTAGAATCAGAAGGACTAAGTTGACTAATGTTTTTCACCATCTACCTGAGGTAGACTATGCAATTAACATTCAGTGGTTCAGTGAAAGGGGTCTGGACATGCATTTAAAATATATTCACATTCCACGAGAGGACAGTTGATTCCAGGTAAGTCCAGGTAGTTCTACTGCCAATAAAACAAGCCTGGACAGTATACAATACAATAAACAGGCCTACGTATACGTACACAATCACTGTCATGGGTCATCCTGATATCAAAAATGACTTTTTCTACTTGGTAGTTTATTTTCCTGGCCATAGTAAAGACATTTCATTTTTCCAATAATGAAGACAAAATTTCCCACAATCTTTGATCAAAATACAATGTTTTTTGCCCACGTTGAAGATGCCTGGGTTTACTGGGTCATTGAGGATGTAACATTAACTAATTAGAATTATTGTTTTGTTACCATCAGGATTTGAGTTACCACTGGCAGCAAACTATGTGCCCCTATTCATTCACTGCCAGAACTCATCCAACAAACAGGTTCTTGGACAAGTATCACAACACTTTCATGTGTAAGATGATCATCAAACATGTCATACCAACCTCTTATCAGACACAGAGCATTTTTCTTGTCATCTGAAAAATTTAGCTTTAGTGGCTTCCTGAGAAGCAGTGCAGTTGTCTGGAGCTATTTATAAAGGCGTCTATTGATGAAATGTGTTGCAGTTTCGACTACAGATTTTGAGACTTGAAAAAAAAAATACAAAAAAATAATCTTCAGAATACAATACCAATGTAACGACTGAATATTCAGGTATTCAAATTATTCAGGTCATCTCATACGACATGGAGGGGTGAATCCAGTATGATTTCCAATTCGTGTTAACTTTATGGCACTTCTTCCAAGCCTCACAGATGGCAAGTTTATTTACTTTGCTGACACTTTATTCTTTTAATTCAGTGGATTCTAATCTTGGATCTGCAGTGCCCCTGCCCTGTACATTTCTGCATTTCCCTGCTATTCTACAGCTGCATAATACGGACAAAAAGCATATAGAAGTTGTTTAGCTGTCCAGAGTGGTCCTATATGGTAATAATTCTACAGCAAGAAACATTTCTTTTCGATGCTGGGTGTGAATAGATGTACATTTTTTTATTCTAGCCAAGCAGGGGTTACACCTCATATAAGTAATGAATTGTGCGAGGATAGAGGCGACTGATGAAAAGAGTGGAATCAGTTCTGCTTGAGTGGAAGAAACACTTACAGCCCTTTGCAGATTATACTGGTAATCCCTTGCCATAGTGTGTGCATTTCTCAGTTTGGTGCAGACTCAGCAGTCTCTTACCCAAAATTCACTGCCATACAGGCTAGGACCCATCATAGCGGAAGTGTCTGTGTGCACCTGCAAGATTTTCACAACGTTCCAAAAGCTGAGCTGAAACCAAAGATAGGTGGCTACCTGGCAGCACCATCCTATGAAGGATTCTTATTTGCATTACATAACACAACATGGTAATGCTACCAAGGCCAAATCTATTAAGCTCAGCTCCATTAAGCCCACTTTGTCACACCATCAGAAAGGAACTGGTGTGAAATTTGATAGAGAAAATATCACAGTATATTACAGTACGCTGTAATATACTGTGTATATTACAGTATATTACAGCGTAAATTACAGTACGCTGGCAAGGCAAAACAAACATTAATGATGTAATTTGACAGGTAAACCTTCATTTGGTTGTAGTTATTTATTTGGCTATTCGATAAATCGTTCAGTTCACACCCTTACAGACTGATACATACCTAAAGAAATCACATACTGTCCATTCTACGGTGCATTTTACTGCCCTTTTTGAAGAGCCTGTAATAGTTGTTTTCATCCATTAACACGTCTTTGAACTTTCTGACATGTATACAAGGCATTATGAGCCACTGCAGACTGTGAAGGACACAGTGGTACCACCTTCAAAACAGCCGGATTGTGAGCTGCCTATATTCTAAGGGTCTTTCTGATTGCAACAACCTTCGATGACATAACGGCTTGGAAAAGTAGCCCACCTGGACCGCAGCCAAGCTTCTGGAATGCAGTTTCTCAGGTGTTAAATGCATTTCTTTATTCCATATCAATTTACCTTGTCATTGTGTGGCTTGTAATCTATACCCACCCACTGTAATTAAGTCAAATGGCTCTTTTGAAACGACAAGTATAAAATGTAATTTCACCAACGTACATCCCACGCTGTTGCCTGGGGCCTCCGTGCCTTGCCAAGAGGACACCAGAAACAGTTCCCACACAGTTCACACCCCATCCAAACCCATCATTTTGGATTGAAACACACGGCAGGAGCAGTTTAGACTTTGTCGGTATGGCATGAAAATCAGGACGTGTCTAGGAATGGGATTACTTTTTCCCCATGACAATTCAAGAACCCATCTTATCCATCTGATGTGCAACCAACCTTCCGTGAAGACCTCGTCTTGCAGGGAGAGTTGCTGGTGGGGTGGTGGTGGGCTACAGGTGGGGCTGGTGCTGTATGGCTCCGTGTCCGCTAGGGGATTCCAGCGGCGGCTGCTGTGCGCCCAAGCCTGCCGCCTGCCAGCCGAAGACGGGCTCTCCATGGCTGTGAACCAAAAAAAACACCTGGAGAAAAGACAGTGACATCCATCAGACCTGGAGCTGAGAACCCCTGCTGCCCCACTTTGGAAGAAGGACATTCTGTCCTGGGTCCTGATCTTCAGGGTGGCCTGGGGGCAAACGATCTACAAGTTCAGACGAGCTGTCCCTCACGCAAACCCCGTCCGTGTGGACCTGAAGTGACGCGTAAAACTCCTTCTGTCGGTGCGCCACCCGCGGCATGAAGGAGGAAGCCCTCCGTATACAAGTGGACCCCTAACATCAAGTTTGAAAGTTTGAGGCCGAGACTGAGCCGTATTTCCGTCAGGTAGCACAACTCACCTCTCTACAGCCCAACACGACTCACAGACGCATCGCTCCGTCTCTCACACCCCGGACCCGGGGCACGTCCCACCTCACACCCAGCAGCTCGGACACACGCAGCCGGACTGCGCCATCCTGCACCGCCGACGCAAACTTTGGCGCGGCCTCTGCGCGGCTGACAGTTTGGCCTAGTGACGCGCAACGAGAAATGACGGAAGCGGTGGGTGTGAGAGAGAGAGAGAGAGAGAGAGAGAGAGAGAGAGAGAGAGAGAGAGAGAGAGAGAGAGACGCGGCTTCTGCAGAAACGGAAACCTGAGACTCTCAGCAAAACTCTCTCCGTTCAGATGCACAGCCTCCAAGAACAGCTACCTGGAAATGTCTCCTCCACTCTTTCTCACGGACTTAAAGGGTCCCCATTCATTTATTTCATTTATTCTAGTCCGTGTGGTCTTATGTACTAAAATAACACTTAAGCAATTAAAAACAGTGTTATTTCAATGTGTATATTTCCCATTTACCAACACCTCTTTATCGTTAAACAGACTGTTTTGTTACTGTGCATTATAACACTCTTATATGTAAATGACCTCTGCTCTGATTGGATGCCTTGTTCCAAACTGCAGGGGTCTGAATTGATGTTTTTTTTAAAGGAATATATCAGCACAGCATACAAAAATATGTCAGACAGCCTCAGGGAAAAAGAAAATTCTTTGATTTTGTATTTTTCGTACCTTTCCTGATAGTTTAGAAGTATATGAACATGCTGGACAGAGTAAAGAGTCTCTCAGCAAAACTGTCACAGCCTCCAGGAACAGCTACCTGGAAATGTCTCCTCCACTCTGTCTCAGGGGCTTAAAGGGTCCTCATTGATTTATTCCATTTATTCTCGTCGTCCGTGTGGTCTTATGTACTATAATGACACTGAAACATTTCAAAAACAGTGTTAATTCATTAAACAGGCTGTTTTTGTTACTACTTGTATATGTAAATGACATCTGATTGGATGCCTTGTATTTTCCTTAGCTAAAAAAACAGTGCACTGTTGGAGTCTTCTGTGGGAACGGGTGGGCTAGACTGAGTCTGAATAGATGGATTTTTTAAAAGAAAAATATCAGGACAGTATAACAAGTATGTCAAAAAAACACCAGGAAAAAGTAAAATCGTCAAATGAGCTTTTTCTTACCTTCCCAGATTTAGAAGCATTTGAACATGCAGAAAGACGTTTTTGTTGTTTTTGCTGATGGTGGTGTTTTTTTAAATATATTTTTGTTAAAAGAAATATAGGCTGTGTACTGCAGTGAACATTATGACACACTCCATATTAAACACCAAACTGTCTTCATACACTATTTCATCAGTACATCAGGGTCCAGTTTTGTCATGGTAGGACATCATTGCCTCATAAGATGATGTTTCAATGAGGGGTTAAATCTTGAGAAAAGAAAACAGGCCTAAACAAATTTGCTCCATGAATCATACAATGATTATGATTCATTTTATGATCCATGTAAACAGTTGTGATGTAAATGTGTAAAATATGTAAATAGTATGTTAATATTTAAAATATGTAAATAGTTCATTATTGTACAGAACACAAAGTCAGGGTGAACATTTGGGTCGTGGCCCAAAGCGGATGATGACCACTTTGACTTGGTCTGGCTTCTCCTGCTCTTCTGCTTCAAAAAGCGCATCACCAGAGCCCTCCGAAGCTTCCTCCGCCTCATGACCTGCATCTGGGTCTTCTTAATCAGATAACTCACTGTGTTAGTCCTTCAACTATCCTTAAAACGAGTTCTCTGCTTCTGAGTAAACTCAAATATAGAGACAAACTCAGGTAATAAATACAAATGACCACCGTGGGGGACATGTTATTATCACATTTAGGTGAACATTTGTTTGATGTCATTTGTCTAAAGTGCTCTAAAATGTTCTTAAAAAGTTCACATCCAAGATCACAACAAAGTTAAAATATCTTTGAGGTAATGCCTTTAAAGAGGAAGAGGAAATCCCCAAAGCCCAACTCTATATATTTGCTATAAATTAACCCTTTAGAAAATGATGGAAGTTAACTCAATAGCATAGTGTAGAAGATAGATTCACTCACAGGGAACTGAAACTCAGGGGGATATAAGAAATGGAGACATGCTCTGGGTCAATGAATAGGCAGATGTATGTAAATGTGGTCAATATACATGACATCATCAAACAATGCATTCAAATTGGGCTATTTTTAAAGCTTAATTTTCAGATACAGACGGAGTGAATGGGTTTTGAAATGTAATGTTCACACTCTACACTAAATACTTTCATTTATTCAAAAATATCAGGAAAATTCAGATTTTTATAATAAGTGCCCTGTAGATAAAGAAAAATATTCCAGTCACTTTTATTCCAAAGTGCATAATGGTGTGTCTGGGTCAGAAATTACCTTATAATCAATATTACCTTGACAACCAGATAAAAGGAAGCACAGTAGATGGGCTCAGTGTCTTGTATTATATGTCTCATTTAATAAATACATTCGCATGAAGAGACTTTAAAACACAAATTTGACCACCTGATACACACTTAGTGGCTTCTGTGTGGGGAAGGAAAGGAGCGTTTTGTTTGAACAGTACTGACACCGCTGTATTCAAAGCTCATCTGTTGACATTCAAAGCCTTGATAAAGATGTAAATCCATTTGCAATCAGAGTTATGCAGATATACTGTATGCGTATCCACAAAGTCTCCAGAATGACGACTAGGCTGAATGTATTTAGTCCTGTATTATGAGCCAGAATTGGATAACGTTCAGCTCTACAGTCTGCAAACAGGAAAAACAAAGACATGTGTTTGGCTTGTGGATGAATTTAGAGCTTAATCCATTAAAGAACCCAAAAGATGGACAGTTGAACTCAATAATTTTAAAAGAAAAAGTTTATAAAGTTTCATTAAAGTTTCAGCACATACCATACACTCCACAGTCCACGTGGAACATACGTGGAAGCTAAACTGCGAAAAAAACCCATTTTAAATTCTTTTTTTTCTTAAACTTATTTACATATAATTGCTTATTCAGCAGTCCCCACAGTGGCGCAGTGGGTAGCACTGTTGCTTCACAACTCCAGTGTTGGCGGTTCAAATGGATCCCTGCGACCCTAGTAAGGATTAAGTGGTTACAAAAAATGAATGAATAAATGCTTATTCTACCAACAGCAGTTTGGCCACGCCCACTCGTGTCATAAGGGGTGTTTCAGCCTGAACTGCTTTTTGAATGTTGCTCAATCCAGCATAGGCAATTAGAACAAATCTCAACAAATTGACCTACCAGTCCTAAAGGCCCTGTAATGAAACACCCTGTTTAATTCTAAGGGATACTAAAGAATAGTCATATGAACACAAAAGACATAAAAAGACCCAAATGTTTCACCAACGTAAGCAAAAGAAAACAAATGTATGATATGGGCCTTTTAACAGGTTAGTAAGCCATCTCTGGTGTTTTTAAAATTTATTTTCTGGGCTTAAACACTTGCATCTTAAAATTATTTATTATTCAAGTCATATACACATGGTTTGTGATACCATTTGTGGATGCCTTGTATTTATAAAATCAGTGTGGCCTCCCCTCATTAAGTGAGCTTGGTCGTGCTACCAAAAACCATTTCACTTAGGTCAAGTTTCACAATTCTGCTTCTGAGAACCCACTTCTACTTACAACTAATTTTGACTTTTCCCTGTCCCAACATAACTGATCTAGTTCATGAACAACTGACAATTACTGGATCATGTGAATCTTGGACAAGAATATTTGAGACAATTGAGGCAGTGGGTCCCTAGCAGGATTAAGAAACAGTGCTGTAGGTGAATCCCACTCCTCATGACTTCCTTGGTATCCCTCATCCCACTGGGCTTTGCACTGCATCTGCCAGTCAGTAGGAATAAAGACTAGGTACTGAGGTAACTGTAGTTCTAAGAGTTCTGGATGATTGCCAGGATTGTCTGTTATTTACAATCTCTGAGACAATTGCTAGAAGGTTTCTCCCACAAAGGCAGGATATTTGTATGAGCATTTGCGTCATGCGGTGTGTCACTGTACAAACCTTTTGGTTTAACAAGGGTATCCCCTGTACTTCAAACTACACCTATCATTCATACAAAAACACAGACACTCTTGCAACACCTGTTTTATTTTTAGATACAGAACATACCACCAGCAACACCCACAAATGTGACATTCATTGTAGATCCTGTGTGGGTTCAAAGACACCTTTCACGATATTGCAGGAGCAAAACATTTAAATGAGTTTTAAACATGTGGGTGAGTTCTTCTTCAGAGAAAGCCAGAAAAACAACTTTGATCCTCGTTGCACACTCCTGCTGAACTACTGAACGTGACATTTAAAGTCCAGATATGGATCATAGCTGCTCTCAAGACAAAAGGGAGTCTAACTTTGAAAACAAAACAACTATTTTGGGTTTATCAGTACAAATGTAGCTGAAAATACCTCAGCACGTAAACATGCTGTCAGAACAAAATCTTGTATCTCCATTTTTGTTGTTTTATACTTTTTTCATAGTTTAAAAAGCCCATGTGCCTTTTACATTGCTTGACATTTTCACAGTGAAGGGGTCAGCAGAAAAGAACTGTAAATTAATATTTTTTTTACTTCTCTTGAAAAGTTACTTTTTTGGATGTACAGTATAAGGTTTTGTTCCGACAGCAATTAAATATTACTTAAATGTAAATCATTGCAAACTGAAACTTTAATTTTGTTTACATAATTTGAAAAATGCATACAAGCACGCACGCATACACGTGTGTGTGTGTGTGTGTGTGTGTGTGTGTGTGTGTGTGTGTGTGTGTGTGTGTGTGTGTGTGTGT
>JBBJLS010000109.1:21258529-21271849 GCA_037577275.1 Bryconaethiops microstoma
TTGACATGTTTTATGACTAGCCATAAATCAAAGGGTCATAAATTATACACAGTCATAAATCTTATTTGACAGGTCATTAATTTAATTTTGACAGAAAGTGTAGGATAATTACTACTGACAAACACTGTGATGGGAACAGAAACAGGGACATGCACAGATACAGGCACATAAATAACAGGGGTAGTGTGGGACTGGTAACTGTCTTTAACAGAAGGTGAAGACTGAAGTTGTACTGAAGAAGAAAAGTGGTACTGGCTGGGTCGAAGTTGCTCTCTGGGCTCCACTAGATGCTAATGACGAGAAACCAGGGGAAGAAAGCGCCGGCCCCTCCAGTTCGGGAGGTTGAGGAGCGGACCCCTCAGGATGAAGTGGTCGAAGAGTGGGCTCCTCGGGTTCTGGCAGTCGAAGAGCGGGCCCCTCGGGATGAGGCAGTTGAATAACGGGCCTGTCAGGTTCTAGAGGTTGAAAAGCAGGCCCCTTAGTTTCAGAAGATAAAAGAGCTGGCAAGGAAGAACCTGGAAGCTTGGATGCCGATGGTGACGTGCCCTCTGGAGCACTCTTCTTCCGTCGTCTTTTCTTCTTACTGCTGGGTTTTTGTGGAGAGAGAGAATCCCTGTCCACCATTTTTGTCACCAACTTCAATGTATTTGTAGATTTTACAAGAGCAAGTACATCTGCTGTGACTTCAACCTCATCCTCACTATTTCAACCCCCAAACACCCCAACGGCTCTTCCAGAACATTAGGGGGTGCCAGTGTCTCCAGTGACTGCTTGGAGAAATATTCCGAAGCACTAGGGGCAATCCATCGGCTCTGTGCTCCACTTCTTCTGCGACTTATCTGGCTCTCCCTACAGACCCTAAGCAATGTACTATGGGGATAAAGCAACTCCATTCTCCCCAGAGCGGCCTCAACCATGCTCAACAGCTGGATTATACCCACATCTCCACTAAATTTGTGGAACAGCTTTAGCCGGTCAAGTAGATCCTGGCCGCTCCCAATGGTAGGTATTCCCTGTAGTTTGTCCAAAGTCCAGTTGTCAAGATCCTCCAGACAGTCAGCATAAACGAGGTCTGTCTCCTTTAAGTGGCTGGCCATTCTGTCATATTCCAGGCATGAGACGAAGAGAGGAGACACACTTGCAAACACTTATGGACTTAATTACAATACATTTTATTTATAGTCACCTTTCACAACACTCAAAAGTAAGAACAGACAATAAAAAACAAATACAGTAAAAAAAAAAATACAACAGAGCAAAGGAGATTAAATAGAATATGCAATTTTAAACAAATGCGTCTTGAGTTTGAACATAAAAGTATAAAAACAATATTTCTAATGTCTGGGGCTAAGGAATTCCGAAGCTTGGGGGCAGCACAGCAAAATGCCCTGCTCCCCATAGTGACCAGACGAGCAGAGGGGACAGTAAGATGGATTGAAGAAGATCTGAGGGAGCGAAAGGGAGTGGCAGCATGTCAGACAGGTATGGAGGAGCAAGCTTATGGATGGCCTTGAATGTATAGAGAAGAATTTTATAACTGATTCGTAATTTTACCAGAAGCCAGTGTAGCTGCTGCAGAACAGGGGAGATATGATAAGTAGAAGGGGTTTTAGTGATTATACGAGCAGCAGAATTTTGAACAAGTTGAAGCTTATGGAGAGATTTATTAGTAAGACCAAAAAGAAGATAGTTACAGTAGTCAATTCGCGAAGTGGCGAGACTATGAACAAGAACAGCAGTGGTATGGGGAGTGAGGGAGGGGTGGAGACTATTTATAAATTAGTCATGGCCTGAGTCGGTCTCCTCTCCTTATACAATGTGACCCACTGCCACAGCATCTTTTGAAACTAACAGTTGGGAGTTCATCCTGCTTGGATAGCTGTAATAACCCTAAGCATCTTGCTGAGTAATGGGAGGTGGGGTGGGGGGCAACATCCTGAAAGAGCACGGACAGTCATGCTCACCAGCCCGTGAATGGTTATGGTGCATCACCAGGGGTCAACACTAGGACACTGTTCACTTTTGTTATACATTTGAAATTATGGACCTTAATAAAGAATTCAAACATGCTCCCAGTTATAAAAAACTTTATTTCTCTTTCCCTTTCTTCATATCTTGCTTTTTTAATCTTCAAAAACAATGTTTAGGTTGTCTTTCCTTCTAACAAAAACCCAATATTATCTGCAACAAGCAAGATACTCGGAATATGTAATTTAGAACATGTGGTGTAGCTTTTTGAGGGGCTAATTCCAGCTGGTAAAAAGTGGTGGGAGAGAAGCAATTATCTTAGCCTGCTGATCAGCACCCAAACACTTCAAATCAGTGATGATTGAAGCAACATCTAATTACACCATTGCTCCCATTACATTCGAAATACGGAAGAAAATAAGACTGACAGAGTTAGACCCACATTCAGACATAATGAATATCACAATTACGATGATAACAATAATAAGCAATACTTTTAAATGACTGTGTTCCGAACTGTGACTGGTTGAATATGTTATTTTAATCACAAGCATTGTTCCGTTTCTTCAAATGTATTTTGAGTCTGACTTACATTTCGGTAGAAGACCAGGTAAGGACAAATAAGCAGCCAGTAGTTTTTACCTTAGATGGAAAAGAGTGCCGAAGCGTTCACCTTTAGAAGCGCATCTGTTTTAAAGGAACCCTCAGGCAGTACAAGTGCTCAGAATGACAGTATAAAGAAAATACTGAAGTGAACTAGTCTCTCTGTAATACGTGGGAAAGTATTTCAGAAAGTTGAATAAAAGAAGTACCAATGAATTTGAAATGATTATGGGGCATGATATTATCCCCTACACTGTTAAAAAGAAGATGCCACAATAAGGTTTTTAAAAGAAAGAAATGCTCATGCTTCTACTTCATGCTCATATTTCTTATTGATGTTGAAAATGACATCAACACAGTTTTTGCCATGAGTAAATAAACATTAGTTGCTGTAATTCATGTGTAATTGGTGCATACATTGGACTCACTGCATTCACTGCATCACTTTCTTATAGCATTGAAGTGAAAGGCACATGTTTTTGCTTAGATGCAAAGGTTGCCTTTGGCACAGATAATAAGGCACAGCAGCACGATAGACCATCTTGTGTGCTCTCTCCACTTTCTCCACATTCTTCACTTCTCTTCAGGCTCCCATTGTCACTCTACTGGCCATTTTTTATTTAAAAATGGAAACCTTTCTGCCAAAATGGAAAACGGCAAAGTGGACTCATTTCGGCTTTGTAGTTCCAGCCCCACTACTGGAGGGACGTAACAGCAAAACAGTGAGGTGCAAGGCTTCAGAAATGAAGACATGCTATTTTCTGTGCACGTTTTTAGGGTTCAAAAGAAAACAAGGGAAGGCTTGGCAATGGCACTTGAATAAATGCTAATCATCTGGAAACCTCAGACACTCTAACTATCCTTCCCCATTTACACTGATGTATAACAGATGGACAGAACCTGGCCCCATTTACCAAAAACCAAGTGTGAGCGGGAGAGAGAGAGAGAGAGGGAGAGAGAGGGAGAGGCCATAATAGTGGTGGAGAGTGGAGATTAGACAGCAGTGCCAGGTGAGTATGAATTTAGGTACATTAGGAAGTAGGACAGAGGTTCAGACGGATGGAGATGTGATGCAATTACCAAACACTTCGCAGTGAACAAGTAAAACCGTCAGAGCTCTATATCACACTTTTGTGTTGGAGAGCTCTCAAACTGCACTCTTCCACTGATTTCTGTATGTCACCTCGTTTTATTAGACCTTGCATAATGATATCAAGCCAATGCTTCTAAGAGCTATTCTTTAGATACATATATAGAAAAAGAGGGAAAAACTCAAAATCTTAGCTAAGCAGTATCTTAAGGAAATACTATATATACTGTAAATATACAATATATACTGTGTGTGTGTGTGTGTGTGTGTGTGTAGGTGTGTGTGTGTGTGTGTGTGTATACAGGGGGTCCTCAAGTTACAATGCAGATCCGTTCCTACGACAGTGATGTAACCCAAATTTTGGTGTCGAAACACACCCTAGCCTAAGTTAATAACCTATCCTGACACTGTTGTAAAATCTATAAACACAACTAAGAAAAAATAACAAAAAATGAGTGTAAAAAAATCTGTTCAGAAGCCATGATAAAGGCCAAAAAGTCGCTAAACAAAGCAACACAAATGGAACACTTGTGCTTAGATAAGCGTACTCCCTCACTCATATGGCGCTTTACTGAGTATTCTGCACATTTTTTTGTATTCTTCAGCCACGCGCCACTAAACTAGCATCCATGCAGGTCTTAAACTCAAAATGTCGTATGTTGAGACCCTTATAACTTGAGGACCCTCTGTACATATAACATTACATTTCATTTTTATACAACAGAGACTCTCGATTGTGTTTTTCTTTTTAGCGGTTGGTGACCATTTTGGTGGTCTTGATCTTTCACAGTTGTTAGAGGTTTTCTTTAATCATTTTTTAACTTAGTTTTGGAAACTCCTGATTTTTACTTATTCTCCTTTGAAATTTCTCTTCCTTGTGCAATCTTCTGTCTAATCTGGTCAGAAATCTTGTGCTTTATTCAATAACATAATACACAATGTACCAGCTATAACTTCTGCAAACACTGCATTTATCCCAATCTGTTAAAGTAGAAAAATAAACAGTAGTTGTGCAGTAATGTACAAAAGTGTGTTGCCTGTAAAGGACACATATTTATGTTTACTTAGAAAATCAACAAAACACGTCATTTAAATTTGTACTCAAACTTTCACATGCGACTCTGTGCCAGATGGTCGACTGAGACTCTGTTCTTTTTTGTTTAGGTCAACCGCTGTACATCCTGTATTTTGTATCTTTCCCAAATCATGACCCAATCTATTCTGCACTGTCGCTTTGGTTCTTTTCTAATGGGATCTGTCATTTCTGACAAGCGCGGTTTGATCAAACAACAATTCAACCTAATTACACCACATCCATGGTCCTGATAAAAATGTGATACGTCATGGAAACATTTTCTCTGTTTATTTTAGTTTTAAAACATGACCAGTTCTGAAAGGCAGTGGCTTGTATGCTAGCGTGCGTTGCCCAGGGTGGATTAGCTGGGCTTTATTCTAAGCATGTGAGATAAATCTAAGCTTCAAAAGCCAATCTTTACTCTTCATTTGCCATGTAGCTGCTGATGCAAAAGTACTAGAACAAAATTAAATAAATAAAAAGAACAGTGAGACATGATCAGGAAAATGTTCTTCCTAGAGGACACTCTGGTCTAGTTAAGTCCATTCTGATCAAAGGACACTTTTGTAACACCCTCATCTCTATTAATGAACCATATCGTCTTAAAAAATCTGTTTCATCGTAGAAAATACCAGACTGGCATATCAAGGTGATGTTCCCCAATATAAATGTGAGGTTTTATCTGTGAAAAACGCACATAAATCATACTGTCACTGTCACATGTATACAAGATACGTCTCAAAACAAGTAAATGCACAAGAAAAGGCAAAGAATATCAATGTCATTTAATGTAGAAAGTCATTTTGGACATTTTCTATTGGTATCAAATGCAAATTTGGCACAGTATAAATGGCAGCTGGCATTTTAAACGATCAGAAAAGAATGATCCTATGGAAATGGAGAGCCGAGGTTTTGTTCTGACAGCAGTGACGTACCTGTTGTGTACCTGTCTTTTTAAAGCGCTACATTCTAAATACAAGGCATACCAATGCAAAATTTTAAAAAACTTCATTGCCCACTAACATCTCCTGTGGTGGATGCTTCAGATTTTCAATAGACAGCGAGTGAGCTATTTTGTAACTCAGCTATTGATCCATGCAAATGTTCAAGACACTTTATTTTACATCACAAAGTGACTTTATTTACACGTAATCATCAGATGTTTTGAAAACCAAGACCCCCATAAGAGGCTCAGGAAAATTTCACTCAGAGAAACAAGCTCAGCATATAAACCATGAACAAATTGCGCAGACCAGTGATTTTCAGCCTGTGCGTGTAATGAATACTGTCATCATGGATCAGTGGATTACATCTTACCTGCCGAAAAAAAAAAGTGCTGGTTAAAAATAGACTGGTGAGGGGAAATTATTCTGCTATTTTGTGGCTTGATGTGGAAAGTCCAATTAGAGGAAGTTTTAAAGTCAAATAAACATCCGAGGACTAAACATGGAGAATGTGTGTCCAAACCAGAGGTGTCATGCTCATTCACACATTGGACAGTTTTTTTTTTTACTTCTGTTATTTTCAGAGAGTTTAACTCTTTAGAACCCGAGCTTTAAAGTAACTTAATGGTCATGTCTTGGTAACATATTACACTATTATCTATTATATGAATGATCTGTAACTCGGTTTTCCAGTAATACCAGGTATTAACACCAGTTTGCAACGTCTGAGCTGAAAATAATATGCAAATGCAATAATAAATAACAACTCAAACCCCAAAATTGAATTTTTCATATGGAACAAATCAGTTTAGATGATAAATCTCTAGACATAATTAAACCAATAAATTACTTCCTTTGAAGAAATTCATGCTTTTAAGTCAGACGTCAAAAAAGCTGGAATCTAAAAGTCGCGTTTGGATCCATTTTTTTATAAAATGAACTTTTTTATAAAACCACAGTAGTGTAGGAGAGTCTCTGAAGTTAAATCCCTTTTCTGGGGAAAGGCACTGACCCCTCAGCTTTGCATTTTGCAAAGTAATCTGTTCACTAATGAGAAAGATGTGGATTTCCCAGCTGAGCAATCTATTTTTACTTTTTTGTCCCAAATAAATAAAAGTTAAGGGGGCTAAAATGGGGCTCATGTGTCTCATTTAATCATTTTCCAGCGTTCTCAAAAAGAAAAGCCTCAAATACTTAAAAACTGAACAAACCTTTGGTTTAATTTGACCTTTTTTTCTGATCTATCAGAAAAAATACTGGAAGAAATGAACAGAATCTCAAGCCAGATTTCTGTTTACAGCTTTCATTTCTAAAGCCCTACATGCAGAATCTGGCAACTGAAAAACATAAATGTCTGTTCAGTACATGTTTCATAAATCCTAATGTTGTGTGGACTACTGGTAGACCCTTACAATGTATTAAAGAACCCATTAAAGAGGGTTTCTGAAAAGCATCTGATCCATTAAATCAGCAACAGTCTAATGTCAGTGTTCAAAATTATTGTAAGTCATGATTGGTTTGGTGCTGATATGAAAATTTGCTGCATATTATTTCATTTTCAAGGATTAAGCTTAATATGTGTGTGTATGTGTGTGTGTGTGTGTGTGTGTGTGTGTGTGTGTGTGTGTGTATGTTTGTGTTGTGCGTGGGACTGTATTAAAGCTTCTGGTGCTGCTGTTTTTGTTGGCTATTGGCTGAAAAAAGCTATGCGTGATTTCACTCCCAGAAATGTTATTGCTAAGCACAGCACAACGAAAACGCCAATTAACTTTTTTCGGAAGTTCTGTAATACGAACCTTATGCGTTATATTTAGCTAATCTACGCTGGAACGGCTTCAGTCATCCGCACATTGACATTTCTATAAGGACTTAGGGTAATGTTTCATTTAAACTTCACTTGTAACTAACGCCATAATCCGATTAGTTTATGAAAGCAGGGAAAGGACCTGCATGGATGCTGCCCCACTCTGAGGCGCGTTCCAGGGTGGTTGCTTGGACAAGCTCTTTGAATAGCCCAATTAAATAATTTGAGACAAAATATCATGTGGGCTTTGATCATGAAAAAAGCCACATCCTGACTACATGCTTCAGTGCACTTTCCCCACACAAATTTCAGGTCTTCCATGAGTCACTAATCCTGGCTCTTCCCATTTAGGTCTCCATGTGCACTCTTCACACACAGGTTTTGCTCTTTAAAGCACTTTATATCATTATTAATCATATACATGTGCTATTGATTCTAATTTACTCTAGTTACTGACATAAAATAAGAACAACCACATTGCAGATTTATAGCCAAAAAGGCAAGATTAGAAAAACGGGGTTGTCATTAGCAACTAATAACAGAATATTATTTTTGATGATTAACTGAGTAATGATATAGGTGCAATTCATAAGAGCAAACATTTTATTTTACTTCATATACTTAAATTCATATACAAAATTTAATTGACATTTATTTTTACGTATTCATTTATTTGTATTTTTTATCTCCCTCATGGAATAGTTTTGTTATGACCTGCAGAGACCATATTTACCATTCAAACTCTAATCACTCAGAGCTTGGTAATTCTTGTCATTTTGAATCTCTTGGTAATGGCTGTAGTTTTGAATTTAAAATAGCTATGTATTACAATCATGTATTGGTGGAATTTTGCTTCGTTTATAAATGAGTTTTAAATCAGTGACTTTGAAGTTTATTTCTACTGGGAATTTTTTTGTAATAATTCATGGCAAGATACAAATATATAATGGAATATTTAATATTGAAATCCATCAGAGAACCTTCTCAAATTCCACAGGTTCTGAACTTTCAGTATGCTGGGAGGAATGGCAAGGATTTGACCTTCCCATATAAGATCCGATAATCCCGAAACATGGCTGTCATTCACACATTTTACATTTTGCACCACATTAATCGTTTCTGAAATACAGCACTGTGGGATATTAGACTAGACTGTAATGTGCATCAGTGAATCATTGAATAATGATTCCCACATTGTGAAGAGAAGCTCTGGGCAGTGAAGCAGATGAGAGGTGCTATGTAACAACTCTGAATGTGTTAATGTTCTGTAAAACTCAAATGTGGAATCATCTTAAAATAAGCAACCTCTGTTTGTTTCATCAAGCCATAAAAGTATGCAGACTCCTCGGTATGGTGTGTGGTCTCACTTACTGTAATGGGAATGGTATGAAGAGTCTAGGGCTGTTCAGGAAATGATGACACACCACATTTACAAACTCAGTCCTGCTGCACTGACTATCCCAAACATGCATAGAAAGATTAGTGGCTATTTCTTCTTTCAATATTCAGTCACACACCTCCCCCCTTCCATTTGCTTCTAATGTCAAAATGCATTAGATCAAAATGAGGTTTAATAGAAATTAATAATAATGATGAAAGAAATAAACAGGACTAATGCACTACTAAAATGTCCTAAGTAAAAGATTTATAACATCATGACTCAAAATGAAATGTTATGCTTTGCAAATGTTTTGTACATATCTGAGTTTTACTGACATATATTAATTAGTGGAGAACTTGCTATGTGACAAAGCTTGTAGCCTAAATACAGTACAGTGCAAAAGTCCTAGACATCTCAGAAAATGTTTTATAATGTATAAAAATCTTATAAATAGTGTAAATTGTGATTTTATGTATGTATGTATGCATTTGCTTAATCATTCCCAGAACTTATGGAAATCCAGTATTATAGCGGTCCCCAATCTTTTAGCGCCATGGACCAGTTTCATATAAAACAATATTTTCATGGACCGGTATAAATACAACTAAAAACAGTAAAAGTCTGTAAAAATATGAAGAAGCTCCCCAAAGACATTTGTTTTTTACTCATTTTTGCTAGCTTGTGGGCTAAATTGTTTATGTACCGAATCACATGACCGAGACGAGCGTTTTTTCAAAATAAAAGATCTTTCAGACTCTGAAAGAGTCTCAGGCTCCCCGTCTGCAGGACGAGCTGATATGGCACGAGCGCCCGGGAACGCTGGAGGCTGCGTTCCAGCTCAGCCTCCGCCTAGACCATCGCTCTGGCTCAATTCCTCAGGTGGGCCCCGTCAGCCGCTCGGCTCTCTCCACAACCCTGTCTCAGCCCAGCTCTATTCAACCCTGTCTGACTCCCCTCAGCTCAATTCGACACAGCCCAAGTCACAGTCCACCTCACTCTCGCAGGCCAGAAACTCAGCTTTCGAGCCACGGAGCTCCCCTGAGCCGAGGAGCTCTGCCCCGGAGTCCCAAAGCTCCACCCCAAAACCACAGAGCTCACTCAGAACGAGAGGTTCCACTCCCGAGCCATCGGCCCCACTCCAGCCAATCCCAGCCAGTTCAGCTCTTTTCAGCCCAGTCTCAGCCAGTTCAGCCCTTTTCAGCCCTGTTCCAGCCAGTTCAGCTCCCTTCAACCCAACTCCAGCCAGCCCAGTTTCGCCCGACCCAGTCCCAGCCAGTTCAGCTTTGTCCGACCCGGTCACAACCGACTCAGCTCCACTCCACCCAATTCCTGTCAGGTCCAGCTCCAGCTCCCGGTCCAGTCCCAGCTCCAGCTCCAGCACCCGGTCCAGATCCAGCACCTGGTCCAGCTCCAGCACCTGATCCAGCTCCAGCACCCAGTCCAGCTCCAGGTCCAGCTCAAGGTCCAGCTCCAGCTCCAGATCCACGTCCAGTTCCAGCACCCGGTCCAGCTCCAGATCCAGGTCCACCTCCAGATCCAGCTCCAGCACCCGGTCCAGCTCCAGATCCAGGTCCAGCACCCAGTCCTACACTCAGCCCAGCTGCCACCATCAGCTCAGCTCCACCGACTCCAGCTCCTGCGCCGGTTCCCATGCTGGTTCCCCAGGCTGTGGTCCCCTTGCCGGTTCCTGCGCCGGCTCCCCAGTCTGCGGTCCCCCTGCCGGTTCCCATGCCAGCTCCCCAGGCTGTAGCTCCCTCGCCAGCTCCCCAAGCTGTGGTCTCCGTGCCGGCCCCCCAGACCGCGGTCCCCCTGCCCGCGCCGGTCTCCGTGCCGGGCACCTCAGCTCCTGACCCCGCACCGGTCTCCGCACCGGGTGCCTCAGCTCCTGACCCTGCGCCAGTCTCCGCACCAGGCATCTCCAATCCTGATCCTGCATCAGCTCCCGCACCGGGCGTCTCTGCTCCTGACCCTGCGCTGGTCCCCGCACCATGCCGGTTCCCGCATCTGGCGCCTCAGCTCCTGCCTCTGCGCCAGCCATCTCAGCCTCCACGGCATCAATGGACCATGAACTGGCCCTCTAGAGGCGGTCCTTTCTAGCCAGCATCAGACTCTTGACTATGTACAACCAGCTAGAATTAACGTTTATTATTTCACTTCCTCTCATTGGTTCATGTTGCACCCCCCTGCGTATTTAAGTTCACCTAATTTTAGTTCAGGTCATGGGAGCATACTCAAGTCCACGTTTGGTTAGTTTCTTTATTTACCCTGCCAACTGGGCAAACTGTTGGCCATTCATCCTTACACTTCTAACCAGCTCACAACACTTTATTAAAAACAAAACAAATCTTGATATTATGCTTTTTGCTTTCTTGTTTCTCTGCATGTAGTCTAATGTTAACTTGTGTGTTTGCTGGCAGAAAGAGCCCAACTGCTCAGATAAATGGTTTTAAACAGTTTACACTGGGGACTAAGACTTTTGCACAGTACTGTATGTCACATAACCAGAGGTCCATTTGGTTGAGTTCCAGCAAAAATGACACATGACTGCAGGTTTGTTCTAGTTTATTCAGCACTCATGCTTATATACACCAGTCAACACTGATGGATGAAGTGAATAACATTGATGATTTGTTTACAGTGGCACCTGTCAGGAGGTGGGAGAAATTAGACAGCAAGTGAACAGTCAGTTCTTGAAGTTAAGTCTGAAGATTTTTCCTTTTTTTGTGAGAGATGCATGTGTGAGAAAGGTCAAGTGTGAAGTGAGATTAGGTGTAATTGTGAGCACATTCAGCATTTGTCGGTTTATCTGAAAGATTTTAGATTGACAGTCCATGTAGCGTAATATTTAAGCCTCATGTGACCTCTGGATTTTGTGGAGGTTCAAAATAATACAGTACAGTAAAAGAGCCATTATTCTGCTAACTAATCAGGCTGGTACTGTCTGCTAATAGACTACATTCTAAAGATAAACAGGTAAATCTGTAACCTACAGGTCTCGTGGGTTCAGATCAGTTTAGCATGTGGGACAGGGCAAAAAGTGACAAAGCAGAATTCTGAATTAAGTTATACGTGTTGTTTGTTTCATTTACTTCATACAAACTATTTATGAAACAGCCTGAATCTTATTTCGATTCCTGCATTGTTTGTTTTTATCACCCCTTTGGGTCCATTATTAGCTATTAAAAAATGATAGACATCCTTCAAGGGGGCCTAATTCTACACTAGTGCCTACTATTAATTCAGCTTGCTCTCAGCTCAGTAGTACACTGACACATGCTGATTACAGTAAGCCATAATCGATATAAACCTTAAAACATCCTTAATAATGCAAAGCAATAAACTGATTTCCAAACTGCTCAACTAGGAAAATAGAAGAGATAAAAAGAGATTATAAACTGCTAAAACTTAATCTGAGATTTTGATAAAGATAACAGTCCTAATTGAAAGAGCATATGAGAGGAGCAGCCTTTTATGGATAGTGCTGAATTAGCCCTGCATTTTAGACCAGTGTTTAATGATGTTATTTGTTGCCTAGGAAACAGCCACATGAATTTGCACAGGGAAGGAAACCGTGTGGCTTATGAGCAGGCATTAGTATTTGTGGTGCTATAATGAGTCTACAACGGTGGACTGTCATCTGATCACCTCCAGCATTGTAATCTGTTTAAGAGTCATAAAGCTATGTTCTTCAGCTTAGGGACATGGGCTCAGGTAATGTGACCTTTCAGTAATGCGGCCCATTCTGCCAGCTGCCTGAGAGGACTGTAGCCTGTTAGAGCCCATCATTCAGAATCTGCAATAGCGTCATTGTAATGACATTTGCAAGTTGGATCCAATGTTTGGCTTTATCTAGTGTGAGATACCTTCTCAGCACAGCAGTCGAGTTTTTCAAGGCAAAATAAATATAGCTAAAATTCAATAATTTTCATTTAAAGTAGTTCGAGTCTTGCTCACGCTTGGTCTGTATTTCATAAGTAGGGTGAGTTGCCCTAACGTGGGACATTCTTTATAGTTTAATGTTGGTCTAACATTGTAATACACTACAGAAGTCCAAACTACAAAAATGTCCCACATTAGGCCAACTTACCCTATTCTTTTCTGTTTTATTTTTGGCACCACCACATTATAATCAAATCAGTCCTTTGATACATGCATATCATAGATTTGAAATCATAGAAATGTCTGCATATGTAAATTTAAGCCTAATTTAAGTCATGCTTTTAGCATACAGTCACATGCAAAAGTTTGTGCACTCCTAATCAAATTGAATGTTTTGTTGATTTTCTAAGTGACAATTACCTCTCCACAGATCATTTCTGCATATGTTAATGCAAAGCTACTGTTTATTTTTCTGAATTTAACATATTGGGAAGGACACAAAAAAATGAAAAGTGTGGCCTGTGCAGAAGTTATTTAGATTTTGTGTGTGTGTGTGTGTGTGTGTGTGTGGGGGGG
>JBBJLS010000109.1:21271949-21305093 GCA_037577275.1 Bryconaethiops microstoma
ACACATACACATACATATGTACAGTATATATGTATGGTGAGTCATCATTACCTGAGTCATTACTATTTGTATCCTTTAATAACTTAAAAAGTATTTATTTGCAGGACAGGGAGCTCCAATTCCTGGGTTGGGAACTTACGCACTATAAGGCCAAAAGTATGTGGATACCCCCTCCGAATTACTGAGTTTCAGCCATATCCTTTTTTTAAAAATGTATCTAATCAAGCAGCTAGCCTTGCAATCTTCAAAAACCAACACTAAAAGCCTCGTAATGAAGAGCTCAGTGATTTTTCACTGCATTAGGGTGGCACCTTCTGCCAGTTTCTGCCCCGCTAGATCTGCCCCGTGAACTGTAATTTATATTATTGTGAAATGGGAGAATCTGCTCGGTGCTGCGAAGTGTAGAAGCAGGCAAGCACGTGGCTCAAAAAATAACAATACAGTGTTCTAAACTGCCTCTGGAAGCAACATCAGGACAGCTGCAGGCTGTGAGCTTCATTAAGATGTATTTCCATGCTTGAGCACCTGGAAACAAGCCTAAAACAACCATGTGCAACACCAAGCATCAGCTGGACTGGTGTAAAGCACAACACCACTGGATTCTGGAGTGGTGAATCATGCCTCACTATCTGACAGGCTTTTGGATAAATCTGGGATTGCTAGGAGGAGCCTACGGAATGCAAAGTGCCAACAGTAAAGTTTGGTGGAGGAGGGATAATAGTCTGGGGTTTTTTGAGTTTAAGCAAGGCCCCTTAGCTCCAGTTTTACACCAAAGACATTTTAGAAAATTTTATGCTTCTATCATTGTGGAGACAGTTTGGTGAAAGCCCTGTCCATCATGACTGTGCCCTAGTGAACAAAGCAAGCTCCATAAAGACATGGCTGGATGAGTTTGGTGTGGAAGAACTTGACTGGCCCACACAGAGTCCTGACCTGAAACACATCCAACACCTTTGCCATTAGCCAGACCTTCTACAACATCAATACATAACATCACAAATGCTCTTTAGACAGAATGGGCATAAATTCTTAAGCCTTGTGGAAAGTCTTCCCAGAAAAAAAGTGGAGGTAGTTAAAGCTATAGTGCTTTTTACCACGCAAAGTAAGAAAAATCTAACTCCACTCAGATTTGAGCTCAAAAGGAAAACCCCGCATCAGGAAGAGGAATAACACGATTAAATTCGTCTGCTTCACATTTGCATATATCTGACTGGCATTCTGAGTTACACTTTCATGAATCTTTCCCTGTTCATTAGTATCTGAAGGTAAGCTGATACGGATATGTGGTTTCCAAAAGCATTTTTCATGCATAGAAAATGTGAACCTAGAGAAGTAACAAAATGAACTATTGTGTTAAAGAAATAATTATAAACATGACATCATATATTATTTTTTGAAATTTGAGAATAATGGTAATTCCACATTTAAAAAAATATCTATAAAATATAGACACTGACATGTAAACAGCTGCTTTGACTTTATTTACAATGATGTTGAAGAGCATTTTTTACCAACTATCTTGGCAATGGTAAGTATGTTAAGTTTTTATATGGTTTTATATACTATCTTATTAAAATAGTGATAACTGTTAAACAAGCAGAAAAAATGGAAACAAGAGTTTAGTTTCTATCACCACCACAGTGAATACTTAAAATTCACATAATCTCTGACAGCACATTTTACATTAAATCACTCTAAATGATATACAACAAAATAAAATAAGATCATTTGCATTGTCAAGGCAGAAAGTGGACAATACAAAGGTAATAGCAGTGGAAATTAAAACCAATAAAATAGAATAAATACTATACCAACAATAAAGTATAAAATGTACACTGTACAATCTAGAAATATAAAGTATGGATGTGTGTATGTATATGCATATGTAAACTTGGATAAGTATCTGTATGTATGTATACACTGAGTATATGTATGTTTATATGTACAGTTATATGCACACCGTAAAAGATGGCTGATGCCACTACAGAGTCATAAAAGGTCTTCAGGAGTGGCCCCTTCTCTCCAAAAGACTTGAGCCTCCACAGCAGGTACAGCCTGCTCTGGCCTTTTTTGTAGAGAGCATTTGTAGTCCAGTCCAGTTTACTGTTCAGATGAACACTGAGGTACCTGTAACTCTCCACAGCCTCAATGTCCAGACCCTGGATGTTCAGTGGTAGCAGTGGAGGATGTTTGTGCCTGCGGAAGTCTACCACCAGCTCCTTGGTTTTTCCAGTGTTGATCTGGAGGTAGTTCTGCTGGCACCAGTCCACAAAGTCCCGGGTCAGTTCTCTGTACTCCCTGTCGTCCCCATCAGTGATGAGGCCGACTATTGCAGAGTCATCAGAGAACTTCTGCAGGAAGCACTGGGTGGAGTTGTGAGAGAAGTCTGCAGTGTAGATGGTGAAGAGGAACGGCACCAGAACCGTTGCCCACACTGCAGAGGACCCTGTCCGACACACAGCCCTGGGTTCTCACATATTGTGGTCGGTTTGTGAGGTAGTTCAGGATCCATGTGGTGAACAAATCAGTGGAATTCCCCTTTAAACATTCTCAGTATTCCTAACCTGATTTATGAAAATGCCTCAGGAAATATTTGATATTCGGCCAGAACTGATGCGGAACTGATGAAATATTTGGGTACGTGCCTGATGTTAAAATTCCTCATAAACGTTCACTTTCATTCCAGCTAGAATATATTCTGAAGTCCTGCCATTAATTCAGTTAAGGATGAAGCATATCATTCAAATCTAAGAAGCTACTACGCACATTTCTCATCCTTTGCATATCACAAAATGCTTCCAGTCAGACATTCTAGCCTGAGCTGTAGCATATTATTGATGGACTAACTGCAAAAATAATCCAAGAAGCTCAAGAATTGTAAAGGTCTTCTACTGCATGGTTTTAACTTTAAATACAACTTGTCCTGATATTCATGTGCTCCTGACAGACCACTGCACATCTTGAGGCCTGTGCTTCAACTGACAGAGAAGAAATAGACCAGGATTTCACAGTTTTCACATGTTTATTTAGTCAGTTATACTGATTTCTTTCTTTATCAGATAAATGTCAAAAAGACATACTGAGTTTTTCACTGGAAAGACGAAATGACATTGACAGAAAGAACTACTCACATGCACATATCATACATTGATGTTTAGCAACCATTTGTTGATGCATTCATCTTGTCTATTCACTTAAAGGAGGAAAATGTCAGTCAATAGCAAGGTTCCACATAGTTCAAGTGAAACTGAGATTGTGCTGGGAAATGTGTGTTGAAGAAAAATAAAACCACTGTGGACAGCAAAAAAAACAAAAAAAAAACATGGGAAAGTATGACGAAACTGTGTGAGGTTTCCCTCAAACTTGAGGACCTACAAAATGCCAAACTGCTTCCCACACATTCTTCACTATTTTCATGCTACATGCATTTTTCAGAAGATTTTAATGAAGGTTTTAAATCATGCCTGAATTTCTCTTAATGAATGGTGCGACTGGATTGTCTGGACTGGATTTGTTGTGTTTTTTTTCCCTTTAAGTGAACAGAAAGACACATGTTGCTAAACATGACATATGTGCATGTGAGCCTAACTGGCTGTGCGTTTTCCATTTGGTTGGGTTGTAATCTCAGAAATATTATAATACTACCAGCCTATGAGGCCACAACTGGAAACATTAGAGAGAGGAATCATGCCCTCAATTTGAGGAGCCCAGAGTTTTTGTGCAATCACTCAGAGAGCAAGCTGGATTGTTGAGATCTAACAGTCTTTCTGCTGTTGTGCCTCCTCCAGTTATCGTCCAGAATACCCGGAGGTCGACTCTTCCCTGAGGGGGTGTAGCACAGCATGCCGTCCAAAGTCTGCGTCGTCACCTGACCAGCCTGCTGCAACCGCCTCACCACCTCTTCCACCTGAACCTCCCACAGTCCATCTCCACTTCTCTCCCTCAACACATCAACCTGAACAGGCAAAGACACAAAAAATAAATCAAGACTAGATGAACTGACGTATCCATGTTCTGCAGTTTAACGTACATTTTTCCTCAATTTAGTCAATTCCACCAGCCTGAAATCCCACCATTCCATTCCATCAACCTAAAAAGGTAAAGATGTAAATAAATAAAGGAATAAAAAATCAAGTAACGCATTCATCATCCATGCACTTTTAACCTCAATTTCTCCCCAGTTTAGTCATTTTAAATTCCACCAGCTAGCTAGGTCTCCCCTAATCTTATAATCACATGATGCTCCCAAGCTGGGAGTGTGATGGCTAGGCTTTATTTCCAAAACTCTTAAATGTGACAGCATGAAATTACTTGAAAACTGACAAATTGTAAGACACAAAAAGCAACTACAGAAAAACACTAGTTTACTTCGGTCCCACAAGACAACTATATAGCTCTGGAAAAAAATGAGACCACTGCAAAAATGTCTAGTTTCTCAGGTTTTATCTTTTATAGGTGCAAGTATTGAACTGTACAGCTTTGCCTTCGTTTTACAGAACCGCTGACAATATTTCTCCTAATTTCCAAATTAAAATATTGCTCTTTAAACCATAATTTTAAAGGAAAGGACAATACAGTAAACCCCCGCTTATACACGCTTCAGTCTTTCGCGGATTTTTGTGCCGTCTGCACCCAAACATAAACAACCAGCACGAGGACGAGGGGGCGTGGTGGACGAGGCCCGGACCTCACAGTCACCTGTACTCAGAGGTGGGCGGTTTGAAAGTAGCCAATCCAAGAACGTTATTTATTTCTCCCTGCCACTGATTGTTTGCTGCCCTGTGATGCATCTCTGGCAGCTGCAGTCCAGAATTTCCCACATGGAGCGTCTCAAGTGTTCTCGTGTTTTTCGTTTTGTTCTTCTTAAAGCCCAGTATTTAAGGGTAATGTATTAAGCGGAGTTTAAAATGAAATTAAATTGTTTTGGGACCATATTTAGAGTTTACACTTTTCCCCCCCCACATCGCATATTCACTATACATGGGTGCTCTTGGAACGTACATCAAAATAAGAGAAATGATGCATTGTTTAGCGAAATTGAATAATTCAAAGAAAACAAATCTCTTGTTCACTCTTAAACAAAATGTTTACATATTAGTTTAGGTATCTAAAGTTATGTAGTAATAGGTATTTACAGTTAGTAATGCAACAGTTTCAGTAGATTGAATGGGATGGGATTTTTACTAAAGGTCTGTTAAGCTTATACAACTTGGAAATCAAAATATGGATCGATACATTTGTGTTCACAGAATATCCCTGAAAGATGGGCTGTAGAAGCCATATATGTGTAGAAGCTACACATATGCTGTTCTCCTACATTTGTTTGCACCCATAACTACCATTAATTTGAAAAGGACAGTTAGTGTGATTTTGTTATTAGAGTCTTACCACTTCTTGGGAAAACTCAGGCTTCCTTACGAACACTGAACTCTTGGAAAAAAGAGCCTTTGTGAGGACTGCGACTGCATCTTGAATCGATCCTGTCATGACCAAAATCAGCACCTAAAAACACACAGCATAAAAATACAACTGACCTCAATCTGTCTGCGTGTTTCTGTGTGTGTGTAAAACCAAGACAGACGCAGTAACTTACCCTCAGGTTTTGGCACAGCATGCTGTCTACATTCATGATCCGAGAAAAGATCGTCTGCGCTCGCTCAGTGTCATTCTGCGGTACACACAAGCGGAGAAAAAAGAAAGTGTTATGAGCAGTGCAAGACAATTTACTTTTTCAAACCCCCTTGTTTACACTAAATGGAAGTAGAGAAGCCCTTCCAAACATTGATTTTCACACAAACCATAAAATAACCTTCTCTACCTGTATGTTTCACCTTGTGAAGCTAACTGCTCAAAAGAATGACATTTCTTAATTTTTCAAGTTTTGTCTAAAGATAAATCACTATCAGTTGATCTGGTAACAGTATAGATCAAAGCTCCTGCGATACAGATTTTAAACTTTGTATTTTCCTGCTGATTACACAGAATATGGGTTGTACTAAATGCTTCAAACTTACATAACTCAAGATATGAAAGACTATTAATTATTTAAGAGTGACAATGAAAAACTATTTTCTAAATATTTAATATGAGTTGCACAGCACACACACTAACAGCAGCCAAATTAGCGCATTTGCAACCGAACTGTCTGGTGGTGATGGATATTTTAGACCAAAACCACCGAGTGACATCACTGCTACGATGCACGTCTAAAAAGCAACAAACAGATAGTGACGTGGGATGATGCACAACTCAAACAGAAGCTACAAACAGATGGTAGTCATGGTAGCAAAACACGTAAAACTTGACTTTTAGGCTTTTTCCACGATGCATCACTGCCAAGGGCTTGTTTTTGTTTGTGCAGCCCCAGAAAGTTGCTGATAAGAAGGCAGTCTAAACTCCAGCTGCAGATCAAATAAGCTTCCTAGGTCTCTGGACTGCTAGCAAGTGGGTACACGGTTATGTTTATCCCTGAGAAGTGCCTTGTCTATCTGCAGTCCATGGCAACTTATTAACCCACTTGTACAGCTGGAGGGGCAGCTGGTGGCCTAGTGGTTAGGGAATCCCTGCGATCAAAAGGTTGTGGGTTTGAATCCCAGAACTGTTAGTGGCACCACTGAGGTACCCTTGAGCAAGGTACCCCCCACACACTGCTCCGCGGACGGCCCCTCATTGGTGGCAGCCCATTGCTTCACTTGGTGAATGGGTTAAATGGGTTAAAGCTGTTAATACTGTGTGCTGTGGCATGTTCACACGTGACTATAAAGGGGGCCAATTTACTTTACTCCGGTAGAAAAAATGTGTTTTAGCTTCACTCCTCTATTCGAGAATTTCCTTTTTCATTTTTTAAGACAGTGGTTTAGATATATATTGTTCCCTTTGCTCTCCACCAAATTGGGCAGGGTCCTACTATTTTTATACTACGTTAATAACTGTTTAAGAGTAATGATTTACCTTGTAGTATTCCTAATAATTTCCTTTGAAAAAAAAAACTAATAAAAGCAAATAAAAATGAATGAACCATGATAATAAAACAAGAAGAACGACAAAATCAGTATTTTTCTCATCCTGTTTGTATTTGACAGTTGTAGCCTGAAAATAAAAATTCAAATAAAAAAATATGAATATACCATGTTCTGCGTATGTGTGTCTACCAATCTAACATCTGCAAAAAAATGACTGAGTTTTCAAATGGCATCAAAGACCTACTTGTTTAAGGGCAAGGGCAACTGCACAGCAGTAAGCTTGTCTGGGGATGAGATTGCCCTTGGTCTCAGCGTCTTCCATCAAGGCCAAGCAGATACGATAAGATTTAGGGGTGCTCTATCAATAACAAGGTACAGGAAGTTATAAAAGAACGCACACAATGAAATGATGTTCTATACATGACATGGTTACATTTACATGCAAGTAACATCTTTACATTGATCAAATATTCTAAAAAAAGGCTACTGGACCTTTCTTGGTACTGTGCACCTTAACACTAGAACGGCGGCTAACTAGCTATACCTATAACGGCTGCGGGCGTCAATTGAGACAATGCCCAGTTTCGCACAAGACGCTTCTTGATATGACCACTGCTGCAGTGTGTTCGGGCGTTTAGTAATGCAGCCTGCCGGCAGACATCCACGCAAGCTGCAGCCAGCAGACACAAAAAGTGTCCAGTGGACTTTAGACCCAGAGCCCGTCGTACAGCGCCAGTCGCCGAATCAGAATCAGAATCACCAAGTATGTGAGCGAC
The DNA here is from genome assembly GCA_037577275.1 of Bryconaethiops microstoma. NCBI lineage: Eukaryota > Metazoa > Chordata > Actinopteri > Characiformes > Alestidae > Bryconaethiops > Bryconaethiops microstoma. The sequence goes on from JBBJLS010000109.1 coordinate 21,279,688, forward strand.
ACATACAAGGAATTTGATTCCGGTCGATGGTGTCTCTCAAGCACAAGAATATAAAACAACAATATGTAAAAATACGTGTGTACATGTTCCTACACCACACCCATATGTCTCTTACAGGGCATGCTGCCGCTCCAATAGGCCAATAGATTCTGATTTAATTACTTCAATTGACGCTAAGTTTTAAGTGTATTTTATTTTTATTCATTTTTTTTATTGTAGTTAAAAATTCGAAGATTATTGTGATCTTGTAACATTAAAATACAATGTGTTTATTTTTTGTTTGTTTTTTTACAGAGTTCTAAATGTTCAAAAGGTTTTCTTTGAATAAATAAAATTTACCAAGCAACACACTAGCCTAGTTTTTATATGTAGCATAAAACTAAAAAACTATATATGCAGTGTTATCTTTATTTTAGATGTCATAAAGATTTGCGGCTCCCAGTGTTTTCTCTTTTGTTGAAACCAGGTCCAAATGACTCTTTGAGTATTAAAGGTTGTCGACCGCTGTTCTAGATCTTATCTAGATCATTCTAGTTCTTATCTGTAGATTGAAATGACAGTTTTCTTAAATAAAGCATCGTTTGTCATCCAAAAGTGTGCAGTGTGAACAAGTAAACATTACAAATCTGAAACAACACCCTTTAATATCTCCCAGTCAGCCAGCAAATGCAGCTATGTTCTTACATTTCTTACATTTCAAGTTTTGAACACAAAGGCACAATAAAGAAAAGTATTGTCCTCCAAAACAGCATTTTTTTTTCATCACCTGCTGTTCACAAGAGGAGTTTTGTTTAGGGCTTCTAAACAAAAGTCAGTGAAATTAGACCAGATGTTTGGTATGACTTGAAAAAAGGAGTCTATCCTGAGATTCTGCATGGAAGACCAAACTTTTCTTGCTTTTCTTTAAATAAAATAGCTTAATGCAGTATATAAACACTGTTAAAGGTTCAAATTACTCACTCCCCAGTCTGTATGTGGCAATGAATTTGCAAGAACAAGCTGTTTTGAAACAACACAACCTGCTCTCCACTCGATTTCAGGCATGGAGCTCTGGCCTAGCAATGAACAACTGGTGCAGAATTCCATTCAGCCACAATACCTGAGGGTTCTTATAAAAAACACCACCATGCCCTGAACACTTATCACATCCTGGGTTTTAAACCATAAGAATAAATGGTTCAAAGAGGAACAAAAAAAACAGGAGCATTCTAACCAGACTATGTCTCATCAGTTGGAGGATAAACATAAAGAAGAACTGAAACTATGTAAAGGCATAATGACATTTTAATGGTCCTAGGAATTCCATGTCATCACCTGAATTTCCAAAATTGCTCTGCACAAAACATTGGCACTGGCAGCTCATAGCTGGAAGTTTGTTTAAAGGGGAATGTCACTGATGTAACAAAATCTGCATAAAATGTAAACAAAATCATTCGTTTGCATAATGTGCAATAGGAGAGAAACTTGCAGAGTCATAATTATTTACAGCAGTGGTGACAGGAACCAGATGTTTCTGTTTAATGCCTCTAAAAGCCACCTCACAGAAAAGTATTATACGAAATGGTTACAAACGCAATGCCTGGCGCTAGATTCATTATTTTATGATTGTTTTGAAGTAGATTTTTGGGTTGAAATACACTCAAAAATCCATTCATGGTGAGGATGTACATGCAAAGTACTTTTTCACTATTATCAACCATTATCTGCAGGTACATGTGGGTTCACTGGTCAGTTTAGATTGTAAATAATTTAACGATGTCTGCTGTGCAGACATTGCGACTTGTTCCTGTCACTACCATTGTACAGAAAATTTGACTCTGTTTATCATCAAACCTTTCTGAATAACTTTGTTTACATCTCAAAAGCTGAAATGCTACCATTGCCATAAGTCTCCAGCAGCCCTGCAACACTGGGCCAAACAGTACTAAAGATTTTTAATGCCCATACCTTCAAATCTATTACAGTCTGTGGATGACAGAACATTAGTATTGACTTTTAAGCCTTGCTATGGTTAACCAAATGAACCTCCACACCCCGACCTCCTCCATTACACTGAGAGGCCTGTAAACGAACAATATCATCCCTTGTCTAAAGTGTATGCATGTTCATTCTAGAACATTTTTTCCGCTCAAAACAGAAATACTTTGTGCAATTCTCGGACTTCTAATACTGTAACCTCCACTGCTTAGTTTTTTTAATACCTGTTTTTTTTCTTCATTAAACTTAAAAAGAGCTTCAAAATCAGCTCAAAGCTGCAAATTGCTACAGCTGGAAATCACTGAGTGCAACAAAGTCGCCACCTTGTGGGACAAATAATGCACTCATCCGTCTCACTCTTTAATCAGGTACATTTTTACACGCAAGCCCTTTTACACTGTCAGGGAGGCTGGGAAAGCTGTATTTACCAGGCTTGTCTGTACAAGAATGTGACAGAGCAGGGGAGCCAATAAACAGCACCTGCAAAGTTACAGAGGTTTGTGATAAACAATCTGTTATATGCAGTCTCTGTGTGTGGTCTGCCGAGGCTGACTTATCTCCAAGAAAAGTCATGCGGTGTCGCTGAAAGAGGACATTACGAAATTTCCTTTTGAGACAGGTTAGTGAAAATTAGTCTCATGGTAATGTCAGTTGGGCTGTGATGCAATTTCCATCCCGGCCTCGCCACAGTAGACTGTCAGTACTAATAAGGTTCTGACATCTGATTGGCTGAGACACATTAGAAGCCACTGTAAATACTCCACATACACACATTTAGTTCTGTTACACTGAGAAATATGTAGTCACACTTTGAGCATTAAACATGACACTGTTTAATGTAGTAATGTTCTTTTTTACACCATTGTAATGATGCTTAGTTCTATTAGAACCTTTGTGAGATTCACAATATTAAGCTATTGGTGGTGCTACATCTGCTGTAAGTGGACACTGGAAGCTCATAACTATTTGAAACACATATTCAGGTGTTTTGCAGAGCCCTGCAGTAACAATATATATATATATGTGTCCCTAATTCAGTGTTCAAAACCTCTTAAATGAGTTTAGAAAGACAAACTAGTTTAGGACATTCACATTCCCAGAGCTAATAAAACGTTTCTACTTTTTTAGTTGTTTTAATTTAAGTTCTATAGTGTGGTATCGGTTATGGTTCACAGTTTCATTAACATATGCTTTAATTCAGAAAAATCCCAGTGTCATGTTGAGGTCACCATGACTCATTTCTCTGAGCAACCTCCACCAGAGCTGTTTTCCTTAATCACACACTGAGGAGCTAAAAAGGGTGGGTGGATCAGAATACACATCCTTTTAAAGGGCCAATATCATACAAAACCTTTTGGTCTAAAACATTTATTATAACTTTAGTGGGACTAAACCGTAGGCTGAATTTGTGAATATATGTGCATATGCTGGTTTTTGTAGCATCACAAAAGCAGTGAATTTAAAACATCATTTTTGTAGATTAGATTCGGTAAACAGACTGTATGGATCAGGAAGTGAGTGAAACTTTCAGTGTTTACACACTTATGTCCGGCCTGTTTTTTTGAAGGAGGCATAATAGTGGAAAAACCACACCAGTCTAAAAGAAACAGTAACAAATAATCATAATTATCATAATTGTCATGTAAATTGAGTTATGAGTGATGGTGAAAATGTTAATTACATGAGCTACTTCTGCATTTCACACACCCACACAAGGGGAGAGAGAGAGAGAGAGAGAGAGAGAGAGAGAGAAATAAAGAGAGACAGAGAGAGAGACAGAGGGGGGGAAGAGGGAGAGGGAGAGAGAGAGAGACAGAGAGAGAGAGAGAGAGAGAGAGAGAGAGAGAGAGAGAGAGCGAGCGATGTGTTATTGGACTCACTGTAGAAATGATTCAAATTTAGGGGTCAGTATCAGTTTGCCTATCTGCCCGACCAGGTCACACCACACGTAGTGCGAGACGGAACTCGTGACGTCAGTTGACTTTGCGCTCCTGCTTTAAGTAGGACAGGCGCTCGAGCTCACCTGAGAGTGTGACTCCTCGTGTCCAGAATGGTGCTGCCTACACTGCTGCTCTCGGCTCTCCTGGTCCTCGCGTTCTTTCTCCTCTCCAGCAGGCGCACGAGGTGATTCTCGAGCTCGTAGTGACGTGCTCGAGCTCAGCTTGTTTTGATTGTGTGCGTGGTTGTCTTGTCAGAGGGACATGTTGATGAACCTTGTGTTGTTTACTCGTGCAGGCGGAGAGGTGAGCCCCCCCTGGATAAAGGTCGGGTCCCCTGGCTCGGACACGCGCTGGAGTTCGGGAAAGATGCCGCAAAGTTCTTAACGCGGATGAAACACAAACATGGGGACATCTTCACGGTAAGTAGGTACACATATACATAATTTATATTTTATATATTACATGTATTATACATTTATATATTACATACACATACATACATTTATGGGTGTGCTAATATTAGCTAACTGCCTTGTAAAGCATCGTCCTGCGCGCAAAGGTCTGTGTCTCGGCCGTGTCTCGGGCCGTGAAGTCTATATTTCCACCCCTAAGTAAATTTTTATTATGCATGCTATATGTAAATATGTAATGTAATCTATATATTTTTTAAATTTACAGTAGTTTATGACGTGAAAACGATTTTGTAGCATGATACAGCGGCGCTGCTCTTGCTACCCTTGTTGCTTCCATCCCCTCCAATATTAGTATTAAATTTGATTATGGATTTTTATTTTGGTATGTCACTCTAAGATTTGCTGGGGCCCACACTGGCCACCCCTAGAATTTTTTTCTGGAGGCGTCACTGCCTGAATCAAATAAATTTAATGAGGGGAAAGTATAAAAAAGGGCTGGAGCCTTTTATGTGTTACACAGTTTAAATGTAATTATAGCCAAGTGGTTGTTGAGTTTATTGGTTTGAATTAGCACTGTAGACTTTCATTACACTCATTAAACTTTTCATATTTGCTGCACATTATTCCTGTTACAAACTACTCGGTTTAATTTTCTGATTAGAAGACTTATCCAATTACATACTACACTGCCAACTGAACCCACCATTCAGGTTTTCTGTTTAGTTGTACTCTTTTTAATATGATTTGTAGTAATCAGCTCTTGCACCTTTTCTCCCACCACTTCTTAACCTCTTAGACAAAATTCCTGTTAGTTTTAGTCAGTTCTCGTTATGTCATTAATAGTATCAGGGGCATGATATCATGTAGTTTCTGACACACAGTACACTGAAACTAAGAAAAGTCTTGTGAGGTGATTCAGATTCTTCTTCGAGATTTCACAAGTGTAAGTGTGATACATGCAGCATACAGTTCTCAGTGACAGTTTTCAGAATGTGCTGTTCTGATGTGGATTACAGGTGCGTGTAGCTGGTCATTACGTGACTGTACTGTTGGACTCCAGTTGCTATGACGCTGTCCTCGCAGACACACAGTCTCTGGATCTGACTCGCTATGCTCAGGTTCTGATGGAAAGGATCTTCAGCCTTCGTATACCAAACTATGACCCAGTGTCTGAGAAGAAGATGGTTGAGCAGTAGGTGTCAGATTATTTTTTTGACATCAAAACGATGACAGAAATGACAGAAATTTGGATTTGATACCACTGACATTTAGACCCAAAGATATATCCATTAATGAAGACTGCAGAACCTAGTATGTTAGAACTGAATCACAAACAAGCTTGCATGACTTCACTGTAAATGTGGAAAAAAGGAATGAAGGCATGTTGATGGTTGATTCATTGTTTCAGTGTAATTTTGTTATTTCTAGACAATTTAAGGAACCCAGTCTAACCCAACTCTGCAGCTCAATGAGGAAGAACTTAAATGACCTTCTTGAATCAGAAACCAGCAGGAACCCAGCCGAGTGGAAAAAGGAAGGACTCTTCAACTTCTGTTACAGGTTACTCTTCAAGTATGTGGACTGTTACTACTCTTACATAATTAAGATACATTGTGAGAACTCAAACATAGCACCGACTTGTACATAGACAAAGAATTTTCCCACCCACAGTGACAGTAATTGGCCGATACACACTCACACTGACTTACATAATCACAGCTCATGCTTTAGCAGGGTGTGGCCTAGCAGTCTTACACATGGTGTTACCCTGGATCACTGGAGCGCTGCTCTGCGCTGCCCTGCACAGTATTGACTGTTGTTTGGAATGATTTTGGACACTCCACTTCAATCATGGAGCTCACTGATCACTTCTAGTGCCAAGATGCTTATAATGTTACTAAAGAGTAGAACTAAAGTGTTATCATTAGCGCTGTCATGATTACTAGATTTACCTTGATTGCTTTGTTAAAGAAATATTCAAATTTGACCATAATAAATCTGCAATGATTAGGTGGCCATTTGCTTGCCAAATATATTTGTATACCTTTCCAGCTGGTAAAGAAATAATTTTAATTAATTATTTTAAACTCTGTGAAGCTCTATGCTTTATATGTTATTATTTACTCCAAGGGAAGTCATTTTTTATTGTTTTGCTTGTTTTATTTAATGATCTGTTTTTTGTCACATGATTTGTTTATGGGTCTCTCTCTTTTGCTCTTTCTTTCTCTGTTTTCATGTAGAGCTGGTTATCTTACCTTTTTTGGCACAAAGAACAACAACTGTGCTGAGTTAACTGAGGTTTATGAGGAATTTCGGCAGTTTGACAAGCTCCTTACTAAACTGGCTCGCCGTACTGCGCGGAGAGGTAGTTTTACCACTTTTTATTTTCGTAGTTACTCGAGGAACAAGCTGTCTTTGTAGTTCAGGATTCTAGGTGTTTCTTCTTAGGAACACGCTGTACCTCGCTGCATGTGTCATCAAATATCTAAGCTGTGCCTGTGTTTCCATTCTGTGTTCAGTGTCAGTTTGTTCTGGTGTTTTTAGCATGTTCTGGAGGTTTTAGGATGAAATGTCCTAACTATAAGAAAACCAAAGAAAAACAAGATCTAATATCACATTTTTTGCAAGAGTTACATTTTTTTCATTTCTGCTGTGTATATATATATTAAGGCTGTGCAACTGTTAAATTTTTAATCGCAATTAATCACATGGTTTTTTGCGATTAATCATGATTAATTGCATTGTTATATGCAAAATTAAATAACGCAGGTCAAAATCATCAGGGATAAGTTTATGTGGGTTTTGTAGTGTTTTTCATGCTGATTTCAGATCTGTGTTTAGTTTTTCCCGCACGTACAGTTTTTGTGATGAAGCTGGTTATATATTGCATGATAGTGGTATAATAATCATATAATAATCATATACTAAGCGTTTTTGAAGAAACAGTGGTGTCTGACTGACACTGATCATTATATCTATGCCACAGTGTGCGTCTATCTGACTTCACACTGAAAATATTGAAACATTTACTTGATTGGTGCCTGCAGTTTAATAAAAACCGCATGCAAGTCTATTGCAAATCTAATATTACTCATAATTGAAAAAGTGACTGGAAAAAAACAAAGCAGATCTGAAATCAACATGAAAATCTGGTTTAGAAAAGTGTGTTGTGGTTTTTGATGATTACAAAAAAAAATTTTTTTGGTTGACCTGTGTAATTAATTCAAATGTAGTGTATTGCGTACTTTTACTTTTAAAGTACTGCTATGAACAAAAGTGCAATAATTTGGTTTGCAAACACTTTAAACCAATAAGGAGCTTTTTAACAGCAGTGTTCCCTTTAATGCAGTTACAGAGCTGCAGTTCAAATATTTCTGTAAATCTCAACTTAAACATTGATGTAATCAAATCAAATATAAAACAAAAGTTATTTGCCACTGTATTGCATTCACGTTTTGTCTAGTTTGTTATAGAAAAACAAGTTCCAGAGCATGGGGAGCTGAACAATTATAGCAGCTGCAAAGGGGGACCAACTCCATATGAAAGTCTATTTATCTGAATGCAGTGTCATTATAGTCCCTGTTGCTCTAATAGTCATGTGTCCCAATACTTTTGTCCATGCAGCGCTGTAGGTCTCAGCTTGTTTTCACGGGGGTCAGGCATCCCCTTACTTTTGTCCATATAATGCGAGCCATAGACACAGAAAATATGTCTATGTGTAGAGCTGCACACAAAAAACAACAAACTTTCAAAATAAAAGGAGTAAAAAGAAGCTGCGTTAACGCGTTATAAAATAATTGTTGGCATTAGGTAAATAATGCGTTAACGTGATATTAACGTGTTAACGTGCCCAGCCCTAATATTCATTTATTTATTTATTTATAGAATAAAATACAATCAAGACTCAGTATCCTGAAAATATGTATTAACAAACAGTGTGTGTGTGTGTGTGTGTGTGTTAGATGAGAGGATCGTTGCCAGCTCAGCTCGAGAGCGGCTGTGGGAGCTGCTGTGTCCCGCCTGGTTTTCTAAGGGAGCAGAGCCCCAGTCTTGGTTGCAGACCTACTTAAAGCACCTGGAGGAGCAAGGTCTGGAAACACACACCCAGCAACGTGCCATGCTGCTTCAGCTGTGGGTTACACAGGTGAGTTGTGTGTATGGAATCTACCCCCCCCCCCGGAATTCCTCCTGCCAGTTTCGAGCTTTGATAATAAAACCAGATCACACAGAGAGGAAATAAATAGAGGAAGCATTCCTGACTTCTGATGTCATGAAGAAATTTACTTTTTAATAATATCAGATCCTCAATCAAAAAATGTCAGAAGTTAAAGAAATATACAGTCAAGCCATATGAGCTCAGACACTGTTGTTTAAGTTCAAACTAAAAAGGTACATTCTTTGATTAACACTTCTATACAATTGCATACAAAAACACTCTCTTCAAAAAACAAGCATTGTTGATTTTCTGAGTGAAAATAAGTATGCATGTAAGGAACAAACTATAATGTAGTATTTTATTAGGATTTTTAGAGTGCTGTTTTTTATTTTGTTTGTTTGTTTATATGCTGAGTTTAATAAATAATATTGAAAAAGTAATGTATGATTATGTGCCGTAACAGTTGCACAGTATGCGTTTGATATTTTTCCAGTATGTTAATTCCAGTGAATTAACATTAATATAAATATGAAACAGTATATAAAAACATACAGAAATGTGTTTTCTGTAGATGATACACAGCAGTACTTCTAAGTACAACCAAGAAGAACATTCCATTTCAAACTGGATATGAGTGATGTTGCAGTTCACCCTTCAGCCACATGAAGGCAGTATATGTTGAAACCACTAAGCAGAGTCAATCCACTTGCCATGACGTCTCACGGTTCTGAATGAATTGTCTAATAATTTTGGTGTAACTGCTCCCAGCACAATCTGTTCATGCACTTGATGAAAGCGAAACAGCATGTCATGGTGATGTCACTTTAAACTCTAGTGGTGTCTAAGTGATGAAGACACTGACATCCATACAGAATGTGCTTTGTGTCTCAGTGTGCAGGGAATTACACAAATAAACTATTGGCATAGACGGTGAGTCACATTATTGACGGAGGTGGAGAGAGTAGTGCACTCTCAGTAGCCATTTTCTGAGGGTTTGTCCTTTCATTGACTCAACGTGTCAGCAGAGAATCACCTCTGAGACCCACCACAATTACTGCAGGACAGGTTCAAGTGAGCCGTCGTCAGTGGATTGACAGCAGCGCCTGATCATCCATTCTGCTTCCACTCCAACTTTTATGACTTACTGGGAGAAGGAACTCGGTTGTGTTGAAATTCTCATAGATACAAACATGAACGTCATTACATTTCATTAATTGTTTGTCCAGGTTGAGAGATTTTCTCAGACATCTAGGTCTTATAGGCAGCTTTCTGCTTTCGGGCACATATTTGAAGAAGAAGCAAATGAGGAACCGAAACCAAAAATAATTGTTGTCCTAAATTTCATCACAATTCATCACATTATGCTTTTCTGAGCATACTGTCAGTGCTTCAAGAACATATATCACTACAGAGTTCACAACTAGTCTTGGTTATTTGGATTTAGTTGAGTGCAGTGTGTGAAATCCTGGATAAAAATAATTTGTATTTATATGTTCCAACATTGCAGGTGTCCAAAATATAAATAAGAATTTCTTGAAATATTGTGGTTATTTCCATATCGCTCATCCCTATTACTACCCACTCAGTGGTTATGTCTACATTATTGATAATAATTCTAAAGTAATATGACAATACAGAAGTAGTTTAGAATAAGAATATTATATGTATTATATGTATGCATTCACTCAGTGTTCAGATCTTTTCAGTGCTTGTATGTGACATCTATAATGAGATTATGCTTTATTGAAACTTCTGACTCTGTGTGTGTGTGTGTGTGTGTGTGTGTGTGTGTGTGTGTGCAGGGTAATGCAGGCCCTGCTGCATTCTGGCTGCTGGGCTTTTTGCTCACTCACCCTGAAGCTATGAAAGCAGTAAGAGAGGAGCTGCAAGGACTCCAGCACCTCCCTCTGGATGAGAGAGACAACACTCCAGTGTTCAGTGAGTCTCTGTGGTGACTTATTTAAGCAAAAACACCTCAAGCTTGAGCTGTACTCTTAATGGACTTGCATCAAATGTGAATAACTCCTGAGGCTGAATTACTTGGAATTTTGTCAAGTCAGTAACTTACACTACTAAAATGGCTCAGTTTAGCCCTGCTGTATAAATGGAAAATGCTTTATGAAATGTAGCAGTAAAACAGCCAGTTTTCATGTAATTTGTAGACAGTGCCCTGAAAGAGACTATGCGCCTCACTGCTGCTGCCCTCATCACCAGAGACGTGATGCAAGACAGAACGGTTCGTTTGAGCAACGGCAAGGAACACACTCTGCGGAGAGGGGATCGTCTCTGTATCTTTCCCTTCCTCAGCCCACAGATGGACCCTCTGATCCACCATGAACCAGAGGTAGTCTTTACTTCAATAAGTGATTGAAAAGTCTATAAGTGTGTCATAAAACTACCAGTCTTTGGACTGAAATTTAGGCATTTGCATTTTTTAAAGCTTCAGATTATTTGTAGTGTAGTAGATTTTACAGATAATTCTGAGCCACAACATTAATATAAATATGAAACAGTGTATAAAAAACATGCAGAAATGTGTTTTCTGTAGATGATAATTTAGTGTTTTGATGCAATAATTAAAGACTGGTTTAAGGAGGTGCCCCATTCATCTAAATAAATTGGGCACAGGTGTCACGGTTTCCGCTATCACCCCAATGAGGGCAGGTGCGTAGGCAGACTTCCATTTCCAATAGCTCTTTATTCAAACTTGAAACAAAAACAGGTTCGAAGCCCTGAAATGGGATACAGGCTTTCTATAACACTCAAAGGAGAAAGAAGGAACACAAAACGCCAGGGTGACGGTGGACCAACAACCCAGGTCGGTCCACAACGAACTTAAACACGCAATCCCCAAACTCAAGAAACCAATAGAAACTGAAAACTAATTTCCTCTGAGCATACAGTCAGGTGAAACACATAATTAACACAAACAAGACCATGTGCTCAGGCATTCACAATAAAAGTCCCAAACAAATCCAAACACCATAAAAGACGGCCTCTAGTGGCCACCAACCATAATCATACCTGCCAGGCCTGACAACAGGTTTGCTTACACAGGACATAAAGTATTCACATTACGGTTTTTAATCCCTATACACAGGTCATGGTTGGTTCCTACCAACGCAAACCTGAAATCCATAAACACCCAATCAAGCCAGTTCAAGCTGTAAAAAATGATAAATTGAAACAGGTGTAGTAGATTACATTTCTGATCATATTTGTCACCCAGTGTCGATCTTATTTGTTGTTGGAGGTGGGTGCATGAAACAAAATGTAGTGAGCCCCAGACTAAGTGACACCGATGCCAAAAACATGTCTTATATAATTCCTATCTCTCATACAAGGTTCTAGCTCCTTAACTGTAGATTGATTTGATGCATTTTCCTGTGTTTGAGAAGTGTTAGCTGTATCTGTGGTTCTGTCATTAAACTGCACATTGGAAATGGGCAGTAATTTGGCATTTTCATGGTATTTTCATGATATGGTGCCTTGCTGAGGTGAGGAGACTTGCGTGCATCAGGGAAGCAGAGAGCTTTACTCCCTGGAGTGTTAACCCCTTTCAGGGTCTCCCACAGCAGAGGGCCTTAACAAAGGTGCCAGACTAAATCTACCACCCATATTGCACAACAGAGACACAGGGAAGTGTCTGTGGTATTTGATCAAAGAGGTAACAATGATGCAAACATCAATATACAGAAGAAGGCAATGGTAAACTGATTATATATTTTACTTAGATGCCAGAAATAGGAAAAGAACATCCAATGGATCTTAAAACTATAACAGGTTCAGTCGAGAGAACACACCATCTTGTATAAATATCCTGAACAACAAAGAAGAATTATAATACAGTAGTTTTCATTGTTAATACAGATGTCAGTATTGGACATAATGGTGTGATGACTGATCTGAATATATGTCAATATAAATGTGTTTGCAACCTTTCAGCCTTACACTCAGGTAAGTTTATCCCACAGCAATGGCTGCTAGTGATACAGGAGGGAAATACAGTTGTACAATACAACTTTGAATATAAGAATTAGCCAGGAAAATGGCTAAATAATGTCTGCAAGTACAAGTACGCTTTCATTAGTAATACATTGTTCAAGCATCCAAAGCCATGTCTGCATACCTGAACTTTACCAAATTGACACTACTGAAACCAAACTGATTGCAAAGAAATGGAAGAGTTGTGAAGATGTGACCTGATTGCAAAACAGATCATAAACTTATAAACAAGTAAACCAGGGGTGGTGGTGGCCTAGTGGTAGGATACTTGCCTCTGGACCAAGAGGTCAGCACCACCACTGGGTTCCTGTGCAAGAACCCCAAGTTGCTCCAGGGAGACTGTCCCTGTAGCTGGGGAGTGGAAGTTGCTTTGGATAAAAGCGTGTGCTAAATGCCGTAAATGTAAACCACCTTATTTCAAAAAAATTGGAGAATGTACCTCTTCAGGATCCCATGGATCGGCCTTACAGTTGTTGAACAGAGAAAATCTTAGAAAGAATTAAAATGAAAAAGAACTCAGACAGATTATACCATGGGAAAATGAGACCATACCCCAGAAATAAGGATTAAGAAAACTAAGCCTTGAATTCCAGAGAGCTGCCAAGAAAGACGATGACTAATACTAAGTAATAAATCTGGAAAGATATTGAAAATAGAAACAAATGTGGAAAAACAAGGATTGTTTTCCAGAAGATACTTATCAAATATTATAACGGATCGAACAAATATTAAATAAAGTTAGAGGGAATAAACAGAAGACCTCAGCAAAAAAGACCTTAATTGCCAAGACACGTTTGTCAGCTACACTGGAGCCTTCAGTGCTGGAATTTTTTTTTTTCAAGAAGGAAGTCAATATGTTATCCATTGAGAGCAGCAAAACCTTCGACTGGGTTGATCATGTAAAATGGAAAATGCCAGAGCATTTCATTGCTGTAATAAGCAATGAACCTTTAGAGTGATTAATAAGCCACAGTCATGACAGAAAATGGACAAATAAATTAGTTCCACATTGACAAAAGAGTAAGAGAAGGCTGTATATTATCACTGTACTTGTTCAACCTGTTCTTTACATATAACAAGAGAAGCAAGACTGGAGGAAAGGGATAGCGGTTTCAAGACTGGTGTTAGAAACATCAATAACCTTCTAAATGTGGATGGCACTACACTCATTGCAGAAAATCAAGAACAGAGTGAAACAGAGTGAAAAGTTGGGATATCAGCTCAACACAAATTACAAAAAAAGGTTGTGACAATGGGAAAAGCCTTTAACACTGATGGTAAAGATAGAGAATCTTCTACATACTTGAATTAATTATTAACATCAAAGGGTCCAGTGGGCAGGAAACACCACATGGATAGATGCACATGGATGCAGGATGAAGGATGAAGAAGCTCAGAAAGATCTTCAAATGTTTTGATGTGTCTCTGAAGAAAGATCAGAACTGTCCAGCAATGGTCTTCCTGTACTTCTGTGTGGATGTGAAATGTGGATCCAAATCAAGCCTCACCTCTCACTTGAAGCCCGGATGAACAAACTGAATCTTATTTTGAACATATCGTGAGGAAAACCAATTCAACAAAGCATCAAGGTGGATGGATACAGTCAGAGGAATCACGAACAAGCTAATAAGAAGCCTGATCACCCAAACAAAAGACAGGATATTCTAGAGAAATGCTGTCTATATGGTTATCTGATTTGTCTTATCAAATAGTATTTTAAGCAACTACAGTACAGACTGTGCTTTGACTTTCTATATGGATTAAGATTTAGTTACTCTTTCATGCGATTGAGTAAAGTGGACCCTTATAATCATGTGTATAATCAAGTAAAGTGGCCCCTTATTATCATGTGTGAATGCACTACAGCACACTGTATGATCAATGTGAAATTCTTTCTTTGCATTTAACCCATTCACCAAGTGAAGCAGTGCTCTGCCACCACTGGGCAGCAGTGTGTGGGGATGATATTTTGCTCAAGGGTACCTCAGTGATGACACTAGCAGTGCTGGGATTCAAACCCACAACCTTCTGATTGCAGGGGCAACCTTTTGATTGCATAACATATAGGACACCAGCTGCCCCATTAGTCATACTTAATTTACAGTAATCATACTTAATTTACATTAGTCATACTTAATTTACATTAATCATACTTAATTTACATTAGTCGTACTTAATTGCTGTTATTCAGTAGTTAAGAAGTAAGCCACCAGCCCTATATATTAAACCAAAACATTTTCTTTATACTAGGCTTATGCTTAGCGTAAAGGCAGAGCCAATTAATTTTATTGTAAACAGAGTTGTATGCCATTGTAACAGAGCCTGGATTATACTCTGAAAAGGCCAAAGGGCTAATCTAGAAGGTTTTTTGGAATTTGTGGGTTAGTACTGTCATTGACCCAGGGGAAATTGGCAGGAGAGCTAGGAATGAAAGAGCTCATTCTCATGGCCGCTGCCAGGACAGAGGTCACATAGCCAGAGCTTTAAATGCTACAGCTGCATACTGTATGGATGATGGGATCTGATTTGGTATGGGTTGATAGAGCAGTGTTTGTGAATCAATGTGTTGCAGACAAATTTTACAGCAAGCAGCATGAATAAAAATAGTACCTCGTGTCCATCGGTTCCACGTGAATGTTTCATCACCTCAGCAACAAAAATAAACTAAAAGTAGGTGCTGTAATGGTTTAATAAATGTTATTAATGTGAAGGCCATTTCCATTTAAAGTATATTTTTTCAATATCATATTGAATTACCATGAGTAGTACATTTTAAAATCACACTCCTGTTTACTCATACTGTATGTATTTTGTAAAGATTTTTTTTCTTTCTGAAACTCTCATAAGATCTGTATTTGACTGCATCTTCTGCTGGTTCTTTTAGATGTTCAAGTTTGGCCGCTTCCTCAGTGCTGATGGGACAGAAAAGAGTGAGTTCTTTAAGAATGGCCAGAGGATGAAATATGGCACCATGCCATGGGGAGCAGGGAGCAACTTGTGTCCTGGGCGTCTTTTTGCTGTTAGTGCTTTAAAACAGTGAGTATGATTCCTTGTCTGTCAGAGGGATATGCATGGTATGTCGACACTGTATGTCCAAAAAACATCTGCATATAGAGCGTCTGGATATTTTTTAACAAATAGTAAAGTAAACCCCTTATAGTCACACATAAACACAGCACAGCACACAGTGTGAAATTCTTTCTCTACATTTAACCCATTCACCAAGTGAGCAACCACTGGCGCAGTGCAAGGGGAGCAGTGTGTGGGGACGGTACCTTGCTCAAGGGTACCTCAGTGGTGTCACTAGCAGTCCTGGGTTTCAGACCCATGACTTTCTGATTGTAGGGGCAACTCCATAAAAACCAGGCCACCAGCTCCCCAGAATATTAAATGTTGCACTTATTTAACATCCAAGCCAACCTACAGTATTTATTATTGTGTAATTAAATTGCAAATGAGACTCAATTATATGAAATTTTAAGGCAAACCAGTCATTGCTGTTATTAGAAGTTGAATGGCTGCCCTTTACATTACATAAACATTATATGATGAATAGACCAAGGGAAATTAAATAGACTAATACAATAAATAAACCCTTTCGAGTTTTAAAGCCAGAAACAAGACATTAAGTTAAGAAACTTTTATTGTTCCTCTCATATAAGCTTCTTGGTTTGACTATGTGTTTCTGGAATTATCTGTCCTTTTTAGATTTGTGTACAGCATTTTGATGCTTTTTCAACTGGAGCTCTGTGACTGCAATGCTAGCATGCCACCAGTGGACCCCAACCGTTATGGGTTTGGCATGCTTCAACCAGATGGAGATTTGGAAATCCGCTACAGACTCTGGAAAGACTCCATAGCATCTTAAATCCAATCAGTGCTGCACATAATTCAGTAGCATTACTGTTTACATAAAGATCAGATTGATATTTTTCTTGCTTTGTACAGTTGTTTTTTATATTTTATATTATCTACAGTTGTTATTTATATTTATTGCAATAATAAAGCAAGTCATTTTCTAACGTTATGTTTCAGATGCTGTACTTTTATGCCAATTTTGATTACATTTCATTCTTTAAACAAGAAAAGGAAATCCTAAGAGTAGACATGTTAAAAAATAAGTATGTTAATTTGAGTGCATTTTTTAAAGCCACAACATGCTTTATATGCCA
The DNA here is from genome assembly GCA_037577275.1 of Bryconaethiops microstoma. Taxonomy (NCBI): domain Eukaryota; kingdom Metazoa; phylum Chordata; class Actinopteri; order Characiformes; family Alestidae; genus Bryconaethiops; species Bryconaethiops microstoma. The sequence continues at coordinate 21,296,351 of JBBJLS010000109.1, forward strand.
TAGCTTAAGGCTCAGGATTATTTCAAGTGACTCTAGTTCTACATGGCAGCTCATCAAATTATTCTTATTCAACCGTCAACCCCTTGATGGAAAAGATCAAAAGAAATTCAAATTTTCCTGTTTTCTAACACTGTATCACATGGTAATAACAATAAAAATGAATGAAAGAGCATTGGCTAGCTAAAACATTAGGAACAGCCATATTGAAGCATGATTTTTATACTGTAGTGTTGTTAAATTTTCATAGATAAAAATATGTCATATAATGTTAAAAACCACCTAAGCACATTTATTTGCTTCATTACTTTGTGCCAAGTCTTTTATGACTGATTTATACAGCATTTCAATTACTTGTCAGTTTTATGACTATGAAAAAGAGAACTTCAAATTTACATACTTCTTTTAGTGTGTGTGTGTGTGTGTGTGTGTGTGTGCATGAAGTTGCATAATACACAATATAATACATAAAATTCAACACATAAATTATGTAATTATAAAAAGAAGTCGAAATTAGCTGTGAGGTTCTCGAACTGATGATAAGGAAAGTTAGAGAGAGGTCAGCAGTACAGTTGCAAGGTGATCTGAAAGCAGCGGGAACTTCAGTTACACAATAATAAATAATAAACTGCACTGCACTACACAAAAGTGGTGATGTCTAAAGATTGCATATGAGAATATCAGACAAAACAAAAATAGCTCTTACTGAAAAAAATTAGCTATTTCTGTTTGGAGAAAGAAATTGTGCCCATGTTGTCCAAAAACGGGCATAGCTGTGTTAAAGTATGAAAGTAGGAGCATAATGGTTTTGGGCTGCTTCTCTGAAAACGGTCCTGGGGAAGAAACATGAATGGAGTGTGATGTGTTGGGAGATATTAAAGGAGAATTTATCCTCATCAGCCAAGTAATGGGAGAAGATCGATTTCAACAAGACAACACCCTTAAATAAACAGATCAATATACAAAAAAGGAATTAAAGGTGCAGGCATGGACTAGCCAATCTACTGACTTGAATCCTGATGGACGTTCATGAAAGATTAGGAAATCTTGTGGAACTAAAGACAGCTTGCCAAGATGAACAGGCCCAAATTGAACCACAATGCTGCAAAAGGCTATTTACTTCTTTAGACATCCCAAAGTTGTAACTGCCTACAAGGGCTTTGATAGTGCAAATGATATTAATTTGTGGTGTCCGAATACTTTTTTACATTTTATTTTGGCTAAACCCATCGACATTAAAGTGTATACATTGACTGAAAATATATTAAACAAAAAAACAGAATATCCCAATGCTTGTTTGCCCCCAGTCCATGACACCAGAATTCATTTTAGGACACTGATTACATTGGGAAGTATTGGCGGCAACTGGTTTTGACCAGTTTGAAGGGGAGTGAAGGAGTTAATAGTTGACTTCAGAATTTTTGTTTCAGAATGAATCCATTCTTTACTTTTATGCGTCAACATTGCCCACACACGGCTGGTGACGACAGCATTTGGAGAAGCTGTGATTTTAGACCACTTCTTCTGTTCAGATCCCTGTCTGACTTTCTTAACTGAACTACAAAACCGCACTCGCGTGCCTTCCTTCTCTTCCCAAGGGGGTGGAAAATCTCGCTCTCAGACCCTCCAGAACACACGCGTCCTCTCAGGATCTCCAGCAGCTCCAGATGCTGGAGACTGTCGAGCAGACGAAGTGAACGTGCTGCCCCTCTGCTCAGTCGCCATTACTGGTGCAGAAGGAGCTGCTCCAGAAACGCTGGCTCTGGAAGGCAAAGGGTTAAAGCCCCCCCTCCTCCTCCTCCAGCCCTTCTCCACCTCCTCCAGCCAGGCAGCTGTCGCCCCTGCCTTCTCTCAGTAGCCTCCACGTCGCGAGCTCAGCGACACAGCCACGCGGATCCACAAGAAGACTTGTTGATCTTTTCTTTTTCTCTCTTTTTTCTTTCTTTCTTTCTTTCTTTCTTTGCAAGGAGAAGGTACGCGATGTAGAGACCAGCTACAATCAGCGTCCAAATATGAGCTGGGCGGAGGGGAGAGGTCCTCCCTACAGGCTCTGTTCAGTACTGGCTGGTGGGCTACAGCAGTGACGTTCTCCGTTTTACCTTCTCACCTATGTCTTTACATCACTATCACCAGAAGAGGTTCATACACAGAGGTATGTCACAACTTTACACATCATTTTTATTTTAATTAGTCTCATCATTATTATAACTGTTGTTTGTAACTATTATTGTTGTTGTTATTGCCAGTTAAGAGGCAACTAAGCCCAGCGGTTTTCTATAGTCACAAATCATCCCTATGTCGTTTTTGATGACTTCCTCCAGCACGTTTGGATGATTTATTCCCCCCTCACGCCTCCCTGCACGCTGAATTATATTGAAGCCCCAGTGACAGGTTAGCTTGTTTGGGACACGCTGCAGGTTAGAAGTCCTTAGTTTGTGTGCATTCAGGTGGTTGCAGCCAGATTTCTCCAGCTGTGGATCTACGCAGCATCTCCGCTCCAGCTCTGTCTCACAGGCTCTGTCTTGTTTTCCAGGCTGTGAGGAACACGCTGTCATCTTTGCAACGGCTGCAATGAGCGTTATCTATTTAGCAACAGTCTTTGGGCTCTTAAAAGCAAAACAGCACCACGACAATGACTGATATCTAAACGAGACACAGACGCTTTGCAAACGATTGAGAATATTATAGGACGTGTAAGATTTAGTCGAGTCTGCAAACGACGTCCAAACCTGCTTATCAAAAGTTTCTTTCCAGCGTAACGCTCTATAATTATTACAGAAAGTCGTGTTTGATGCTGCACTCTGGTTCGTGTCTAGTTTCAGCACCGCGCCAGTGGACAGCGCCTAATGGCCATTCACGCGCAGGGCTTTCATTCATATTTACCTCCCAGCAGGCCACACGATGACGACACTTCGGCGGGAGAAGGATTTGTGTGATGACCTGACTGACACCTGACAGTGCTGATTTGGCTGAATCCCAAATGACTGTTCATATCTGTTTTACCCAAATAGTGCTCCAAACAGGGTATTAAATTAATAACATATGAAACATAAGGAATTAAATCATGTCTTTTTACCCAAGTACACTGCACTACACGTCCAATATGGAGTCATTTGTGATAGCCTGGTACCCAGAGCATGGACTAATGCTTTCTCCAGCCCAAAAGAAATTTGTTTGAGAGAGTAAACTACCTGAGAAAGTTTTTCTACAAACAAATAGTGCTCCATATCACAGTCTTACATTACCCCTTTGAGTTGTACGGTCACAGAGATTCGATTAGAGCGTTCCGTTCTGTATTATGATACAACAATTAAACCGAGAATCTTTGTTTCAGCAACAATGATGCTCTAGAACGTTAATACTGAATTCCAGAGGGACAGAGAAAAAAAAGACGTGTTTTAAAGAACACAATCCTCAAAGGGTTCAATTTTTCCACTTACCCACCACTTCCACTTGGATGATTCATCCAAGACATGTTTGGAATCCAAATTCTGCTTCTTTAATCTTGCTAACAACAGTAGAAGTCAATAGTCACCTAAACAATTTCTGTCAAAATACACACAAGCTCTCAACCTTCTCAAATCTAGGTCTAGATCTTCATTATTGCCATACAGAGTAGTTGATATTGTTTAGGACCTAGTCTTCTAATTAATGATAGCTTCACAAATACCAGACTGGTGAAATAGCTGGGGGTTTTTTTTTTTTCATTTTTATTGCTCACAGTAAATCATACTCTGTGAGTCTTTGCCACATTAATGATGGCCTGTGCGGCCATGAGTCTGTGCCACCTTAATGATTACCTAGATGCAGTTTAAGTAAGTAGGGAGAAGATTTTAAGATCAAAATGTCTTTGCTGATTAAATACTTCTGGAGCAAGAGGGAAAATGTGTAAACTTGATTTTTCACCAACTGTTCCTTCAACTTACAACATGTTTGGGGGCGTCTGAGTGGTATAACCACCAAAGCACTAACACAAGCTGAGTATATGCCACAGCTGTTTGTGGCCATGAGTTTGTCTGTATGGGCAGGATAGCCCTCCATCTCCCGCATTTGTGCTCATTAAAATTTATGTTTTCCTGAAAGTGCACTAAGGTGTTCTGTGAGATTGTAATAATTGACATGCAGATAGCTGCTTTAATTGTTCTCTACTGATCATTCATGTTCTCTCTAATGGTACTCTGCAAATACACGACACAGGGCAGAGGCCTTCTTCAGACTCTGGACAAGCTTCCGTTCCTGGACAAGTAGGCCATTGGTGCAACATAGTAAAACCCCAATCAACATCCATTGATTGGGGTTTTATTCCACTCCCTGGAAAGCACACCACACTATGGCAGTCCTTGGGCAAGACTCCTAATACTACATTTGCCTACACTGACAAAATTGTAAGTCACTCTGGACAAGATCATCTGCCACAACAGATTTTTAGTCTGAAAGTCAATTCATATTTGTGTAGACAAACTAGATTATTTTCAAATCAGAGTGTAGACTATGGTGATATTTGGGATTCAGTACCGTATCTTTATGATGACTGAATGACTAATTTCTTGCTTTCCTAGGCTAAGTAGCAACAGGGATGGATGAAGACACATCAGGAAACATGCGGTAACGTGTTGTGTGGACTAATACGTGCTGTGCAAAATGGACAAACCATCGGCTGGGATGAGCAAGGCAGGCTCACGGTCCACGGCCTCCTTGCCCCCAGAGCCAGTGGACATTGTGCGGAGCATGTCATGCTACCGGCGCGTGCGCCTGAATGTTGGTGGTCTGCCACATGAGGTGCTTTGGAGGACGCTGGACCGGCTGCCACGCACACGCCTGGGCAAGCTGCGTGACTGCAGGACACACGAGGCACTTATGGACATCTGCGATGACTACAACCTGGACGACAACGAATACTTCTTCGACCGACACCCAGGGGCCTTCACGTCCATCCTGAACTTCTACCGCACAGGCAAGCTGCACATGATGGAGGAGATGTGTGCACTCTCCTTCAGTCAGGAGCTGGACTACTGGGGCGTGGACGAAATCTACCTGGAGTCGTGCTGCCAGGCACGTTACCACCAGAAGAAGGAGCAGATGAACGAGGAGCTGAAGCGTGAGGCCGACACGTTGAAGGACCGCGAAGGAGAGGAGTTTGACAACACATGCTGCTCAGAGAAGCGTAAGAAACTGTGGGACCTTCTGGAGAAGCCTGGTTCATCTGTTGCAGCCAAGGTTAGTTGTCGCAATGCGAATCTTTATCATTTGTAAATATCGAGCGTTGCTATTCTGAGGCCTTTCTGGCAAGAATTGACATCAGGTTGTTCTTGGGATAGAAATGGAAGCTGCAGAACTGGGGAAATATGACACCACCACAACCCCACAACACAAACACACACTCTCAGAAAAAAGCATCTTTGTTTTCATACCTTTTCAGGACGTAAAGTCAAATATACACCATACAGTATTTTAATATGCTATATTATGTGCAAAACTTTGGAGACACAAATAACCTTTCTTGTGAAATCAAGGATATTAATAGGGGGAATGTCCCCTAATTACTGTGGTGACAGCTGCCATTCTTCTGAGAAGGGATTACAATAGAATGTTGCTGTAAGGATTTGATTGCATTCAGCCACAAGAGCATTTCAGAGTTCATCTAATGATGTTGGATGATTAGTTATAGACAGGGCAGAAAGAGTGATCATTTTTATACCTAAAACACATTTTAGAAGAGTGAATTTTTCAAATCACGAGAGCTGCAAGTTTAATTATATCTTACATTATACTACATTGTCTTAACACATTTTATGTGAGGACACTTAATCTAATAAAATAGAGCTCCTGATCTGCCAGTGTGGTACACTACAGTCAGCATTCAAGCCACAGAGAAAGTGGACATGCTGGTCTTCTTGAGGCAGGAAAGGAATGGAACTTAAAAAAAAATATGATCACAATGTTGCCTTGTTTACCCCTGGCACTGGATTGCAAACACCACTTCAAGTCATCAGAAGCCCAGTGCTGGGGGACATCTTACTCTTCTAGTAGATGCTTGACACTACACATGGCGATCTTATAGAAGCTGCCTTATTCAAATGTTGTGTCGCAATTGGTGCACCCTAAAGTAACTAAATTCTCTCATTAAAAGAGGTGTCTGGTCACTGTTGGACAGTGTACCGACTGTTATCCTAGGCTCTAACATTAACCTTTGTAATGAAGTAGAAATGTTAAAAAGTGAAACAATACTTTTGTATAAAAAGCCCTTCACAATGCCAAAAGCACTTTGCTTATCCTGACTTTGTAGGTTACCCTGTTTTTGCTCAGCGGGGCAATTGTGTCCTGAAAATTATGAAGAAAAAAAAAAAAAACACACTAAGCACAAACCTGCAAGCTTTGTTTTTAGGTCCTGCATGACTAGCTTACAATTGGTCTTTACTCCAGGTTATGCACTTCAGTGACTCCTTGCTTTTGAAGTAATTTATTGTTGTTTGAGACTTTATACCAGTGAAAGGTGAGATTTCACTTTTTTTTTTTTCTGTTTCTTCATAGATGCTCGATACCAATATCACCATCTCCAAGCACTATTAGATCCAATTTCTTGTAAAATCATTTCCTCTGCCAAGAAAAAAAAAATCGCCACGTCCACACAATTGTTGGAGGTTATATATCAGCTGGCAATTAGCTTAAAAGGGCGACGTAAAAAAAAAAAAAAGTGCAGTTCCAGCCACCATCTACATTATTGCTGCTGCAGGGTAAATTACAGCAGGGTCAAGCGGAGAGTTTAACACATAGTGTGCTTTTCTGGACATTTATGAATTAGCATTTTGCAGAAAACATCCAGTTGAGGTATGATGGGGTGGGAAGATTTTAAGTGAACTGGCTCCTCTGGCTGGGTGTATTGTTTCACACCTTCTATCTCCACACCTGTGCACTCAAGCACTGTTGCTCACAAGGGATCAAAAAAGGACAGACAGACAACAAAACAATCACCAGGCAACACAGAGACAACTTTATTACTCTCTCAAATAATGCATTAATTAACAACAAAGCATTGGTGTTATCACATTTATAACACATTTTGTGTCAAGTGACAATAAGCACTGTGCACATATTGTGTAATTAACATATCCATCATCTTATGTGTTACTCATTCAAAAAGATACTTATTTTTTATATATATGTGTGTGTGTGTGTGTGTGTGTGTGTGAGAAAGGTCACACTGTCAGGACAGATCAGATGTAGATCATTTAAAGGCGTTAATGCATTTTTTTAGTTTGATTCTTGGAACCCGTGGTACTGAAGCTGCTCGGACGCTGTATGTTGTTGTGGTAGAATCCATGGCTGTAGTCCTCTCATTCAATTACTGCTTTTAATTTGCTTTTAAGGTACAGTACCTTTGGCAGACAGCAATGGGCAGCGCTCATTAGAAAACTATCGATAAATCAGGGATATGCAAACTAACAACAGCAACAGCTAAAAGCCCCAGTTCACCACGAGAATGTCCACTGTAACAACAATCCATGAGCTGTATGAAGATGAGCAAGAGTTGTATTCATGGAGTTGGAATCATATATGATGTACATAAGTATATTATCCTCCTTTAGTTGCAATTTTTAGCGAGTAAGACAATTCTGATTCATTGCAATTGATCGCACAAAATAATGTGATTATTTTGACATGACAGCCCTGATTCAGATACATCCTTTTGTATGTATGTGTGTACCTCGAAAGAGCAACCACAGGTATCTGTGTGTAAGTCGAGCGTTTGTGATATTATGTACACACATATTTGTGTTGTGTGTTGGTGCATGTTGGTGATATTGCATCAGTGATATGATCAAGTCAGTGCTGAGTCCTGGTAGAGACAGACTAAGCTTCTGTTGTTGCATCATTCTTTTTGGTTCTGGGTGGTTCTGCTTCTCCGTGTTTCCTCCCTGCTCCCTGTCTCCCCCTTTCTTTTCCTCCTGCTTCCAGGCTCCTGCGCTGCACCTCCAGCTAAATGTCAGGGAAATGTCACATTAATTATCCTCCATGAGTCTCCACGTCCCTCTCTGTTCTTCCCTTACCCCCTCCTTCCACCCGCTCGTACTCAGACCCGGCTCTGTCTACATCTGTCTCAAATCACATTTCGCTGCATGGCTCTACCGGGCAATGAGATTACAGCTGACCACTGGTGTATCGCTGCAAATTAGTGTCTGTTCATATTTCACCGCCAGCTCTTTCCGCTATTTCTTATGTCCACCGACACGCCAGGGCTTTGAATGTTACTGGACACTGTCAAAGGTGCTTATTTGGTTAAAAAAGACATATTGTTTTGTGGCTTTTCTTGGAACTAATACAGTAGATTAAGGTCAGGAACCCTTTGAGTCTCATACACACATCATAAAAAAGTAAGTACGGTAGTCAGGATGAGGCAGCAGAACTAAGTATAGATTCACTGATTTATTTAGACCCAGCTTTGAAGAAGAGCATTGCTTGGTAACAAGGTATCAACCCATCATAGTGCCCACAAGTATGATGATGTTTATTATTATTGTGAGGACTTGTCACAATATACTTTTCTGAATATATTATAATATTGTCAGTCCTGAATACTGATCAACTGCACGTTTTATTATAGAGACAGCATGATTAGTACTGTTTAACTGGAATTAGTTAAGTGCAAAACTGGAACTAGTGAAGAAATAATTTGTAGTTTTGAATATATTTTTTAATGTAGCACAGCCAGCCCCTTTTTGTTGACTCCATTTTATCAATGTATATA
>JBBJLS010000109.1:21305193-21321350 GCA_037577275.1 Bryconaethiops microstoma
GTACATGTACAGCAATGGTCACAGCAATAAAAGTATGACTTAATATGCTGAGGGCGTCTCACGTTTTTCACTCATACAAACCGCTGGGTGGATAAGTACGTCAACCCCAGCATACAATGCATCTCAAAATAAACTCGACAATAGAGACCATTTTGCTGGGTCACAGGTAGACGGTCTGTTTGGGTCTGAGTGCCTGGTCCAGTGTAGTGGGCCGCTGGTGCTGGTATCGGGCTGTTCTGGCTCGGACCACTGAGTTAAATCCTAAACACTTTGAGTTGAGGTGATATATTAGACGTGATGTACTCCGATGATACAAAAATTCCTTATTGCATGAATTGCTCCTATCAACTTTTCTATCTATCCGTTTTTAAACGTAAACTTTCCACTCACTGGGCCGAGCTGCGCCTTCTCGTCTCATTTTACAGAGTGTCTGTGGCCAGAACGGGGCCGGGTTAAAGTCTTGTACGCATTTATTTTGCTTTTGTGACTGTCGCTACCCGATTCAAACCAAGACCGCGCAGTCCAAATCGGGTTTTCGGTTTGAATCGGGTAGCGACAAGGCCAACCCAGCAGGAGGGGGCGTGGCGGACGAGGCCCGGACGTCACAGCTTTTTTTGAGGCAATATATAATTTTTCATGCATTTGAGTGCTAAATTATTAAGATTTTGTAACATAAATATTAATGTAAATTCAGCTAAAATTCATATAAAAAACTATACATTGTTTAGTACTGTCCAGAGAACATCAAGAAAGCGCGTCTTGGGTTGGTGAAATGCAGCTTTACTCTGAGGCGAGAGGTTTGAAAGTAGCCAATCCGAGAATGCTATTTATTTCTCCTTGCTGCTGATTGGCTGCTGCCCTGTGACGGATTTCTGCAGTCCAGAATTTCTCCCATGGAGCGTCTCGAGTGTTCTCGTGTTTTCCACTTTGTTCTTCTTAAAGCGCTGTATTTTTATTACTATAAATTAAATGAACTTATTACTGTATTTACGACAGCGCATACCAAAGAAAACGCGCGTGCATGAATTACAGTACAGTCTATACAGGGATAATATTACATTCTAGCACTGCGGGAGTTCAGTAAACTGTACAGTACGAATACGGGTTTACCGTGACATTTTAAGGGTAATGTATTAAGCTGAGTTTAATGTGAAATTAAAGTGTTTTTGGAGGCTTTATGACATCACAACATCACAGCTTTTCACTATACGCAGGTGCTATCTATCTATCTATCTATCTATCTATCTATCTATCTATCTATCTATCTATCTATCTATCTATCTATCCATCCATCCATCCATCCATCCATCCATCCATCCATCCATCCATCTATCTATCTATTTATTTATTTAAGTCTATGCAAAACACCCTAAAGTACTGAGTCACCACTCACCCAGTATTTCCTATATAATCAAGGGTACCTCTATGTCAAGACTCTGGCTTCAAATCTAGAAAATCTTTCCCCAGTTTGGTCATGTTCATATCCACACTGGGCATTTGAAGCTTGAAATTGAAGCTTTCTGAGTGCCAACTAGCTTTCTACAACTACACTAAAGAAGCAAGAGGCTGCTTTTATTGTTGGATGCACTGCAGTAGTTTCTGAGTTGGTATCCAAATTCAGATCACTACAGAGAAAAGTAGAAAAAGGGAAAGAAGCCTTTTTTTCCGTATTTCCCTGTAGTGGCCTTACTTGGATCTTATGCCCCCTAGTGCAAACAACCCCACCCCCAGGAAAATTACTTCATTTGAAATGACAATGTAAACATTGCCCGCTGGTAACATTAACCTGAATGTTTTCATTAGACCACCTTTTTAACATTTGAAATGATAGTGATTATATCACGCTGCAGCAAGTGAAGGATCCATTAAAATGGCTTTCCATAGATAAAATTCATTATGAGTCAGACAAATACGTAAAGAGGTGCACAAATGTGTATCAGATGCACAAATGTGTATCAGGTGCACAAATGTGTGTCAGGTTAGTGTGTAGTGTGCTGTGTGTAGTGTGCAGTGCTGATAGTGAAGTATGGTGCTACGAAACTAGGTCCTTTTGTGAGCAGTAGTTGTACAATTGTGTCAGTGTCTATAAAGAGAGTCCAGTAAAGATTTTAGAGGGTCTGGTCACCATGGAACCCCCTTATGCCAGGGGCCCTAGTGTGATTGCTCCCTCCCCTTTCAAAGGACACTATGAGCAAGTATTGGTAGCACTATAATGTGATGTGTATTTGTATTTTACAGAAGGTTCAGATCTAGACATTTTAAGCTCATAATTCACATTTAGGTAATATTCTCTTTACTTTTGATTTTATCATTATGTACATCACAGCAGCGTGTTTGTTTGACTAGGGTGGGGCACTTGCTCAGTGTGATATAGTATCAAACTGGCAAATCCTAACACTCAGTAAAGTCACATTCTTCCTGTAAAAGACAAACACTCAGACGGTTCATACAGATGGTAATGTTTGAACTGGCAAGACAAAGTCTCTTTTAAAGAATTAATAGGCAATTAGTCACCTACTGTTTTGGGTTTCCAGTAGCTGTTGTAACAATAAAGTATAAGTTAGTCATTAGCACTGGCGACTATTCATTCCCATGGGGCTTACTCAGTGTCGCATGAACACCAGGAAGTACGTGTCCAAGATGCAACCATCTTTGCTTCATGAGGAGTTTCTGACCCCAGTATTTCAGCCACAAACAAAGGTGCAGATATTTTATGTGATAATAGTGCTCATGAGTCTTTAAGTCTCAGCTGTCAGGCTGTGTTAAGCTACACTTGTGTGTGAACAATGACATAAAAGCCAAGAAATAAAGAAACTGTTTTTTAATGTTTTCAGTGCCTCCAAACGAACAATCTCTGGAAGGAGAATTTGAGAACTAAATGTACTGAATCCTAAGAGAAAGGGTTATTTTGTCTGGAAATGAAACATGACAGGATTTACACCGTTTTGCCACTAAGCAGACTCAGACTGTAGACTTGGCTAGCCAAACTCTGCATGCTGCTACTGGGATTTAATACTATTCAGCCATGGGATCATTATTGTGACCAGGCACTGATATTTGTTGATTAGTTCACAAAGATGTCGATGCTGCTTCCTCACATCAGTGAACATGCTCCAGTCCAGTGCTGGTGTTTGGCCTTGGGCATAGTCATATCAGGTTTATACAAAAATGTTTATCTGTGACTGCTCCTAAATGTCCCATAATGCTGGCAGTGTGTTTCTACAGAGGTTACGTGGCTGTATGTGCACATTTCAGAGGAAGGCTTCAGCATTTTTCAAAGTGATCACTCTCTGATACATCTATATCGAATGACCAGTTACTCTGATTATCTGAAGCTGAAGCACTGGCCCAATGGATTACATTAAGTGGGATGTCTATTGTTTTCTATTCCAACAGAGTGGGATGTCTATTGTTTTCTATTCCAACAGAGTGGGATGTCTATTGTTTTCTATATAATAGAGGGAGATGCATAGAAAATCATATGTGTTTACCAGATGCCACAGATTACAGATTAGTCTGAAAAACACTAGATTACACCGTTAACATCTGTGTCAGCATTGCATGTGACTTAAAGCAGCCAAATCCACTAGTGTCTGGATACTCCTGTACACGTGTGAATGTTGTAAGAAAGGAATGCTGGCGTGTTCACAGCTGCAAAACATCCAGGTATTACAGATAGTATTTCTCCATGCTGTCACCTACTGCTGGCTACAGCTGCTGTGACACATACCAATTACACCCCCAATACCCACCCCAACACAGCCAGACAAATTAAAACTGTCTTTATTTACTATCTCAAATTTGCTTGCTTCAGGAACCTGGACAAGGGAACAAATTGGCAACGACAGATGATAAATTATGGTGTGTTAGCTCATTAATAATACTGACTGCAGTAGTTGATTTTTAGAGAGGAAGGAAAGTGCAGATGTTTGATTCTTATTCATCATCACAAAAACATTCCTTCATTGCTATGTTATTTTGCCCAGCCCACCTCAGGATTGTGTCATTCAGCAATGAGTCATGTTACAGAGCAAAAGCTTCAGCTGCCCTTTCAGTCATTCATAACAAGCTGTATTTCAGCCGTAACTGAGGCTCTTCAGTGCAGCAGTGCAGTGCCTGACAACAGATACATTCTTAGAGATATTAAAGGAATGCTTCAGTGAGAAATCAGATTTACATATTACACCCAAGGTGTAGTTGATCAGTCAGAACATGTTTAGTCTCCAAATGTTTAGTACAACTTAGCTGCAAGGCTAATGCTGCTAACAAACTGTAAATGATAATCGGCCTTGACTATGTGGTTTAGGACACAGTATGACTTACTGCTGGCTAAAAATGAGCAAAACCTCACCCCAGCAAGGAGCCATTTCAGATTACACCAGGACTGGAGAGGCGTAATCTTGGACCAGATAAAAAAAACCCTACTGATTCTAGATCAGCACTTGTTCTGTTCTTTTTTTTCAATGTCATAGCTCACAGTAAGTTGTACTGGTCCAAAACCACAAGTCTATGCCACGTTAATGAAGAACTAGATGTGGTTTGAGTGGGTTAAGAGACGTCTTCACCTATGCAGTCTAATTCATTGTTTGACGATCTATACCATTACATATGTAAATACAGCAGAAGGTAAGTAATAACTCTTAACCAGAAGTGTGTGTTGATTTAGGAATACATTATTGCACAATGCTAACTTGGCTTTGCTATAAGACTGCATTACCTGTTAGCCACATTAACCTTATAACTCTAACAAAATGAAAAAAGTAAAGTTTAAATGGCAAACATGCCTTGACTGATCAACAATGTTTGGGATTTGGGAGTGCAAGCACTTAAACCCTTTGCTATGTGCCGTGAAATCTGTTCTACATTTCGATCATCATCTGCACCCAGAGACTCGCCTCTATGGGATGCCATGAACAGAATGCCATTTTTACTGCAGGGAAAAGGGAAATAATTATATCCGAGGTTATTTACACCCAAAGCACTCCTAGATGACTTTCCTGTACTGAGATAACAGCGGAGATCACATGGATGTCAGGAGTGTGTGTTCTCTGGTGACTGTCTCACACATGGAGGTGAAAATGATATTATAAACGGGTTGTAAGGAGTAGTGCTGAAACACATGTGATGTGAATGGAGCTAAAAGTGGTGTTATCTGCTGTAGGAAACGATAGGGCTTGGTAGCCTAATTAGATGAGAAGTTTGCCTTCTTATAAATCCTCAAATCAAAGCTAATTTTGTTACTATGTCTGTAACGTGCACAGATATGAACCCATGCAGAGTACCAAAAACAGAGAATTGAATGAGTAATTCAGTTCCCAGAGTAAAGCAGCCAAAATCTAGAATGTAGAAAGTAGTCCAAAAAAAACAAACATAGGCAAACAAATACAAATCCAGGCAAAAGAGAAATCCAGAATCCAAAAACAAGGGTCAGAAAAACACAGGCAGGTCCAATAACAGATAATGCTGCGCACACGTTGCACAGGTACACTCTCCCCTAAAGAGTGGAGATCTAGAAAGTGTTGTCTGGTAGTGCCTGACAGAGACTCCACCTCAGATCCTGAATCAGGTCTTACAGGAACTGTGAAGTGGAGATCTGGAGAGGGTTGTCTAGTAGTGCCTGACTGAAATTCCACCTCAGTGCTTTAGTGAATTCCAAAATCTAAGGAAAATTCTTGTTTTCCCTTTAAAACTTTTTTAAAAGAGCCATATCATGGAACTGGGAAAGTGGAACAAAGGGAAAACACCATATTATCCAGTTATATTATATTACAGTATGCAAGTATGATAAATACGCTTCTTCTGGCTCGACTGGTCTCATCACATCACAGATCCATGTCCCTCGGCATAACCTTCGAGTTTTGCATGTGCTATTGTTTTGGTGACCTCTGCCTTCCAAAGCTTGGCCCCATGGTGCGAGATATTAAACAGTGTTTCATGAATCATCTAATGCTCTGAGTCAACTCCAATCCCTGATGCTTCCGGAAGCCATAAGGCTTGTTATTGTGCAATCAGGTCTAATCATCCCTCTGCAGTGCCTCATTTGTGTCAGTGGGTCAGTAAAGTGTCTTTCATTTGCTTTTCAATCAGACTTCATTGAATAGGCCCCCCTTATTTAGATTTTGCCTCCTGAACACAGTTTAAGGGGGACAAACTTGCTGTTCTGTGCAGACTGTGAAAAAGCATGCTATATTTAAAAGGTGACAAATTAATTAATCTGAAGCGCAGTGGAGCTGTGGCTAAAAGACTGCTGAATAAAGTGCTGATGTCTTGTTTGTTAGTAAATGGCAATTTGAAGCAGGGGCTTCCATCTTTTCCTTTTCACTACCGATGTATCGGTGAGTGTAATTACCAAGAGCTTAATCAAACCTCATTATAATGTGATTGTCATGGTTTAAGAGTCACAGTCTTGAACACTAATGAATAGGCAGGACTGTAATTATTCCTCAGGTGCCTTAGTGTAGGCCACAGTAATAATGTGAGAGAAGTCTCTATCCATCCGGAATATATTTCAGTATACTTTTAACGGGATGCTTTGGCAAAAAATTACCAAATTATCTAGATGTAGACAACATCAGCCATGACATGTTTGATGTCCAAAATTTGATTCTTTAGCTTAACTTTGGAGTTACAAGAGTAAAATAGCTAACAAACACAAGAGCATCCAGCTCTTCATTAAACTGGCACAGACTTGTGAGTGTGGTTTCAAGTTCAGTTCAAGTTCAAAGCGTTTATTGTCATATGTACAGAAAAAAAACAAGTGACATTTTCTCTGTGTTTAGGGCACAGTATGACTTGATGTGAGCTATAAAAATGAAAAATCTTCACCACTACAGGCACTTAAGACATAAGGGGGACTAACCTTGGATCAAATTATTCTATATCTATGATGGTGATTATTACAGTAAATGGTATCTGTAAGTATAAAACTGTGTGAATGAGATTTTTCACAAAACTATTTCTTTAAAAATATAGGTAGTAAAATTGGTTCTTTGGAGCAATACTATATTCCAGTGATCACTGACCCTCCTCCTCGAGATGAACTTCCCTGCTAAAGTTAATTAGCTGGAGAAGGTGTGCCAGATTGTGGTTGAAAATAGACTCTGATGGAACATAGATCTTCAGGGCCATGGTTAGTGATGACTGCTACAGAAGGACTGCATCAGATCAGCTCGGTCTTTTAATGAATAACTTCAGAAACTTGTCTGTAAGGGAGATGTATGAGTGTGAAGAACCTCTACATAATGCAAAGGTACATACGGGATTAAAGGTGTTTTTCCTACAATTATTTTGCTTTGATGGGTGGGGTTAAACTACTGCAGCCTGAAAAGGATTTATCATCACTGTTCAAAGAAAACCATGCATCCAGTACATGTTTTTACATTAATTTACATTAGAAATAAATAATGATTTTGCCTTCTTCTTACCATTTGCACAGTGATGATATGCCCATGTATCATCACAAAAGCAGCTGATTCAAAATGAGTCATTTTCAGAATTAGATGAAAATACTTTAGATCTATGGACCATGTGTATGTTTGCATATTAGATGCAAACATACACATGGTTTCAAACCAGAAAGAAATGTTCTGTTTTCCATGATGTAGCCCCTTTAAATAACTCTCAAAACCCTTTACGGCCCTTTGTTATTAGTGCAGTGTTTGGCTATATCAGTCAGCCTTGTAAGTAACTTCTCTCCATCTGTCTGTCTGTCTCACATTCTGTCTCTTGCTCAGTAACTAAAGGCACACACAAGCATACGCACCATCAGGAAGAACCCCAGGAAGCTGGTGACAGTAGCAGAAGTGACTGTTCTGGAGCCGTGTGTCAGTGGTAATCAGTGACATAGCGTCTAACACACACAGGCAACTGTAAATTTACTTAGATTATGTACACGTCTTCTCTTGAGCTGCACCATCTGCATGTGGGTTTTGGCAGGACTCCATCACTTTCAAGCAAAAAAAAAAAAAAAAAAAGGAAAAGAAAAAACAGATACTGTAAGCATGTAGTGGTCAAGCTCCAGCCTGGAGGATCAAAGCTCGCGTATATTTTTTGGCCTTTTGATCTCCTGTGTGTGTAATGCTAGTGGATTGATCTGTATAGGTGTGCAAGTGCAGTAACACATGAATGCTCACACCCTTAATCACAGCATCCCCATTCACCTCCACCGCCGGCACCCGAGCCTCTGTTGCCATGGTGAACTACATTGGTTTCCAGGGCAATGGCTTGTGTTTCAGTTCTGAAGTAAGACTGTGCAGCGTGCGCTGAGTGCATAATGAAACTTGCAGGCAGATGGATGGCCGAAATGTCCCTTTGAGGCCTTTAGCTTAGGCCTTGACTAGAGAATACTGTGACCAATGTGCATTGATACAATGCACTGTCCTAAAGTTCTGTATATTTACTGATCCAAATTCAGCCCCTCTGATAATGTTTCTGAGAGCTTAGGTATTATGAGAGATGGAGGTTGTAGAGTGCAAAATAATTAACCTTAATTTGGTCTTTGTAGTGTTTAATACTGTTATTTAAGCCGCTGTAATGAAAAGCTATTTTTTTCTGGAGTCAGCTCAAGCTGCTGGAGACCACAGAACTGACATAAATATTCAACTCACTTTTAACCAGGACAGCGACAGAGACAGTTATAAAGAAATGTTGCAGACCATGCTACACCTGCACAGACCTGTCACATTATATTTTTTGTTGATTTTGAAGTGAAAATAAGTGCACATCAATGACAGGGAGCAAACTTTTAAAACACATTTTCTGGACATTTTTATGCTCAATTACTGTTTATTTCCTGAAAACATCCCAGACAGAATTACATAAATATGAGATCACTTTTGCAGACCACATTTTTTATCAATTTTTTTCCATTCTGTTAAATCAGCAAATAAACAGCAATTGTATATTAAAATGAGCAGATGTGCGTCCTTTGTACAGAATATACTTATTTTCATTTCAGAAAATCAATCAACTTTTTAGAGTTGCTTCTTAGCACCGTGTCTAATCCTTGTTTATTGAAACACTACTCACGAAGAATATGACATGCCGGGTAGCATGAGTTTGGATGCAAAGGGTTGCAGTGTCAAGGCAAATATCAAAAATGTTTTGGGACCAGGGTTTGTGCCTGGAGCAGGTTGTGAGCAGTGTTATGGTGTAAAGTCTGGTAATTAAACAAACTCACGCAAGTCAAACTTTCTTAATTGCAAATTGCAAATGGTCTCTTTATGCCTCATGAGTATTGTAACTGGATAAGGCCAGGATACATGCCAGGCAAGTGTAAACACCCACAAGCAGCACTTAAAAACTTAAAACAGATATAAAACTTATTACTTAGACCATTTCAGAAGGTTTACATTGCATTTACATTGCTATACATTATAACACTGTAAATTCATCCATCTCTCCAAAACGTATTCAGCACCCAAAACCCCTCCAAGCACTGTGACAGCTCCTACCCCTGAAGCCCTGGTTATGGATTCCTTCTGATCACCACCACCTAATGCAGACATCTCTGTTGCACTGTTCACAGGTTTAATGAACCAGTTAGTTCAAATAAAGTGTCAGTTTAGTTAAACTACATCTTCCCTCCTCATTTTCCCCATCTAGTTACAACACACTGTATTTTAACGCATGCAGCTCATGATGCTGATGATACCGATGACACAGGAGGATAATTATTCTTAATGGCCTCATCTTGTAAACACTGACTGTGATGTGAAAAATCTGTTTTTCTTTTGTATAGAACAGAAAAATGAGCAGCAGCAAAGGTGATCGGTCGTTGTATGTAAGCTGATTTGCATATTATTCGCCATATAGTAATCAGATTTCAGTCTGGCTGACTGAAGACGCATTTGACTTCCAAATGATTCAAGATTCTTCATTTGTTCACGAACATAGTTTTACAAGTACATCATGTAGTGAAATGCACCCCTGAGTCAACCCATAAGACGGTGCAATTAAGTAATCAAATAATGTAAATGAAATTAAAGAGAAATTTGGAAAGACTAAACTAAGGAAATAAAAATATGCAGAAAAAAGTATCAGGATACAGTCCAGATACTACTCATGTGAAATGACCAGATGTAAACAAGGTCTTAGAGCAGCACTTGAAGGGGTCAATTCCCCATCTCACTGCTCATCACTGGCTGCAGCCAGGGGCGGACTGGGGCAAAAAAACGGCTCTGGCATTTTGGGGTAGAACGGTCCACCACATACAAGTATGCACACCAGGATTCCGGTCCAAAATTACCTGGCTGGCCCAAAATTACCATCGGCCCACCGGGCAAATGCCCGGTATGCCCGATGGCCAGTCCAGCACTGATACCAACAAAGTAGTATTCAATAAAAGCAGTATTCAACAAAGTAGTATTCAATAAATTGTGAACTTACCCAGTCAAAAATGATGCAGCTGAATCTTTTAATGAATACTTGCGGGAAAAAAGAGGGCATTATGTGTGAGTGCACGTGTGACAGAGAGAAAGAAAGAGAAAGATTTTAAAAAGTGTGGATGTCTTTCATTTTTGTACATTGTTCATAAATACCTACAGAAAAGCTGCCTCTAACACCATGTCCCAAAAGTTGCATTTTACTCACCCCACAACCAATAATAGATAATGAACTGCTGTCTCACTGTTAATGTTGATGAATGGTGGTTAAAAAAATTATGTTCTCACTTTCAATAATATGATTTAGTTCAGCATGGAAGACATAAAAGAACGAACTGAAAGGTCTATTGTTTTAGCCAGTGTACACAATGTGTTAAAAAAGGCGTTTCCTAGTGGTAACACTGAGGATATTATTAGCTTATTTCACCGCATTCTTAAATGTAACAAGACAAACTAATGCAGCCGCAAAACAATTGTTTTTTTGGTGTGTTATCACCATAACTTTGCAAACAGCTAGTTTATTAACCACCACTAACTGTCTTGTATGGCACTGATTTGCCAAGAGTGGTTATTGAGTTCCTTTACTCATTAGTGTTCTGAAAGCAGTCCAGCTAACCGCAGGTTCACTGCCGCCACCACCAGCATCATCAGTGTAACTTGGGCCGCCGCTCTACAAGTCTTGTGAGCTGGTCACACCAATAAATAAGTAAATATATAAATGGTCGGCGCAAATAGCACGTCGGCTCACCGGGAAAATGCCCAATACGCCAGATGGTCAGTATGGCACTCTCTGCAGCAGAACGCAGAAGTGACATATAATTCACATGTGAGGTGTCCAAAAACTACATGTTCACAAGTAAACACACATGCATATTGTGTGATCACACATTTTTGCCATGTGATATTTCTTTCACATGTGAGGTACAAAAACACATATCTTCTTCAAATATTTTTTTTTCCTCTAAGAGACAGTATACAGGCTGTATGTGTTTGACTTTTTACATTTGTGTATGTACTGTCACAAAACCATGAACATGTGCCAATCAAGCAAGTCGCTGTTTATATCTTTCACTGTTATTCAGCATTAACCTTCAGATCATAGCTCTCTGTTTTCTTTATGTTAGATGTTCTAGTTGGGATGACCACTGAAGATGTAACCTCAAAGCCTGCCTCTGAATAATATAATTGATTTAACCCACAGAGGACCTGTTAACATGAACAATGAAAAGAGTTGGACAAAAAGCAGACTGCTCAATCAGTCCGTAACACAAAAGTGTATTGATTGTGGTACATTTACATTTGCATTTAAAGCTTTTGTCAGACCCTCTTATCCAGAGTTACAAGAAAACACATCTCTCATACTAGTAAGCTTAGACTTAAACTTAAGAGCCGCTTAAGGACTGAGGTTCTATCAGAGATGATTTAAGTCCTCCACCAGGGTCCTATCTGATCACACTCAGCTTTCTTTGTGGTAGTAAAGGGACATTTGGCTGCTGTTCTTATCCAGAGCGACTTACAGGACAGTCCGCCTGGAGCAACTGAGGGTTAAGTGTTCGCTCAGGGACACAATGGTAGAAAGTGGGATTCGAACCTGTGACTTTGTAGTAATCAAATTCGCAGGCAAGTGTTTTTTGTTTTTTTTACCCACTAGGCTACCACCTAGTTTGTGTTGGTTGAGTTAGTTTATGACATGAACATGTGGTTGTTATCTTAAGTGCTCAGTGAATAGGTGGATCTTCAGTAGCCGCATGTTCTGTGTGAAACAATGGGATGTTGAACTATGTTCACTATTGAAATGTATGACGGTTGGGTGAGTTGTTGGAATGTGAAGGGTGTTTGCTAGATGTGATGCAGCGTCAAGCAGCAAATCCTAACGACCCGTTAAATCACATTTTCTGTGAACAGGCGTAAACAGCACAGATTTTCACAATTGGTTTGGACAGTAGAAATAGTGACACTTATGCAAACTGGCAAGGATGATGCAGTTTTGTCTTCTTTAAAGAGCAGCAGCTTCATTTTTTTCTTCAAAAACAGATAATAAATGTGGCCCTGGGCTGGGTTCTTTTCAGGTCACTACCGCAATTATCAAACATAGAGAAAATAATAATTTTGCTGAGTTGTGCAGTGTCAGTGCCCAGTGCAGTATTACAAATAAAAGAAACCTATTTCAAACATATTTTGAAAGATTTAATGAGAAGTAAAGCAGTCTTTTTGGAACATATTTTATAACAAAGCTGAACATTTTAGAGCACACTCACTGGTTAGGGTTTTTTGTTTGGCATCTTATTCAACTCTGACACCTCCATTCTGATCACATTCAGTGTTCTTGTATACAGCTTTGTGTCATTTAAAGTCCTTTTTTTCATAGGAAATAAAAGGTGGGATATTTGCTTAATGTGATGTTACCCCGTCTGCTGGCGTAGCTGTCCTTCTACTCTCTTGAACTTTCATCACTCATTCCAGACTAAGCCTTGTAGAGCTTTCCTGAGTTCCGTTTCTTTGTTTTCTTTGTGGCTTTCCCATGCCTGAGCTGTGTGGTTACAGTTAGTGGACTCTGCCGCTGATGAGTAATCACACTTCACATTTTCTTGAGGAAATGCATCTCTAGTTAGAACGTGTCATATTTGCAAGGACAGATGGGTAAATTACAGTGAGCAAAATAGCTACTGCTAAAGAAAGAAGGCTGCTGGGCCAAAATGACCTCTATGATTGTAATGTATCTAAGTGTTCTGTTCAGTGAATCATCCATAAAAAATAGGAAGGCATCCAACACAGATGGAGTTTTAACTGACAAAGATTGCTCTCATTCAGCTCCGGAAGAAATGAAGCGGCCGCAGCGTGTTTACGGCGAACATCTAATAGGCCTCTCTAGTGATGTCAATGTGTTTTGTAACATAAAGGACTCATCTAGTGTATCATCATTCTCTCAGTTCCTTCATTTCTTAATTGTGACATCCCTCCTTCGTTGGATCAGACAGTCTGAGTAGAAGATAAGTCTCTCTTTCTTTTGGCCAGTTCTCAGGAAAGAGTTATGTTTGCACAGGCTTATTTTGTTGAATTTTGGAGGCTGCGACTTAAGTAAAGTGTCTTGTGTGTTTTGTTGTGTAGTGTGTGTGTGTGTGTGTGTGTGTGTGTGTGTGTGTGTGTGTGTGTGTGTGTTTTTTGTAACACCAACTGCCAACGGCCCATTCTGTTAACATTGGACCAGCAGAAATGGTTCCACTTCCATTTCCATTAAAATTAATAACTTTTCTTCTGCCTCCTGTGCCAGAGATATAATTTTTTGATGTAACAGTGATTTAAAAAGAATGTTAAACTGTTGTGTTCAGGTTGACTAGACACACTGACTGAGTGGGTGACAGGCATATTCAGTGCACAGATATACAGGAATTCAAGTAGTGACTCATGTCTTTGATGCCTGGAGGCATAAATGGTAACGAGTATGGCTAAATTTGCATAGTCGGTTTGCGTGAGCTCAATTACAAAACCGTGAGAAAGTTCCAGGGGAGGCTAATCTGAACAGTAATAATCAAAGCGCAGTTCAGACCGCATATCACAGAACAACATGTTTCATTTCCGACTGAAGTCACTCCCAAGCCCATTAATACTACTGAAAGCCTTGCTTTTCTGTCCAAGCCTGATATGGGAAACTATTGTGAATATTTTATTGGATGAGAACATGTGTGTGTGTGTGTGTGTGTGTGTGTGTGTGTTTTCATATATTATCAGGACAAATACGTCCTGTCTATATGGAAATGCCAGACAAAACAGGAAAATAAAAGGAAACTGGCCCTGCTTAAAGGTCACGTTTCCATAGTGAGAGATCATTTCTTTTTGGATTGCTGGGACTGTGTACACTACACTTTTATTAGACATGTACACTCTGTTCATTTAGCGAGATCTTCGTCCATGCACAATTTGAGCAGATAATCCTCTTGCCCTTCATCAGTGGTGAGTTTTTGACCAAAGGACCACTTCTGAATGGATGATTTTTGGTTGGTGGACCTCTCTGGGTCCTATGTTTGCAGAAAAATCAGAAAAAGCAATGAGTAAGAATAGCAACACAATCCAGATTTGTAAATTGTTTTTAACAAAAAGTTGTTGTTCTACCTTGGGAAAAGTTGAAAAGTTTTTTTCTTGGAGAAGTTGGAAAGTTTTCCTTTAAAATGTAAGCAATTACAGCTTTTCAGAAAAAAAAAATATTGGCAAAGAATATGTTGCTTCCCAAATCAGGATGGATAGGTTGTAAATATCAGTAAATATTCAGTCCTCACATCCAAGCCTCTCTCCTAGATTGTTAGATAAAGTCTGTCCTTGTTTCAGTGTATTGATTTTGTAGTTGAATTCTACATGTTAGCAGCGCAATCAAGCAATAGAACGGTGCAAAAGAGGGGCTCCAGTGGCAGACTGAGAGAAAATATTCTCCCACTGCTTTTTCATTCTGTTTCTTCAGCCTGGCCTGTCAGTTTTTTGTTGCAGCTAACTCTCGGCACGCCATCACCACAGTCATCTCACTCACTGTAAACAGCCATAAACCACTTTATACAAGGCCTGCCAAAGCACAGAGGCCCTCTTTGGCAGGGGATGGTCTACTCTGAGTGTCAGCAAAATGGATCAGAGCTCAAATGGCTGTGACAGGATAGCGATGGACTGCGGGACCAAAATAAATGTCACACGAGGAAGCAAGAAGGTGTATCAAGTGGCAGTGAGTGAAACTTGGTGTGTGACCCTGAAACTCACATAACTTTGACGCCTCCAAAAAAGATAAAGGGTTGACTGGATCACATCCTCTTTTTTTTGACAGTCTGATGCAGTCCTACTTCATTGTGAATGAGTAGAGCTTAACTGATGTAAGCTAAATTGGTAGACATGTAATATATTTATTTTCATAACATCTCAGGAACGATTTATTCAAAACAGGAAGTTTAGGTTAGGACTGTATAAACTGAGGAGTGAATGGTAATAAGTGTTTACCTACTGTTACCTCAAAAAAAAAAAAAACACACCAAACGTCTTGACTAATGGTCTACATTTGGGGAAACCTGAAACACTTTTCTCTCTTGCAGATGTGTATCCTTTTGAACTCTCTTAGAAGCTGCTTCCACTCTTTGTTTTTTTTATAATAGGGTTAATACTTGTGTGAAACATATATCTGATGATTTTTTTTTTTCAAAAGAAAGTATGATTTGACCAGAAAAACTTCACTGGGGTGAAACATTTATTTTACAAGAATGTCTTGAGACACAGAAGGGTGTTGTGAGCTGGAGATGTTTTTAAAGACCCAGTGCAGTGGCGTTTCATTTCTGTCAAAAATGAAGATTTCAGGAAAATGTGAAAGAACTAATGCATATAAAAGGTGTTTTATACTTCCCCCTTCCCATTTCAGCCTGTGAGTGTGAACCTCAGCAGGCTGCAGAGTCATCACCACCTTTTTTGATTGATAGCCCTTGCATTAAGCCAAACAGTCCTGTTTAGATTCATGATGACCTCGGTTATTATAATATGATGATGTCTAAACAAATCATTTAATCTTGTTCAGCAAGTTTAGCAGACTGTTAAGAAGGTAACAGGCAACTCATATTCAGAGTTAGGCTTTAGATTTACACATTAACTGAAAATTTTGCTGAAACAAATGCAAAATAGATCTTGTTGTTTTGTACTAAACAGAGAGAGAAAGAGTGAGAGAGAGAGAGGCTTCTGTCACGATATTGGCTTTAACCAGGTTGTTAAAGGCACAGGCGCAGGCAGATATAATGAAGATAAAGGTTTTATTGA
>JBBJLS010000109.1:21322949-21355011 GCA_037577275.1 Bryconaethiops microstoma
GAGACATGATTAACCCCGTGGCTCGATACGACCCCTGTTGGCCACAGACTAGAGGAGAGACTCCCGTCCTCAGTGGCAAACCGGAACTGCAACCAAGACAAGTCCATTTCCATTTTAAAAGCAACCAGGGTGAAGGAGATTAACCAGTCCCCCTCTATAGTGCCCTCTGGAGGCCGTGGAGTGGGACTGTTACAGCTTCTCATAGTGTTGAACAGCATCTGTAATCTCTACTGGACCCTGTTGATGTGGACACACACACATTGTTCATGAATATACTATATAGGTACCCCCTGAGTCGCTGTAGTCAGTGAGTGGTATCTAATATAACACTTTGTTAAATGTAATTCTGAATTTGTAATACATAGTATGCATTACATACATATTATTTACTTTGAAAAAAGAAATACTGTGTTATAATGTGAGAGAACATTATTCACATATATAATAAACACAACAGACTGCCTACGTCTGCTAGGGAATACAAGTGTGCATGATATAAGATCAGCATCCTCTAACCAATGCTGTATCTTTGGTCTAACAGAAAATCTTTCACGCTCTTTGCTACTGTGGGCTGTTACAGTAAAGTTTAATGTCGCAAGCTTTTTGTTAGATCGCAGTAGCATAAAAAACCCAGCCTTGTTTGCATTGCCTCTTTGCACCTTTGTTTTTAGAGGTTTTGTTCGTGTGAATGCCTTTATCAATACCTTCCTCGTCACACTCACTCACTCACTCACACACACACACACGCGCGCGCACACACACATATGCATTCTTCTCTCTCTCACCATCTCTGCAATGCTAAAAAGCCTGTCGTCAGAGTCACCATAGCAACTGTGTCTTGTGCGATGCTTGGACGCACAGCTGTCTCTACCAGGATTAGCTGGTGTGTGTGTATGTGTGTGAAGGGGCAATATGTGTATTTCCTAAACAATACTATTGCTGTCGTAGTCCCTTTTCTTTTCTCACCGTTTGGAAATGGCCCTTTACATTATGGCTGCCCTTTACATAATGTGGACATTTCAGGATGTATGGACCAATAGAAACTAATAGAAATCCAATAGAAATAACTTCTTGTTACATCAACATACATTACAGTTCCTTCCTTCTTTATTAAAGTTATCTTTTTGGAGATACAAGGTTTTCCTATGACATAAATGATGTATTTAATTTGTGATAGTGTATGTATGGTGCAGAATATATTTATAGAAAATACATTTTTAAATATTACCATTCATTACATATTACATTTCAGTTGAAAGACTTGAGATTTGGATATTGCATGAATAGTGTAAATAGTTTTAACATGAATAGTGATTGTAAAGTGCATAAACCATCTCTTGAATCACATCTGTAGTGTTATAATTTATGTGAGGTGCACTGAAGTTTGGTTTCTTGTAGAACAATATTAATTGTTATTGTGATACACTGTCATATGTCACAATGTGCCTTTCTAAGCATATAGTGGATATTACATTTTTGCCAAATTGCCCACCTCTCATATATTGTAGTGCTGCACTGATATTTGAATTGATATTTGTTGATACTGGCACTTAATACAGCATCAACACACTTTATGCCACACTTGTATGCTACTTGGTGACATTCATGCTTGCCAATAGATGAACCATTAATGAACCATGGTAAATTAATGCTGTGGGATTATTTTCCATTCAAGAAAAGCAGTAGTGAATATATATATGCTATAAATAACTATATCTAACACCAATAATGCCACAAATCAGATCAGATCATGCTAAATACAAACAAAGCAAAACTCATTAATGTTAGACACTTGAGCTGAACAGCTTAATTAGGCATCTTTTAGCAATGCTCATCTCCTGCTGTGTAGTTGCCGTTTGAGGTGTGTTGTTAGTCCTGGTTGTTATCAAGGGAACGAACGGAGAGTTACTCCAATCAGCGATGACATTAAAATCACTGGGAGTTGAAGTGAATAACATTGATTATCTTGTTACAATGGCACCTGTCAAGAGGTGGGAGATATTAGACAGCAAGTGAACAGTCAGTTCTAAAAGCTGATGTGTAGGAAGCAGTGAAAATGGGTAAGCAGAAGGACATGAGTGATTTTAACAAGGGACAAACTGTGATGTCTGGATGACTGGGAGTAAGCATCTCAAAAACAGCAGGACTTGTGGGGTGTTCTTGGTATGCAGTTGTCAGTGCTTACCAAAAAAGGGTCAAAGAAGGAACAATTGGTGAACCAGAAACAGGGTCATGGGCTCCCAAGGCTCACTGATGCGCATCTAGATGGAAGCCTAGCCAGCCAAGTCTGGTCCCACAGAGGAGCAGCTGTAATTCAGATTGCTGAAAAGGTTAATGATAGATGTCTATGATAGAAAGGTGTCAGAACATGCTGTGAATCGCAGCTTGCTTTGACTTGGCCTACAGATTCTCCAGATGTCAAGTATCTGTGCTGGACAAACTAGTGTCTTGGTGCAGATAACACAGTACACCTTCAGAGGTCGTGTGGAGTCCATGGTTCAACAGGTCAGAGCTGTGTTGGAGGTATGAGGGGGACCTGCACAGTATTAAACAGGTGATTTTAAGCTTATGGCAGAACAGTGTATATGGAAGGAACAAAAATTAGATGCCATCTCAGGACCTGGACCTTGCAAGAAACTAAGAATCCCTGGCTTAGCAGCTGCAACTAACAGCATAAATAACTGTATTATTTACCAAATTCCAGCCTTGTTGAAATAAGTAAGAATATATGAGTGAATTGGCTTTGACTTGTCACTGTTTTTTGCCAAACCCAGATCAAGTTTACCGATATATTGTTGGTTACTTCTCTTGTTAAGTATGGCAATATACTAATATTATCCAACACGGAAATGCAGTTAGTTCAAGCTTAATGTATTTTATTTGTGATAATAGGGTGGTAGTAGCCTAGTGGGTAGCCTTGCCTGTGAACCTGATGACCACAAAGTCGTAGGTTTGAACCCCCACTTTCTACCATTGTTTCCTTGAGCAAGACACTTAATCCTCAGTTGTTCCAAGGGTACTGTCCCTGTAACTAATGATTAACTAATGCCCCCTCTACACAGAGCACTGTTTTTACCAAAATAAAATATTTAAATAGTGCACTGATATAAATGTTAAGTACCAATCAAATAGTTAGCTCAGACTGAGTTGGTATCAGTATCATTCCTTGGCACATATTGATATTTGAGAATCCGATATTGGTATCAGGAAGGGAAAAGCAATACATTTTGTAAATTTGAACGATTTTAAGGCCAAATACCTTTTTGGTGACGTTCTGATATGAACGACCCACTGAAAGACAAATGCAGTTTAGTAAAGCATCCAATAAAACCTATATTGCAAACAGAAACCACTTTAATAGCTGTTATTATACATTTGGATTTTGTAACAACATTTCGATTTTCTTTTCCTCATTGAACCTGTTCTATGCATTGAATGTTCATAAGAAATGTATACTACCAGTTTCATTGTATTGATTTTACTGTTCTGAGAACATGAGTCTGCCGGAGTCTCGGATTAAACGACATGCACTTTTCTACCTTGCAACCCATATATACATATACATATACACCAAGGCACACAGTTTAAATATAAAATGTACCAGCAATGTCAATATTTGATAAAGCCTGTGAACTACAAAATAACCTACATAAGGATATTGTAGGTTATTTTATTGTAGGATTGTAGGATTGTGGGATATTGTAGGATATTGTTTTTCTCGGTGAGTGTGTGTGTGTGTGTGTGTGTGTGTGTGTGTGTGTGTGTGTGTGTGTGTGTGTGTGTGTGTGTGTGTGTGTGTGCTGGAAGGCACTCCTCTAGGCCACTGTATTCCCCTTGGCGATACTATAAATAGCGCTGTCACTGTCTGGGCAGGTTTAAATATAGACACTGAGACAGGATTCTCCCCCTACACTCAGACACAGGAATTATGCATGAGAGAATGTGGCTATGCCAGGGACCAGCAACGTAGGTCAGCCAATCAAGTGTGTGCAGGCAGCCGCAGACGCTTTTGGGTCCATGTCTCAAGGGCTGCCAGGATACAGCTGAACCTCCACTTCCAGTACAGGTCAGAGCTGCTCTGAAAGACAGAGGGAGAAAACGAGAGACAAAGAGAGAACAGTGTCCGATCCTAATAGGAACATTCATGGAAGACTTCGAACGCTCCGTCGTGAGATTCCGGGCTCAAGAATGTGCGTTTGTGTGTACGTGTGTCTGCGTGCGCTTTGTCATGCTGTCATTTGTGTGACATGTAGAAAACGTGGTCTTCTCTGGTAACCATGGAGACAGTGTCACTTTCCGAAGGGCTTGGAGGCAGGTTCAGAAAGATACTGTTAGAATCATAAAGCATGCACTGATTGGCCTGAAAAGTACTGAATGCTCGGGCTCCCTACAGCTAAATGCGAAAGCCCACTCCAGATGAATACAGTACATTCAAATTAACCCATGGGAATCTGTTGGCACTCTTAATTGGGAACTCATTTGAACTTTGCCGACTCTTTTTACTGGACTATGAACTGCTGTCCCTTCATGATAGATTCCAGAACTAAATATAAATCTGCAAATAGAGAGGTGTAAATAGGATTGTTAGCAGCTGACAGCTTGCAAATGATTCATGTGAACCAAGTGTAAAATCATGAGCCTCAGGCTGGTCCCATGGTGGTCATCAGTGCAGACATCTGTCATTGCTTTCAGATACACATGTGCCCTGCGATTACGACGGCCAAAGTCTTTATAGCTCAGATACAGGCTTAAACTTGACCTAATTATGCTCAGCCTACAGATTTTTTTATAAGCCAGTGGTCACAGTTGGCAGCTGGTAGACTAGTGGTTAGGGCATTCGCCCTGCAATCAGGAAGTTGTGGGTTTGATTCCCAAGACTGCTAAGCACCTCTGAGGTACCCTTGAGCGAGGTACTGTCCCCACACACTGCTCCCTGGGAGCTGTTTTCCTGGCTGCCTGCTTTCACTTGGTAAATGGGTTTAATACAGAGGAAGAATTTCTTGCTGTTCACACTGTGTGCTGTGGTGTGTTCACGTATGACAAAATGGTCACTTTACCAACCCTTTTCCTGAAGATCTCTATTCCTGTAGAGTTTGGCTCCTACCAACATTCAACACTCCCAAACTAATGCCTCTACACCAGCCAAGCAAAGACTTCTGACGAGAAAAGAAGTTTTCGCAGTTGTGGCAGATTGCAAAAAAGTAGATCCGATCTGTCTGTTGCCTTTCACACACAATAACAATAAGGACCATTTGATATCAATGACATGACACTGAAATGTAGATATTTTGACTAGAATGGAATTATGCACTAAAGTTACTTATTAGGTTGAATGGGATTTTTTCAGTGTTCTGTAAAGCAGGAGTAATTACAAAAATGTGGACGAAGCATGGACAGGTCAGTTTGTTTCAGTGTTTCTCTCAAGGCCTCAAGACCATGAGAAAGAATAAGTTCAAGCAGCTCTAAAGTTTTCCGCAGGAGAGGGGAAGAAAGAGAGGAACAAACCGAGAGAGAGAAAGAGAGGAAAAGGGAAAGGGAAGAAACTTCCAGTAAGCACGCATCTCTGTGTGGTCCCTTCATGTTAAGCAAAGAAACAGTTGCCATGGCGATAGGTGTGAGGCGGTAGAATGTCAGTGGTCAAGGTCAGGGGAAGAGTTCCGGAGAAGGGCCAAAGGCCCAGGAGAGTCTTTTCAACATGCATATACAGACACACACACACACACACACACACACACACACACACACACACACACACACACACACACACACATATACAAACCGAACATACGTTCATACCATATACTTAATTATTTAAGTAATATAATTATTAGCAGCTGCAAAAGTTGTAAAACATTTAGCAGCTAAAAACATCTTGGGACTCTTCTAAACATCAGCTGATAAAGACAGGCATCTGATCAGCTTCAAATTAAATTGCCTCCCATTATTTAATGCACTAAAATATCCTACATATTCCCTATATATTTTATTTTATGACAGTTAGATTTTATATCTCAAAAATACATAGGTATCTTTATTCCTTTGAATTAATTAGGTTCTTTCTGTCACTGTGCCTTTAAGACTATTATATGTAAATGACTTTTATTCTGATTGTCTAACCTGTGTGTAAAAAATAGTTCTGACTGAAAAAGACTTGTAACTTCACTGTGAATCGACAGGGCTAAACTGCAGACATCTCACTGTCTGCCTAGCTTGGTAAAATTATGAAAGGGCGATTGTTGCTACAGATGTTTTGGCATTTTGGCCCACCAATGTTCACTATTAATATATTTGTGACATTTCATTGACCCATGCAATATTGTATATGAGTAATACCAAATACAAAAAACAAACCAAAGGCAATATTTCTGCTTTCTCAAGTTTTCAAAAAAATGGTGGTAAAAAAGCATCTTTCCTTGTATTCATTATGGGGATATTTAGTTCCCATAAAAAGATAAATACAAAGCCACATGTACATTTTTGAGTATACAGTGACATACAGTAAAACTAGATACTAAAACTGAACCTCCACTTTCACTCTCTTTTACCTGTGATTGTATATTAATCTTCAACATACTTCTGTCTAATGATAACAATACACAGTCTTCATCTCACTCATTAATTGCATGTCCTCCAGTTATTCCTTAAATGAACTTTAAGGAATTTATTCCTTAAATAATATTAATTGCTTCTTGTGTTCTTGTGAAAGCAAGGAGTAGAGGTCCCTTCTTCGAGTCATGGATCCTCTCAAGGTCTCTTTTCTTGCTCTGGGGGATTTTTCCTTGCCCTTGCTGCCTCTGGCTTGCTCACTAGGAGATTGGGCACAGATTTCTGAAAAGCTGCTTTGTGACAGTGTCTGTTGAGAAAAGGGCTGTACAAATAAATTTGTCTTGGCTTGACTTGCCTTGACTCCAACCCTAAAAAGGGTTCTATATCCACAATATTCCTACACCCCATGTACCATTCAGAAAACAGTGCAGATGTACTGAGTCCTGCTCTCGCCATCAGCAAAAACGTGGGAGCAGACTAAAACTATATTAAGTCCTAGCGCTTTCTTCTACCATAGGATGAGGATGGGAGGGAAATATGAAACCATGTATATGAAACCATGGCCATGTATTTCTTCTCGCTTCGTCAAACGTTTAGCAAGCAACATACTGTATGAAGGTCCTGAAATTTGAAAGCAGAGCCCTAAGAATCCATACTATCATGGTTGAGTGGCCACAGTACAGAGGTTCACACAGCAAGATGCTAATCCATCACGGGACTCAGGAGGTCATTTTTACCTAGATGACCTGCCCAGGGTTATTTCAATTATGATTAACCTAATTATCAATATGGGTGAAGATCATATCACTGTTTGCAAATATAAGGTAGTCCCTCACTCCTAGGCGTTCTTTATGAACAATTTCATTGGTTATTTCAGTTTAGATGAGTTACAAATTATTTAAAGTATCTGTTAGTCATTATTAGTTTTTTTGCTGTTGTTGCAATTCTGTATCATGTATATCGGCAGAACTGCCACATTAGTGACCTTTGGGGACTGCAGCACTGCACTTTCTTAAACAGATTGTGATCAAAACATTCTGTCTCCAGATTTAGCTTTGCTTGGCTCGAGGGACAACCACTTATTGTGCATTCAGTCCCAGAACTTTCCAAACACATTTACACTAAAATAAGTGGTCATTTTACAAGCTAGTCTGGCTTCCTCGGAACAATGTTTAAAGACTCTTCCATTTAAATATCTTCATACACACAGGTCATGTTTACATATGATGAATGGTGCTGAAAAAAGGAGTTCTTTTTGTGACAGTAGTGGAATCGTTTTTGGTACTATACAGAACCATTACTTAGTAGGTTCTTCTATAAAACCGTATGTACGAAATGTTATTCGTTAAGTTGTTATAGTTGTTAACATGACCATAGCCTTTACTAAATAGTCCTTGATGCACCCCTTAGGGCTGTAATTCTAAGAACCACTATGATCCAACTCTAACATATCCTTAACCATAACTATAAGCCTAAACCCTTTTTCAAACCCAGGAAACACATTTTCTTCCCAAATTTTACCTTTGAGATGCAGTTTTCATGTTTGCGCAGTTTTACACAACCCAAACAGACATAACATGACCATTTTCCAACTTTAGCCCTTAGAATAAATCAGGCTGTTACTGTGTGGGGGTAAGTCGTGGCCTAGTGGTTAGGGAAAGGTCCCTGCAATCAGAAAGTTCAAATCCCAAGACTGCTGGTGGCACCACTGAGGTACCCTTGAGCAAGGTACCGTCCCCACACACTGCTCTGCGCTGTATTCCTGGCTGGCCGCCAAATATAGAATAGTATATACCTCTCACACTCCAGTCCATCTAAAGTTAACTACTGTATTTCAGCAAGGACAATTCAGTCTTCCATGAAATAGATCCTTTTAACATTATACAGTAACCCCCCGGTTTTACGCAGATCAGAAGTAGTGGATTCAGTCATACGCGGATTTTTCTAAGAACCTAACTGATAGTTTTATGAGGAAATCTCCGCAATAAGGCGGAACCTGCAAATATTCTCAGTTTTTTTTTTTGGCTTTTTTTGCTTTTTCGTGGCAATATGTTTTTGTTTTTGTTTTTACATATTTTACTTCTAAATTATTAAGAAAAATTTACTAATTTTGTAACATAAATATGAACCTAAATTCAGCTACATTTCCATATAAAATATAACTGTATAAATGTTTTTGTACTGTGGTGAGAACACAAAGAAAACGCTTTTGGGATGGTTAAATATGCTGCACTCAGAGCAGGGGCGGACTGGGACTAAAAAACAGCCTGGACTTTCTTCACCAACTGGCAGAGTTCTGCATCTCGGCCGAGAAAGAAAGGCCGACGGCCACTGTGCATCGACAGCGCATACCAAAGAAAATGCCCGTGCATGAATTACAGTACAGTCTGTACGGGCTTACCTTTATATTTTTGTTAAGGGTAATGTATTAAACTGAGTTTTAAATGAAATTAAAGTGTTTTCGGAGTATATTTGGGGCATATTTAGGGTTTACACTTTTTAGGCTACATTTTTACGTTGGTGCTCTTGGAACGTAACCCCCGCGAAAAGCGGGGGATTTCTGTACTAAGGTGCCTAAGCCTTTTGAACAGTACTGTATATTATGATATCTTAGAAATGTTCATAAGGCACAATGTGTGTGCAAGATCAGTATTGCCTTAAAGCTGTATTGACCATTAACCAAAAATTTAAACACTAGAAGTTGCCTGTATATACAGTTGTGTTCATGCTGTGAGAAACATATAACTGTGCCTATCCAATTACATTCTGGTATTAGAAATGTATTTAAATTCATTGGATAGAATATGATACATCTTAGCTGCGCTACTTTTGGACTCTTTTATCTTGTCATCCTCAGGTTCAGGGGTCCTTTCTCCCTCCTCTTCATTAGACTCATAATGACCAGGACACCAGTACAATGGTGCTACGCAATATGTGTGATTAGCGATAGTATTCTCTGTTGTTGACTGAATTTATTATAGAATTTATTATACCCATTACCCACAGCTACATTAATGCCCCTTTGGTGGCCAGAGGAGTTCAGATTTGAGTTAGGGAGATTGTAGGTCAACTTGCTGCGCTGTAAGTGATTGAATTAAAGCTTTTTAGGATGCTATTAGCTTTCCTTGTGTGCCTGTAGTGAGAAAAGACTGTTCTATTTAGATTGCAAAAAGACCAATCATTTGAGTATTCTTAATAAGACAGAGAAAGATATATTACGAAAAAGAACAGAGAGAGAAAGAGAGAGAGAGAGAGAGAGAGAAGGAGAGAGAGAAAGAGAGAGAGAGAGAAACAAATAGGAAGACAGGCAGTGAAAGAAAGAGATAAACAGATTGGGTCATAATTCACATCTGCCATGGCGTCATGGCAACAGTGTACTCCTTCTCTGATTGGAGGTGGCTAAGGGCTGGCGGGTGAGTGGCATCTGGACTGAGCTCTGTCTTTCTCAGTGTGTTAAGGAGAACATTTGGTTATGGTCACACATAACGGAGTGTGTGTGTGTGTGTGTGTGTGTGTGTGTGTGTGTGTGTGTGTGTGTGTGTGTGTGTGTGTGTGTGTGTGTGTGCGCGTGCGTGTGGATTCTGCAGGGAGTGATTTGCTACTACACTGCTTGCCTGGTGATGATCCTAGGTGCTATAACTTGAGGATTCTGCTGCTCTAATTACATATGGCCTCTTTAAGCCACTCTGTAGTGCTATTTATCTGTACAGCATCCTTCACGGAAATCTGCAAGTCCCCCTTCATCCTTATATACACAGGCCCTCGCCCATTAGTAGGGTACACCCTTAAAAATAAAATTCTAAGTGGTTCTTGGAATAGGACGACATTTTAAAAAGGCCCTTTACCAATTTTTTTTTATTTAAAGGATCCATACTTAAGGACAGCTTACGAAGTTGAAATGGTTTTATGTACCAAAAACAGTACTAATTAATTTTATTGGATCATTTTACAAACTGTTTGTCACTTAATTAAACAATCTGTTTTTGTTAAGGCACTGTTAAGACTGATGTGTTTATTCAAAAAGTAGTCTGGACTAAATCACCCGTTATAACTTTATCACAAATGGGTACTATTCTATTGTATGTCGAATGCTTTTAATCTTAAACTGTGTTTGCACACTACATTAACCTCTGAGACTTAAAAAAATAGGAACAATTTTTTAAATGATATTAAAGGGCCTATAAAAGGACCTATTAAAGGGCCATCTATGGAAAGGGTCTTTAAGGAACCAAAAGTGGTTCTATGGCACAGATTTTTTTTTTTTTTGGTACCTTAATTTTTAAGATTCAAATTTTCCATTCAGTTCATTCAGCAGCACAAACAAATGCTATTAAGAAAACTCATTAACTCGGTCTGTCACTCTTTCACACCCTCACCTACTCACATACATGCTCTTCTTTCCCACTGTCTCCTTCTTCCTCTTGGTAGAAGTCAGGCTTGATTAGGACGAATGAGGACAGAAACTGCACTATGAAACACAGGTGTACATGCAGCATTAAGTACAGGAGAGCAATTTTTCTTTACCCTTGTGACAAGTTGTACAGCGATCTGACCAAGCCAGGGGTCCTCCAGGCAGATTTGGCCACCCGGGGCACTGTACCTTCACTTCCTGTTAGAGGACATTATATCATAGCTATCATAAATAACTGCATATAAGTGCTGCATTATGGTCCCCACACTGGTCTGTGCTAAAATGCAATTGTTCATAAAATGATGCTACATACAATCCATATCATATTGTTAGGCACAAAATGTTCGGTCTACATGCATTTAAAGTATTATTAACTCATGTTTTCACTAAATGTCAGTTTTTATTGGCTTAGAGGTAAATATTTGCTGTTTGACTTATCGTTGCTGATGGTTCAGATGCCATGCTACCTATGCTAACTCTGATGGACCACATGGTGAAATTAGTTACCTGTCATTTTGTTCAATATGCTGTACTTTAACTTCAAACCAAAACAACCCTCACTAATATCTGTTTTCTGATGTCTACAATCCACAGGTCTTGGCCATCATCTCTATACTGTTCATTGTGCTGTCTACCATCGCCCTGTCTCTCAACACTCTTCCAGAACTGCAAGAAATTGATGAGTTCGGTCAAAGCACAGACAACCCTCAACTGGCCCATGTTGAGGCAGTGTGCATTGCCTGGTTCACCATGGAGTACCTCCTTCGCTTCCTCTCTGCACCTAATAAATGGA
Source organism: Bryconaethiops microstoma (assembly GCA_037577275.1). NCBI lineage: Eukaryota > Metazoa > Chordata > Actinopteri > Characiformes > Alestidae > Bryconaethiops > Bryconaethiops microstoma. Next base: position 21,334,700 of record JBBJLS010000109.1, read on the forward strand.
AATTCTTCAAAGGTCCACTTAACATCATTGATCTGCTAGCCATCCTTCCATACTATGTCACCATTTTCCTAACCGAGTCCAACAAGAGTGTTCTGCAGTTTCAAAATGTGCGGCGAGTGGTGCAGATATTTCGGATTATGCGAATTCTTCGAATCCTTAAATTAGCACGTCACTCCACAGGGCTGCAGTCATTGGGCTTCACATTAAGGCGCAGTTACAATGAACTGGGCCTGTTAATTCTCTTCTTAGCCATGGGTATTATGATCTTCTCCAGTTTGGTCTTTTTTGCAGAGAAGGATGAAGATGACACAAAGTTCAAGAGCATCCCTGCCTCCTTTTGGTGGGCTACTATTACCATGACCACTGTGGGATATGGGGACATTTACCCAAAGACACTGTTAGGAAAGATTGTTGGAGGTCTCTGCTGCATTGCAGGTGTGTTGGTAATAGCCCTACCCATTCCTATCATTGTAAACAACTTCTCTGAGTTCTATAAGGAGCAGAAGAGACAAGAAAAAGCCATCAAGAGACGTGAGGCTCTGGAACGAGCCAAGCGCAATGGCAGCATAGTATCCATGAATGTTAGAGATGCATTTTCACGTGGTGCAGACCTTCTTGATGTGGTGGTCATGGAGAAGGGGGAGAAGTCTCAGGACAACCACCTCTCACCTAGTCGCTGGAAGTGGGCGTCCAAGAGGGCTGGATCTGACACCAGCTCCAATCGTTCATTCAATCCAGAGCAAGGCTCCCCAAGTAAGGCCAGGGGCTCCAGCCCTCAGAGGCTCAATGCACAGAAATTGGAGGAAATGTACAACCAGATGACCAAGACACAGTCTCAGCCCAACCTCAACACTAAAGACAGGAGTGCATCCCGAGCAGGGTGCAGAAGGGATGAGATTGAGCTGGGCACTTTTTCAGGTCAAGGAGCTGACCCACTGGGGGGTCGCGAAGGAGTGGTGGACATGAAAAGTCTGTCCAGCATTGACAGTTACATCAGCTGTGCCACAGACTTCCAAGAGAACCCAAGGTTTCCCTACAGTCCAGCAGGGGGCTTGTCCCTTCCAGAGACCTCACGTTTCTCACACAGTCCTGGGCCTGGTTTTTCAGGACGGGTTAGTGCCAACCCAAGCCTTCAGACCACCATGGAACATGAGCCCATGCTTACCAAACCATGTTCTGCTGCAAAGCCTCGTGACATGGAGGGTTCACGCCAACATGGTGTAAACCCTCTGAAAATACATTCCTTTAAGGTAAATCATCGTGGCTGTGGAGAAACGAGTCCAGCTGATGGCCCTCTATCAGACAACTCTGCTCCTTCAGATCGTTCCCTTCTCAGTCCTGAGGTATCCATCTATACTACAGCCAGCAGCAGGACTCCACCCAAGACACCTGAAGGAGTTGCTCTCACTCCCACTGTCTTCACGTTTCATGACGCCTCCATCAACAAGTACATTGATGCGGACACAGATGACGAAGAGCACCTACGTGAAGGCTGCCCATCAGACCGCCTACTGGGAGGCCTGGGCACCAAACCTCGGCACACCAGTGGCCACCATGGGGGCATCAACCACCTGGAGGCTGCACAGAGGCTATTGGGTCAGAACTGCCTCTTCCCTTTGGGAAGCACTCCAAGTGGAAGCCATGACAACCATGTGGCGCTGGATGCCTCACGTAGGTCTAAAGGTGCCAAAGGCCGCTCCAACGCCTTTGAGGAAAGCCTCTAAAGCTATGGAGAGTGTTTGGTCACTATAGTCAGAGAAGGGAGAGAGGCAAAGGTACTGGAGATGGCACAGTAGAAGGTCCTGTGCAGCGTCACTTTAGAGACATTTGACTCCAACCAGGAGGCTCCTGAGTTGCTGCAGGGTCTCCTCCTCTCTGGAAAACAATGGTCATGTTATCATGCTGACAAAAACAAATCTCAGAAGATGTACCACAGTTCATCTCTCTTCCTGTCTCTCCCCCTTTGCAAGGAAACCAGTGTTGGTGTTGCCTGTCTTGCAAAGGCAAGCCACACGCCAAGTGAAAAGGAGAACATTTGACTGTTGCCAGTATCTTACAGAATTAGTGTAGACACTTAATCGGGGTTGGAAGGGAAAACCCAACATGGATGAGACAGGACAGGTCTGTAAAGTAAAACCAAGGGACAGTTACTCACTGCCCATCTCAGCTAGCCATTGTCCAGAGCCCACTTTCACTATTAGGCTTTAGAGACCAAGTTAATGTTATAGCCTGTTTACTAGTGCACCCCTCCCCCTGCCCCTTAAGAAACTGGCCTTACTTAACTGCAAGTATGGATGTCTAAAAAGTATGACTGTGAGTATGCGAGTATGTGTATTACTAAGAGAGATGGCTTTATCAAAATGTGTGTATATGATAATTGACATTCCTGCACAAAACACACCCTTAAATGCCATATACATGCAGTATGACTGATTTATTTTTATATAGACCTGGTCATAATCTCTAGAAATGTGTTATACCAGTCTATTGTGTTATTCTAACCTATGTGTATTAATGTCAATGACGTTAACACAGAGGAGATGCAAACAGATTTAAATAATATTTTTCATAATTTCATTCATGTCTTATCTCACTTATCACAGACAGAAGCAGCTACAAGGACAATGACTGGTAGTCAAAAAAACTACATCCAGTCTCTATAAGTGTAACTGGAAATTGCAGTAAACGCAGTTAATGCCATAGTAAAAACTGCTCATGGCGAGAATACTGAAAGAATTCTGCTCAGAACAGCACATTCAATCAAATTTGTTTCCTATGTTTCCTTATGTATTTCTGTGCCAATATGTTAAACCCAACACGCACAGATATATATATATATATATATATGTATATATAATGTGTATCCAATTTTCTGATTTTTGTTTTGTTCTATGTTACTGCAGAGGCCTATCAATATGTTGCAGATACCAATATTTACCTCAAAATCTTAAAACACAATCTTAATATAAACTCCCTTTAAGTATTACAAATATGATAATGATACACACAAAGTATAAAAAATGAGGTACACAGATTCCTAAAATATCTTTACCCCCATGCTTACATTTCCATCATGCACACAATCCCACATGCCCATGCCGCATGGATTCTCAGGTATGTACCAGATGCTATGGTGATGGCAACAAACTGTTTCCATGGTGACCACAAACCATCCTCAATGTGCATATCCAGACTTTAAATATAAGGGTTGAGACTGTTGGATTACTTTAAACTGACACCTACAAACTTAAGCATGCAGGGCGTGGGGGAGGAGGGGGAGGGGGGGAGAAGAGGAAGAAGAAGCACAGCAGAGTTCAAGATCTCTAGGAAGTTGTTTTCATGCATGCTACTGTTTCTGCCTAAACAATTTAGAAAAGCAGTAGAGTGAATGGAATAGTAATGCAAGTAATATCTTGGGGATGGTAAGAGAAAGAGTGTAATACAGATTTCCTCTCAATGCTTAGTGTAGAAGACTGCAGACATGTACAAGTGTGCAGTTTAATGTAACAGAAGGAATGAAGGCCAACTGGTAAATGAAGACTTGTCCAGTAATAATATAAGTTTAGGCCAGGGAAATTGGTATTAGACTGAATTTTAATTAGATATGTATTAGTCTACTGGTATATGGCACTCAATATACACTGATGTATACACTTAAAACCCTGATAATCCTTGAAGAGGGTCCATTTTCACAAGATTCTGAAGTCATTTAAGTCATTCAAATGTAAAGGCAACATATTTTTATTCAGCCTTGTATCAGGTAAGATGCATTAGGAATTGCTAGTATATAGTAGTGTTACCCAGTCTGAGATTTAACAAGTTATACTGGAAATTAAGACTAGTCCTGGACTACTTACTTTTGATGGCATATTTGATTTTAAACTACTCTGTAATTCAGGACTAGGCCAAGTTAACCAACCCTATATGTCCAAAAGTTTGTAGACACGTTTTTCCAAAATTTCATGTTTCTTCTGAAATCAAGGATATTAATATGAAGCCTATTCACTTTACAGTAGTAACAGTCTCTCCTCTTCTAGGAAGGCTTTACACTGGATGTTGGAACTTCGCAATGAGAATTTGATTGCATTCAGTCACAAAGCATTAATGAGGTCAGTTACCGATGTTGGATGGGCCTGGGTCGCAAACGCCATTCCAGTTCATCCCAAAGGTACTAGAGAATATAGTTCCACTGGCTGCAGAGAATGTAGTTCCACTGGTTCTAAAATTCTAAAGGCTTTATACCCTCTAGCCATGGTCATATTAGGCTCATGAACAGCTGCTCTAAAGCATCCCATCCTGTCGGCTTTGCTTTTCTGTGGAGATTACACAAGCTGTGTATGCTCAGTTAAATGCCTCTGTCAGCAATCAGAGCACCTTAAAGCAGAAAGGAGGGGTGTCTGGATACTTTTGGACATATAGTGTATTATTTTATTAAGAAGCAGTTCATTTTAACACTTCAGTTTATTGTACTACTGCTGTTATTCATATAAAAGACATTTTCACACCCAGATACAGTATCTAACATTTTCAATGACTATTTGACAGAACAGTCAGCAGTGATGACAATCAATCATTTGAATATGACTAATGTCTGTGTGTTACTGGGGAAATTATTGGGTGTTTGTTATAGACATACACACACATGGTGCAGAAAATATGAACCACTTTCAATTGAAAACATTCACAAGTTTGTAAATTATGGTCAAAAATGTTCTCTTCCCCGTCATGGTAAAATGTGTCAAATTGCTATAAACTCAAAGCTTCAAGTATCAAACATAGACAATGTTGTTGTAAGTCATGGATTATTATTATTATTATCATTATTATCATTATTATTATCATCATTATTATTATTATTCTTTTACTCCAGTTCATTTACTCTTTTGTTTTTTCAGAAGATTCAAATTTTTTAATTCTATTATTTTCTAAGATGGCTCATGAAGATGCGTTTGTATGTTACGTTTTAACCAGAAAGCACAACCAAGTGACCACTCGGTTTCCTTTATTCTTATAAAACTAGTAAAATGGTCGATTTGAACAAGCATTTAATAATTATGAAGGAGAAACAAAAAAAATCCATTTAGATTCCAGGGACCTTACAAAAACAAAAGAGAGAATTGTTTACAACCCCTCCCCTCCTCCAGAAATCTTCTAAGATGTTATTTGTAGGTCTAAAGGCTGTGTGTTTTGTAAACTTTCTACCTGTCAACCTTTCTATGCCGTTGTTTCTGTATGTGCGTTACGTTGTTCGAAGCATGTCGTACCTCTGGAGCCGTATCTTGTTCTGTGTGTGACAATACATTGTCTTGTAAAGAAAAAAGGAACTGAAAATGTGTCAAAAATGTCCTCTGATCTTTCTATTTCTTTTCAGTAAAATGAAAAAAATCCCCCTTTGGCTGGCTGGACATCGAATAAATGATTCAAAAGAAGAAATGTCTTGTTTGTTTGTTTAATCCTATTTTTATCATATTTATTAGAATTGTTGTATATTCTTACTTTTTATAGGGTTGTAAGATTCTGTAATAAAGTGTAATATTAATACTGTACTATGATTTTCATTTTAACACTGTCTTATAGTAATCTATAATACAATAAAAATTGGCTCAATTTACTATAAACTCTCATATGTATTCCTTCTATAGTATATATTTGTAATATAGAATAGTTGTAATATTACTATATGTTGCTGTTTTTTTAGAAACAGGGTCCACATACTTCTGATTTCTGAGAAACATTATTACAGCCGAGAGATCAGCATAAATATCCCAGATGAAGCAGAACATGGTGATGAATGTCTCATGCATGTGTTAGATGAAGAGAAAGCTGTGTACGGTGGGACAGGAGCAGGAATCTCTGCGGCGAACGCGTCTCCATACCCCTCTGCATCGGGGGTTCCCTACGGCCTGCCACTGCAGAGACACTCTCCTGCAAGAGAAGAAGAAGAGCCCATTTCATGTCTTTCCTTTTCTCGGGTTCACTGTTATAAAAATGCAAAAGCTATACTTTCAAAGTCGCTTTGCAAATCTCTTCCTCTTTCATTATCCTGAGGAGCCATTCGTTCTGACTTTTCACAGAAGGTTCAAAGAACCATTACAATACTCAGAGGCCTGAGGGCAAACAATGTTCTATGAAACAAAAACATTTGGTTCTGAATGCAGGGAAGAGCTTTCCATCCCTCGCTACGGCTTTCGGTAGTTTCATCAACAAAAAGACGAAAATCCTCATACTGGGAACAAATATGTGAACCCAGTCTCATATGCAGCACTGGAATTTTACTTTGGTTTTGGTTAAGCAGGCAATCTCCCCTTTTCCATTAACAAGCCTCACGAAGCCCTGGAGTGTTCCAAAACTGCAGAACTGTTAAGGCAAAACAAATAGTACAGATCAGCTGTCAGAAATTTGGATTCCTTCTGAATTTTTTACTGATATTCTTAAGTGCAAGTGTGGATCTTGAGCATAAATTGAATGGAGGGTAATGCATTCATCCTCCTTCATATGAGGAAATGGTCTCACTTTGCCATCTAGTGGAATATCTGATAATGAAACAGCTCCAGCATAACCTACACTGATATCACTGTTCAAAATTTAGAATAAATGTTTTCAATAATATACAACCAATTGTGTTGATTCTGACGCCTGGTAATCATATGGATAGTTGTTTCTCCTTGTATGTCCTTCTCTTTGGGTCTTCAGGCTCCTTAATGGCATTCTCATATTTCTTCTTATTGTATCCATCCATGTTGCCGTCTTCTCCCTTTTTCATGTTCAGTTGTTTCGAGCAAACCTGTCTTTTCCAACAAAATTTGTTTGTCTTACATGTCCAAAATAAGAGCTTCAGGCTAGTTATTTGGGCTAGCACCAAAGTCCAAAGACATCAAGACGTTTTCTGTCCACTTTTTTATTTTCCATATCTCATACCCATAAAGAAACACAAACAGACCTTCGTCTGGACAGTTCATCTTTGCAGAAACAAGTTTACATCTGAAGATCATTTCAAGTTCTTTCAGCCAAGCCATGTGGTATTTCTAGACCACTGGATTCATTGGCGTTAATAACTGAACCAAGCAGACTTTCCTGTTGTCATGGTCTTTTGTTTTCTTTGTGCTGAGCTCAAGCACAGTATTTTTTCTACTCTGTTCTTTAGCTTTCTTTAAAAGGGGCTTCACATTTGTAAGAAGGTTATCGATATTGGTTTCTAACATCTCGACCCTCTTCCTCCAGTCCAGCTCCTATTGTTATATGTACAGAATACAGCCTGCTCTAACTCCTTTGCCAATGTGGAACTAATCTATTTGTCCATCATGACTGTGGCTTATTGATTAGTGTAGCGGTTCATCCTTAGAGCAACTCAAACAACTTTTTTAAATGCATCCTGAATGATGAGCACAGCTGTGGTAGAACATTCAGCATAAAGTGGTAAAGTATGAAACACTGAAGTAAATCAATTAAAAAATAACATACAAAATGTTTTGCATTTAAACGGGTGATGTTCTATAAGTGGATAGGAAATCTAGAAATGGATCAATACAGTAAATCATTTAATGACTTCTTGTTTCTGCCAAAAGAAACATTGTATAAAGAACAAAAAGACAATAAAATGATGTCTAGTGTACACTAACTGAATATCCATGTATGAATCATTACTAAATAAAACGCCTAAATTATTCATATGACCGATGGGAGTGGGTATCTGCATTAAGCTACAATAGAGAAGGAGAGCAGTCTAACCTGTCCTGCTCCACATCCTCTCCGTCTCCAGAGCAGTGCTTCTGGCCTGCTGCTAGGGCCGGTGGCTGGCACTCCACACACACCTGGTGTCCCTCACGCAGATACCGCATCCAGAGTGTGTGTGCGCCAGTGCTGTGCTGGCACGCTGCTGTCAGCGAGGTGAGCTCAAACTCCACACAGTAGCTGCACAGAACACATTCATCCATCACATTCTGATTTACTAAATCACTTGTATTTAATAACTTCCCATCAATGCTTTTATGTATATTATAAATTACTAATAGGAATGAAAAACATTGACATTGTATGTACGCAATAGAGCAGAAGAGGGAGTGTGTTACAATGAATCGTAGCTGTGATTTGGTCACAGACACAAGCAAAAAATTGTATCAAATGTGGCTTAATATTAGCAGAAAAATAGCAGATTTTTGCATTACAGACATAGATAAGATGGTGCCACAATATCAAGCTCAGCTTAGCGTTTTTAATACTTGTCCCAGCCAGTCTGTAAAACAAACTGTATACTGCTCCTTTCTGACTAACCCCAGTTTGTTTCCGCTCTCATAGCTGCCGACTGCTATGGGGAAACGACAGGTTTGGAATTTGATGAAGCTATCACACTCTTCGTCAATTACGTATTTATTTCTTGTTGTTGGATGTGATAAAGTAGAAAATCAGGTTGTGCTGTCAGAACTGTTGTATAAAAAGAATATATTAATAATGGGATGTGTGTTATAATTCTTACTTCTAAGCTAACAATCATAGTTATTCTGCAAAGCAAAGAATGAGTAGAGATTTTACCTGCTTTTACCACTGTAGTTTGCCGGTGTGTTGTAGGAGAGGCAAATGATGAAAACACTGACATGTGCCTTTTGTATAAATGTACAGTTTTTCCTGTCCATTTATTTACACTAGATTTCTCTCTCTCTTACTCATTTTCTGAAACACCTTATTCCACACTAGGATCATGGGTTACACTGGAGTTTTTTGCAAAAATATTATGTGCCAATTCAGTCAAACCAAAAAAGGTTTTTTCATTATTTATGAAATGTTATGGAGAATTGCTGTTTCCATTGCTTACACTGTTAAATGTTTAAAAAACATCTATATCATCTATGAAAGGGCACTACTTCATGTATCATCTATGAAGCTACTCAAATGCTAGTAGTGTCCCTTTCTAGATGATCTTCAGTATAATACACTGAGCTAGAGGCAAAGTTAGAAGCGAGGTGCATCGTATCTAAATAGGACAAACACACAATCTGTAGGACACCGATATCACACCCTATGACCTCGTTCCTGTCAGAGACCTCCCTCTTCTTACGGGCGTTGCCATAGCCACCAGTGGTGATGAGCGCAGGGACTATAGATTGGTGGAAGACAGAAACAGAGGCCACAACTTATCAAGATGTTAACTGAAAAGATCATACAGTCTGTCATTGAGGCCTGGCTTACCCAGAGACTGGAGACAAGGTCCATGCTGGTGCTGGTACTCTGCACAACCAGCTGTCTGCTGGAGAGGAGGGCACGGCTCACCTCCATTCACCGCCTCCTGGAGCACCCGCCGCTGCCGCATCCGCACCGTGGCCTTGCACGGCTCTAAACAGCCTGACCATGCGCTCCATTCACTCACCACACAGGGTACAGCTAACACACACACACAAGCACAAAAAAAACTACTGAATTCAGCATATACATGCTGTGGAAGCACTGCAGTGAAAAACTGGCCCTTCATTTCAATAATTACTTAATTTGCCTTTCACAGCTCTGCTTCAAGACTTAGACAGGACCTACACAAGTGGCCACTCAAAGGACAATAAGGAGCAGGAATACACTTGTTCACGGCTTCGGTGAGTTAATTAGTTAAGCAAGCTTGGTAATGCTACCCACTTTTTTGAGAGGTCCAAGCGTGAACTTTGTAAATCAGCTGGCATAAGCACATCTTTTTACCACTCCATGTCTCTCATCTTACTAACTAGCTAGTGGAGTAAAATAATATATCGTAGTTGTTTGCTACATAAAGTCCAGGCTGAGTTTTGAAATGTTAAGGAGGCATTTGACTCAACTGCAAATATTATCAGTACTCCGCTGAGCCTAAATATAAACTATATGCCCAAAAATATGTGAATGCCTCTCAGGTTCAGGTATTCCGTCTAACCCATTGCTAACAGGTATATAAAATCAAGTGTACAGCCATGCAATCTCCACAGACAAACACTGGCAATAGAATATCTCAGAGCATTTTCCTGGTGAGCCCATTATTTGGTTTATAAACAGTTTTAGTCACACTGTAAAAAAAACCCTGTTTTAACTCAAAATATTAAAGCAGCACATGGAAAAACAAACTGAAATCCAAATGCATGTATTCAATGCACCAGTCTGAAGAAAAGTCTGAACACAGTGATTTCAGGATCATGTCTCACATATTATTGTTGAGTCAGATCTATCAGATATTCCCAAACAGAACACTCATCAAATCCAAATGGAAGATGAATCAGATTGTAGTTATATTCAGTAATAGCATGTGTTGTGATCCACAGTTATGAAATCTTTTAATATGCATTTTAATATGCAAGAAATACACAAAGCTATGCTGCTGTAGTTATAAACGTCATATTTATTATGTCAATAATATGCATCAGAAAACACAAGAAATTATTCTCATTACCATTGTTTATGGTTAGAATGTTGACTAAAACTATTAGCTATTAGAAATCTTAACATATGATATATTACCTGTAATCATACGGTATGTTACAGCTGTAATACTTAATTATATCATGTATAATAGTCACTGTATTAATGAAGTAGTTAATTAATCTAAATGCATTAACAATTCTGCACTTAAGCATTAATCACTCTTCACAACATAATGAGAACAAAATACTGCACATTGCATAAAAAACAAAAACCTAACACACTTCTTTGTGTGTGTGTGTGTGTGTGTGTGTGTGCGTCAGCAAGCAGATAACAGGCACTGACCATGAGAAAGTAGCTGCATGTTTACTTGAAAAGATACTTGAAAGAATATCCTGAATATCTGAGTGAAACACTGCAAGTTCCTTCTGATTCATACACAGACAGAGATTTACCAAATATTCCACTATTGTTTGAGATGAAAGAGGACAACACACCAGCTGGAATCTGTTACAAACTTTGCTTTGTTCTTCTGAGAGATACTTCAGAGCCTTGTTTGATTGTCACTCCCAGTCAAGAGTAACACTGATTGATTATTTGAAATGCTTTTTCTTTATTATTTTCATTCACATTTGCCACAACATATTCCACCGTATGCCCACTCACTTGTCTGATTAAATTTGCAGCCATGAATTCCATTAACAGCAAACAGTGAGCACAAAGTAACACGAAGGGAAGGAAATAAACATTCTGTTCTCAGACACATTCAGGAGAGCCTATGATCTGTTTGGTAACCGCACACTCAGCATATCTGATTGATGGAGCTTTCCATTACTACACAGCTGAATGAGCAACAGTGTCGGAGGCCAGAGATCTAACTGATGTGTCAAAGAGAAATCTATTGTAAGAAAACACTAAATATGTGAAAAATGCCCACAACATTCAGAGTGGACATGTAATGACACTTTACGTAGCTTCTTGTAGGCCAAAAATCTCAAGACAGAAAAATAACAGAAGGAAGAGAGAGAGAAAATGGCCTTCATGTCTAGAATATGACATTTCAGTAAAATTATGTTTCTTGTGATTATATTTGCCATTAAAATAACTTTTTGTACTTGGAATCACCCTGTGGGTTTCAATAGGAAAAACGAATAACTGCTTAGGAGGAAGACAGACAGTCATTTAATTCAGAGAATATAATGGTCAAGACTTTATCAAGCTCCCTAACCGTTAATCCTCATTACTGGATTATCTGATACTGTATGATCCAAACCTCACAATCCACGACCGAGAACTGTTTTATTAATTCATTCCCCTATTTACAAAAATAATAATTTAAAGATTACAATATCTTCATTCTGACAGTCTAAATGTCTTAGTATTCGGCAAATTTGTCTTAATCACAGTTTGAACTCTGCTAATGATTCTACAAGTTTCTGCAGGATTTCTTCCTTTTTATCTCAAATACACACACACACACACACACACACACACACACACACACACACACACACACACACACACACATATATGTGTGTGTGTGTATGTATAGCCTATATATACCTATATATACCTACATGTGAGCTTTGCATATATAATCGCCATTGTGGTCTTTGACCACTATTTTGTCTTTTTTTTAAATTTATCCTACAAATATTATGTATATAAACTTATCTTACTTCTTAAATTTTAAGACAAAATCTGTCTCAGACATCAGGCAGTGTATTGTCACGTAATAATTTTCTGTGAGGTTGCTTTTACACGTTTTGCTTTATAGAGGTAACGGTCTGGTTCCACTCACCACCAATATACTCCAAAATATTCTCAGCAAGTTCTAGAACACTAAACCTCTTTCGGTGACTTTGTTTACATTATAATTTTAAGAATTCATCTGAATTTCTAAACTGGGAGTTTTAATTCTGTGGTAAAGTTTTAAATTGAGATGCACAGGCCACGTGTAACTTCGAACAGAAGTTAGAGCATCCTCGTACCTGGACAGGCCTGGTGGTGGTCGTAGCAGCAGTCCCGCAGGGTCCTGCACGCCTCGTCACAGTAGCACTCCCCGTGCACGCGGTCCGTCCTCCAGCCACGGCTCAGGCACGAGCTCTCCCGGCCAGAGCAGCAGAGTCCGGCGGGGCGGCAGCCCTCAGCCTCGACCACTGCATCAGCCCACCGTGCCAGAACCAGCATTAGAGTTAGAATGAACATCGGACACCCTGACATCTTTCCAGCTTCTCTGTGACTGAGATTATCCACTCAGTCCAGTTCACTCATCAGTCCCACCAGTCCCACCATGAACCAGTAGTCCCAGAGGCCGAAACGATTAACTTAATAAACCTTAAACCACTTGTAACTGCAGATTAACTTTTCTCTCACAGTTCAGCTCCTGAACTCTATGGTCAAGCTCTTCTTGCAGTCACATTTCTTAACCAGCTTCAAAAATGAGGTCAGAGCAAAGTTCATCACAGGTGGAAACTGTTGGCACAACAAAGGATGAACGCAACGATAAGAGTGAGCCCTCAGAGACCTTAAGCTGTGGTAGTGGCCACAGAGATTTCACCGTGTGGTTTCAGGAGAAGGGTTCTGCTTGTGGAATAGAGGGCCCTGCTCTGTAGTGTTTTCTTAGCTGGTATGTACTGTGCACTGGTGCTGAAATATCTGAAAAGGATGGATTCATTTCATTCCTGTGACCAGAGCGCAGTCATGCAGAAAGGAACAATACTGTAGGTTCTGCAGTGACGTTGGGCCTCATTCATCCACCCGTTCTCATGTTCCACCAAGTGTGATGTGTTTGAGTGTGCAAATACAATGTCCTGAGAATGGCACCCTGTTTTAATGTGCTGTTTATGAGCTCAATACCATTAATTTAATCTGCTCATGCTAGACATTGCCAGTGCAGTGGCAGAAGATCATTTGTGGAGAAGCAAATACTGAAATGCCACTGAAAAATTATGTACCTATTCATAAGGTAGGACAAATAAAAAAAATAAAATAAAAAACATCCTGCCTTCAGCAAACAGCCAAAAAAGAATAGCAGGCTACACAAAGCACCCCGCCCAAGGCTTTGAGGAGCATTCGTCTTTCATCCACACTGGATTTAGAGCTGATAATTTTATGACAAGCTGAAATCCCATTTCCCTTTAAAAGAGGCTGCTGGGTCTCAGTGGACTGTATATTTGCATTTGCATTTGCAAGGGACCCAAGTTCATTATGCAAATGAGAATGTGCTAATTGATCAGTCCATTATGCAAATGACACCCCACTAATTGATTCTCAGTACTGATCATTTTTTAGTCATGGTATCACTGTATATTTTTAGATTTGTGCGTGACAGCTATTAATATACTACCATCATGGTAATTATGTTTTATATTGTTTCACCAAATCTGGACATCATTCTCATCATTTGCATTTGGACAAGTTTACAATACAGAAATGCTTTTTTCATTATAATCATTGCACTGCAGGTGGTTGCTAAGGTGCAGCTAGCCAGTTGCTATGGTAACTGTAGTGGTAATATGATGTTCTACGTGGTTGCTAATGTGTTGCTAGGTGGTTACTAGGGTTTTACAGGTAAGGGTTAAGGTAAAAACATTGGTCAAAGAGACCCTTGAAGTACCAATACTTCTTCACAACGAGAGGGGTGCCATTAGTTTTGACCAAAAAGCAGATAACATAGAATGTTGCCCTTTAGCCAGACAAACTTCTCTGACAGCTCGTGTCACTCATTAACTATTTCACTACGTCTCTCACCCTTTCCATATTTGTTAGAAAAAGTAATTTTAGATAAACCTAAGGACAGGAACTTTTAAATTAACACTCAAATCTATAGCCTGTTTAATTCAACATGAAAACCTAAAACAGGTGGACTTAATAGGACACAGGCATGTCAAAAAATAATGAGAGATTTGAGTTTTAGTGGACAGAACCCTGAAGGCCAGCAGTGATGCACTCTTCTGGGCAATACGTACAAAAGTTGCTGAGATGCATGTGTGGACAGGCTACATTAGTGCTGTGAATAACTGGTTCTTCTAAAAGTAACTTACAACGAGGAGCAAAATTTACAGTTCAACAACAACAAAAAAAAAAAAACAGTCCAGCATTACTCTCTGCGATGAGAAGGCTGAACTGCAGGCCTTCGAATGCAAAGCATCCAGAAAGTCTAAGAATACCACCCCAGCTTGATCTCATTGACAGGGTTGGAGCTCCTCAAGGTTATTTTGAAAGGTGAGTATAGTGCCACAAATGAGTATAGTGCCCAAGAAAAAAAGTTAAAATAGGTTTTAGCTTACCTGTTTTTTACTTTTATAGATAATTTCTGTGTACAGAAGTGTTTCAGTTAAAAGAGCTCTTTTTACAGGCTATTAATGTGTGGTACTCTGATGTGGAGACATGATATTACTGGCTTTATTAGCTCCTCTCACTTATTCTTTAAATTGAAGACAAAGGGAAACGCAGTTAGCACTGTAATCATTAAATATTAATAGATCAAGCTGTACTGCTACATGGCCACAACCCTGGTTGATAAGGTATGGTGTTCTTGCAGAGCCTACATCCACAATCTGTCACACCCACTCTGGTTAATTAACTTCTGGGGCAGCTGGTGACCTAGTGATTAGGCCATTTGCCCTGCAATCAGAAAGCCCTGAGTTTGATTCCCAAGACTGCTAAGCACCTCTGAGGTACCCTGAGTAAGGTACCGTCCCCACACACTGCTACCCAGGCGCTGTGTTCCTGGCTGCCTGCTGCTTCACTTGGTGAATGTGTTAAATGCAGAGGAAGAATTTCGTGTTCACACTGTGCACTGTGGTGCGTTCACATATGACAGAATGGTCACTTTCACTTCAGCACTCTTTAATTTACTGGATCAGATCTGTTAAGAGTTGCGTGTTAGATGCAGGTAGGGAATTCAAGTGGAGTTGATCCAGGTGAAGTTGTCATCACCCTTATGGACTGGTTTATCAAATGTTTGGTTACTGGATGGTAATAAAATGTTAAGAAGTTGCACTGCATATTCCAGGGTTCTACTGTCAAAATCTGATCAATTTTTAAACAGCAGCTTATAATTCATACTGCTTAAATATTCCCATTGATACATGTGACATTCATTCACAATTTCACAATAATTTCCTCTCATTCCTTAATTCTGAACTCATTTACTGTTTTCTAAATCGACACACTAAGAAGAGACTAGTGGCTGATTTTAGAGCACGGCGGCACATCTTTACTTACATTCCATGAGGAGAAGGGGAACCAACTGGCAGAGAATGGGGTGGGTTTACAATGACTGGGGGGTGTATGAGTTTGACTTTCATATGAAGGGCAATGAATCGTGCTTGTATCACACATTCATACACTCAGACATTCCCAGTCAAATTCACTTTCGGCGCGCGCGCACACACACACACACACACACACACAGCCGCACTACAAAAAGGACGGCACAGAACACCACCACACATCACACTGAGGTCAACAAACTTTCCCAGTCCCACATGGAGATGCAGTTTTTTTATGGTCGTTACCTCAAAAGCACTGGAGAAAAACCATGACAGAGACCTTGTGCCTTAGCTTCATCATATCCTCCAAAGCGGTTTTATACTCCACATATCACAACAGCTCTAGCACAAGAGTCCAGCCGCATCCTCGGTGGGTGCTCATTATGACAACATTTAAAGAAAGAAAAGCATGACATTATAATGCCTTTGTTTTTAACAAAGAAAACAAGCCATCTATTCAAGTTATAGTTCACATCATTTTACCATTCGACAATAAAAAGAAAAGAAAAAACAAAACCACCACTGGATATGATGAAGCAAAACAACTATGTACAATTAAACAACTTCAAGGAGGAGGAAAAATCTCTCAATCTTGTTTAACTGTGAAATTGTAACACTTCAGAAAGGTAAAGATTCAGTGTGAACAGGGCTGTCTGAGCAGCCAGTCAGAACTCTTGAGTCTGTCTTTTCTCTAGTGTTTCCTAAATGGCACGACCAGTCATGTTCTAGACAGTGCCGTCCAGACTTTTTCCCATGGTGCTTGAGTTAGCCGGTTTGAGCAATGAGTCACTCTCCAAGTCTTGTTTGCCGCACCTACAGAGTTGAAAAGATTTTAAAGATTCATGCTTATTATTTTTATCTACACTAACAGATAAAGAACTACAGCAGGGGTGTCAAACTCTGGTCCTGGAGGGCCGGAATCCAGCACAGTTTGATAGTTCCCCATCTCAAACACATGACAATTAACTGACAAGGTGAACCAGGTGTTTCTGAGCAGGGAAATCACCAAAATGTGCTGGACCACAGCCCTCCAGGACTGAAGTTCCACACCCCCAAACTACAGCATTAAGTACAACAGCTGTAGAGAGATACTTGCTGACTAGCCCTGTCTTTTCTATTTTAAAAAAGACTCGAAGAGGCCTCCATCTACTGACCCAGAGATTGGTCCATTGGCTGGGCTGGTCTGCTGGTCTAGCTCTGAGAGCAGTTTCAGTATATTGAATGCAGCCTGTGAACAGGACAAGAAAGAGACACATTTAAACATGTGATCTAGTGCCCCAGAAACACAAACGCATGCAATATCCTGCACGGTGCATTTTAAGGGATAAACCATCAAATTCAAAGTGTAGTATGAAGGAAGAAAAGTTTGGTTCTACACTCACCATGTCATGACAGGACTCCACGTCCTTCCCGATGCCATGGCTTATAAGAGGTGGCTGAGAGGAGCAGTTGATCAGAGACACAAACTCGTTTTTGTTGTTTTTGGGGAAGTCTTTGTACTCTACCTGTGATGAATAAACAGAGTGTCAGTCTTTAAGAAGTTCTTGTTTGAGTCAGTGTGTATGCATAGATGTTTGTGTTATCTGAGTACCTGTAAACCTTGTACAGTGGCCAGGTATCCAAGCTGTTCAGATGGTCTAGTGAGGGGTCCGTGGGTTCTTGGAGACAGGTTTTTGCTTCCCTTCAGTATGCCTTCAGCGGTGGGGGATGTTCCAGCATACAGCAGCTCATTGGCAATTGTGGCCGTCAGTGAGGTCTTGGCCTGGTTAGGGCGGCCATAGTCCTTGGCATGGGGTCCTTGGCTGGCACCGACCGCTTGTGCTACCTCAGGCACCATGGGTAGAATGCCAGCAGGAAGCTGCTGGTGGCTGAGAAAGGGCAGACGAAAGTCTTCCTCCTTTGGGACTACACCAAGGCAGGAAAGAGAAAAGAATTGTATAAAGATGCTTCACAATGAAGCTTTCTGTGCAACAGAGAGTCCCAAATTGGAATGAAGCTAACAAATGCATTTTCAGTGTTGACTAGTTATACTATAGTTACTACAGACTTAACAGCAAATAAATATTATATATTCTCCTTTCTCCCTATGTTTATCCCCACAGCATGTTTTTTGAGCCACATACCCAGAACCCCCTCCTCCGTAGAGCCCGGCTCAAAAAAGGTCACTTTTCGTCCATCTCCAGGTTTCTTCAGAGGTGGCTGTAGAACACACAGACAACAAACGACTAACACTGAAAAGTGAGTCACACAGGTGTACTTCCAACTCCCTCTGTTATATCTGTCTAATATACGGGTTATTACTATTTGCAAAAGTGAATTTGTGAAATTCTGAACGCCACTGAACCTTCTCATCAGTTTTTAGTGCCGGTTTGGGAGGCTGAGGCTGAGGCACTTTGAAGCCTAGGAGCTCTAGCATCTTCTCTGCAGCGTTCCGCTTGGCCACCTTTTTACTGGGGCCCATGCCCTCTGCAGTCTGACCAGAGACTGACACCTGAAAGAGAAAAAAACTTTTAACTTAATTTGTTTCAGGAAAATCTCTTCATGAGCCTGGAGCCAATTGACCTTCTCAAAATAAAAAAAGTTAGCAGAAAGGCATTTATCTGGTACCTGCATAACAAACTCCCTACGTCGGGGCAGTCCTCTTTCAGTAACCAAGCTATACTCTGGCTCCTTCTCTTTTTTAGCCTGCTGGATCTGAGCAAGTCTGCTGATTGGGTTTATGCCTTGCCCATACTCCGGACTTGTCTGCAGCTACAATCAAAAGAAGGTGGTTTATAGTATACTACAATGCTAATATTAAAATATTAATGGAGATGTTTCTTTCATTCTTTTCCTCACCTTTATAATAGATTTGGTTTTCTTTTTAATACGCTGGGGCATCTTGTCTGTGACAGGGAGCTGTGGCAGCTTTCGTAGCTCCTCCAGCACAGCAATGGCAGCCAGCTTCTTGGCAATCTTCTTGCTCTTGCCCTCCCCCTCTCCTGTAAACTCTCCCACGGCCACTTTCACCACAAAGCTCTTCATATGAGGGGGTCCTGCCTCTTTCAGCACCTAAACAGAAATAATGGGTCACTAGAACAAGCAAAAAGCTTAGAGAGATGGATTGACTAGGTCATAATATAAATGTGCGATAGAGGTCATGATCTACAGCACATGAAGATTTGTGTCATTTATTTTATTTTGCCCACAGGTAAAAACTTTAACAATATCTTTTAGATGGTTTTAAACATTTTTTTTTTAATGTAGCGTACCTCAAAGTTCACAGGCATGTTCCGCTTCAGTGCAATCTCAAACACTTGGCTAATCTCAGATTTGTTGAGGTTTTCTTCAATGGGCTCTTCTTTCATCTAGAGATAAGAGAGCATTAATACAATTTTATAATGCATAAATATTTAAATCCTGTTGCCATCAGTACTGACAACAAGCATTTTAACTTAATTTAATAACTTTTTATTTAAAACAATTTCATAGTCCTTAAGCACTTATTATGCATGGTCCTCCACTATGCACCATTTTAATAGAAAAGTGAAAAATGACCTACCTCTGATAGCTGCTGGAGCACTGGCTCTTTCTGCAATGTTTTGATAGCTTTAGCAGCAGCGTCATGTTTGGCAGCCTGGCGTGTGCGGCCTTTCCCATGGAACTGCTGCCCTCCAATGGACAGCTCCATGTGATACAGCATCTGCCCCACTGGAGGAAACGGGTAGTAATACCTGACCAGATAAAAGCCAGAGGTCATATGTGATGCCTTGGGTACGGTATTCAGACTTATCTTTTTCATTTCTACCGGATATCTAAAAAAAAAAAAAAGTTCCCTCTATGCATTTGACATACAGTGTTAGAAAGCAAAGGATATGGTTATCCCAAATTAAAAACTGTTCCAAGATACAAATTTCATTGAAAGTGAGTCCTAATTCCATATGAATTCCATATACATTTTTTAAAAACTTTTATAACGGTACTTTAAGAGTACATGCGCACAGTGGTATCTTATTAACGCAAAAGGTACATACTGTTGCATGGAGCGGGCATAAGGACCTGGTGCTCTGATATTATAGTTGAATGCGGGTCTCATCCCCTGGTAAGGATCTATGGGTTTATAGATGGGTTTCTTTCCTAATTTCATACAAAGTGCGTTCAGCTCCACAGTGTGCGTCATGCTGTCCGCTAAGAGAAAAAAACAGCCACAGAAATGATGAGATTCCTTCATGTAACAAAAGAAGCATGTAATGCAGGGTAGTGTGAAGTGTAAAAGCATATTTTTAACACAAGGAAAAGTTCAGTCACTAACTAGACCATACAGTGAGAACCAAGTACACTGCATATTTCAAAAACAGGATGTTTTAAATTGCACAGAAAACTACAATGTCAAGACTATAGGATTTGAATGTGAGTAACAGAACATACACTCGCCCTTGCAGAACCCACCTGGGTTTCTGCCTTGGTGGCGAGGCCCTCTGTTGCTGGGTTTAGGCAGTGTCGTCTGGGCAAGAGCACAAGCTGCTGCAGAGTGTTGAGCTTTCTTTATGCTGGTTCCCTCTGCATCCCAGTGCTGCTCTCCCAGAGTTAACCGCACAGAGAATATCTACATCAGAAGAGAGAGAGAGAGAGAGAGAGAGAGAGAGAGAGAGAGAGAGAGAGAGAGAGAGAGAGAGAGAGAGAGAGAGA
>JBBJLS010000109.1:21365546-21378322 GCA_037577275.1 Bryconaethiops microstoma
AGCAGTCTTGGGAATCGAACCCACGACTTCTTGATCGCAGGGCGAACGCCCTAACCACTAGGCCACCATCTGCCCAGAGGGCAGGTTACATAGGGCAGGTTACATAGGGAATTACAGTGGTCTTTGTTCAATACTATCGTATTTATAGTAAGACGTATGGTGAGTGTGGAGGTTGTTCCACCTACCTTTACAAACATAACAATACATTTCCCCAAAATCTTGCTGAGTGGAACTTTGTTGTAATAATCACTCTTGAATACTTCCTTCTCCAGGAACTTGCGCGTAGCCAGGTGGAAGGTCTCACCTGGTCGGTAAAACCAGCAGCCATACATCCACTGCTCACCTGCAAAAAAAAATGGAAAGAAAGACTGGTTTAGACATTTAATCCCCCAAACATTTCCAGAGTATTTATAATACTTTAAATAAATATTACTGCTCTTTTTGTTTCCGTTTTGTGTTTTAAATACTTAATATTAAGTATCATAAGGTAAAGCAAACATTTAAAAGAATGATGTGGCAAAAAAAAAAAAAAAATTATGACAACATTGCACAACCTTAATGAAGAGCTGGATGTAGTTTCAGCAGGTTGACAGACGTTTTGAGAATGTATTATGTGGACAAAGACCTAGAGTGCTGCATGGACAAAAGTATTGGGACACCTGACCATTACACCCACAGAGACTTTAATGACTACATTCAGACACATAGATTTTCATATGGAGTTGGTCCCTCTTTGCAGCCGCTATAATGCTCTGGACTTGGTTTTATATTTGCTTTGATCACATTAATGTTAAGATTTGTGTAACTGTGTTAAAGGGAACACTGCTGTTGAAAAGCTCCTTATTTATTTAAAGTGTTTGCAAACCAAACGTTATTGCACTTTTGTTCATATAGCAGCACCTTAAAAATAAAAGCGCCCAATAAACTACTTTTGAATTCATTATTTAATTTTGTGTATAAGAGTTAGATTAATCGCGATTAACCACAGAAAACCATGCGATTAATCACGATTTTAAAATGTTGTTTAGCATTAGTTAAAATGCAATCAACTTATGCTGCAATGTACTTTTTATTAACCTTTTATTTCTAGCATAGTCACACTGAGATTAAAAAGTTTTGGGAATGTATTTACAGAAATGATTAGGGTGACTTTTGACTTTGTGCTAGAGTACAGGTCAACAGGTCAAAATCATCAGAGATAAGTTTTTGTGATGAAGCTAGTTGTATTTTGCATGATAGTGGTATAATTAGCATATACTAATCATATACCAAGAGTTTTTGAAGAAACAGTGGTAGCTGACTGACACTGATCACTATATCTATGCCACAGTGTGCGTATATCTGACTTTGCACTGAAAGTATTGAAACAGTTAGTTGATTGGTGTCTGCGGTTTAATAAAAAACGCATGCAAGTCTATTGCAAATCTAATATTACTCATAATTCAAAAAGGTGATGTGACTGAAAGAAACAAAGCAGATCTGAAATCAGCATGAAAAAATGGTTTAGAAAAGTGTGTTGTAGATTACAAAAACTTTTTTTTGCTGACCTGTGTTATATGTGGGATTTTTGGGAAAACTGTACAAACTAGATTTCTCACCAAACTATTCCTTTAAGCGTTTTTTGCCCTAATTCATTTACAATTTATTTGATTCAGAACAGAAGATGGCTTTAGATCTTTGCTCACACATTCACCAAGATAAAACTAATCTTAAGGAACTTGGAGTTAAACACTTATACTCACCAGATTCATCCTTCCACAACTTCTCAATGCAGACGATGTGTGGCTGCAGATTGGCTTCAGTTGGCTGTACATACACAAAGTCGCCTACACTGTATGTGCTGTTTTCAAAACTGCAGACCTGACTGTAGTCGCTCTGAGAATCTGATGACCACTGTCCCCCTGTAGGACAACCTACACTCTCCTCATCTAAAAGAACAACCATTCATGAGATATCAAGCAGGACTTCCTTGACATCAAATGGATCATTAAGCATTACAAACATACTGCAGATGGATCCTTTCAAGCTATCAAGCTGAAATATTTCTCTGCAAGGCAGCACGAAGACGCAAAATTTGGTATGAAGGAAAATACACTTACTTTTCTTCTCCTCCTCTCCTTTGAGTTGGTCTTCTTCAATTTCTTGAGGCAGTTTCTCCCTCCTCTCTTGCTCCACATCTGAGTGCAGGTGTTTGGAGGTGTAGCTCAGTGCTGGCGACAACAGGATTTCACCATTCTTACACAGCTCATCTCGGATCTTCACAAAGAACTGCTGAAGCTCCACGGAGTCCTCAAAGATCTCAGAGTCAGTTCTGAAGAGAGAGCAGCCGTTAGTCACTTTTCATAGCTTTCTGAGAAATGGTTTTCTTATTGTCCATTGGAAAAAGGTTTACTGGTAACACACTTTCTTAAATTTGTAAACCTCAACAATTCTTCAAACCATGATGTTCTGTTATCTACAAAAAAACAATTTCTTCTGCTAACTAGATTAAAACATCACATCAAACCTATTAAGGCGCCTGGCTTTCTCCAGCACCTCAAAGAAGTGCTCTTGGAACACATCTAGTCTCTGATACCGCCCATGCTCCATGTTTTTACGAATCACTTCCAAATTCAGTGGCGGGTCTTCTGGGTTGGCGGGGTCCACGGCTGGCACCTCTGCCAGAGAGTCGCTATAGCAACGCCCCTCTTCATCCTGGTGGCCCATCACAGACACAAAAAGGCTCCGAATTAGTTCACGAATCAGGGGAGCAACAGACACTCCAGCTGTTGCACCTTCTTCTCCCTTTTCTTCCTCCTCCAGCCGGCGACGGGTATCCAAGAATGCTCTGTGCAGTAGCAGGGCATCACGGTAGATGAGGGACTCTGGTTCATTGTAGGTGCAGGCATTATTAAACATGAGGATGAAATCTTCTGCCAGCGACTCCACATCCTGA
This sequence comes from Bryconaethiops microstoma, assembly GCA_037577275.1. NCBI lineage: Eukaryota > Metazoa > Chordata > Actinopteri > Characiformes > Alestidae > Bryconaethiops > Bryconaethiops microstoma. Next base: position 21,368,482 of record JBBJLS010000109.1, read on the forward strand.
TAGCGGCCCTGTACCATGTGGCTGCGAATGCGCTCCATGTCGATTGGCCTCTTGATGGCAGCATAGTAGTCTGGCAGCTCAGAACGGGAGGGGAGACGAAGGAACACAGTGCTGAGGCGGCGGCCGCGGTTGTCTGTGAAATTGCGAACAGCTTCAAAGAGATTGCTTAGCTTCTGCTGCAGTGGCGTGGTCTGCAAACGTGACTTCTTAGGAGAAGTAGCACCCCCACTCCGACCTGGGTAAATAGAGACAGATGTCAAAAAGAAGTATACAAAAGCCAAAAAAAAGCTCTCTTTTAATGGGAGGTTCAGTGAGTTGCATAACATACGTAATTTGAGTTTGGGTGAGCCCACATCATCTTCAGGTGGAGGTCCAAGTTCTTTCTGCTTATCTTTCACAATCTTTTCCAGGATGTCAGCGTCATTGTAAATCTGCACATATTGTTAAAATTAGGGCTGGGTATTTTGACGCGTTATTATTGCATTAACACATTATTTACTTAATGCCAGTAATTATTTTATGGCACGCTAACCGGTTTTTTAAATATTTTGTTTGTTGATTTTTTGTGCTCGTCTGTGCATATATTGTGTGTCTACGGCTCTACGTCTTGGCTGGTTTTCACGGCGGTCAGGCGTCCCACTACTTTTATCCATATTATGTGGACAAAGACCTAGTGTGCTGCATGGACAAAAGTATTGGGACACCTGACCATTACACCCACAGAGACTTTAATGACTACATTCAGACATATAGATTTTCATATGGAGTTGGTCCCTCTTTGCAGCCGCTATAATGCTCTGGACTTGGTTTTATATTTGATTTGATTACATTAATGTTAAGATTTGTGTAACTGTGTTAAAGGGAACACTGCTGTTAAAAAGCTCCTAATTTATTTAGTGTTTGCAAACCAAATGCAAACACTAAATATTGCACTTTTGTTCATATAGCAGCACCTTAAAAATAAAAGCTATAAACTACTTTGGAATTAATTATTTAATTTTGTGTATAACAATTCGATTAATCGCAGAAAACCATGCGATTAATCATGATTTAAAAATGTAGTCGTTGCTCAACATTAGTTAAAATGCAATCAACTTATGCTGCAGTGTAATTTTTATTTCTAGCATAGTCACACTGAGATTAACAATATCAGTGTGAGCCCTGGCCAAGAAAGCAGGACACAAAAGCAGACAAAAACACAAAAAACTTGAAACAGAAAATGACTAAATATCAATTATAAACAAACAAACCACAACAGTACACATTACTGATACATAATTTCAAATCTTGTAATGAAGTGAAGTGGACTGTTTCAATTTAGTGGGCCACTAGAACTTGTGAATTCTTGTCAAACTCACATTTTAGTTAAAATGTCTAAATGACTACCTCTGATTCTTTATGAAAACAGAAATAAATAAAGCAAGTTGACAAGTGATAGCACTGTAAACAATACAAATGTAATCCAATTAATGGAAAGTTATCTTCAGCACGCACCTGAGAGCCCTCCTCATTGTAGTGTCGAGCATTGCGGAACATGAGTTTCATATCATTCATGAGAGCTTCCTCGTTGCTGTAGCGTTCTGTACGGATATTTTGTTCAATTGTACGCAGGTCCATGGGCTCCAGGATGACCTGATAGTAGTCAGGATAGTCCTTCTTTGAAGGCTTGACCATGAAGAGGTCACAGAGGCGCCGATCTGCACCTGCCTCTCGTGCCTCAGTCACCGCTGCATACAACGCTTTCATTCTGTTCTTCTTGGTGTTTTTCTTATAGCTGTAACCAAAAATGAATATCAGAGCTGAGAAAAAAATGTTACTGGCATAGGTGGAAAATTACTTACTGTTAAAAAAGTAATATACTGCTCATAAAATTTTTATTTTTTTTTAAACACCAAAAAAAACAAGAGATATCTACCCTCTCTTCTTAGGGACTCCAGTATCAGGGGTTACGTCTCCCTCGTTATCGCCGATTTCTCGTCTTTTTAGCTGGAAAACATGTTAACAACACAAGACACTGTAATTCCAGGATGTTACGATGGTGTCCCTGAAACTATATGTAAATGATCTCTGTTCTGATTAGCTGTCTTGTACCGTTCCTCATTCAAAAAGCTGCCCCGGTTGAAACGCTCCTTATGACTTCAGCGTGATTGAGTACAGATAAAAAGGCACAGACATTAAATTGATTTGGTGTTTGGAGCAGCTTAATTTTCATGTGGGCCATATGTACTGGGAAATAATTAAATCAGTAAAAAAAAGCAAGAACAAAGTAAGTTTTCCACAAAATGTGCAATTTAATTAAAACTGAATCACAATTTAAGCTCTAAATCCAATAACAAAGTCAGGAGAAGTCAAACATCTAGTATTTTATTTACCTGCATTACTTGCTGAAGTTTCTGGGCACGTTTGTATATGGCAGAATTGGGGACGTTATAGCGTTTTGCATTCTCAAACATTGTTGTAAGATCTGCTTCTAGCTGTTCGATTCCTTCATACTCCCCATTCCGTATTTTATCCCTGAAAAAAAAAAGGTCACATAAATGCAATGTTAATTAATTAGATTTTTTAATAAAAAACGAAGATATGGGGGAATATTCATATATGTGTCCTGGTACCTGATTTGCTGTAGAGAAATCGGGTGTTTGATCTGTTGATAGTAGTCAGGGTACTCCTTACGCGAGGGTAGGTGGAGAAAAGCCTCAGCCAGAAGTTGCCCCTGAGTATTACGGGTGCTGCGGATTGCCTGGTATAACTGATGGATAGGGTCACCTGCACCCAGCCGAGACTGATTGCTTTCAGATTCTTCTCCAGCATCATACTTCACAGAACCTGCAGTAGCACATGCTTGGTCAGAATCAAAGTTATTAAGAACTGTTAGCTTTATTTATAAATTTGTCTTTTTTTTTTTTTACATTTCTGCATAATTTTCCTGAAACATCATATTTTTACAGAAGTCCTAAAAATAGATAAAGAAAACCCCAAAAAACAATCAGTCTGGACTGTTATCCATGGGTGGTTGACCAACAGAGAAAAACCCAGAGTAGGAACCCACAAAGAACCCAGGAACTGAAGGCCTCTCTCACATGTGTTAATGTTATTAATGTTCATAAGCCCACGATGAGGACAACACTGAACAATAAATGTTCATGAAGGGGTCACAAAGAGAAATCCACTGTGCTCAATAATAAATAAGTAAAAAAGAAAATAAATAAAATCCCCCCCCCCCCCCTCCATTCAACAATACGAAATCGCTCGGCAACAGATGGAAATGGCTTGCCCAAAGCCACACCAAACCTCTTTACCCACAGGAAACACTGCCTTAACCCAACAGAAATGTTGTTGAAGGGCCTGAAACAAGTGGTTCATGTGAGGAAACCCACCAGCGTCCCAGTACTGAAACTGTGAATGGGTTGAAAATCATCCACTTCATTGTGAAAGCCTGATCAACAGTTACCATAAACGCTCAGCTATAGTTACTGCTGTACAAGGGAGATACTGGAAGTAAAGGTTCTTTATGTCTACTTTTAGGACTGTGAGAAAATTTTATGTTTTAGGTCATATTTATGCAGAAATATAGAAAATTCCAAAGGGTTCTCAAACTTTCAAGCACCACTAAGATAAGAGAGTCATAAAGAGGCCACATAATTCACTCAATTTCATTTTAATTTATACTGATAGGTGTGCTTGAAATAACTGGACAGCATATTTAATAAAACCCGATTGACAGTACTTGATATGTCTTGAATTTTAATTCTTGTGCAGTCAGGTTGGATTGATATACCTGAAAGAATAGAGTCCTCATCACTCTCTGAGCCAGGCTGGAGGGACATGGTAATAGCAGACAGACGGTCACCTTGAGCAGACCTCCGGTTCCTACCAGATGCAGAAAATCAGAGACAGCCCAAAATATTATACTTTATGTAGGACAATAAAAGAATGTAAAGTGGAGGTACCTGATGCGAAGGCTGGACTTTGTGGGTTCTGTCTGTTCTATTTCAGTCTTCTTCTGAATGAAGACTTTCTTGAGTGTGTTTGCATCCTTTAAAGAAGAAGATAAAAAAGTAGGAATTATTCCAAAACATGAGATTTACCCTGAAACTACTTAAGCAATGGCATAAAATATTTTAAAATTACCTTAAAAACCTGTGATCCAGGTTCATTGTAGGTTTTGGCATTTTTAGTCAAAAGATCAATGTCCTTTGACATAGCACTGATGGATTTGTAGTGGCCCAACTGTAACAGGACACAATGATATGCTGATAACATTTTATTTCTTAGAACAGACTAAGAATCCAGTAATTAGAGTTTCATTTTGCATATACTGAAATGAACGCCATTTGTAGTGGTTATTTTTTTAAAAAGAGGCATACACACCTGTATCCTCTGAGCTACGGTACGTAAATCTATAGGTTCTTTAATTATGGCATAGTAGTCTGCGTATTGCTGCAAATGGGAAAAAGAAAAACATATCATGGTTAACTTTCAATAAGCTTCCAAACATGTTAATAAAAATGAATGAAAAGAAAAAAAATACAATGAGTTACTTGCCAGTTTAGAAGGAACTTTCTGGAAAAGTTCACTGATTAGCCTCCCTGAAGAGTCAGTGTATGACAAAAGATACTCTAAAAGTTGTTCCAGAACTCCCTTTAGATACTTGGGTGATGCCTGATATTCAAAATGAGAAAATCAAAGAAATGCTGTAATAAGCTATGCCTCTCTCTTTATCTCTTCCAGAAGTGCATTACGTTTATTTGAAGTTGGGCTGTCTTGCTAAAATTGTTCAACTCTGTTACATTTTGCATTTTTTCAACCATCCAAAAGCAAACACTGAAATGCTAAAACGCTCATCAGCACCTGATGAGAATAAAATGAACACAAAATTTTCTTAGAAGGCAACTAAATAATTATATTTAATATCTTAATAAAACACATTGTCTCAAAGTCTCTAGCTTGTAGTGGGAAAATAAGTTTGATTCATAACATCCCTAACAAACACACAAAGCCCACAGTGACCTATTTTTTTGTTGGTAATTTTAAGACTGATACGTTAATTGGCTGCCCTTTATTTTGCCTCAATCAAAAAGCTGCTTGAGAAGGGTGGGGCTTCAGACAACTGAATGCATGACCTGTTTTTTTTAAATAATTACCTGCAAACCCTGTATTCAACTCACAGTGGGCTTTGTGTATGTATCTGTATTAGAGAGTGTCTTTACCTCTTCCTCTGTTGAGGCTCCAGGGTTGTCAACGTCTTCCCCCTCCTCCTCATCTTCATCTTCTGCCTCCTCTCCATCTCCTCCATGCAGGAGATTACTCTTTGTGGCTAAAAACACATCCCACAGCTTACAGGCAGCTCTGTTCTCTGGACTACCAGCCTAGAAGAAACACACACACAAATACAAAATCCATCTTCATGAAATTTGTCACCACTCTACTGCTACTATAAAATAGAGAGCTAAGTGGAAAAAAAAAAAAAGATAACTATTAATTTTGACTTTATTTTCTGTTGAGATTTTAATTTTTTTATTTTATCCACAACCTCGAGGTACTACTAAAAACCAGCACCATTACTATCCCATTTACGTATTAGTGACAGAGATATGTAACTAATACCATATTCTAACTGGCATAGGAATCCAATTAATTAATATACAGTCAAACTGGAATTTTAATGGCAGTTGGTCGACTCACTCACAAGGAAGATATTCACATAGTACGACAAAATAAAAAAGTATGATTCCTTAAATGGCTTAAGGTTATTGTTACCGTGTAGTAAGCTTTGGCATTGTTGATGAGTAGCCGGAAGTCTGCCGAAAACTGCTCTGCATCCTGATACTCCTCTGCCCTGAGTTTCTGCTGGATCTTCAACATGTCAATGGGCTGGCTCACCACCTCATAGTAATCCGGCTGGTTCCTAAATCGCATGCACAGGGATAATAAGAACACTATGTACACGACAATTTGTTGCATGTCTAGCAGTATCAAATGTTACATAACTTCGTGGTTAAACTGTGTCATACCTCCTCTTTGGAGCACGCACAAACAGCTCACATATCTGCCTCCCCTGCTCATCTTTGTAGTCCCTGACAGTGTTGTACAGTTCATGGCAAATGGCAATCTAAAGAAAGTAAGTTTAATTCATATTTACTGTAGTTAAGAAAACCATTAATAGTAAACATGATTCAAAAGAACTAAGCGATCATCTCATGAAACAGCCAGGAGACTGAACTGAGCCAACTCACTTGATCAACAGTCTGGGCATTAGAAGTTCTCTTCCTTCTCTTCCAGCCACTGGCTGGAGTGGATGAAGTGGCATCATCAAAGTCTCCACTCACACTGCTGGAGGGAGAGGTGGTGCGTCGTCTCTTGGAGCCCATAAGAGTAGATACCTGATAGTATTCAACATGCAAAAAAAACCTCTTTAAACATATACCTTAAATCAGCCCTGTTTTCGAGTTAGACCAGATTTGTTGATTTATCGTCATCAAACAGCATTCAAAACAAAAACATCAGGAATGCCAAACAAGCACACAAGGGTGGTACAGCTGGCTAGCTAACGGCACTGACAGCAATCTGGCTGACGAGATGTAAAGTGGCACCTTATAATCATGCATGAACACACCACAGTACAGCACAGTGTGAACATAGTGAAATTCTGTCTCTGCTTTTAACCCAATCACCAAGTGAAGCAGTGGACAGCCAGTAACGCAGAGCCTGGTGAACAGTGTGGGGGGACGGTACCTTGCTTGAGGGTACCTCAGTGGTGCCACTAGCAGTCCTGGAATTCAAACCCATGACCCTCTGATCACAGGGTCAACTACCTAGCCACCAGGCTGCACATCACAAAGTAATCATCTGCAACCTTACCTACTTCCAATGTGTACCTGTATATATATCCACTACGTACATACAGTGCTGTGCAAAAATATTTGCCAAAGTTATTTCAAGATTTTACAATGGGGGCAATTACTTTTTTCACATAGGGCCATGTAGGTTTGGATAGTTTTTTTCCTTAATAAATAAAATCATCACTTAAAAACTGCATTTTGTGTTTACTTGGGTTATCCTTGCCTAATATTTAAATTTGTTTGACAATCTGAAACATTTAAGTGTGACAAACATGCAAAAAAATATATAAAAATCAGGAAGGGGGCAAATACTTTTTCACAGCACTGTATATACATGTATCCGTGTACATACATACACAACGTGTTTATATATCTTTGCACTAAGTATATACATATAGCCAATGTGTGCACATACATATATACATATTTGTATAGTGTCCTTTGTATATTAGAATGTTTTTGTTGCATAGCTTTTATTCTGTTGATTATGCTGCTTCTACTTTCTTCTTTTGTACTGTCACCTTGCAGATGTACCAATGTAAATTTCCCACTTGTGGGGCTAATAAAGGGTTCTTATATTAACACTGACATGGTTGTGTGTGAGATTTTGTGTGCTGTACTAGCAGACCAAAAGTGCAAAATACAAATTAGGTAATGAGTTCAAATGGATGTGGTTACAGCTATACATCACAGAGTAATAACAACCAGTTACTCTCATTTGCAACCTTACCGACGTCTAATGTGTACCTGTACATATATATGTATGTATGTGTGTGTGTGTGTGTGTGTGTATATATATATCCACTACATACATACATCCGATGTATACATACATATACTTTTTATATATACACTGTTACATATTCATTTATCTACATTTAGCTTTTTATTATTTGTATAGTGCACTTTCTACATTAAACAGTTGAATTGTATAGCTTTTATTCTATTGGTTATGCTGTTATTATTTTCTTCTTCTGTTCTGTCTACTTGCTCTCATTTACAGCCTGACAGAGTGAACACATTCGAAATGGAACTAGCAGGCTAGCTGTGCACTCGGCTAGCAGGCTTAAGGACAGACTTACTCAACATAAGTACAAAACCAGAGCTACAAAACGTGTTTAAAGCAATTTAGTAACTTTTTAAAGTGTATTAATGGTTTCGCGGGGCTATCTAATGAGCTAATCTTCCGGTAAATTATCAGTCGCAGCCAATCCTCACAGCAGCCCTGCTCAAACAAAAGACTAGCCGCACCGCTAACCGCTCACTCTAAATATTATCATCTTACTGCTTTTACCCTCAGTCAGCACAGTAGAAAACATGTCCGCAACATGCAGCCACTCACCCGTATAAAAGCTGCGACTTTCCTGAACTATTTGAGAATTCCCCACCATAAACAAAATCACCAGCTACTAACTGTTAGCCAGCCAGCTAACGCTCAACGGTCAGTTCTAGTCCCGCCCCTTTGGAACTCCACGCCGGAAGTGAGGGGGTTAAAAGTCTCCTTAGTTTTCTTATTCATCAGCTGAGTACTGTTCTGGATGTATCATATACAAATGATCATTTTTGTATTTTTAGAAACTATTTGTGGTTTACCTACTGCACGGAGAAAAGGCTGAACATTGAATTCATCAATGAAGTTCTATTAAATCAGTAACAAAATATTCAATAAATTAACTATGTGCACAAATACAAGCATGCATGTAGTGCATGTAGTATGTATGTGCAGAGTGTGGCAAATATGTGTAAATATTTAACAGGTTTAAAAATGTCTGAATATATAGATATACCCAAGTCGTATAAATGTGCTCAAATGTTTTGTGCAAATATGCCCATGTGTGGATGATATACACACAGTCCTGTGAAAATGTGAAAAATATTTACCCAACTGAATGAGAAAGCTCAGTGAGGAAAAAAAGCAATAATTAAGTATGGAAGTCTCAAAATAAATTAAATTAGTAGAAGAGCAGGATTTTCAGGTATCAACAACTTATTAATCCATTATTAATTTAATGAAACTGGATTCAAATGCATAGACTTCAATATGGAGTTGGCCCCCCTTTTAAGCTACAACAGCTATAATCCACAAGATTTTGGAGTTTCTGTGGGAATTTGTGCCCAGTCATTCTGTAGAGCATTTATGAGGTCAGGCACTGATGTTGGACAAGAAGGCCTGGCTCGCAATCTCTGTTCCAGTTCATCCCAAATGTGTTGGAAGGGGTTGAGGTCAGGGTTCTGTGCAGACCAGTCAGGTTCTTCCACACCGATCTCATCCAATCATGTCTTTATGGACCTTGCTTTGTGCACTGGGGCACAGTCATACTGGAATGGAAAAGATTCTTTCCCAAATTGTGGACTGCCATTCACTTGAAGTAAAAGGTCTAGTCCCAGTACTTTTGTCCATATTGTTTATTTGAAGAGCTCTTTTCCCAAACGCTATAAATCCATTTGAATGGTTTTTTTTTTTAGAAAAATGACATTTATTTACCCAGACACACACATTTTGCAAATATTTATCCTGTTAAAATAGTTTGTTGGCTTAGTCTGAACATGCTCGACAATAATTGTCAAATTTAACAACAGTGTTGTTGATTACAAATACAAAGTTTATTCAATTTTTTTTCAAAGCGCTATAAATCTGTTCTTTTTTCAAAACTCTACAAATCCATTCTTTGTCTTTCTCTTTGAGCCAAGAGAATATGCAGTAATAAACGTCTAAATAAAATAAAGAATAACTCGAAATACATTCATTTATCTTAAATCTAAACAAATAACTTCATAAAAAATAACATACAAATGACAAGTTAGTTTAATCATAAATTCAAAACCATTCAAAGTACCCATCTCAATTTGACACAAAGATTTAATTGTATGTATAATATTTATAAACTTTTAACTATTTGCAGTGAAACGTGTTGTCTCTGTAGCGACTGTTCTCCCTCCCTCATGTCTCTTTCCCTCCTGTCTCTCTCTGAGCGTGTGTGGTGTGTCTGGAATCCCCG
>JBBJLS010000109.1:21408341-21421119 GCA_037577275.1 Bryconaethiops microstoma
TACCTTGCTCAGGGTACCTCAGAGGTGCCACTAGCAGTCTTGGGAATCGAACCCACGACTTCTTGATCGCAGGGCGAGCGCCCTAACCACTAGGTCACCATCTGCCCCAGATGTTTACTATGTGCAAACACAAGTAAACATCTGAATATCGTTCCCAGAGTACACTTTTCCTAGACATAGATTAATGAAACCCACACGGACAATCACAATGCACTTAGCGCTGCAATTTATTCCACGAATAGACTTTATCTCAGTCTAAACAACCCACTAATGGTTTCCTACAGAAGGTTGTGCTCACCTGGAGGATCGCAGTCTGAACTAGGAATTCCTTTGCACGGCACCTCACCTGAATTCCGGGACGAATTTTAAAAGAAATTCATCTAAAGAATTTAAACTATGCACACAAACAAATCCTGAGGTGTGAAGGTTTAATGAGACATACGAACGTTTTCTATCCTCCGAAAGATCCAGAAGATACCTCTTGTTGATAAAGAAGCCAAATATTAGGAGGAGGCTAATCGCAACTGTGAGAACAGAGAGGATCCCTGGAACCACATTATAAAATCCCTCCTTAACAAAACACATTACTTTCCTTTACTCAGATTATACCTAAAGGGACAATGTAGGTTAATACAAATAAACTGTAGTCCCTGAGCAGGAACAATAAAAAACAACAAAAATAATGATTTAAAGTACCAAACGCTTGTTTGCAACATTCAAAGATTGGATGTCTTACCTCGCAGTTTCATTCTGGCTGAATTATTTTGTTTAAATTACCATGTTGGCAAAATTGGCCAACAGAAATGAACTATATTTGTGGCTTACAGCCTTGAAGTCACTGTCCTGACGTTTTCCACTGTAATGCTGTAAAGCACACTACCTTAATATTTACACGCCCTGAACTCAAACACATCCCCCTCCACAGGCTGTATTGCAACTCCTTTACAGCCTGTATTTAAAAAAAAAAGTCAAACACTGCAGTACTGTACAAATGATTGAAAAGGACATGCATGAACTAGCTTTTTATAGCCCATCATCTAGCGTATTAATGGACTTTGGTTTATGGCTACTACATAAAAAATAATTCTTTATTACCATACTTATACTTTCAGGCATATATGTTTACCCGCTACAGAATAAGAACCAGACTTCAAGCCCATGAATGGTTTTGAAAGTCTTTAATCTTGTGTAGTAAATGTTCAGCAGTAATCATTTTAAATAATACAAGAATTTCAACATTTCAAGCAGACAGTATGATTCAGCAACAACACATTAATCAATAGACTGATATAAGAGTGTAAAATTTGTTCACATTCTCCGGCATCATCAGAACACTTTACAATACAAAACAGACAAAGAGTTTTCTTAAACTATCTGTAAAAAAATACATTAAATGTCTTGAGTTTTATAAATGTCCAGCATATAAGTTATTAATGTCAACTAGAAAAAGAGAAGAGAAATACTGGTAGGATAAAACACGGAAGACTGTAGGGCTGTATCACCTGCTTAGGTTTTTAAAAACTAAAACAAATAAAAAGTCTATAAATCAGTAGCTGGTGTGTACAGCTTCAGGGAAGCTGCCTCATTACACAACTTCACGCCAAGCTTAGTGTCAAGCAGAAAAACAGAGAATGAGAGAAAAACCTGAGATCAGACAGCAGCATTCACATATCACACATAATAAATAAAAAATAATATTTTAACAAGACCTTTGGTATTAGTTTTGCCGGAACTCATGAAAATTCCTCCTGAAACGCTTAAAAGGCACATTTTATTATTGTGCTGCAGATAAAATGTGTTAGGCCTGTACCTCACTTCAGATTTGGAGGGCACTTCTGCTCATCAGTTCCGAATAAATCCCCACATTATTCACAGGATTTACCAGCATTGTGTGGCCTTTAAAAGCCGATGATAGCCAGCCTGATCTAATGTGACATTAACTGGGTGCAGAAGGTAGACAGAGCTGAAAAGGATAGGTCGATATGAAGGGTAACCTTGCCAGCCATGAAAATCCCATGTTACGCTTGGATTCACTCCAACAGATCCTGGGGGGGGAGTAAATAAATGAATAAATGAACGTGTTTAGCCCTGCATTATACAGTAAGAGCTGAGCTGATACCCTATTTTTCTGTGTTGACATTCTGTTCTTCTTCAGGTCAAGAACAAAACAGACAAAAGTATCAGTTTCTGACCTGGTCAGAGTCATCTTCTTCTCTGGCAGCAGAAGTGTGCTCCTCCATCTGCCTCAGTATGGAGTATCTGTACGTGGCCTCACTGGAAAATTTTTAGAGTGACTTATAGTACACTTACCTACACCATATGGACAGAAGTATTGGGACACACCTGTTTTTTCAGAGTTGAGGCTAGGCCACCTTAATTCCAATGAAAGGCATTCTTAATGGTTCAGCATATCAAGACATTTTGAACAATGCCATGCATTCAACCTTGCAGACACAGTTTGGGGAAGAACCTTTTCTATTCCAGTATGACTGTACCCCAGTGCACAAAGTGAGCTCCATAAAGACATGGCTGGATGAATTCAGCGTGGAAGAACTTGACTTGCCCGCACAGAGCCCTGACTTCAACCTCTTCCAACACATTTGGGATAAGATGGAACACAGACTGCAAGCCAGGCCTTTTCGTCCAACATCAGTGCCTGACCTTATGAATGCATAAATACCCCCAGAAACACTCAGTCTTGTGGAAAGCCTTCAAAGAACAGTGGAAGCTGTTACAGCTGAAAAGGGTGGATGAACTCCATATTAAAATCTATGTATTTGAATGCAATGTCAATGTTGGTGTAATGATCAGGCGTCCAGATACTTTCATCCATGTAGTGTAGGTCTTAATGGTCTTAGTGCATCAGAAGTGAGTTAAACGATCAGAAACACACTCACCTTTGAGGAAAACAGTATTTCCGAATGATTAAAGCAGCAGCGACTAAAGCAGCTATGGTAACGATGACCACGGAGGCCACCAGTCCGGGGTGCAGTCTCACCTACAGGACAGAGACATATCAAAATACTGGATGAATACAGACCACCTATCTAAAAACAGGCTCGTGCAAACCTGTCAGTCCAGTCCAGTCCAGCCCCCCAAAACAACTCTCACTGACCTGTGGAGCTGCAGCTGTGGGCTCTGAAACACTCCCAGAACTTCCCAGATCTTTCAGTTCTTCGGCTCCAAAGTGAGTTGAATGTAATGCGAAGGCCAGCTGTCCAAACATGGCACAGAAAACCACAGGGAAGAGTTTGTTTGTGTATTGTAACGCAGTCCCGTGTGCAGCCATCGTTGTTTACTTCCTGGTAAAAACCAGTCCCTCCTCTGATTGGTCGATACTGAACTTCCCATGAATAAATTATAAAAATGACATACAGGAGCATGACGTTTCTCCACTCACAGGCTACATTCGGTGAACATCCTTCAAAACTCCCATTTAAGTCCACCATGCTGTTGTGGTTTGAGGCTGTAATCCATTTGTCATGCACAATGTTTTCAGTGATCCTTCAACTTTCAATCAGTGGTCAGATTATAACCAAACTGTTTCTTTTGGCTGAATACTTGTGTGATAGAACAAATTCAACTTACAGAGACACCTCAGTAGCTGATATATTCATAGCATTTTCACTGCTGCATTGAGAGTGGTTTCCTACTTAAATGAAAGTGGCTCCTTATAGTCACACACTAGAGTGTGAACAATGTGAAATTCTTTCTCTGCATTTAACAAGCAGGTGGCTGCCACCAGCGGTGGGCATCCAGGGACCAGTATGTGGGGACGGTGCCTTGCTAATTGCTACCTCAGTGGTGCCACTAGCTGTCCTGGGATTCAAACTTTCCAATCGAAGGGGCATCTCCCTAACCACTAGGACACCAGCCACCTATTATACCTGGTCAATTGATCATATGTTCAGAAACTGACCAATGATGAATGAAGTGTGCACCTACAATGTCACACTAAAAGGTTTCAGATAGTCACACAAAAACAGACTTCCTCTCACACACCAGATCGTTATCTTGCAGCAAGACCCATCAATGTGTTTTGTGGACAGTGTGAGACAAGCTTTCATATTCCTCTTGGTTAGTAGTGTTTTTTTGACAGGGGATATCCTTTCTGCCATTTTCTTTCTAATGCTGGAATCATGAGCACTGACATTATCTGAGTTGAGCAAGGCCTATAGATTTTAAGATGTTCGTCTGGGTTAACTGACATTTACTTTGGTGCACTGGAGTTCCAGAGCCTTAGAAATGGCTTTATGGTCCTTTCCGGAGAGGTGTATCTCATTAACTTTAATTCTTGTCTCTTCCAAAATTGTATTTTGATTGTGACTTTTCAGTGGGGAAGTTTCAGCCCACTTCATTTTTCTGGAAAGGCCCTGTTTAAGTGATGTTTAGATTCAGAAGGGCTGGTAGAAATCAAGCCCAGGTGTGTCTAGTATAATTAATCTTAAATTTCAACAACATTTGGTTAAGTGGTTGATTGTGTAGCTTAGTGGTAATTAGTTTTTCACACAGGGCCAGGTGGTGCTGGATATGTTTTTCTTCAATAAATGATATAAATGATCATTTAAAAACTGCATTTTGTGTATACTCGGGTTGTTTTTTTCTATTAAATTTGTTCTAAATCTTTACAAACATAAGCAAAATGGAAATTTAAATCTCAGTGATACCCAACATATTTTACAAATCATTTTAACAGTAAAAGCAGAATGCTTGTGGAAAACTGAAACAGCGGGAATAATTCAAAGTGAGGATTTCTTTTATGTCTACTGCCACAATACATCAACCATAAGTTACTTTCTTCGTGTGTGTCAGGCTCTGTGAAGCAGCACCCTTAAATCCACTGATCTTAAATCAGCTCGTAGTACTTCCCAGTCTGAGGATCAAAGTAGCAGTTGAGGCAGGGATCATAGAGCAGGCTGAGAAACTCGTCCTCTCTGCCGTTCTCCTGTGTCTCAGACCCTGTGAAGCGCACAAAGCCAAAGCACATCTCAGAAGCTATTTATAAAGCGCTCTATGTTCTTACCACTCGCTCAGTCCCGCTCCACTGGTATCGTACAGTTTTCTCCCTTTTTCAAGTTAAAATCCTCCTCACTGAGAAATCTCCCTGAAGATCTCATTTGCTCTGTGACAAATTAGCATCTTTGCCCACCCCAGAGTAATCTTTAGGAATCCTTTAAGGTCTGTTATACATCAAACCTCACTAGATGTAAAACAGGCCTCGGTATACAAGTATTGATGTAACACCTTTGGTCGATATTCTCCTGTGGCCTCCTTTAGCCTGGGTCAGCTGCCGGCTGGGATGAACTATCGGAGGGCTGAGGACGTCCATCCACTCCCTGTGAAAAAAGAATATTTTTCTAGGCACAAAACTGGAACATATTACATTTCTGTGAGCCCGTTTCATAATACTGGAGAAAATAATGCACATAATATCAGATCAGATTAAAAGGCATATAAAACTGCAACTAAACACTTTATTGAGATGGACCTCTGTTCACACAAACAAGATACTGTACACAAAATTACATGGTGCCAACACGATCACCAATTTCACATTAATTATTAATAATCAAAATACGCTGTCGGTTATGAGGGGTTAAATATCTTATCCTATCTAATCTTATCTCTTAGTTGGCAACTGCTGACTCTGTGTAGTGTACTCCTGCTTGTCTATTAGAGTTGGGTTCACACACTGTGCATATACAGTCGCTTCTGGGAAAGTGCCAGGTGGTTCTACAGAAAGCTAACCTGATACAAGGCAGACTGCTGTTCTCAGAATGTCAACTGATATGTTAGAGGAGAGTCTGAGCCTAGGCACTTAGTTTTTAACATGAATTCATATGGACATTTCTGCTGTCTTCATATTTGTATAGGTTTCTTAAAGGGGAAAAAATACTATAGCAAAACCATTATCCTTGATTTTAACAAATTGTGATTATAGACATAGTTAAAACAATGTAAAATACGCAGCTTATTATATAAGCCACTGTAGCTTTAGGGTGAAATGAAACAGCAAGAATGTTTTATTGTATTTTATTGCTTTATTGTTTGTCATGGTGATGTCACAACCATGAAGACGTTTACCTGTGATGACACAGCCTACAGCAGTTTAGATGCCCATTTTTGACTAACGTGATAATGGGTGTATCATCCCATATTATTTTTTATTAAGAAGCAGCCAGTCAGAATAGCTGTAACTTACATGAAACGTCTTAATTTATCATAATTTTTAAGTCACAGTAACAAAACCAACCAATTTAATTCTAGGTGATACAGAGGGACCAGGAAAATATTATGTAAAAACCACACAGACAGTACAAACATTAACCCTAAGTAAACTGTAACAGGCACAATCAAGACACCTCGCACTTTGTTGAACTCTCACTCTCACTATCACTCTCTCTCTCTTTCCTCATTTACATGAAAACTTTGCGTAGGCACCATGTGGTGCTGACTGACAGGCTCCCTGGTGAGAGGGAAAGAGGGAGAAGGATGACCTCCCAAGGAGCACCCTGCAGTGGTGACAGCTAGGTGACATGTGCAAGCCTTTGAGCATGTGTGGAGGCACCAGAAAGTAGTGGATAATCATCAGTCCCGACAACCGTGCCTAATTAATCACCTAGGTGGCTCACTTTGTAAAGTTTTGTGCTTGAACTTAGCTGTAAGTTACAGTAGAAGTACAATATACAGTATCTAAATAATCTGGATATGTTTTAGGGTTAAACTGTTTAGTCATTTTTCTATTTTTTTGTACATTCAAATATGAGTTAATGAAAATGGCTCAGAGCTGATTTTAAATGCTGGAGTCATTCTTGATATTTTGTAAAGACTCTAAAGCAGTTTCTCTCTGTCATAAACTTGAGCACATATTGTGCACACCTCCATCAAACATCTTTAAACTAAGTAAAAGGCATTTATAAGTCTGTCACACTGATGGATGTCACAAAGGCTGTTGCCTTTCTTTCCTGAGAGCTTGATTCTAAAGCTTGGGAAATATGAAGACTTTGTGACAGGCACTGATATTAGGGACAGATAATATTCACTGAATTTTAGTATTCATAGGATCATCAGTTCTTCATTATCACATTTCTTAAACTCAAACACATAGCAGAAACTCACAAAGTTGTAATTAATATGAATAATGTGGTGCCAAGGATGGAGCTTCTCAGAATTCTTAGAGGTTTTGTCAGCTTTTTTATTATTAGTTGTCTTCGTACAGACACATTTTTGTTGTAATTTTTATCCCCATGCTAAAGATTACCTATGAATGCATTTGCCAGGTTTTAGTTATGTTAACCACAATGGCGTTTTTTGGAAGTTCAAATTTACCAGTTGAGCCTCTACTACTGTAATAACTGTGGACTAGACAATGAATGTTTTGTAGTTTCACTTTAGCATGTAAGTATGAATCCAAATCCTCGAAACTGAAAGGTGTTTCTCATATCAGAGACCTCTCTAACAAAAAAAAGTCACGACAAAAATGGCACATTGATGGCCCAGAAAAATGATTAAGATTTTCTTACAGGAGAGATAAAGGAGAGACCAGAGTTTTGTTGCAGATACACATGAGCATTTATCTTGAAAATCTAAGTCCGTATGACAGAGATCTCAACAAAAGGTTTTTTGCTCGGGAGAAAAATCTGGAGACTTGAGCAAAAGTCACATTTGTCTTTTCTTCTGATCTCATTCCTATCTCAGAGAAATTCCAGAGCTATATGCAGCAGTTGGTATACATTATTACCACTACTGCCCTCTGTACAGCAGAGGGGAGTTTGATTCCCTTTTCAGGCAAGCACACCACGCTTCATGAATAAGAGCCTTGGGTGAAACGGTGCCTGTCAATTGTGTGAGTATAAATATTAAGGACATCTTTTTTATTTTTCTTTTATGTTGATAATTATTTTTGTTGGCTCATCAAGACCTTTACGCCAATACATTAGCTGAGCCTTAACTAATTCAGTATATACAGCATATGACATGAAGTGGAACATGTTTACATGCCTTGTCATATCTTTGCTAGCAAACTGCAGAAATTTGAGAGGGTGTTTTTCTCTTATTGTGCTGATGTCTGAAAATGTCTAACCTAAACAAGGCAATACAAAGATCCTGCCTCTTACCTCGGATTAGAGTGGAGTAGAGGGTTCATTTCTTTCTGGTAGTACTGACCCTGTTCGGCTGCCTGTCGACCACAGAGAAATATATCTTGTAATTGGGAGTAAATGTCTGGTTTGTAGCCCAAAGGGCCAACTCTTTTGGTTTTCATGTCCAGTTTGATAAAGTAGCCTATATTTGCTATAAAAGAATGATGATAGTGTTCCTTTTTTATCACTGTTATTCTTGCAAAGAGTGAATGTGTGTGTGTGTGTGTGTGTTTGAGAGCGAGAGAGAGAGAGAGAGAGAGAGAGAGAAATACAGAAAGAGAACAAAAAATGAAATGAACTGAAATAGTGAAACACATCTGTAATACCTCACATGAAGCAATATTTTTGAGCTATCAGGTATGTCAGGCCTGTTGCCTGATGATGGCAGTATTGCTACTCTGCCAGGCAACAACAAAGCAATTGTACCGACTGGCAGCTTGAACAATTGAAATGTATCTCCTGATCACTAATGCAGTTGGCTAGTAGAGCCATTGTGCTAGTGTGCTTTACTGTTAGAACTGGTTTAACCCTAGCTCAGTTTGTGAAGCTGACAAACCATTAAAATGTTCTTCCCATTTTTTTTCACATTAGTAGTCAACATTCACACTTTTGTTTGTTTCCCAGCTAGAAGGCACACATGCCAACTAGGTGCATTGCTTAGCTCTTAGGATTTCAGAATGTTCTCTCTCTGCCTAACAACCAGAGACTTCAAAGACAGCAACAGTCCTGTATTCAGTTCAGTCTAATGAGGCTGACTATTTGGATGTACCTCACTCTAGAGGACATGTGTGTATGTGAAATGGTCACTCACTTGACGAATACACTGGGTCCATGCAGAGGTGTCGTCACTGCTCATACTCAGACTGATATTGCACTGGTCAACCTGACAATAGGGATTACACAGAAAATGGAAGCAGATTTCGAAATCTTTACCCAGATTCACTGTGGTTATATACAGTATGTTGTTCTTCAAACATTTTCAATTTAGCATATCAATATTCAGTACGCAGCAGCTCATGTCATATATACTGTATATGTAAAAGTTTAAACACCCCCACTCAAAATTACATGTTTGGTGGATTCTCTAAATGAAAAAAGTTAACACAGGGAACAAAAATATGGTATTTTCTGTACATTTTATGCACAAAGCATGGATGTTAAAGAAAATGTGATTTAACAGACCAGCCCACCTTGGCTCAGTTCTGATGCTCATGTGCCCAATAAAGGTGCTTTCAGCAGTGGACAGGGTTTGACATGGGCACACTGACTGGTCTGTGGGTTTGCAGCCTGATATGCAATAAACTGTGATGCACCGTGCGTTCTGACATTTTTCTCTCATTTTCAGCATTTTGTGCTACAAGAGCTCTTCTGTGGGATCGGACCAGGCAGCTAGCCTTTGTTCCCTATGCATTAATGAGTGGGGTGCCCATGACCCTTAGTTGTCCATTCTTTGAGCACTCTTGGTAGGCACTAACCACTGCATAGCGGGAACAACCCATAAGACTTGCTGTTTTGGCTGAAACAGTTGTCTAACTTCACAAATTGGCCCTTGTCAAAGTTACTCAGAGCCTTACTTTTGCCTATTTTTTCCAAGGACTAATGTTGACTTATGTCCTTTATATCCCACCACTTGAAAGGTCCCGTTTTAACAAATATTCATGTAACCTGTTAGTGGTTTTAAAATTGGTAATATGGGCAACCATTCATGTAAAATCCATTCCAATGTGTTTCAAATATGGGCGCACAGATGGAGCTGTCCAGCCAATATTCACTCCTAACACACGATTGACAACAGGCAGATTTATTTTTATTTCAGCCAATCTGTTCTGAATTTATGATGTTGATAAACTGAGCTGGGCAATTTTATGTGGTCTGTATTTGTGTACATTCTTGCTTTTGTTAAGGTTACTCACCAGACTATTTGTTTCATATCAGGGTACTAATTTTATCTACAAAAGCTGAGCTTCTCACAATAAAATTTTTTATAAAGAGCAAATAAATAATGTTATAATATGTGTATTTGTGTTTTTGCCTATTGCTTGAAAACAGAGGATAATATAAATCAGCCACAAAAACAGATAATCTGTCACGTCGAGTCTCCTTCTCCAGACACAGAATGCAGGCACACACACACACACCAGGGGTAGTCGAAGTGCTGCATGGTCTTTCTTTATTAAAGGAAAACAGAAACAAAACAGGCTCAAGGGCCTGAAACAGGATAGAAGCTTTCTACTCAAACAAGGAGAATCAAAGAATGCAAACGCCAGGGTGACGGTGGACTGACACTGAGGTCCACCTCAAACTAACTTAAATACTGAACACAAAATCGGCAACACTCAACCAGAACATACATCCACTTATTCCTGAGCACACCGGCAGCTGACACAATTATTTATTCAACTCTAATCCGGTGTGCTCAGGAATAAACAAAACTGAATCTCTGTCTGACCCCAGACCTTACATAATCAGCTGTAAGAATCTGCATTGGCCACAAAAAAATTATGTTTGATACCCCTTTAGTTTCAGATGGTCTCATTTAATACACTCTTTTGCCTACCTGTGATGCACTAAGCCCAGGGTCACTCAAGTCACCCTCCTCCTCTTGTTCTCTTCTCAGGCTTGCCAACATTCGCAGCTCTTCGTCCTCATCCTCTTCTTTCTCCGGCCTTTTGTGCAAATCACATCTGCTGGAACCCACGGGCATACTCCTCAAGCTCTCTCTCACCTGTAGAGGCCAAGCGGCTTCATTACTCTCCCAATGACACTCCATGAAGCGAGCAGGCAGTCAGGCAGTGTTACAGGCTATAGCTAATTACAAACCAATCCATCAGACACTGAAGGCTAATTGGCACTTCATTAGAGCAAAGACATCAGCAGGAGTGCCTGCTCGCTGCCTAAAGATCTGCTTAGGCAAAGAGCTGGTCAAAAAAAAGAAATTACACACCTAGGCTGGCTGTATTGATACAGCCAACTGTTGAGTTAATTTAGACTTTCATTAATTGAACAGGAACACAGCCTTAATCATAATTTTAAGTGCAACAAAACTCAGTTTGAGGTTGCAGACCACTCATAGTGTAGGATGAGAAATAAGTTAAAATGGTCAAAGAATGCAAAACTGCAGCTTCGTGCAACGGTCAATGTGAGAAGCTGTTTTACGAATGCAACAAAAACAGCCGTCAACAGGTTTGGTGCAACACTTTGAGTAGATTCGTATTAAAAGCTCCCAGCATAGCCTCTGAGGAGGATGAGAGCCACAGCAGAGATGGAATTACAATGATGACAGAAGCACTTATAAACAAACCTCTCCGCTCAAGTAGACCCTTCATCTGAAGTACGTGCTTTATTTAATCTATTTCTAATAACTCCAATCCTTGATAACATGTGTTCTAGTTAAGGCCTGTCCACACATGCAATTATGTTCAACCAGTAATTTTCAAAAAATGTGTTTCTGTAGTGTTTTTGGAGGTTCAGCGCTCCAATGTTAACATACTTCAGAATAATTATTCTAAAAAGTTCTGCTTTCCTAGGGATAATTTCTAGCTGTATGTCTTGCCACTCGAGTACCGAGCTGGCATCAACTGTCGTCTCTTAAAACAGGAATGTTGAAATTAAGCTGCTATCACTTGGCACTTTCTTTTCAAATCACACATCAGAAATATGTATTTTTCAGCATGAATTGTATCTTTTCTCACTCAAGGTCAAACACTGTGACAAAGCTCTGCTATTAAGGAGGAATATCTGAGCGAGGAACATGCTGTGGTACTAAAACAGTAGGCATTGCTATGGGCCAGGCATTATCTGGTGCCACTATACAACTGGTTAGTCTTCCACTCAGTTCTAAGTTAAAGCTAACAAGTTGTGTCTCCAGCACCTTCACAGAACACAAGACAGCTAGAATTGAGACCAGAGTGATGCTAAATCTGGAACAAAGAGACTTTCTTTTGTAATATGTGGTCACCTTGTGAAGCCTCAGGTCCCCAGAGGGAATCTCTCGAACAGATGTTCTACTAATGGATGTCCCCGTTTCTCCATCAGGCTTGGTTCGCTCTGCTTCAGACCACTCTGGTCGGCTCCTCTGTCTGGCAGTGCAGGGCGAGAGACAGCGGGTTGGTACCACACATGCAGGTTCAGCCTTCCAGGAGCTCACCAAAGCACTGTGTGAAGAGGCAGGTGTAGCAGTGGAGGGCTGGGCCTGTGCTGGCACAGTATAAGACCTGGGTGAGGAGACGGATTTGTGGAGAGAAACCAAGGTTGGAGAAGGTGGAGCAGGACTGGAATGTACTGCATATCTCTGCAATGGAGAGTATCGCTCATCCTGATGACAGAAGACAAAAAGAGAGATAATATGACAGTAAAGTATAAATCATTAGGACCATCAAAAACCCTGAAGACAGTCAGAACAAGTCAAAAACAAGGCCCTCATGATACAACAGGAGAACAGTTTAATATTAATAAAAATGTTTCTATTAAGATTTTTTTGTTTTATTAATTCTCTAAATTCTTAAGTATCTCTTTCAATAACAACCTGAACATACCAGTTTACCGATCTATGCACATTTTAGTGTTTTACAAATGTTTACAAATGAAGTACAGTATATTATATATATATATATATATATATATATATATATATATAT